>JAGXJF010002296.1:0-730867 GCA_019208055.1 Stipa capillata
GCAGCGCTTCTGTAATTTTCTGATAATCTTTGATCTTTCGCTTAACAAAATTTTCAACTGAATGAATAGAAGTTTTACTTTTTGCTCTTTCGCTTAACAATATTTTCAACTGAATGAATAGAAGTTTTACTTTTCAGAATTTCATTTTCTTATTGTAACCAACAACCTTTGTTTCTATTATATGCTAAGGTTTTGTCAATATGTTTGATGCAGAATGCATTGCGTCAACAAAGATTTGTTCGGGAAGTCACAATACAGTACAATCTCTGCAACGAGCCATAGTACTTTTCCGACCTGCCTTCTGAAGCCCCTCATTTCAGTTCAATAAAGCTCCATAAAGTACCTCTTGCAATTCTGTTGCATACCAGTACTCGTGTTTTTGAGCGCTCATCTCTTCTGCATTTCTGCTTGTAGAAGCTGTTGTCTTGTTCAATTTTTGAGCTAAGGTTGCTTCTAGTAAGCTCTATTTTGTTTCTTTTTTCTGTTTTTTCCCTTCAGGGTTAAAATATAGTATAAGCATTGTGGCTGACAAGGGATTGAAAAAGTCGCTTTATACTTTCTGCGAGGCTGAAAAAAGGCGAAGTTATATACTTGGAAACACATTTCAATAGGTGCGACCTTTTACGACAAACTTATAATCTTGAAACTATGTTTTATGTTTGTTGGCATTCTTCAGAAGTTCTATTTTTACTTTTGCATATTACTCACTGTCTATCAACTTTGGTCTTTTTGGCCATAAGTTCTCACAGGTATGAGCTGTGCTTCAGTGGAGAAAAGCCTTGTTCTGTTGGGTCGAACTATACATCTGATTCAGAACCGGAATGCTATCAGAACAGTAGCCACCACCATTCTCAAAATGGGGACAGGGGAACTATAGAACATGAACTCTGCGATGTGTTTCGATGGTCACGATGTAAGAAGGCCATGCCTGAGAGTGCCATGCGCTCTATTGGTATCCCACTGCCAGCTGATCAACTTGAGGTGGTTTCCTTCTTCCTACACCAGAAGTCCATATCATTTAACGGGACATTTTTAACTTTGTTATCTGTTACCTGGGCTACGCAGGTGCTGCAGGACAATCTGGAATGGAGGACGTGCAGTGGTCGCAGACTGGTGTCTGGGTTTCTGGGAAGTAGTATCCCCTCGCCCGAGTTCATTTCCTCTCATCGAACTAGTGGTGTAGCTCTAGTAGTAGCTGGCTGGCCCATGAAGAAACTACTCTCTCAACAAGGCAGGAGCTTCTTTCTTCATTGTAGCGGTTTTCCACTGTATAATGTATGATGCACCCATGTCATCTGTGTATACAGGAAGAAAAGCTCCACTGTTGTAGGTTGTGTTGTGCGTGTAGTCTTTACGCATTAACCATTATGTCTGATAGATGTAATTCTTGGTTCTTAATTTAGCTAACCTGATTATTCACTGATTGATTCTCTGTAAGTTAAATTATTATTACTGAATGTTTCTTCATTGTAGTGGTCCATGGGTATAATTCAGTGCCTCTAATCATGATGTACATCCGATTGTTGTGATCTTGTCTACCAAGAACTAAACATCCTCCACTGATCTGGTTTTTGTCAGATGAGTTGGCCTTGTTCTGTTCCTCTGGAACCACCACAGCCAAAGCAGGACACAAAACTTTCGGGCGCACACCATCATCCATCCACGGCATGAAACATTCTTCAAGGGTGATTCAATAAAGACTAGATAACTCTAAACAAGTCTAGTTCTTTTAGGGTGATTCAATAAAAACCAAGCAAGCTTGATCTCAGCCTTGCTGTGCTGGAGGATTTCCACCACCGTGGAAGACTTGTTAACGGTGCGCCATCTCTTATCCAAATCATATAAATTGTTACTCCTGATGAAGCTTGTATGTAGTTATTTTTCGAACCGGAGAAGCTTGTATGTAATTATCACAAAAATGTTAATACGTGTGAATATAATTTATTTCCATGTTCTCGGCAGTCCAATCGACATGCATGACGCCGATCATATCAAAATAATTTGGTGGTTCGGGAGTTCCCACGATTTCCAGCAGAGCCCTTAAGAAGGTTGTAGGGCATTCATAGTGTTCAGAGGCTACATTGTCTCTAAGTTGGGACCCATATGCAGTCTCTAATCCTTGGATTCCTCTCGCGGTAGAAACCAATGGCAGTGGCGTCGGGTTACGCCGCCACGCTCTCCGTCCGCCCGCCGGCGCCGGGGGTCCGGCCCTGCGCCGCGGCTGCCGGCGGGGCGAGGTTGTGTTCCGACAGGAACGGGAACGGGAAACGGGAACGGGAATGGCAAGTGGTGGGTGCCGCTGCTGGGGTGGTCGGGCCAGCCCGACTACATCGACGCGGGCGCCGGAGGAGGAGCCTGCCGCGCCGGGTTCGGCGTGCTGACGGAGGAGAAGGCCCCGGCAGCTGCGGGTGCGGATGATGGAGACGGAGAGCTTCCACGACACCAATGTACCACTCCGCCATCGCCTCCCGCGTCGCCTCCGCCGCGGCCCCCCACACCAAGCCCTAGCCACGCACCCAAACGAACAGCTCAACTCGCCGATACCAAGCCATGCGCCATGCGCCATGCGCCATGTGCTGTGTATATAAGCTTAGCTTCCGTTGTAACTACGTGCTCTCTGGTAGATTTGAGCCCCGTTCCGACTCGACTGCGACCAAGCCTCCCGGATTTTATTCCATGGAGATGAACTGATTAATCCCAATTCTGTGCTTATACTAGTATTAGTTCTTAGCACCGAAATGTTTGTCAAAGAAAAATGATCTGGTTGTATGATTGATGTTTCGGTTTGTACAATGCTGTTGCAAGGCCTTATCTTCTGATTTCAAGTATTATGAAATTAGTACCAGTTGTCAGATTCAGATGACCAAAACAAAGAAAGATTCAGCTGCTTGCAAAATCTTACTACTAGCTATCAGTAACGTTTCTGTACTACAAATGATGTCGAGATCTTTCGAATTCTTGCACGGCTCGCTCTCATCTTGATTATTCAGTTTACTAGCTTGGGAGTCGGCTTCTTTTCTTTGTAGCGTCAAGGTTCCAGACTCTGCAATGGCCCGTCGTCTTCAGCAACAATTCATGGGACTTCGCGTCCCTGTCGAGCAGCGCAAGATAAGTAATCCCAGTGAGCTATCCTAGACACGACGTCGCACGTCATCGCCCTCTGATCAAAGTCTAAGGCAATGCCAAACCTCGATTTACTCATCGCCGAGACACTGAAACCGACCTCTGCCTTAATCTAATCTGATCCGTGTTAATTTAGGTACCGACTGCAATGCAGGATAGAGATACTAGTACTACTACCCGGGAGAAAGCAAAGTAACTGGAAAAGAAAGTTAGGCCATTACCTCAGCAACTTCACACTATTTTGATGCTAGTATTTTTTTAGTTCATTGATTCATTTTGCCTTATACTAAAACTCTATATGAGCAACATGTCACCAATAAGTCATAAATTACGAGTCGATAAACGTGTTGAACTCATTTATCTTGAAGATTCTGAATCTCATAGTGACATCATGATTAGCAACGACCACAGCAGCGAGAAGTAAATTTGTGGATGATCTCCGTTGATCTGTACAATTTGCTCCTTGGTAGTATTAACTCTGTTAGTCATCGTGACATTAATTTTCTGAGTAACATTTGCTTAAGCAAACACACAACCAAAACAGCAAAGGCCACTGCTTGTGCGTACCATCTTCTTTCTTTATTTTTTCTTTCTTTGAAATGCATATATTTTGTCTCGATATGTAATTAAGCAGTTTCGGTAATCCTACATCTAAAATTGCTCGTTACTTAATTATCCTAAAATAATAGTATTAATCGCGTGTAACTTTAGCAAAATGTTACTGTAAGTCTTAATTTGTCGGTATATAGAGAGCGAATGTGGAAATAAGGATAGTTGTACGTTGATCCAAAAGCTTAGAAATATGACAACGGATTGAGAGAAATGCAGGCAAGTTATAAATAAACAATGCCATAGGTAACTTAGTTGATTTCCTTGCAGATCGTAAGAATGGGAATATCTTATATCGTGCACGTATGGTAACTAATCTCGCAGGTTGATCACGAAATAACAGATCGTACGCATGTATATCTCCGTTGATCTGTACATTTCAGCTCAGAAGTTTTTCACGTCATGTCACTAAGAGAAAAAGGAAGAACGAACGCCACTACACTTGATCAAGCGACAACACAAATTAATCAGAAGTAGGAATACGAATAAAACACTAGAACCAAACAACCGCTTACAAGGCGAGAGATGCGAGGGTGCTCCGCTCAACAGCGCGTCCCGCTCCTCTGTTCTTAGAAGGCGCGGTGGCCCAGCCTACATGCGTTTCAAGTGCCACGAAGCGGCCCGGCCTGAATTCTCTCGAACGGCTCAATATACGCTAACATGAAACAGCCCAATATTTCCGGTTACTTCTGCACGAGGAGAACCTGAAACGGCCCTGTATCCGGAGGCAAAAAACAACAGCAGATTAGGCAGCGTTTCTACCCACTGCATGGCGGCTGGCGCTGCCTACTGATGATGATGCTGTTCTCCAACATAGACAGATGTCTCAAGCAAAGGTATGTCAGGTGTGCAACTCGGCCAAAGATTCCTGGAGACATTCGCTGTTAGATTGTACTATGTCGAGGTGTGCGTGGGCCCTTGTTGATGAAGAGTTGACAGAGCTCATAGGCGCCAATAAGCTTCCTGATGCCCGACAATGGCTGTTACTGATGCTTGAAACCCTAAAGCATGAAGACTTTGTGAGTATGCTGGTAACTCTATGCGCTACATGGTATGCGCGAAGGAAGGCAATAGATGAGAGTATTTATCAAAGTCCGCTGCCACGTTAATTCGGTTTTGTGAATGACTTTCTGAGTGATCTCAACATTGCTGCGCCAAAACAGACGACTGGCCCGTCGGCTCCCTCTCGGTGTGCGACCCGGTGGATTCCACCGTCGGATGGTCACTATAAGATAAATGTGAATGGTGTGGTCTCACGCTGTAGATTTCATGGTTCCGTCAGCGCTGTCTGTCGAGGAGCCAACCAACGTTTTTGTGGTACTTGCATCGATTCTAAGCTAGGGGTACAACTTTGTCGCGCGTCCATGTCATGGCCAGGCAGCGACCGGACCGCCATGGCCCATGCATGCATGAGCTTTTAATTTCTGTTCCGATCACTTCATCTGATTAACATCATGCACGCAGACAGCGTCTCTTTCTTTGCTCATCGTCGCCATCGAGAATTCAATATGCATGAAATCCCAAAAACAAGAGAGAATTCGACATCTCGAAAGCAAAAACGAAAAAGGCTCGGCTCAGTCCCCGGGCTTTCCGGGCTGCTGCTTGCCTTCTTCCTAGTGCCGCCCTTGCCGCATTCCCAACGACTGGCCGTTGGGCATGCATGTTGCATCATCTTGTATTCTTGCGTGGAGCTAACTTTTTGTTAGGTACGTGTTTGATGGGATTAACAAATCAATACTGTCGTGGATATTGGACAGATCGATACTGTTCCTGGACGATCATAGATGAATGTATGACATGGCATGCACGCGATGGAGGCCGTGAAGCTAATTAAGCAAGCTTGCACTTGATTACATTACATGCATGATTGGCTGTGAGCCATGCATGCCGCTAGCAGCCTAACCCTTAGCTAGATTGAAAAATTAGGAAGCTTGTTTATACTAGCTAGCTAGCTATCCCGTTAACTAATTAATTGCGTATATACTGTCGGTCGCGGACCTAGCTAGTCCGTATCATGCTCGTTCGACGACTGCAGACGGTGGCCACGATGTAAGCACGCGCGCGCCCCGTTGGGAACTTGAGATGTTCTTTTCTTTGGAATCTCTGTCTTCCAAACATACCCTAATCGATGTAACACCACACCTCATAGACACCCTCCGATCTACGACTCTTTTAAAAAAAAACCGAAGGCAAAAGGTTCGTTAATTAAGAGGAACTTGCGATAAAAAAGGCACCGATAAATGTGAGAGTCCAGACTTAACTCCCAGACCCTCCCTGTGTATCTCTTCATCAGTCCAGGATCAAGCTGATGAACACAGGCGAATTGATATCACTGCACACATCACGAAATATTTTAGAAACATAAACAATTGAGTTATAGCAGCGATATGACTAAATAAAGTAACTAGGACTTATGTCCCTTACCATTCAGAAAACACAGCGGAAAATAAAGCGTAGATGTCTCCATCTCAACCACAGGCAGTCGCGGAGGCCACGTGACCTAAACCTCAGCATTGACGTAGAAGATTCCTCATGGTCTTCATCGTCCTCGTCAATATCTGAACAAGCCCAACAAACAACATGCATGATGAGTACTTTACGTACTCAGCAAGCCACCTGGCGGCAGATGGTCCTATTAAACTACATGCAAGGCTTCAACGGAAGGCTGTATGGTTCATTTGCAGAAAAGCAGTTTTAGTTGAAATATTATGGTAGATTCAAAGGCATCATTTTGATAAAAACCGATTTTTATTATCAGGAGTGTTTTTCAATAGGTGTGGTCCACGACCAACATATTCGAGCAAGGACACCTGCCTTAGCTCGACCATAGGATTCATCAGCAAAGGGGTAGAGGGAAGTAGCAAGGGGGAGAGGGACATGTCCTTTTCATCATGAATGAGTCATGTGTTGTCCATAACCGTGGACACGGCTAATCGATTAGTTTTAACTCTGCAGAGTGTGTACATTTTACCCACATGACACAATCTCGTCCTGACGCCACTGGCCGTCGCCAGCATTGCAACAGGGAGATTGTGACGAGGTCTTTTAGCTAGATCCCCCTAAGGTGTGACATGCCCACCGGGTCTGGCTCGGAGTCGAGAGTACATCCCCGCACTCCGTTCCCCCCATCTGTGCCGAGGGTCCTCGTCGCTACGTCCACCCCTTCTGCGGTACGGCAACATCGGCACCAAAGGCTAACTAACCTACTTGACCAAGCCAGTGCCCATATAGCATGTGGTTGTACTGTTGTCACAATTTCTTCAACTTCAAGACTTCGGCCTTATGCGGTACGGACGACCAATGGTTCCTTTCAACCGGCCTTCTGCGGGTAGGACAACCATATGCTCCTTCATCACATGATCCAGCTGTCGTCCGCACCATATTAGATGGTAAGTTTCACCCAGAGTAGAATAGGAAGAATAGAGAGAGGGGGAAAATCATCGGGCATCCGGCCCTAGCTCAGCGAGCTCAACAAGTTTCAACGAGGATCATCGATCCGATATTCATTCCTCCGTAGAGGCAAATCAAAACAACCTAAAGATGTATTTAAGCATGGCTAAGCATATCTCTACTCTATTCAGAATAAATCCTATTAATCTACTCAGGGTATCAAGTAAACAGGCAACAACGGATAAGGGTAAAGTTGTGTCAATCGACGCACTAGCTACTGGATTAAAACAGCATGCATGTTTATAAACAATAAAATATAGTGACTTTGAAAATATAGGATCAAATATGATCAAGAAAAGGGGGCATGCCTTCGTTGACGAGTTGGTCTTCTTCTGCAGGAACTTGACCTTACCCAACTTCGCTACTTCGTATTCGTCGCAACAGCAATAAAGTGCAAGACAAATAAATATAAATCTAAATTAAATATCAAAATGGAAATACCAGAAGAATAGGGCTAGCAAGGTTGGATAGGTATCAAAGGGCAAAGGTGAAGGGATAGGATTATCGAAAGACAACTAGGAAGATGTGAGATTATATATCTCAACCAGATAGAGTACATGTACTCGAAAGATGGTCTTCCAGATCATATCATTATGGAAAAAGGATAGATTTATGGATGATAGAATTTACATGTCAAAGGACTAAAGTTAATCCACATGCGAGATAGGGATAGATGTGCAACTGAGAATAGGATATGGTTGATGACAACAATAGCACAATCATATGATTAAACATGGAAACCCGACATACTAGTAAAACAAATATGACCAATCATACTTGTAAACAAGCGAGGTCCTGGCATGCTAGTTGGCAAGAGATGATAATATGCAACATGTCAATCTATATGAAACTACTGTGCAACATACAACTGGACATCATGTAACAAACTAGATAGACTAGGCATGAAATAGAAGTTAGGCAAGGCAAGCATAGGATAACATATGACTATGCAATTGTAATCTAATAACGATAATTGATAATGCAAACGGTGATTAAACCATATGATCAAATAACAACTAGCATCGATATGACATGCACCAACATACATGCAATCTATGACATAACATTAACTCTACTCATGCTATTGTGTGAATAAAATGCAGCAATCAACCTACAAATACTACACATAACAATATTTTAGTAAATGATGATTATTAGCAACATATATGCGTATATTATAATTGATACCTAAATGCTAACCATGTATATGTGACTATACACTACATTATAAACATGCAACATAAGATAACAAGCTAAGCATACTAGTACATACATATTATATGCCCATCAACTAACATACGATATGATTAAATAATAAAAACTCAGTAAGGGGTTATTATTCCAACATATAGATTGTCAACAATATTAAGTCCAATTATATACATATCTCTATATGCAACTACATGATTATGCAACATAAAGACATATTGAACATGCAACTTAATCGTGTTTAAACAAACAATTAAATTATACACATCAATAAAATAATGTATTCAACCATTGCATGACGGATTATTATCTAAAATATGGATTAGCCTATGTATATATGCATAAACATATACACATAGCTGCATATGTAAATCACATGAAATGCATCGAACAAATATGAGACATGTGTGCAATCTTAACCATATTATAAATAGAGGTTAATAACATGACCAATTGTAGAACAATCCTTAAATAAACATGAGTTAACCTATAAGAATATATGCACATAACACTATTTAATATACATCATGCAACCATAACTACATATGATATGTCACATTAATATTAGTTTAGCAAAGATTATGCTTCTACTACTATAGGTTATATGCAATATTAGGTTCAACTGTATATTGTATAACACAATATATGTGAACATACATAAGATCATGTCATATGAATCTTATTAAACATGAACTACTTTAGTCATGATACAACCAAGTTTGAACTAAAATGTTGAACCACTTCATGTCTAATGACTATTAAGATGGAACCATATTGTATGCATGCATATTATATTCAACTATCTAAACATGCAACATGTAGCTATATGAATATGGATACACCTATTAATGAATGAAGCATGGTTGATCCGTATGACGAATACTCTTAAGCATGAACATTATATAACAGGAAACTATCATACATATAACAATATGAAACCATACATATAACAATATGAAACTATATAACCTTATATAACTATATGAAACTAACATTATATGACTATATAACAATCATACATATAACAATAGGAAACTATATGCTACATAACATACTATTCAATTGGATGATGAAAACAATCATCAAAATTATTGGACATGAACATATGAATATGCGAGTACTTTCAAACAAGAATTAATGACAGGAAATAATGCGATGATGCATCACAAGATGATTGGAGATTAACAAGATGGGTGGTGGCGACATTCGCAACACAAAACGGTTGGAACAGATTAAAGATTGGTTCTGGACAGACCGGACGGTTTTGGTTGCTGCGTGATGCTCGCTCAACGAAATCACGATCCGCCAATTGGGTTAGAAACTAGATATACAGAGGCACAATCCTACCAAAGGGTTTTGGAGAATTCCTACCGAGTCAACGGGAAAAGATCAGACAAGTTAGATGTTCTGCAGATTGAATCTGAACATCTGCGAACAGCACGTCGGAGACAGATCAATTCCCTCCAAACGGCTACATGGATCAAGGAGTAAATTTACAGAGGTGTTTATAGATATCTAAGACACAATTTCACCAAAGGAATTCTTCAAAGACTCACCGGATCAACGGGGATAGAGGAGATAATGCCGCTGTACCGTTCGCACAGTCAAATCTGCACACGAACAGCAGCGCGAAGAAACTTTATTTCCCGGAGATTGGACCATTGGATTGCCTTCAAATTTTGTGGAGATGATCTTGACAACATCATCCATGATCATACCAAACGGATCTTGGAAAGGAGGTCTGAGCCAACAATGGTGTCGGTCCAATCTAGAGGCACGCGCAGAAAATCTAGGTGCAAATGGAACGTTAGTATTTGGAGATTTCCCGGTGATTACACTGTTGGATCTTCACCAAATTTTGCAGAGAGGTAGAGGGAAAGGTTAGAAACAATCTCACCGAAGGGATTTGCCAAAAGATGTCCGAGGCGATGGCAATTGAGAAAACACTGAGGTGGGATGTGCTGTTCAGGAACTGCACGGGAAGAAAAAAAGGGGTGGCGGCTGTTTGGGGGGTTTGGGGGCTAGGGTTTCGTGGGAAAAGGATTTAGGGGAGTGGGGAAGAGGTGGGAGGGGTGTGGGGTATTTATATGACGGAGAGGGAAAGGGATTTGGCCCAAATACTATTGAAACAGATGCAGCGACGCATGCTGCGCTATGCAACACTCGCCGGAACGCCTGCTCAAGAGAGGAAATGAGACGGCGGAATGCCGAGAGGAGATGGGCCGGGATGGCGGCCAAAAAGGAAAGGAGGAAAGAAATGGAGAAAACCAAAATAAAAACCAAGAACAGTAGAGCGAGATTAAATATCAAACGAACTCCGAAAATTCTGAGAAAAACTCTGGAGACATATTCCAAATTGAAAAGCCAATACAATTCAAGTTGGATTAATTCAAATTAACTCCGGTCCAATTTGTAAAATTCTAATTAAACTTTAATTAATTAGAGAATAAACAATGAAATTTTCTGGCTCTGATTTTTAAATAAAAGATTTTGAAAAGCTCTGAAAATCAGGATGTTACAATAAAAACAAAGGAGAAACAATATTTATATAAAAAAACTATACTCCCGAAATGATGTTTTCCAAAATGCGTTGCCCCGGCATTACGTATGTTGGGGGAGGGGCCTCCGAGCTAGTCCATTTTCGAAGACTTTTGCGCATCCACCACCAATGACTAAACTGACGCCGTCAGGGGCAGCACAGTGTTCGTCCCCGTCGAGGTCTACGACGACGACGTACGAAGTCTAGAGTAACCTCGGAGGCTGTCGCCATCAAGATCTACGTCGACTTCGTAAAAGACCACCCCAGCATCCGTCGCCGTCAAGGTCTACGACGACGACGTCAAGGACCACCCTGACGTCCGTCACCGTCAAGGTCTGCGATGACGTCGGCAAAGACCGCTTCAACGTGCTTAGGGTTTCCTCCAAAGATGCCAAAGAATATTTCCTAGATATTTCCGGAAATATTCTCCCAAAATATCTTCTATGCATGGGAAATGACGACCACGCCCTTGTAAATGTCCCTCTCGTGTGAGGGCAAAATAGTAATCTCGTAATTTCCATCCTCAAACCCTATAAATACCCCCTAGGGGTAGAGAGGAGGAGAGAGGAAAAATCTTATAACCCTAGTTTAATACTTCAATAGAAGAGTGACTTTCACCTCATCGTGCACGAGGGGAGTTTCGTCTCCTCGTACACGATTCGTGCTTCACCCTGTCGTACACATTTTGTGCCTCAGCTCGACGGACGTTCGGAGGGTCATACTCGCTCGTGCTCCTCGTGCACCATCGACGGTCGTTGTAGCCGTTCGGGGGTGCCATAAGTTTACTGTCTAGACTTGTATCTACGACAGTTTACGTTGTCCGTGGGGAAGCGAGCGAAAAGCCATGGCACCGAAGAAGAAGAGTGGGCTAGGACAACCGTCCCCCGTACACTGAACCCGACCCGTCAAGCCAGGACGAACAACACGGCTCTCACCACGGTGCTCAGTGGCGCCCGCGTCAACGACCCGTCGGCGGCTAACCTTCGCGCTGATGACTCGTCGACTGACGCCCGCCCTGCGGGACTCCCTGCAGCTGTGATCGACACTGCGAACTCGGAAGCACGCATCGAAACAGAGGCGGAGGCCCTCCGGCGCGAGGCTAATGAGCTCAGGGACGAGCTCGTTAGGGTGAAGGCTGAGGCCCTCAGTGCCCTCCAAGCTTCGGACAACGCTCGTGCAGAGGCGGGCATGCTCCGTGCGGAGTGCGATGCCCCGAGGGCCGCAGCGGTTTCGCCGCCGATCCCCGAATTGGCCGAGGCGGCGGCGGTGCGACGTCGTCTAGACGAAACCCTAGCCGAAGCACGGGAGCAAACCCGGCGCAACACGCGAGCCGCCGACGAGGTCAAACGAGGGGTAGAAGAGGCCCAGGCGCATACCAGGCTACCGCCCCTGGCAGGAGCGCAGGAGGCCGCCGCCCTCTGCCAGGTCATGACCGACAACCATGCGCGGGCAATTCCTCCCGCGCCAGCATGTGCCGAAGAAGTTGCAGCCCTACGGCATCAGTTGGATTTCAACCGGGAGATGGCCATGGCATCCCTTTATGATGCAGGGGAAGGCCCCAGCAACCGACCCTCCCATTACTTCGTCCCGCAGTAGGGCGCGGAGGTCCCAGCATCGCTACGTCACTCAGCGGAGCACTACCCTACATGTGTCCCAGCGCCTCCGCCGCACCCCGAGCTCCACCATCCGGGACGGGCAGCTGGACAGCCCGCCAACATCGCACCCCAACGACTTGAAGTCAGAATCTACCCCCCATTGTCGAACACCTCGGGCCTTACCGACGCATACAATCCGCTGAGCCCAGGGCTGGCGACAACGCCATGGCCAAGCAAGTATCGAGCGTCCAATATCACCAGCTTTGACGGGAACACCGACGCCATCGAGTACCTCAGAGTGTACGAGACCGCCGTGTCCTCAGCGGGAGGCGCGGCGAGGCAATCATGGCGAAAGGGTTGTTGCTAGTGCTTTCTGGCCTAGCTCAAAAATGGTACCTAGAGCTAGCCCCTCACTCGGTATATTCGTGGGAGCAGCTCCGCGACAAGCTGAATAGCCACTTCATAGCCCACCGGAACAAGGAAGTCACCTCCTCGGACCTGTTCTCCCTCAAGCAGGCCCTCGACGAGTCCATACGTGACTTCACGCAACGCTTCGCTCAAGTGCAATGCCAGATCCCGGACATCACCGACAGGAGCGTGTGCGAGGCCGCTCGCCACGCAATCTATAATCCCGACTTGGCAGGAAAGCTCGATAGGAAGGAGCCCAAGACGGTCGCCGAGCTGTATGAGATCATGTGCACCTACTCCAAATCTGAAGACGGGAAGACCCGTCGGCAGGCAGAGGCGCATGCACTCGCGGCATGGGCCGGGCCAAAAGTGAAAACTTATGACTGGCGCGTCAGGAAGCAAAAGGACGTATATCACATGGAGGAGGAGGAGCGTCGTCCCGCCAAGCAGGCGCGTCATGGCGACCAGGGCCGCGGGTCAGGCCGTCCTGAGCGGGACGTCCATGACCAGGCCTACCCGCACGGAGGTCATGGCCAAGGTCAAGGCCATGGAGATGATTTCGGGCGCGGAAGAGACGGTACTGTTGGACGTGGAGGACGGAGGCCCGGAGGAGACAACCTCCAACACCAAACATTCTGCGGGCTCCACGGGTGGGTCTTCCATACCACCGCGGAATGCAACCTGGTCACCTCCACCCGAGCGATCAAGCAGTGCGAGGATCACGCCAAGACCGATGCTCAGCGACGCGGCCGCGCGGCAGCCCAAGGACGTCATGCTCTACCACCTCCGCCACCACGCCCGCTCCTTGGAGCGCCGCCAAAGCAAGCTGAGGACCCGCAGCACCGCATCGTGCACGCCATCACTAGCGGCCATGCCCACACCTTCCCGTCCAAGCGGCAACGACGGGCCTACACGCGACAGGTGCAACACATCAACTCCTCCCCGCCCACCGAGCTACCCTCGTGGGTCGACGCTACCGTAACCTTCGGCCCTGAGGATGCCGCAGGGGTCAGCCTCCCCCACCACAACGCCCTCGTTATATCGGTGGTCATAAATGACTGTGAGGTGTGCCGTGTCTTCATCGACGGAGGAAGCTCGGCGGATATCCTGTTCGGATCCACCCTCGCAGAAATGAGAATACCGCGGGTATGCCTTGCTCTCACCGGCATCCCGCTCCTCGGCTTCGGAGGCGAGCCGGTCCCGGGACTCGGGAAAATTGAGCTCCCGGTGGAGTTCGGCGAAGGATAGTGCAAGCGTCGGGAGAACATCGTCTTCGATGTGGTCGACCACCCCTACCAATATAATGTCATCCTTGGCCGGGTCACATTGAACAAGTTTGGCACCATCCCTCATCATGCCTTCCTCTGCGTGAAGATCTCGTCTCCCCACGGTGTCATCACTGTCCGAGGCGATCAAGACTTGTCCCGCAAGATCGACGACGATATCCAGGCGGCCATTTGTTATGTCCACACCGTTCATGCTGAAGCTGAGTGCGAAAAAATCGCACCAGGTGCTGTCGACACCCCAACATCCGGGTGGTGGGTGCCCAAGCCCAAGCCCGATGGCGAGACGCGTGCGGCACCTCTTTCAGAGGAAGACCCAGCCAAAACGGTGCTCGTCGGAGCGAACCTTGACCCAAAGGTCGCAGAGGCCCTGCTCGACACACTCTGGTCCGACCATGACCTATTTGCATGGGAGCACGAAAACCTCCCTGGCGTGCCCAGGGAGATTGTTGAGCACAGGCTGTATGTCAAGCCGGACGCCCGCCCTGTCAAGCAAAAACTCCGGAGGATGTGCGTGGAGCGTCAGGCCGCGGCCCGAGAGCAAGTCTAAAAGCTCTATAAAGCTGGAGTCATCCGCGGGGTCATGTACCCGGATTGGCTCGCCAACCCTGTCCTCGTCAAGAAGGCCAATGGGAAGTGGTGCATGTGTGTTGACTACACCAATCTCAACCACGCGTGTCCAAAAGACAACTTTCCACTCCCGTGGATCGACCAGCTGGTCGATGCCACCTCGAGATGCGAGTTCATGAGTTTCTTGGACGCATACTCCGGGTACCACCAAGTATGGATGGCCAGAGAAGACGAGGAGAAAACAAGCTTCATCACGCCCTCCGGGACGTTTTGTTACATTCGGATGGGCTTCGGACTCAAGAATGCTGGAGCAACCTTCGCGCGGCTCGTATACAAAGCCCTCGCACCGCAGATAGGGCGTAACATCGAGGTATATGTTGATGACATTGTCGTCAGGAGCGTCCTCGCCAACTCCCACGCCGCGGATTTGCAAGAGACGTTCGACAACCTCAAAAAAGTGGGCATGAAACTCAACTTGGAGAAGTGTGTCTTTGGGGTCCAGGCTGGAAAGCTCCTTGGCTTCCTCGTGTCGACAAGGGGTATCGAGGCCAACCCGGCGAAAATCCAGGTCGTGCTTGACATGCGGCCACCAGAGAACGTTAAAGAAGTACAGAAGTTGACGGGACGGCTCGCCGCGTTGGGAAGGTTCGTCTCCCGCTCGGCCGAGAAAGGACTCCCATTCTTCAAGGCTCTGCGGGGATCCTCCGGCTTTGAGTGGACGAGTGAAAGTCAAGCAGCTTTTGAGGAGTTGTAGACATACCTCACCTCGCCACCACTGCAACAGTGCCCTGATCCCGGGGAGGCGTTGTTGCTTTACCTTGCGGCCACCCTGGTCGTGGTAAGCGTCGTACTTTGTACGGAGAAGGACAAGACCCAACACCCCGTCTACTATTTGTCCGAGGCACTGCAAGGAGCAAAGGTACGATACACCGAACTGGAGAAGCTCGTGTATGCACTCCTCATGGCGTCGCGGAAGCTGCGACACTACTTCCTCGCCCACTCGATCCGAGTACCGTCGGCTTTCCCAATCGGCGAGATGCTTCGCAACAAGGAAGCTTCTGGGCGCGTTGGCAAGTGGTCAACTGAGCTCGCCCCGTTCTCCATTGAATTTATGCCAAGGACAGCGATCAAGTCCCAGGTGTTGATAGACTTCCTGACGGAATGGGCTCCGTCGGAGCGCCCAGCGCCTCCGAACCCCTCCGACCCGTTATGGACCATCTACGTCGATGGCTCGTGGTGCTCGGAAGGCGCCGGCGCCGGGGCGATCCTCGAATCCCCAGAGGGCAACGTCACCTCCTACAGTGCGCGCCTTGAGCTCAAGACCACCAACAACGGGGCGGAGTACGAGGCACTCCTCCTTGGTCTTCTAAAGGCACGCACATCGGACGTGCAAAGGATAGTTGTCAAGAGCGACTCACAGCTCATCGCCGGCCACATCGACAAGAGCTACCAAGCCAAAGACCCCGAGATGATCAAGTACTTAGCCCTAGCACGAGCCATGGAGAAGCACTTCACCGGCATCACCGTTCGCAGCATCCCACGTGCCGCGAACGCCGACGCCGACAGCCTCGCAAGAGCCGCCAGCATGAAGACCGAGACCCCCCTAGGGGCTTTTTACGAAGTGATCTTAGAGCCCGCCACGAAGGGGCTCCCAGAGATATGTCTCATCAGTGAGCAAGACTAGAGGGTCCCGATCATGAGTTACCTCTCCGATGAGACGGAGCCCATTGACCCCGTAGAGGCACGAAGGCTCAAGAGTCGGGCTAGGGGCTTCGTCATCCATGACCACACTCTGTACAAACAGGGGGTATGCGCACCCTACCTTCGATGCATCTCCAAGGACGAGGGACTCGAGTTGGTCCGCGAGATTCACCAGGGGCTTTGTGGATCGCACCTCGCCCCCCGCGCCTTGATTTCAAAGGCGTTCCGTCAGGGATTCTATTGGCCCACCGCCCTTCGCGACGCACAAAGCCTCGTCAAAACGTGCCTTGCGTGCCAATGGATGGGGCGAGGCACGAAGCTCCCCGCGAACGAACTGCAGTGTGGAGTACCCGGGTTTAAGGCCGGATAAACCCTTGTGTTCTCTGTATCGATCCCTGGATCAATAGTCGAAACACACAAGTACTTGATAACATAACCATGCCATACATCGTTTGTTACAAACATCAACCATACTTGGTCTTTAGTTCATACAAACCGGGCCTATTGGCCGAATTAAACAGCAGCGGAAAAAAATACGGTGGATAGCCCATCGATATGCCGAACCACAGGCAACAGACTGGGGAGAAACCCTACGCCTCGAAGTCGCTGTCGCTATCGCCGGACTGGTAATCCTCCTCTTCATCTAGCCACATAACAAGCCAGGTGAGTACATGGAATGTACTCGCAAGCGCTCCACCAGGGAGATTATTACGGATATGAGCATGCTCGGAATTAAACAAGAACTTGGCTCTATCCTAAGTTTCATATTGTGCGAGAAAGTAAGTTTGCATTTGAAATAAATACATAGATGTAAAAGCGATTTTATCAAAAGCATCTCAACGCAGCGAGATAAAGTATTTGCTCAAATCACTCAACCCGCTACAACGGGGAGTTCAATTTTGTGCTTACCGCTACAACGGCAAAGCACGGTACTCGCCCGGTTCCACTGGGAGACGCTGCTCAACTTGTACTTACGGGGTTACCAATCGCCCGGTTTCTCAGGGAGACACAGCTCACCTCGTACTTACGGGGATTCTAGGGTTTGTCCGAGTCCACGGGGAAACCCTTCTTCACACTTCCCGCTACAACGGGAACTTGGCAAACTGCCCTGCGAACATGACGGTTCGCGTCCTTAAACTCATAACCCAGAAACCTTTTTGGGGCTTAGAAAGCCAGACTACTTTAGTGTGGCCTAACCAAGTTCGTCCATGACCGCGGACGCGGCTATTCGAATAGTTTTAACCCTCTGCAGAGGTGGTACGGCTTTACCCACACGATGTAGGTCACCCTGGGCATACCGTGCACTGCATACTACCAGAGCTAGTACAACGAGACCCTTCGCTGGTGTGAACCCAGCCATGAACCCGTCCGAAGGACATGTCCCAAACCTAGCTTGAGTCAGTAATATCGCTACAAGCAGGTTGATGTTCCAACTTTGTGGCAAATAATACCTCGCTAACTGCTGTCTTTGCTCTCTACAGGGGTTACACCACCCCATCTGCACACTACTAACTGCCCACGGGTTCATGCTAGTTCAAGCCGGGTACTATGTCAAGTCCTTCCCACAAAGGACATGTGGCCGCACGGTAAGACTTGGCCAAACGGCACTTAAGATCGGTCCTTAGATGATCCGAGAAGGACTCCACACCACTCCCGTAAACGGGCAGCGAGAACCACGACGGGCCTTACCTCGCTCTTTAACAACTCCCTACATTCACCCTTCATTACCGACCCAGATCAAAATCTTCTCCATTTTCAGCTCGGTTTCACAAAACCATTTCCGGTAAAACATACCAACCCATGGCTATGCTACCTTCATACACCTTTGGACACGACGGTCCGTTTCTCAAAAGTTCACCACATGAAATATGGGGTGTTATTACTTTTTCTTTTTAAAACCCTAATTTCACTACGACAGGGCTAAGCATGTAAATAAGTTTATACTCTACCCTAAGTTTTCCGATAAGACTTCCGGAATACATAGTTCTTAGGGCTACAAGGGGTTCAGGGTCGGACTAGAGTTTTCTACTCATCGGTGTAACTATACTACATAAAATAACGGTAATAGAACATAGCATGCATGTTTCAAAATTAAAATAACATTTCGTAAACTTGGGTTACAACATGATCAAGGGCGGAGAGCTTGCCTGGCAGGTCTTGGCTCGGTTCCGGACGCGGGGATGCTTCGGGTTCGTCCTGGCGCACGTACCTCACACCGTCAACTACAAGTTCGGGAAAAACTTCGAATAAGAACCGAGCATCACAAGAAACAAATAATAAAGGTCAGCATGCATGCATGCTGGGTTCCAACATTTTCTTGTAGAGTTTAACATGATGGAGATAACTAAGAAGAACATATATATATGCATGAAATGACGATTAGGGTTTCTAGGGTTTCGATGGTAAGCACTTGCTTTCCTTGGCTCTTGGAGTCATGCATCATACGAACAAATGGACTACTAGGATATATGAAGAAATTTGGACCTTAAACCTACTGGACATTTTGGGTTAAGACATCTTATCACTAAGCTTGAAAAAAAAGAATAACACTACATATGCATGCTTGGATTTAGGGTGTTGCTATAACTACAACCTTTCATTCGCAAACTTAAGCAACCTGTGGATGAAAACCTACTTATGTATGCTCTAGATTCTAACAAATACTTGCAAACTTAACATGAAGGTGGTAACCTTGGAAGGATATATATATATATATACGCATGCACGAAATCGGCTTTAGGGTTTCTAGGTTTTAACATGCGCCCTAATCTTTCGGATTATGTGACATGAGTGTAAATGTATGCAACTTGAGCAAGGTCCCAAAATATTAGGGTTTAACATGCTGGAAAACCTTAGGGCTGATTACATATTCAAAAAGGAATTTAAAAGACTATTTGAAATAGAACTGGGTACTGAACTAGGAACTGTACAGAGAAAAATAATGGGATTTTTGAAAAGTGGTCTATATAGAAAAGGCGGGAAGTTGAATTTGGGGAAATTTTTATTTTGGGGTCCCTCTGAGAATCGGCCCGGATGTGGCCGAACCGGCCAGACCAGAGAGGAAGATGGGTTTCAACAGAAAGGTTGGCCGGTCCACTGGAAAGACCGGCTTGAGGTCTGCGCGGGAAAAACCCAGGTGGGCCACGGGCCCACGCGTCAGTGGCCGGCCTTGGGTTACAGCGGCGCGGGACCAAGTTCGGGAGGGGCCCGGTTGCCAGCTGCTGTGTACTCACCCCTTCGGGTGAGTAAGTCCCGCAGTTCGGGGCTGTCCGAACCGAGGGCGGCGGCAGTTGGACTTGTCGGCAGGAGGGCACGGCGGGAGCTCTGGCGGAGGGAAAAGGAGAAAAGAGGATCTCCGGCTACGGTGGCTGAAAAGGAAATTGGAGTGGGGATTCGACTCGGCGAGAGGAGGAGACCTTGGTGGTAAGGTTTAATTGACTGGGAGATGCTTGGGGTGAATGGATTCTTGCGGAACCGAAGGTTGGAGCTCTGGGCTCGGGGTCGGGAATGGAAAGGGTAGGGCTTGATTGGCAGCTAGCTGAACTCAAGGAGGGAGGTGGCAATGGGCTGATGGGAGAAAGGCGAGCTCGGCCTGCTTTAAATAAGGTGGCGGCGAGACCACCGCTGGGGTTGCCGCCGACAGCTCCTGAGCGCGGCGAGGGACGACTCCAGAGGTCAGCGGATGCGCTCTGGGGTGGCGGGAGAGGCAGGTGATGGGACGGCGTACGGTGGAAGGTTTTCGGCAGCTGGGAAACGTGGGGTGGTGCGCAGACGCTGGTGAGCGACATGCCAGGGCGTGGCGCGCGTGTCCAGAGCGTGGCCAGTCAAGCTCCCGAGCGGCATGGGCGCGTCAGCGAGCACAGGAGCTTGCCGGAGATGCACTGCCATGTCCTGGGCATTGAGAAGACTCAAGGGGTGGTGTAGGAGAAGTGGAGAAGTGCCTGGTGCAGAGAGGAGCAGCTAAGGGTGCATGCCAATGTCGGCATGAGATGATGGGGAAGTTGAACCCTATAGCCAGGGTACTCTGCTGAGGTGAGGGGAATAGGGGAGGTGTCTGTGCTGGTTTAAGAACTGAGAGCAACTAGGACATGGCTTGGATATTAAAAGTACAACGCTATTGAACACTTGCCAATGCAGACATGAGACGACATGGAGTTGAATCCCTGTGGAGCTAGGGTTTTCTGCAGGTTCCAGCTGATGGAACAAGAGCCTGGAGATGGTAATTGCTCTAGGAAGCAGTTGGGAAGAGGGTGGTTGGGGAGCTGAGCTCATAATCAAGAGTAGAAGAGATTTCATGCCAGGTGTTCGATGGCTGCCTTGGCTATAATTTGTACTGGAGGTAAATAGGTTTTTACATAAATGGAACAAGGTTACTGAGATGAGTAATGTGTAATTTTTCTGGAATTTTCTGGGCAAGAATCAAAGGGGTTGCAGTTCAAAGTGGAGATTTGATCAAATTTGAATTTTGAATGCAATTCAAAATTTTTGAACTGGACTTCCAAGTTTTATCTCATAGGTTGGTGAAGAATAGACCCAAGAAGTTCCTGGAGTTTTTCTAGACATTTTGAAGAAATTAAAATGCATGCGATAACACTTTTAGATTTTCTAATAGGGAGAAAACCTAATTAGGGTTTAGGACGACATGAGGGATTTTAGGGTTTCGGATGACGGCAAGACTGTGGTAGGGTACAGGAGGGTTAGGTAACATGTTTGGGTCATCAAAAACAAGTTTGGGCAGGTTGCCACTTAGGGTTAGGGTTTTAGGGGCGTCGTGCATAAACAGTGCGTGTGTCCGATTAGGGTTAGGGTTATGCACATGCGATGATAGGTTTTTGACTAAGATTGATTGTGGGGTGGTGCAACCTAGCTCGAAAGCTTCCATGGGATGACATGCGATGATAAACTCAATACTCAAAATGCATGGCTTTAGCTTAAGAGCATATACGCATATATGCGCTTAGGGTCCTGGGTTTTCGGGAAAACCCAATTAGAAAAAACAGGGTGTGACATGCAGCCCATTCCACCGTCGTGGCCACTGGCACGCTGGGGCGTCAACCTTGTCGACCCATTCGGGTCAAGAAGCCACGGATTCAAGTTCGTCGTCGTCGCCGTCGACTACTTCTCCAAGTGGATTGAGGCCGAGCCCTTGGCCAAGATCACATCGGCAGCCGTGCAGAGGTTCGTATGAAAGAACCTCATTTGCCGCTTCGGCGTCCCGAGGGAGCTCACCGTTGACAACGGGACTCAGTTCGACACAACCCCCTTCCGGAAATTCTGCATCGGCCTCGGCATCAGTTTGTGCTTCACCTCCGTGGCTAACCCGAAGGCAAACGGCGTCATCAAGCGAGCCAATGGGATCGTCCTCTCCGGCCTCCGCACATGCCTCTTCAACTTGCCCAAGGGTCTTTGGGCGGACGAGCTCCCTAGCGTCTTATGGTCCACCTGCACGGTAGCTAGTCGGGCCACCGGCTTCACGCCCTTCAAATTATTATACGGGGACGAAGCGGTGACTCTGGAAGAAATCAAGATTGGGCCTCTGCGCACTGCAACGATCATCGATGAAAGCTCCGACGAAGTATCTCTCAAGCACTTGACGCCGTCCGGCAGGAAGCTGCTCTCAACATCGATCAGTACCAGCCCACCATGGTGAAGGCATACAACAAGACTGTTCGCCCACGACCCATCCATGTCGGTGACCTTGTACTCAAGAAGAAAGTGAATCCAGAGGCCAACGGCAAGCTGAGCTCGAAGTGGGAAGGACCGTATGAGGTGATTCGTGCCACTCGCCCGGGAGCGTTCCACCTAGCTACCCTCGACTGAGTCGAGCTGAAGCACAGCTGGAACGCTGACAATCTCCGCAAGTACTACGTGTAGCTCTAGTTCCTCTAAATATGGCCGCTGCATCGGCAGTCTTGTCTTTTGGGTAGTACAGCTAGGGCAGAAACCGCTGTGTCGGTCGCTGTCCCTGCTAGTTCGTTTGCTTGGGTTAAGGCCGCCGCATCGGCTATCGCCACCTTCTGTAATTGGCCTTCGTGCCTTGTTAAGCCTCAATAAAAAACTCAGAACGGTGGCATCATGTCCCTTCGAAACAAGTTCCAACATCTCCATCCGGGATAGAGTGTCCCTTCCCTCCGGGGTCGTGCAACAGTAAGCTCCCTGTGATGTCGAGCCATCTCCATCCGGGATAGTGTCCCTTCCCTCCGGGGTCGCGCGACAGTAAGCTCCCTGCGATGTCGAGTCATCTCCATCCGGGATAGAGTGTCCCTTCCCTCCGGGGTCGCGCGACGGTAAGCTCCCCGCGATGTCGAGCCATTTCCATCCGGGATAAAGTGTCCCTTCCCTCCGGGGTCGCGCGACAGTAAGCTCCCTGCGATGTCGAGTCATCTCCATCCGGGATAAAGTGTCCCTTCCCTCCGGGGTCACGCGACGGTAAGCTCCCCGCGATGTCGAGCCATCTCCATCCGGGATAGAGTGTCCCTTCCCTCCGGGGTCGCGCGACGCTAAGCTCTCCGCCATGTCGAGCCATCTCCCTCTAGGATAGAATGCCCCTTCCCTCCGGGGTCATGCGACGATAAGCTCCCCGCATTGTCGAGCCACCTCAAACGCTAAGTGTTTCTGAATAAGGCGTAATGCGTGGTACCAAGTACTCAGCAACATGTTTATTTTTTGATTACTGCATATCGCAAAGGAACGACCGCTCTTAAGCACGCCATCGAGCGCTAATTGTTTTCGGATGGGGGATGGGGCACGACGTCATATCCCCACCGATGTCCCCTCAATTATTACAAGATGCATGCATACTTAGTACAATCAATCGAAAAATTGAAACAACCACGAAGCTATGGTGAGAAAAGATCAAACTAATTAGGAGCGTTGGGCAAGGCCCACGAGGAACACCACGACCTCTGCATCGCTCAAGATGCGCACGTCATCGCCCGGCCGCTCGGTTTTTGTTAACCCGCGCGAAGCACAGCGCTTGGGGGACTCAGGCCTAGTAGGTGCTGTCCCCAGGCGCCCCGCGCTCGCCTTCCATCGAAGGCCATCACCCTACATACCAAATAACAAACATTCACAAGGAGCAAGTGCAAAGTTTGGTAAATCTTCTGGATTTTCATTAATAACTAACAAGTTACATGAAGGTTACAAAGAAAAGTCCGATCATGTCCGATCACGTAAACCCTAGCAAAAGACGGTCTACTGGGCTAAAGGGCTCGAGCCAACACAACGACAGCCCAAGTACTAAGAAGCAAAAAAAAACTAAGCAAAACCCTACCGTGCTAAAGTAAGCAAAAGACACGAAGCTAGGGATGAAGCTCACACCTGTGAAGGCCGCCCGCTAGGCGCTCCCGCGAGCAGCCCCCTAGGAGTCTCTTGGGGGACCCGGGACTTCCAGAGCCCGGCAACGTATCTCAGTCCACGCCTGTCCCACACGCGCGCCAGGAAGGCCTGGACACTAGCATGGACGTGCGCACGAGCACCCTCCATCCTCGTCCTTGCCGGGAGGACGAAGTCCGCCGCCTCGAACCTACCTGCGGGGTTGTAGCCGGACTCGTGCAAGCAGGTGAACGCCAGCTCGACAGAAGCCTAGGCGCAGTCTCGGGCGTGTGCTGGGATCGCCTCCAGCGCGGCCGCACTAAGTGCAGCAACCCAGCGCAGCCGGGCGGCTGGTGCGCGCTCGTCAGCAACGTCAGGAAGTGGAAGGGAGACTCCAAGTCCCGCGCCAAGTTCTCCAACCCCTGCAACGGCGGACGCCACCAAGACGTCTAGCTCCGGCTGTCGCACAATGGCAGCCTGTTGCTCAGCCCCCGCGGTATGAAGCTCGGCGCGAAGGGAGGCAATCACTTTGCCTCCGAGAGCTTCTCCTGAGCCCCTGCGGCCTTCTCCTTGGCAACCTTGGCCCGTGCCTTCACCTCCCGAATACGAGCTATCTTGCCCTCGACCTCGGTGTTGTGCATCTCCAAGAACCGCTCCGTCGCAAGGAAGCTCTACGAAGAGGTGTCTCAGTTAGGATCCGCTGATAAAGATGTCATGCACAAAGAAAAAATCAAGAGCAGACGTTAGCTTGATCAGCGCCAACTTAGACGCGGTTCGCACGTCTGCCGGCGACAGCCCGGAGAAAGCGGTCTCAAGGTCTGCGGGGCAAATCCGCCCTGCGAGGTCGTCATAAAGGCCCATCTCGACCTCAGAGTCGACGAAGTGCCCTGGGAGTAGCCGCCTCCTGATCAACGAGGCACCCGGCGCACCCCCGCTATCCGCGTTCGCACGGGACGCAGACAGCAGCGCGGTGCTGCTCCCACCGACTAGCAGAGCCAGCTGAGTAGGCTCCGAGCTTGATGTAGACGCTATGGCGACAGCTCTCCCCAGCGTCGCCGGCACGGGCAGCACCTTAGCAGACGCGGCCGTGTCTGCCTCGCCACCCCCCTCGAAGCCAAAGTTGATGCTGCCCATTGACGACCCGTCCGTCGCTGCCGGAGGGGAGGAGCGACCCCTCCGGACTTCCCGCAGCCCGGTGTCCTCATCACCGATGTTGTCGTAATGGTCCGCACTCGACTCTTGGTCAAGTGGGGTCGAAGGCAACACCGGAACCTCGGCGCGGCCAGAGTGGCGGCTAGGCCGCTCCCGCCTGGGGCTCAGGGGACGCCTGCCAACCATCGCTGCGCGGATCACCCGAGCCGGCGAAGACGGGACTGCCTCGCGAGCACGCTTGACCGCCACCACACTCCCGGTCGGCAAAGACGGGGCTGCCTCGCGAGCGCGCTTGGCTGCTACCATGCCCCCAGTGGGCACGGGGGGTAGCCGACCGGGCACAGCCCACTTGAAGCACAAACACGCCCAGTTGACCCGTGGCCCTTGAACCATCGCCTTCACGTTCGCTTCCTCGGCGGCCGTGTAGCGACCGAGTAGCTCCTCTGCAGCGACCGCCGCGCTCCGTAACGATTGGTCTGTGAAGTAAACGAGAGACTACATTAAGGTCCCGCAAGGGAAGCTTGATCAAAAGAGAAGCAAACAAAGGGAGTTGGAGAACACTCACACGTGGTCTGGACGTAACCAGTCAGGGTCCGTAAGCCGTGCGGCAGGTCCACGTCCGACGGCGCCAAGGACGGCTCCCAGCCCTCTGCCAATGGCGCAATCCCGAACAGGGGGTACTCTTCCACCAAGTCACGAACAGCCAGCGCGTGAGCCAAGTTTTGAAGCATGATCTTCTGGGCCTCGTCACACCCATCCAAGGAAGGGGGGAGGCCCTCGAAGGTCGGGCACCTCCCGAGCAAGTGAAGCCCGAACCCTGAACGCGGTAGTAGAACCAGGCACCCCGCCAATCCGGCCACGTGGCCCTGGTGGCAAACACCGGAAACTCGGCCTTGGTACGCTGGCGACGCCGGGAGAAGCTCACTGTCCCGTACGCTGAAAAAGAATTCTCCGTTGCCTTTACCTTCATCACCAACGCTTGGTGATGCCATGCGAAGAGCCTCCCAGAGCCGGCCATCCCCATGCTCCGCATCGCCCACTCGAACGCCGCCAGCCTGACGAAGGCGGACAGGTGGAGGTCCGAGACCTCAATGCCGAGGAATTGGAGCACCTCCAGCAGCAGGCCCGTTGCCGGAATACGCAGTCCAGCGTCAAATTGTGAAGCGAAGACGACGACGCGCCCAAGGCCGGGCACCGCCCTCACTGCGGTACGAGGAGGAGCCTCAACACCGTAGGGACCACCGGGCTCGGGGATCTTGCCCTCAGCGAACAGGCGCCTGAGAAGTGCCGCGTTCGCGCTAGAGGGGCCGAGGAAGCGGGAGTAGGCCGGCTCCGCTACTCCCACCCTCTCGAGCAGGTCCTTCCCCTTGGCGACACGCGGAGACGTCGCCATCTAGCCGCAACGGATCCAAAGCCGGAAGGGCTCCCATGACCTACGGCACGGCCGGTCAGACCGCTCGTACACACGGTCAGACTGCACGACACCGCGCGACCCCGCGCTCAACCAGTTAGACCGCGAGCTCGGCCGGTCAGACCGCCGGACTGTTGCGGCCGACTCCGCGCAACCCCGCGCTCAGCCGGTCAGACCGCGAGCTCGGCCGGTCAGACCGCCGGACTGTTGCGGCCGACTCCGTTCGACCCCACACTCAGCCGGTCAGACCGCGAGCTCGGCCGGTCAAACCGTCGGACTGTTGCAGTCGACTCCGCGCAAACCCGTGCTCAGCCGGTCAGACGGCGAGCTCGGCCGCTCAGACCGCCGGACGGTTGCGGCCGACTCCGCGTGACCCCGCGCTCGGCCGGTCAGACCGCCGGACCGTCGCGGCTGACTCCGCGCGACCCCGTGCTCGGCCGGTCAGACTGCGAGCACCCGCGGTCAGACCGCCCGACCCCGCACCTGCGCGAGCCAGCGGCCGAATCCGCCGCCACCAACCCTGCGCGACCCCGCGGCCAGCCTCGTTAGGTCACGGCAGCGCGGGGTGGCCGGGGCGGCACGGGGTGGCCGGGGCGGCACGGGGTGGCCGGAGCGGCGCGGCGTCGCGGCCGGAGGAGCGCGGGCGGCGGCGTGGGCGAAGCACGGCGGCGGCGGCGGCGTTGAGGTAGAGAGAGAGGGAGAGAGATGAGGAGAAAGAGAGGAGCGGGACGGGCTTTATAGCCGCCCCGCGGGAAATATCTCGGAGCTGATTCATGTCGTTCAATCAGACCGCCCCGTACGCCGGTCAGACCGCCCCTTGAAGGAAGCACCCCTCCACCCTGGAGAATCCGTTCGAGAGGTTTTAGTAAAATGGCCATAACTTTCTCATACGAAATCCGTTTTGGGTCCATGATCACTCAAATCGAAGCTAACGACGAGGCGTATTCAAAAAAAACACGTGTATACACTTGTACCCATTTTGACCCTCAAAATTCGGCTTCTAAGTAGGAGTTTTTGGCTCCGGAAGTTTTTCCGTTACTTTTTCAGATTTTGCGGAGGGCATATCTCCTTCACCCAGACTCCGATCTGGGTGATTCTTGCTTCCCTGGTTAGTTTGAGTCGAGGACTTGCTTTCCACCTTGATCCTAGCTTGTGCCGAGCACTTTTGTCGAGCTACCGTTTTCAAAATCTTCGATTTCGGGCTAGGATTTCCACTAGTCATTCCGTCGACTTTCTTGGAATTAGCTCAAACTTTCTGGAGGCGTAGAGTTTGGCCTCCCGCTCACAGCAGTGAAGACCGTTTGACAATCAGAGTTACCAAACTCCCTCTCCAACGCTGCCACTTTCCTGCCGCGGCAAGGAATCTGCAGTTTTTTATACCACGGCGGCAGCCCATGAACCAGCCATGCTTCGTCCATTTGTGCAGATGGTTCCCAGCTTTGAACCATCCGTACATCCCTGATAAGCTCAGACCGCACGCCGAACCCTCAGGAATCGGTGCGCCGGTCCGGGCGTTCATCACCCGATCGCCCGAATCGTCGAGGAGCTACTGTTGGAGGAGGGGCCCCCGTGCTAGTCCATTTTCGAAGACTTTTCCGCATCCGCCACCAATGACTAAACTGACGCCGTCAGGGGCAGCACAGTGTTCGTCACCGTTGTGGTCTACGACGACGACGTACGAAGTCTAGAGTAACCTCAGCGGCTGTCGCCATCAAGATCTACGTCAACTTCATCAAAGACCACCCTGGCATCCGTCGCCGTCAAGGTCTACGACGACGACGTCAAGGACCACCCTGACATTCGTCACCGCCAAGGTCTGCGACGACGTCGGCAAAGACCGCCTCGACGTGCTTAGGGTTTCCTCTAAAGATGCCAAAGAATATTCCCTAAAGATTTCCGGGAATATTCTTCCAAAATATCTTCTATGCATGGGAAATGACGATCGCGCCCTTGTAAAAGTCCCTCTCGTGTGAGGGCAAAATTGTAATCTCGTATTTTCCATCCTCAAACCCTATAAATACCCCCCTAGGGGTAGAGAGAAGGGGAAAGGAAAAATCTTGTAACCTTAGTTCAATACTTCAATAGAAGAGTGACTTTCACCTCATCGTACACGAGGGGAGTTTCGTCTCCTCGTACACGGTTAGTGTTTCACCCTGTCGTACACATTTTGTGCCTCAACTCGACGGACGTTCGGAGGGTCATACTCACTCGTGCTCCTCGTGCACCATCAACGGTCGCTGTAGCCGTTCAGAGGTGCCATAAATTTACTGTCTAGACTTGTATCTACGACAATGTACGTATACTGTCGCGCACGCATGTCGGCAATGGCAACTTTTTGGGCCGCGACAGAGGCCAATATGACGGGTTAATTAGCGTGCAGCAGGAGGATCAGGTGTGCATATATATATATATACTAATGGTCGATTAATTATAATATACTGCAAGACATGCTGGTTGCCGTGTCCATCGATGGATCGGCCGTTGCGACCGAGCGGCTTGTCCGTGAGCAGTTTCAGGCTGCCGGGGCCTCAATCCTTGGGCCTTGGGGCACTGTGCAGGAGCTAAGTCTCGGCCGGTGCATCCATTATTTGTGGCTGACAAGGATGCTACGGCGAACCCCGTATATATAGCCGCACTGCACACATGCATGGCGCCAATTAACTTAATTTGCATGCAGGCCAGGCCAGTACTCTCAGTGCGTAGAAGCTCACTCCCCTGATGGAACCAGCCAAACTAACCATCGATGACAGCCTATTAAAATATGCTCCCAGTCCCAGAGTCCTGACTAATTAGTCCATTGCTAACGACAGTTTCTCAGATTATGGTCATCATGTCGATCTCACGATGCAATGCTATGCTATTTAAGTAGAGAAAGAAGGAAAGGTCGAAAGTTTATTAAAGCTACAGGTACGTAGTACGTAAGCACCGGAAATACCGGGATCTGCAAGCTGTAGTACCAGATTGCTTACAATTAAACAAAGATTCCATGACTCATGACGCGATGACACAGTACTGTAGTAGGAGTAATTGATAATTTGCCATGCATGCATGATGTCTACAAGCGAAGAGTATTAGGTTAATTTTTTCCTGAGTTATAGATGCAGGAAATCATTCGTGGTGGATCTGATGGATCGATCAGCTGCAATGTATGCTACATGTGGATGGCAGCATACCCTACCCATAGCCTATAGCTAAGGATGCATGCACTTGTGGCATGCATGGCACATTGATCGTCCAGCATTGATCGGTCCGTGCATGCATGCACGAACTCTGCATTAAATTAGGGATATATGCGTAGATGTAGATAAGACTACTTTATTGTAACAACCATATAATTGGAGTGCATGTCAGGCAGATAATAAGCTAGATCGCTAGCCGCATGGCTAGCTCGCTGGGTACTTATTTTAAAATACATGTTTTTTAGTTTTATTAGACAAAATTAAAATACTTACACTTATAATTTTTAATATAGTTTTAGTCATTGTATTTCTATTTACCCTTCATCAATGTTATCAATAAAAGAGAATATTTATTTTCTAAGGGAGGAAAAATGTGCATAAAAATGATCGAAGAATAATACTAATATTTAAATCACACTCTTAATTCTTGTGTCCAAAACATCTATTTTAGAATAGAGGAAATTCTACTTAACAACGTGTGCTGTTTTAGCTAGGACAAGTTAGTTTGTCATCTTTCTGTTCTTTAATTTTACCCTACTTGACCTGACCGGATGGTCTTTTCCATCCTTCACATAACGAGTAAATTATTCGATGTCTTAATTAACATGTCGAGCATTTTATTGTAGCGTCCCCGCAAATTAAAAAGTAAAGCCTTTTATTGTAGTGTTGGGTCCAGCGCTTTTGTGTTCGAAGACGACGTGATATAGCATCGGCAATTTGTCAAGGATGTTGAGAAGAACCCAAGACTCGTTGCAGAAGTCCCGGGTCCCTGCTTATGCGTATCCAAAATAGTTGAAAGAGCAAAACAATTATTCAAACACAAGAACTTGCCGTCTCATGAAAAAGCCATTTAACTACCGCTGCTGCAACCATCATCATTAGCAGTTCAGCCAGTAAGAGCCGAACCTTGCGTGCCAAAGATTTGCTGATAAAACATTAAAATATTATTACTAACATAGTAGCATAGTATCATCAATGCTTGCATACGTAGGATTATAAGATGCAAACAGAATGTTAGAAATATTGGGCGGAAAGTCTATATAAATAATTTATAGATAAATTTTAAATACCTATTAATTGCAAGACATATAACATTTAGTCCCGTCATTACTAGCGGAGGCGGAAGAACACCAATACATAAGATGAGATATGTATCACACCTCTTTGTAGCATTAAAAAAAATAAAAACACGTGGTATGCTCACTCGCTCGCCACGTCTGCACGTGTCGTATCCGCGGTCGAGCCGAACTCGGGCCAGCCGGAGCCGTTTACAGCTGGTTTAATTGTGGGAGTTACTGCAGTTTCAATATAGAAAAACAGATCTTTCCTCTCTTCCCTCCAACGAGTGCAAGTTTATTCTTTTTGTTGTGCTAGACCTCGTCAGCTACTAGGAAGTGGCATTCGTCACGACTACTTGCCGTTTGTCTACTTCCACGAGGACCGCTACCTCATAGTTGTTCGTCTACATTCACTATTTCCTTGATGTCGTCTTCATCCACTTCATCACGGCGTACCTAAGGAAATTGACCCGTTTGCTGTCAACGCCAACGCCTCTATTTTTCCCCTATCAGCACCGACAAGTATAACATGAATTTCTTGTCATATTCTTAACTACTCCCTCTGTCCCAAAATGTAAGGCGTATTTTATTTTGTTAAGACAAGGGTTTGACCAAGAATTACTCCATTAGTATGTGATTTATGTGACATAAAATTGATGGCATTAGATTCTTATTTAAAAGTACTTACTTATGATTGTGACTTTGTATCACATAAACCATATATTAATAGACTAATTGTTGGTCAAAATTTTGTCTTAACGTACCAAACAAAATATGCCTTACATTCTAGGATGGAGGGACTACTATGCTAGCATATACGCGTGTAGATATGCTTAATTGCTTCTTGGTAATTACTAGCATGTCTAGGACATACGTATCATGTTCACATGTTAATATTGCAATATTCATAGTCAGTTCATATGTGGATTAAAATAAACCCGAAAGTGTTATTTATTCCAACAAGTATCCAGCACTCGGAAGTGTAGAAATTAATTAAGCACTTCAACTTACTATTTCATCCGTTTCACTATATCTATCCTCAGTCTTGGGATACCCCATTTCAAAATAATTGTCAAATAAAGAAATCAAAAGTGTAGCTATTGTGTTGTTTTCAATCTCTATCTATATTAAAATGCTTTGAAATGGTTAAATGTGTGTATTATGTTATATAATAAGGATATGTATGGTTATCTTTTTTAAAAAAAAATTAGTATTTCTTTGGTTTGTGTACATGATGAACCGAGGAACGTAAATAGTAGGCATAGGCTTCGACTTGCGATACTTCTCATATGAATATATTAGTAAAACAATTATTCTGTTATATTTGATCTTTTTTACTTGATAAATCTAAATATTTTTATATGTATTACGAGTCAAATTAAGTCAGGGAAATTGATCCGCATGCTTTCCAGGTATTACTGTACTAGTGGACAGATGTCACAGTTCATTAATGTTATTTATCTTTCAGTTGCGATCAATTGGGAGTTACGTCCATCCGGGAGAAGTGGCCATTGCATATGCATCTAACCTGAGCAATGGAAGAAGATAGCTACACGACAAACTAAATGCCCCCTCATCTATATTTTCATATCATGTGAGGCTGAACTGTGGGGGCCGGATAGTGGAGACACAGGAAGGAGGCCCTGCTTGTCCTGGTCGCATTAGGACATGATCGAGATTGAGGGAAGCTAGCTAGCTAGCTAGCTATGCCAGCCTCCACGAATCCATCATCTCTTCCATTATTTAATTAGCGTTCTTTTTTTCCGGGGTATCATTTAATTAGCGTTAGCGACGCCAGGTACAGAGAACGGGAAGCCCTAATGGCCGGATTAGTTAACTGGCTCCATCACTAGCCACGTATTAAACCGTGCGTGTACGTCGATTCACCGGTGCAATCAGTGGCTGGCCGATGGATGGATGGATGGATGGGCAGTTGCTGTTGTTAGAAATGGATCGGCGGGCAATCATAGAAATGATGATATTTCATTGTATTCATAATTTATTAAATGTTTCTTGAATAATATCATTTGTATTGATTAGTAAGTATGTGACTTGTTTGTGAAACTCCGTACTAAGATTAAATGATTATTCTAAATTGGTCCCTAGTCGGAATTCATGTGAGGACACATATGAATAATAGACTAGCATATGTATTGATTGATGACCATGTTTCACGGGTTATAGACATAGAGATGTCGAACCAATTATATTAGCACGTGTTAGGGAACATGGGGTTGGACTGACCCAACTTGGGACATTGCAATGTGTATGCTATGTCCTTTGACCTGAGATTGTCGTATGTGCTTGAGATGTTGTTTTCTTATTTGTCATGAAACATACTGCAAGGCATGGTCAATCGAAATGGGATTTGCCCCTCTCTGTAATGAGAGAGATATCTCTGCATCCCTCGAGTGATGAGATCCAGAAATGCATGGCCGTGTTACCTGAGATTAAAGAGTTAACCTAATAAAGAATTACGAAACACGTGATCGAGAAAGAGCAGTCAAACTTGAGCTTGAGCTTGTCAAATATCATGAGGCAAAGGGAGTTGCATATATATATATATATATATATATATATATATATATATATATATATATATATATACATACATAACATTGTGAAGGTTCGTCCGATACGATCTTTATATGTGTCTAGGAGTTGGCATGTCTTGCTAGGGACCGCTACCAATTAGTGACCGAGTAGGAGTACTCGGGTCATGTCTAAATGTGCGTGAACCTATAGGGTCGCACACTTAAGGAGTTAGAGCCTAATTCGAATTAGGATCTAAATTAGACTGGGCATTGAATCCTAATGGGCCTTTAACGTAGAAGCCCATTATGGGTATGTCTATATAAGGAGAGGGAATGGACATGTTAGGGTTAAGCCAATTTAGAATTCCCAAAACCTGACCGTTACTCCTCCCACGCCCAAAGTCGTCAGCTCGGATCTAGCAATCCAGACGAGTGACGTTCCTCCCTGAACTTGTGGATACCTTGGAAGCGTGCAGCTGCGACGCTTGGACGAACCGTGAGGAGGGGATGAATTGTTCGAGGGAACCACGAGGAGGAGAAGGTAGTACGACTACAGCTGCACTGACGCTGCATGGACTCTACTTTCGCTACGGATCTGCGGATCTGCACGTCTACAAGTAACCTCGTGATCTATTATTAAAACAATTTCTGATTTACATGGTAGAAATTTTTTATTTTACGATAGCGTAGCCTGCTCATATCGCTATAGTAATAGTGTCCGGGCCGTAGGTTGGATTCATGCACTGCGCGCATCGACGCCTGGAACGATGGCCCGTTTTCGTCAGTGTCCGGGAGGGTGATCGATCGAGCATTGAGCCAAGCCGAAAGATGCAGTGATCTACATGCATGCGTGCATGGGTCCGAACAGAACAGGATCGCTATCGTGAATCGATGATCTTGTGACCGGGCAAGCCCTATACGGTGGAGCTGAATCCACGTCGTTGGCTTCCGATCCACCGGTTCTGGTGATAGCACTGTCGATGTCTCGATGTAAAATCTGGACCTCCGATAACCGGTCAGGCTAGAACGTACGCATGAATTTCGCCAGGAATCATGAAATCAATTTCTTGGGAGAAAGGGTGAGTCGAGTTCGATGACCTAATCAATCCTGCTTAAAAGCTGGGTGGGCCAGGCAATTCAATTTTTGTCTGGTTTCTCCTGGCCGGCCTAGGAGACAAAGAAGCATCAGTTCGCGTGGGCTGGGGCCTGGGACCCGGCGGCAGCACGGCAGGGCGGCCGGCACGCACCCTCGCGCGCCGGGAAACCTCATTCCGTCCCTTTGGCCGGCCGGTGCTCCCATCCCATGTGCCACCATCGATCGCCCGCCCTGCACCGCTCGCTCCTTCCAGCAGCTCACCCTTTTTACTCCTACCAATACCAAAATCCTAAAAACTCCGTCCTATATATGTCTGTGATGCTGGGATGCAGCACGTCATACGATCACCACATTAAATAGTTTTTTTTTGGGTACGTACAAACATGCAGTACGAAGAGTGCCATTGTCCCCTCGCAAAAAAAGAGTGCCATTGTAAGCATTAGCGTTCTTGGCAACGCCTTAACTTTATCCCGTTGTGAGTCATACGTGGCGTGCCACCTGACACGCTGTTGCCTCGCCAGAGACATGCGTATATGTATGCCTAACTCGATCGATGATTGTTTGATCGAGATGATTAATCTGCATGGATCTTCCGAGTTCCGATCATCTGTAATGATTGGGATGATACGTGCATGTGCGCTTCCTAGCTATAATCAGCCCCTTCTAATCTCTCATGTTGTCATGCATATATGTGATCATGGAGACATCCGTCCATCGAGCCATATCGATCCGATTACGTTGGACTCCTCCAAATTAACTCGAGCACGCATCACCTCACATTCGGATCACCTGTCAGGGATTTTCTTCTCATAGACCAGTAAAGAAAGAGAGGAGAAGAACATGGCGAAATGTGCATGGGTCGTGGCTGCAACGATGCAGCTGCTGCGTGGCGAAGCTCAGCTCGCTCTCGATGAGTTCCAAAAGAGAAAGGAATCGAGGCAGATCAGATGCAGGCAAGGGGAGACGAGATCGATCGATCCTCTTAGCTCGTCTCGAAATCATTACATTTATTTCGTGGGGATTCGAGGCGTGAAAGAGAGGGAGAGTGATGAGGTGAGCAAAAACGGTAGTGGTCAGGAATATACGGTACGTGTGGTCGATCTCCGGCCGTCAGATCCCATCCGTCAGATCACACCCCATGAGAAGCTTCTCTCCTTCGCGGCCAGCTCGTGCTCGCCTTCTCTCTGTTTTTCTCTTCCTTTCCCGATTATTATTGGTTCCTGCTTTCTTGCTCCCTGTTCCTTCCATCAATATACTCAGCAACAATCGATGTCCGACTAATTTCTTTGGCAGAATGTGGGAAAACTTGCATATGCATGATTATATTCGGCGCAAGACATTATTTAACTTTCTTGTGCACTGTCCACTGCTGAGAAATACTACTATCATGCAATATAAATAACTGTTACTGTGTTATGTGTAGCATGCATGCATGCATCCTAACTACCAAATAGTTTCATTAACTAGTCAACATTGTTGCTCTGATTACTACTACTAACACTTCGATTCATCAACTATGTGAGAGAAAAACGATGAACGGAAATGATTGCAAATTCCGGTAGGATCGATCGATGTGACGACGATTGATCATAACCGATCCATTAATCACAGTTGCATTCAGCCCTGCATCCTCCCAACATCCATGAATCGGGATAGCTGATCATTCGTTCACATTTCAGACATGCATCACACATCCAGTACATGAACAGTGACTGCCCAAGGGGAGAGAGAGAGGGAGAGTGAGTGAGAGAGAGACGAAACTGAGATAAGATACAAATATACGTACTACAGGCACGATACAAGCTAGTAGTAGCTACACTGTACGCATGCAGATAGATATGCATGCATATGGTTTTCACGTTTTACCCTTTACCCGATCTGGCTGGGGTATTGTGCGTGATAGCACAGCAGAAGCATCAGATAAACAGACACGGGTAGATATAACCTGGACCTGACCCTGCTCCTCCAATTGCATGTCAAGTCTTTTCGCTCAATCCATGGCCACCCCCACACCCCCAGCACATCATAGCAACAGCGTGCATGGATGGCTCCAGGCTCCCTGCTGCTGCAGTAGCGCACTAGCTAGCTAGCTTCTCACATCACACAGCACCCAGAAGGAAACTTTGGCACGTTCTCAGCAGGCAGACCGCTCCATGCAAACAGTCCATGCCCAGATCCATCGATCAACACTAGATCTTTTTCGATCATCGGCCGCACCACCATTCTGATATGCATCAGATTCAGAGAGGCACAGACTTGAGCCACTACCCGCATGCAGGTTTGACACCCAACATGCATTTTGATGCATCGGAGTTCAGAAGGAAAATCTCTGGCTATCATGTATAATACTTTGAGCAGTGATGATGCATGTATATGGGGATGCATGCATATATATACACAATGTCCAAGACATGGCTATAGTGACAGTTCTAATCATTCGCAGCTCCAGTTATAGTAGCTCATCAGAAATGGACCAAGCAGATGAGCAACACATCAGGTGAGCTGGGCAGGCTAGCTATGGTGGTGTACAACCAGCAATGCCATTTCTGCATTATTGTGCAAAGACATGTCATTGAAGCTAGCACCGTTCGACTACAAGGTTTAGGCAACATGTACATAATACTTCCTCCATTTCAAAATAGATGGAGTTATCGACTTTGCACGATCTCTAATATATAACTTTAACTATTATTTTTTGGATGAGTATGTAAGTAAAATATTATAAAAATTTATATTGTGAAATAATTTTTATGATAAATTTAGTGATATCATTTGCATCTAACCAATCTTTAATTGATCAGTGCTTAAAGATTAAAAAAAATTGACTGCACATTTTTAAAAGAGCATCTATTTCTTCTCGCAAAAAAAAAGAGCATCTATTTCAAACGGAAGGAGTATATGATAGTATATGCTCTTTTCCTTCAATCATGCTAAGTAATCAACGAAGAATGGAAACAACGTACATGTACCATCACTAGGGACACCAAATGTTGCAAATCAGCTGATCTGAGATTCCTCCAAACTCTTGTTACCACTGCATGCTTGGTAGATTCCATCAGGTCAACTTTGGTATGGGTTACATTAGCAAGTACAAGTAACAGTGGCTGATTCATCATTTGCTGGTCATTGATCAATGATGGGGTTAGTAGTTTCAATTTCCAAACCGAGAGGCTCATTTTGCAATCAAGTTTGATGAGAACAAATGGAGAGTAAGATATTTTTGGAGGAAGGGGTTAGGAACTATAGAGCTGCTGCTGTTGGTACATGGAATAGAACAAGGTACAATTAATATGAGTGTATTTTAAAGAAAGGCACTAGCAGATAAGGTTCCCTCCAATTCCGGGAGCTTAATGTGTAACAAACAAAAATGGCCAGAAAGGTATGCAACAATCCACAGGGAAGGAGGAATGAATAAATGGAGTTTGTTACATCAATTTAAAGGGTGGAACAAGAAAATGGAGAAAAAGAATGGAGTTGTTCATGCAATTTGAAGATACTCCTACACCGATTATGAATCTACTCTGTTTACCATTAACTAGTGATGTGATGTGATGTTCTTCAGCTCAGCCATATAAAACAGAGCAAAAGGTACATGTTAACTAGACTGGACTAATTCCTATATTGAATTGAGCCTATCAACCTTTCCCGCAAAAAGAAAAGAAGAATTGAACCTATCAACCTAACGGTGGATGATTATATATGCATAGCCACACTTTTTCTGCGCTCCATCTCCTTTTTCTCTACTAAATCAAAACCTACACTCAATAAATTTTCAATTGCCCTTGTCTCTTCTGAGCTTAGGCTTAAGGGCCCCACAGGCCACAAAACCCTTTCCTCTTCCCCCTTCCATGCCTCAAAAGGTAGAACCACAACTGGTACAACAAAATGCAACCACATATAACCCCCAAGAGATCTCATCAATCTCATCAGGTGATGAAACCCCACCCAGCAAAAGCCATTGTAAAGAAGAAAAAAGAGCTTCACATAACAAACTCCCCATCACTCCCCCAAACAGCCTGCAGAGAGGCTAGCAGCCTAGCACGCGCACACACACATCAACCTGACAAGTCACCACAGTGCAGTGCAGAGCACAGCAGAGGATAATTACTCCTGGACACACCACAGTATGAGACACATACATCCCTGAATGAGTGAATGAATACATGGTAGTACTAGTACATGATGAAAAGGGCCTGTTCATCAGAGAGGATGCTGAGAACAGAAATACTCTGTAGCCTGCTGCGCACACTGGCCATCGCAGCGATGGAAATGGAACAGCATTGGCACGTTACATGGTGCCGCGGGGCCCACAACACAAAGCCATCACAGAGAGAGAGAGAGAGAGAGAGAGAGAGAGAGAGAGAAGGCCAAAACAAAAGAGAACAAAGTTCCCAATTTGGGTTGACCCCTATTAATCCCCACGACGGCGGCCCCAACGGCGCCGGCTCTGCTCACTCCACGCATCTGCTCTCTCTCTCTCTCTCTCTCTCTCTCTTCCTCTCTCTCTCCTTTGCTTTGCCTTCTCTCTCTGTCTGTCATCTTGTTGCTGTTTTTACCATTGTATCAACAACAAAAAAACTCAACTGGACCTTTGTTAAAATGAAATTCATCCTGCACTTTTATTAGCTCCGCTAATCCTACACACAGAGACACACTTCTGGTACTACTACTCGTCCAGACCAGAGCCCAGCTGCAGCTCCCCCTATATAAATCCCCCTCGCTTTCTCTCCTCTCCTCTCACCTCACCACGACTCCCCCCCTGCCACCTCACGCGCTCCCTTCTCCTCCTCTCCTCTCCTCTGCTCTGCTCTGCTTCTTTGAGGACGACACAGTGAGTTGAAGCGAGGCAAGAAGGAGGAGTAGAGTATATATAATTGCCTGCCGCGGATGATGGGTTGTGGGTGGATCACGGCGGCGGCGGCGGTGTCGGCGTGCGTGGCGTACGTGGTGTTGAAGCTCATGGAGGTGCTGTGGTGGCGGCCGAGGCGGGTGGAGGAGCACTTCGCGCGGCAGGGGATCAGGGGGCCCCCATACCGCTTCTTCGTCGGGTGCGTCCGCGAGATGGTGGCGCTCATGGTGGCCGCGTCCGCCAAGCCAATGCCGCCCCCCTACCGCTCCCACAACGTCCTCCCCCGCGTCCTCGCCTTCTACCACCACTGGAAGAAAATTTACGGTACGCCACACCCATCAACTTCTTGCATGTCACTTATGGCCTCCTGCCTCGGCATGCTCTGTTTCCTTCATAGGAAGGCTCGTTGTCTTTGTTCTTTCTTGCTTCTTCTTCTTCTTTAATCTGAAAGCAAAAGCAAAATAAAATTATTAATAATGAAATGGAATTGAGGTGGCATGGGTAAGAACAGCAGCAGCAACAACTTGCAGCTGCGCTGTGCCCCCTGTGCGTTGTTTCCAGGAATGCCGGCTTGGAGTGACATGCATTAAGTGGCGTTGTCGAGAGTCTGCAGGGGCTTGTCGGAGTGGTGGTTTGCCGTAGTAGTCTCTCGTTTTCGCTGTCCCCGGGTTGCAGCCCGGTTAGGTGGCCCGGGTCTATTTCCTACTTTGCCGCCCCTCTTGGACATGAGCCTACACATTTCCCTTTCTGCTCCCCCCGCCACCTCCAGCGTCCGCCCATCCATCGCCATTCCGCCATTTACTCCCATATGGCCTGCGCCACCGCCGCGGCACTCTCACCCGCGGCTTGTCGCCTTCTCTCCTCCCTCGCTCTCACTGCCATCGCAATCCATCACCAATTCTTGCACTTGTAATCTTAGATGATAATTTTGCAGTTCAGTAATGCTATAGTACTTTCTTGCTGTGTGTGTATGTATGTTTGTACGTAGTAGTATGTATGTTGTGCGTCTGCATCCATGGCATGGAATGTCCATTTCAGCATCTTCTCTTGCTGCCCTGCGCTGCCGCCTTGTCAGGTGGTGGATCGATGCTGATGTGGTGGAACATGGCCTGCCTGGCTGGCTAATCATTGGCCGCCTTGTTTGCTTCCTCGATCCCGCGCTGATGATCGCTCACTGTCCCTGCCCATGGCTGCTGCTCTCTCCCACAGGTTCCACGTTCCTCATATGGTTCGGCCCGACGCCGCGGCTCGCCGTCGCTGACCCGGACCTCATCAGGGAGATCCTCCTATCGCGCGCCGAGCACTTCGACCGGTACGAGTCGCACCCCATGGTGCGGCAGCTCGAGGGCGAGGGGCTCGTCAGCCTCCGCGGTGAGAAGTGGGCGCATCACCGCAGGGTGCTCGCCCCCACCTTCCACATGGAGAACCTCAAGGTCCGTCCCCCTGATTGCTCTGCTCTTGCCTGCTTGGCATTGGCACCGTCCATATGATCGAGCTGCTGAACTGTGGCGCTGACGTGCATGCCCGCGATCGACGTAGATGCTGCTGCCGTTCATCGGGAGGACGGTGGTGGACATGATGGACAAGTGGCACGGCATGGCGGCCGCCGGCGCCGCGTCGGGCGAGGTCGAGATCGACGTGTCCGAATGGTTCCAGATTGTGACGGAGGACGCCATCACGCGTACGGCCTTCGGCCGGAGCTACGAGGATGGCAAGGCCGTGTTCAAGCTCCAGACGCAGCTCATGGCCTTCGCCTCCGAGGCGTTCCGCAAGGTCTTCATCCCTGGATACAGGTACTTAATTAACCATAATCACTGTGCTTATTATTTAAGTTTTCTGTTTAATTAATGTAATGTGATGAAAATGAAATAATTTCGTGTGTGCATAGGTTCTTGCCGACCAAGAAGAACACGAGCTCGTGGAAGCTGGACAAGGAGATCAGGAAGAACCTGGTGACGCTCATCGGCCGACGGCAGGAGGCCGCAGACGACGAGAGGCTCGAAGGGTGCGCCAAGGACCTCCTCGGCCTCATGATCAACGCGGGCAGCAATGGCGGCAGGAGGGCGCAGCCGGTCAGCCCCATCACCGTCAACGACATCGTGGAGGAGTGCAAGACGTTCTTCTTCGCCGGCAAGCAGACGACGTCGAACCTCCTGACCTGGACCACCGTCGTGCTCGCCATGCACCCGGAATGGCAGGAGCGCGCCCGGCAGGAGGTCCTCGACGTCTGCGGCGCGGACGACATCCCCTCCCGCGAGCAGCTCGCCAAGCTCAAGACCGTAAGCACATGTTTCCCTGACGCACAATTCTCCGATCATCTCACATTAACCTCCGGTGAGCTGACGCGGTGCTGATTCATGTTCCACTGGCAGCTCGGTATGATCCTGAACGAGACGCTGCGGCTGTACCCTCCGGCGGTGGCAACGGTGCGGCGAGCGAAGCGCGACGTGGTGCTCGGCGGGTACCACATCCCGCGCGACACGGAGCTGCTGATCCCGATCATGGCCGTGCACCACGACGCGCGGCTGTGGGGGCCCGACGCGACGCAGTTCAACCCGGCGCGGTTCGCGGACGGCGTGGCGCGGGCGGCCAAGCACCCGACGGCGTTCATACCGTTCGGGCTGGGCGCGCGGATGTGCATCGGCCAGAACTTGGCGCTCCTGGAGGCCAAGCTCACGGTGGCCATCATTCTCCAGCGGTTCGAGTTCCGGCTGTCGCCCAAGTACGTCCACGCGCCGACGGTCCTGATGCTCCTCCACCCGCAGTACGGGGCGCCCGTGATCTTCCGGTCCCGCTCATCCCAGCCGTCCGATCACGCGGCGACATCTGTGAAAAGATGAACTCACTAACCTTGTCAGTGTCAATTGCGACTGGCAGAATCACCGAAATGACCATGCTCATGATGTGCTGCTCTGTCCTTGGGAGCAGAAGATCAAAGGAGCAAAGCAAGCTACCACCACAAAATGACTACAAGAACCACCCCCATGTACTTTACTAACATATATATCCTGCGCAAGATGCCAGCAGCAGCTTAGATTAGTAGAGAAGTAGCAGTTTAGAAGGCTTGATCTGTGTCTCCCAATTTTCTGTCTTTTTGGGTTGATGGTTTCTTCCTTCCTGGATGGGGTTTTTCGTGGGTGTGGTGTATGAAAGATTGCAAATTGTACACGTCATGTTCCATTTGTTTTTTATACATGAAGAGAAAAGGCAAGCAAACAAGGAGAAAAAGGAGAGGCAACAGAATACAAAAGGAAAGGTAGTATGAGAGATGCATGCATGATGTTAAGATTGTGGCGCCAAAGTGCCTCTGTTTACTTCTCTGTCATTCTTCCTTCTCTCTGTGGTCCTCTTGCGACGCAGAGTAGAAGCCATTAAAGGAAGAGATGGGCACTGCTGGATGCTGGCTATTTAAGAGTGCCTTGCTAAGGGAACAAATGGTGTGGCACAGTTGGAGCAAACACGGCAGCCAAGAAAGCCACAGCATCAAGGAGCAGATAGATGGGTAGATTGACCATAGCAATGGTGTATGCGCCTGCTCTACTCAGCATCACTGCATCAGCTCCATTGCCACTACTCTGTAAACACATGGATGTATTTTGTGCACAAGACATGCACGATGTCCGGCCAAGCTGTCACTGCCAAGCGCGGTCGCGGGCCGACCGAGGACCAGAACTGTAGCGGCCGATGAGGCTCGTCCTCATAAAGGCGCTGCTGCCCATCGGACCGCGGCGAGGGGTGGAGGAGGGGCCCTACGGTGGCTTGGCCCTGCAACTGTTCATCGCCTCTGTCAGACTGCGCTGGCTGGCCGGCACAAGCACTGCCTCATTGTTTGTATCAAGAGGATGAATGGGAGATGGGATGAGATGAGATGGCCACCTGCTGCTGGAATGGATTGGCGTGGCTTGCAATGGACTCCAGTGGTTGTGGGGGGAGCAGTGAGGAGTACTTCGCACAGGCAAGGCAGGCAGCCTGCTCTTGGGATCTGCAAAATGATTCAAATTTAGTTTTGGATCTGGATCATGCAAAGTACAGCTCAGATTCATCTCATGGAACACAAAGGAACTTCTCTGCAGCTCACCTGCTTACCGGTTTTTATGACGGGATTAAAAAAACGCATGCTTCCATACAGGCACGGTTGTCCTTGTGTACAGGGGAATGTTTTGCAGCGGCAGAGTTAGATACAGCGATATATTGCTCACTGCTCAGTAAGCTCTGAATTCCTGGACTCATGCTGCTTCATTATGTTGTAAACAATCTGGGGCACGAGCTGAAGAAACCAGCTAGTGCCTACAGCGGCCGTCTAAGGGTAAAGAGACCATAAAGTACCTACCATATGCCTCAAAAACTCATGATTGATCAGCAGAAGATTAAAAAGGAGCGCTGCTCAGTGTGCATTGTACACAGTAGGATTTACTTATACCCCAATTGAATGTTCCTGCATCACAAGCTTCACGGACAGGAGGTACCATGATGCCGGCACGTATAGGTTGCCAGCATCAAAGTTTCAAGTGCACAGCTCCTTTTTACCTCTTCCGTGAAAAAAGGCAAAGGTATAGATAGAGCAGCCACTATACTGGCCAGGTGGAACGCAGGCTCTTCTCCCCACCTGAGGGACTTGCCTCCATCAAATGCCTTTCTCTTCTTCCCAAAGCCAAGCTCAATTGGGCAAAAAGAAAACTCATGGCTGCACAGCATCCAACCCCCGTTGCACATTCTTCCCCACAGATGTTGCCAACCTCTTTTAAGACTGTAGCATCATTTAGGAAATGCCCACTTTTCCTTCCAGAAATGCTGAAAATCACAAGTCGGAACATCTCAGAAATGATTCACCACTTACTAATTCAACGTGAAACATTTATTTGCAGTCTATTATGATGATGTTACATACTGTAATGTACCATGTTAACATGCCACAACATTGAACTATCACTTCAGCGATCTCCAAAGGGGGCCACGGCCTTGTCCCTCTTAAGGGGGAGCTCTAGATGTGTAGCTCCCATGTGTTTCTGGTCCCCAGAGGGCATCCTTCCTTGCCCTTAATCCTACTGAGACGGCATTCTTCTTCCCTACCGTAACAATGTGCCATAAAGAAATGAGGCAATTGGCATGCCAAAGAGCATGTGAGCCCAACACACCGCATAATTACCTTTGCTATTAAATAAACATGCAATGGGTTAAACCCTGTTGATTGTTTGTTAAGAGTAGGTTTAGGGTTAACTATTGCTTAACACGGCATTGGTCATAGGGTTCTACATTTCCCTCTAGCCGACATGCGAAGCATGCTTTATTATCAAAATCCGGGGGGCTAGAAACACCTTTACCATCACGATGGCAGCCTAAAAAGGCGTGGCACGTAAACTATTGAGCAATTTGTGGACGAGTTTTCAGGAGGAAGGCATGTTTAGCCCTCACTAGCAGGGCTAGGGCAGTTGCGCAGCATGGTGCAAAACATCGGACTGAATGGGACCACGCTGGCACTTGTAAATGTGTTTCTATTTGGTGCATATTCACAACATGCTGCAAAAGTATACGGCAGCGTACAACATTAGATTTCTGCCTGCAATGATCATAGCAGGCTAGCTTTCTTTTTGGGACTCATCATTCATGTGATTGAAGCATATAAAGATAGGGACTTTGCAGTAGCAAATGATAAGAACAACAGGCTTTGAACTTTAGGATAATTGGATGCATGTTGCAGGATGATATGAATTCAGAAATGGATATTGTGAGCAAAAAAATGGAGGCAAGGTAGGGGCATGGGAGAAATTGATGTCTTAATAGTTAATACCAGGAATCATCTCTTGTCCTTTCTCCACTGTAGTCTTTTTGTTTGTTAATTAATTTGTGCAAACCGGTTCCCCTCCCAGGGGCAATGCACATCTCCTTCTCACCAATAATCTCCTCCTCTCTGCTGCTAGTCAACTAAATCATCTTCAGGAACCTTTTTTTCCTTGCATCAAACTAAAAGATGGCAAAAAAATGATTCTCCGCTCTTGGGGAGCTTTCGCCAAGATCTTCGGTCTCGGATGTTCCATTGTTTATCTGCAAAAAGAGATCGCAGGATCATTAATCTAGATTAACTCAGCAGTAACTTGCTTATACTATCTATATTCAAATCGCCAGCTGATGCCAAGTAGTTAAAATAGAATACCATCCATGTGATGAAAACAGGTGGTATTCTTATATTGACATTTACAGTACAGTACACATTTTTGCAGGATTTATAATGTAACTTAACCCTGTTTTTCTTTCAGGATCCAAACGAGTTAATCACAAAATATGCATGTCAATAATTTGCACTATCTAATAAACTGAGGGATCTAAGCTTTGTCCTTGCCAAAAAATATTATCTACGGGAATCTACAAATTGTCTGTCTATGCGCATAAAGTGCATTTTTGTCTATGCACATAATAAATTAATTTACATTGTATTATGCAAGAAATGTAGCCTGAGCCCAAATGACCATGAGAGAGAACCTATCCCTGAATTCCCCCATTAGTACTAAAATGGCATCTTGTTGCCTTTTTAAGTCAGACCAACTCAAAAACAAATGGACAGAGTACAAATATTCATATGAAAACAGTTGGTCCTGATGCAATAATGGAGTATCTCTTGTCTATCCACCCAGTACAGCCAGGCAGCCACACATTTACTATAAAGATCGTTATGTACTTGTGTAATGTGTAATACAACTTAAAACACATGGGTTAGCACCGGATCAAATATGAATGTCAATTCGCTAGCTCAACAGTATTGGAAATTTCAACAATCGCTGCAAAGTGCAAAAGAAAAATTCGTAAGTCAAACTTCACTCCCATCAGGAATACAGCTAGCCACCAAAAAAGTTCAGACATTAGCTTTGGAAGTTCTGTAGCTTGTTTTTTGTAAATTCGACTTACATTTTCTTCTTTGAAAACAACAAGACGAAACTACTGGTTTATAAGATTAGAAGACAATACATCACGTTTGATTCTTTAGGAGATATGAGTAGACCTCATATCTTGTCGGGCACGAGCTGGGTTAACTTAGGTACTGTTGTCCTTTCCCGGCAGCACCTACAGCCTGTAGCTATCTAGCAGAAACTGATTAGGGCAAGTGGAAATTAAATAAATAACAAGCTTGTAACATCCAGAAAGGCCTCTAATCAAATTGAGGCGCTGATAGGTAAACACAACAGAGCACATTCTGGGCAACGGAATACGAAATAATGGGCCACCAGTGTATCCTGTTCTACCATCAAACACACACAATTTTGGAGCAAGAGAACATCAAACAAGTGACAAAGAATACATAAAAGTTCTCTTCAACCATACCTTCCGGCACAGATCAAGTGACAGGATCGAAAGGATCTACGGTCACATGGCAGAGGAGGTCCGCGAAAAAGCTTCCCATCTGTTAACAAACTGTACCGTGCCCGACAGCCGTCCGACCAACGTCTGCACAGCTGTGATCGGGGTGTGGAATGCCGTATCTCAACACAGACAACCCACCCTCAAGCTCTCCCCTAATTCCAATTCTACCACGGAAAACAAATCACGGACACAGCAACCAAACCTTCTCTCAATCTAAAGATATGATGAGCTCGACATGCTTGGAGTGTACACTCTTCCATGGTTTCCAGCTCATAAATTTACCAAGGGAGACCTCGAAGACCCAACTCTACTTAGTTTTTTACTGCCATTACAGCTCCCCAGTAAATTCCCTAAGATCTATGGTCCTTATGCTAATTTAATCCCTCATCATGTAGACCGTTTGGTTTGTATTTTGTTTGATTAACTTGGGGCACTAAGTACCAAACTCTTGTGGCCCTTAGCACCCTTGAATTATGCCAATCTGTCGGAGAGTAGTAGACAGCAGCAGCGCGCCAAGCTGCTTCCTGATGATTGGAATCCTTTCAGGCTTTCAGCTTTCACTGCCTCATAGCAAGGAAGCATCTTCTCTCTCTTCTTGTTAGTAATTGGAAAATGGAATTCAATGCTCTTGCTATCAGAAAAGGTTAGCTCCATCCACTGGTCCAGGAGCAAAGCAATGTCAGTACTCAGTACAAGTTTTTCATTACCCAAATTTCCAGTGGGCTTGTCCTCAGAACATGGTCCAATCTGGATCAACATACCAAAACAAATATCGGATCCGGATATTCCATATCTGGGGAAGAAAAAAAGTAACGACCGGTATATACATCTTACCTGCACTGTACGGCTCTGTCCAATTGATATTGTGTTCTTGATCACATAAGCAAGATTTTACTCTGTTTTGATTTTAGTTGGTTTCATCTATGCATGTCAGTTTCTCACTCAAAATATTTTGAAAGAACATCAATAATTTTCTCACTCAACTAACTACATCACAAAATTATTGAAAGAACGCTACATCACAAAATTAGCATGCTTCTTAAAAGTTTTATCAACAAACATATTAAATTCATCATAACAGCAGAATATTGATCATCACAATACCATTGATGTAGTCATCATAGTAATTCTCGATTGCTTGTTTGCTAGGTTTCTAAGCATAGATCCTGTCCAGTGTCCAGCATATAAGACTAACTTAACTGTTTCCGTCCTCAATAACATGAAAAACACAGATCCACATAATTCATCGTAGAAAACAATTTCTATGTTAATGGCCATAGTTTTGCTGTAAGCAGCATACACCATTTTGTGGATCAATGAAAAATCAACTAAAATGTATTAAGAATTAACGTGTGCATAAATGGTAACAGATTACATGGAAACATGCCAACATGGGAATACGTGATTCCTATCTGTCGTGTCAGATGCAGGAGCAGGCACGATGAATATATGATCATGCCATTCGTCCAAGAATCCATGCCACCACATGCCCGTCACGTGACTCTGCTCTTCTGATCTTCAATGTTAATACCCAATGTATAACAGGGATTGGTGGACTGGTACGGCAGGCCAATAAAAAAGCATTTAGCAAATAAACTACTGCACTGCTCATTTTCTCCAATCCTCCTTATAATGGAAGGCTCCACCAACCTAAGGGCATTGTCGTCCAGAAATTATGTCCGACCTGAACAGGAACAGAAAAGAATAGCTAAGAAGTAGACTGTACTCTCAGCATGCATTTTAAGGAGTAGGTAAATGGGACAGACAGGCCATTTGAAGAGGGAAAACGGTTTCGATATACTACACAGAAAGTAGATGAAGTAGACTGTACTCTCTGCAGGCATTTTAATGAATAGTTGAACGGAACAAACAGGCCATTTGAATAGGACGAACTGTGCAGATGTACACGAAAGTAAATGAGGCGGTTATATATCTCATACCAATTCATGAATATGCTACTCCTGCCTTAGGAATATAATTAATAAATTGCTGCAATGATGTATGAACAGGTAAACACAAGACTGGTAAATTATTTATCAATGAGTGTCTCTTGCACAATAACTACATAGCAGAGAGAGATAGAGAGGTGGGGGTGGAGAAAGGTCCGTATAGTCACTGTACGCAATAGCTGATGGCAGAAACATATTCAGGCCCATACTAGCCCATCAGTGTATACACATTGAATGTAGAAACAAGAATATTTACCATCTCAATAACTGCCAACACCATTGAGCTTCGCTCACGACCCATCTGAGTACCTTCTCACAAAGTAACTGTTCTGCATTTCCACTTGCTGACATGTACTGTATAAACAATGCAATTGTCAGACAAGCTGAAGATTAACAATGTTATAGCTTTGACTGCAGCATTGCAAATATCCTGTTTTGACCAGCACTATGGCACTGTAAAAATAGCTTTCTCTCATTACAAACTCGCTGCATTATTCTTACAGTGACGAGGTCAAATTCAGCAAGTCAAGAAACTGGTTGAGTGTTGTCCTAGTGACATCAACGATCACAAGATTCATTCCAATGCAGTCATGCAACTCAGAGACTATCAGGTGAAATTCGCTATTTGGAAATAAGTCGATAACATTTCCCTAGTTCAGTACAAGTTTGTATTTGCTAGAAGCCATAAATGTGCTGATTCTTCACATTGTCAATATCAGAATATAGTATCTTCAATATCCAATTATCCATGAAGGTTGTCTACTGCTCTTAAAAGTGAACTATTTCAGTTGCTTAGATAACTGGTCTGGGATATTTCACAAGCTCATGCAAACAAATTATGGCAGGAGGGGGACCAACTAGATAGAGGCATCTCACTGGTAACAAACTGATACACAGATCATTAAGTCATCTATAGCCTACTTCAGACTGGTTTAATCTTTGGAGAGTTGAGGGTCAACAATCCCGAAAGGTTGCAATCCTCCTTTTCTATTCTTACTTTTTAGTTTCCACTCCCTAAAACCATCTTTATTCCCCACTTACTAACCCTTTCGCACCTGATCTCACTTTCTAGCCAACATACATACTTGCAGCCTTCAAGCACTCTAATCTTAGTAATCTACTATCACTAGAACAATCGTCCTCATTTGCGCAAAATCGCTGTCAATTCCCGCTCTCCTTCCCGTCTTGGCCATGCTAGCACTATTGATATTCAACAAGTGACATTTTGATCTGTCAGATTGAAAGATTTCATCATATTTAAGTATTTAACACAGGACAACTTCCTCGAAAAAAAAAGAGGAAAACTAAGTGGATTTCTCTTGCCATTGTACATATCAGCTACTGTCTCAATTTTCTAATCTTACTTGCACAGGGAACAAAAATGGGACCCTCGAATTTGAATAATCAAGCGGGTTTCTCTTGCCAGTGCATGTGTTGACTACTAGTAACAGTGAGGAGGCTGCAGCTCGGCGGATATGGGAAGCTTCTCGGTAATAACGAGATTGGGCTTAATGTTCTACGAATACTCGATTCCAAATTCCAAGATCTACGTCCCCAACGCACATTCCTCAACCATGGCAGCACAATCGATTTAGTGCATCGCAAACTCGACCCTGATTTCCGCAAAAACTAAAATGCCGTATACCCAAAGCTTCACCCTCAATCGGCGAACCAAAAGGATTGATCGGTCGGAGAAGCTACGGCCAACCCTAGGGCGCGACCGCGCGTAGGTTCTCGGCGGCCGCGGTGCACAATGCATAATGCGGAGGGAATCCGGCAAGATCCAAGCGGGTGGAGACAGGTACGGAGGTGGGGATGGGGAAGAAACAAAAATCCAGGCAGGGAGGAGGAGGAGGGGGGAGTACCAATACCATCTCCTAGGATCATGGATCTTGTCGCGGCCCACTTCCCCTTGTCGCCTTCCTTCCTGCCCGGATCGCCTCGCCGTACGTCTCTTCCTCCCAATCATTCGCGCCGTCGTCGTCGTCGTCTTCGTCGTCGTCGTCTCGTTCTCGTCGCGTGGCCGCACCCGCCTCCGTGGTTTTGTTGTCGACATGTTTTTTTTCCTTACTTTGAATGAAGGATGGGGTTGGGTCGGTGGGAGAAATGGCGCGGGGCCCGGCCTGTTTCGACACGATTTCGGGCACCGCTGCCAACTAACTACCAGTCTGCCATGGTCTCTACTTGCACAAGAAACACTTGTATTGTAAGTTCCAAAAAACCACTTGTGTTGCCATCACAAATTCGGCTAAATAGATAGATATATTTTTCAGTTGTTTTTGTAAGTTTGCAGGTATTTTGTTAAAGTTATCAGGAAACTATGACCACGTCTGCATGGTGCCAGAGGCTTCAGGATCTCTCTGCCAATGTGTGTGAATGGCCAATGTCATCACCCTTTTTGTTTATATACAAACTTCGTAGACATGTAAAGAGTTTGAATGGATTTTCTGGTTATGTCAAAAAATGAATGGATTTTCTTATACTCCCTCCGTCCAAAAGTCTAAGGCCCCTTTCACAAATCAGCAATACCAAGGCATGGTTGAGGAAAATTTTAGAATTCTATTTGGGCCAACAGAATTGCAAGAATTAATTACCTTGGGCTCTGGGTAAATCTTCATCTATTTAATGCCCAAATTGCTCGTCTCCCTCGCAGCTTAATTCTCGCGCATGCACGCTTTGGCTCTCCCTCTCCCCAGCATCTCTCTGTGTCCCTTGCATGCATGCATGCGCCAGTTTGGAAAAATTTGACGTAAAAATGGAGGGAGAGTTCGTCCAGAATAGAAGTACTCCCGTGAGCGCCAAAATTCAAAAATCAGTGCCTTCTCACGAATGTTAAATCGATCGACGAGCTATTTAACCTCAGTGCCCTCTCATTCTTCTTCCAAGCAATTCTTCCATGGCTCTGTTTGATCTAAACCAGCTCCCTGACTTAGAGGTAGAGGACGGAGGAGGATCGCATGGAGGAGTAGGTGGTGCCAGGCATGTAGGAGGCGGAGGTGCCGGACATGGAGTAGGTGGCGCAGGGCACGGAGGAGGAAGTGGCGCCGATGCAGTTAGCAGGCGCGGTACACTCGGTCTTACCAGCCGCGGACATGCCGTTGCATGGGCCGCCAGTACGCCGGACATTGTTGTTGGCGGCGGCGGCCGTGCCCAGGCACCTGTCGGTCTTGTCGGCCGCGGCCGCGGCAGCTTCGATACCGGCACAGGAGGAAGCGGCTCGCCGGGCATAGGAGGAGCCGGCGGACGCGGTCGAGGAAGAGTCGGCGGATGCAGCCGTGGAGATGGAGGCGGACGCGGCCGCGGAGAAGGAGCCAGCGACGCCATGCACGACGACAACATGGACGACAGTGGCGGCAACAACATGGACGACGGTAGCGGCGATGACATGTTCATCGGAGTCGGACAGGGCATCGAGTATGACTTAAGTAAGTTCACGTACATGCACATGTTGCCTTTGTATATGATCAAGTGTGCGTACATGCACGTGTAGACCCTGTATGATCAAAAGTATGCGGACATGCACATCTTGTATGATCAAAAGTATTTTCTAATATTCATATTTATATTTATTTTTACAGATCATAAAAGAAGGAGAAATTGGTACGATGACGATGAGAAGCGTTCAGTTTTTAACATTATCTTGAGCAAAAATGGCCGACTTGGTTGACTCAAACATGGCGTAACAAAAACCGTGTCGCGGCTATGTGATGTGCCGGTAAGGTGTATCCGTTAGATTTGGGAGTCTAGCTTGAAGGGAGGAGGTGTCAACGCGGTGGTCAACAAAAGGGCGAAGAACTGTGGAAGGAAGAGGGTAGAACTTGACACTGCCGCCATGAAAGCGATACCGCTGGCTGATCGGACTACACTTCGGGACCTTGCCGTGAGATTGCACATGAAGAAGTCCACTCTCCATAGTCGTCTAAAGGAGAAGAGATTTAGGAAGCACACCAACGACATCAAGCCCGCATTGACGGACGAGAACAAAAAATCTCGGATTCGTTACTGCCTTAATATGCTAGAGCCAGCTAGTTGTCCGGAGAATCCCGTTTTCAAGGCAGCTTACAACTATGTACATATTGATTAAAAATGGTTTTACCGTTCTCGTAAAAGCCAGAATTTTTACTTGTGCTTAGATGAAGCCAATCCGGAGAGAAGCGCGAAGCACAAAAGCCACATCGACAAGATTATGTTTCTTAGTGCGGTTGCAAGACCAAGGTTTGATTCTACTAATGGAAATTGCACTTTTGATTGCAAGATCAGGGTATGGCCGTTTGTTGAGGAAGTGCCTACAAAGAGGAAGAGCAAGAACAGAGAGGCTGGCACGATGGAGCTCAAGCCCATTCCGGTCGACATGGTGGTTAGCCGCAAGTACCTCATCGAGAAAGTGTTGCCTGCGATAAAAGCAAAGTGGCCAGCAGAGGAACGCTATAGCACTATCTATATTCAATAGGACAATGCGAAGACGCATGTTCCGGTTAATGACAGCGACGTGGTGAAGACAGCACAGGCGGGTGGCTGGGACATTAGGATGATGTGTAATCCCCCTAACTCTCCGGATACAAACATTTTGGACCTTGGTTTTTTTGCTTCCATTCAGGCCATGTTCTACAAGAAGATGCTAAAAAGTTGTCAAGACATTGTGGACAAAGTGATCGAATCTTTTGAAGAATATCCTGTGAAGCGGACCAACAGGATTTTTCTTAGTCATCAAGCGTGCATGAGGGAGACATTAAAGGTGCTTGGGTCCATTCACTAAAAAGTTCCTCACATTAAGAAGAGGGCACTTGAGAGACAAGGTCGTTTACCGATTAGTTGAATTGCGATCCGCACTATGTTTCCACCGTGGAAGAATTTCTTAATGCTTAAATGTTGATGTCATGCAATCATGTTTTATCTTCCTTCTAGCTGAACCATGTTTTATCTAGTTGAACCTCCGTCTTGTTTAAACCAATGCAAAGCCTACTCTGGGCAAGTTCGAAATCAAGCTCCGGGTCATTGATGACATGCTCCATCCACGCGAGTGGGTCGGTGTCCTCACTGTTCCTGTCGACGTTGTTGCCGTCCTGCCCTTGTCCGTCGTCCGTGCGTGCAACCTCCTCGTATAGTGCTTCATCGTGCAACCACTTCGATAACTCACGAAGTGACCTGCAGTCTGGCATCTTCTTGAGATGACAGAGCTTGGGCGACGGCACGGGCAACGCCACCTGCACCGCCACATCAACTGACACGGCGCCGTCGGAGTCAACGAAGCTAGCCTCGTTGTCTTCGTCGTTGCCGGGATCGTTGGCGATCTCCTCAATGCCATGCGCCTGGGCCGGCGCGTCCTCCATGCCGCCATTGATGACACCGCCCTCGTTGGCTATGCTCTGCGCCCACTCGTCGAACACGTCGTCTAAGCCTGCCCAGCAGTTGCCGACACGCTGGTTTTGGAGCTCCACGGAGACGGCAGAGTCCAGGGCTTGGTCTGCCTTGCCTGCGAAGTCAACGGCGAAGTCCGCGACGAACGGGGCTTGATCTTCCATCTCTTCGTGCTCTTGGATGCTTGGGAGTCCATGCTCCAGATCGTAGTGGTTGGAGTCCATGGCAGCCAACGGGTGGAGAAGCAGAAGGAAGACAAGAAAAAGATGCATGTTGTGTGGAGAAGGAAGATGAAAGCCAACCCGTTTTAATGCGCATCATTCAATCGGGTGCAACACCGAGCGTCACGCGCGAGGCCCAACGAACCAGCGCACCTAGCGAGAGTGAATTAAAGCGTTAGGGAGAATTTGACCTTACATTTTTAGATTTCTCAAATTTGTAATGGGGCCTTAGACTTTTGGACAGAGGGAGTAAGATATTAGGTCTAGCATCGTCACTGCCTCGAACTATGATTATGCCGCAAAAGCCCATCATCTATTTCCAATTTTGATTTATTAATTGATTTTTGCTCAACTTTGCGACTTGTTTGGAAGACGAAATATTGGCAATACCAGGGTCGTACCTAAGAAATTAGGTAGCTGGTGTGAAACCTCAACTTAGCCCCCAGTAGAAAAGCTAGTTGTCAAAACAACTTTTTTAATTTATCATACCGGTGATATAGTTTCTCTAAGAATTACATCTTGCCCAAAAACAAATTTTGGAACTAATAACTCCTAATCTTTCTTTTAGCTGAAACGTGATTTCCTTCTAACATTCCTTGATACAAAATATCTCTGTAGGCAACATTCTCTAAGCACAACTTTCAAGTGCTATCATAGTTAAAGGGGACCTCTCCCAACGTCGGTTGGCTACTTCTTGGAGGATGTAATTCATAAGTAGTTTTCATGTTTCTTGTAAATATTTGAACCTTGTTTTATTTTTCTCTTCTTGTGTAGTTGCTCGTCAAAAAGTGCTAGCATAGCCAACCCACCAAGTTTTCTTGTGTAATTGTAGGACATGAGTAGGACTTCAATAATTTCAAAAGGTACTCAAGTGTTCTCTCCAAACTAAGGCCACGCTTTGGATCACTTACACCCCATTTGGATCGCAGAACCGAGCATAGAATTGAGGAATTGAAATTGGGCTGAGAATAATAATTATTTTAGTAGTAAAATATAACAGATAGTGTATATCCACGTTATAATATTATATTATATTATGATGTCTCATATTGTACATACATATACCACTTGTATTTAATTTTGTGTTTACATATGTAACAGTATATACGCATATACCACTTGTATTTAATTATGTTTTTATATATGTAACAGTATATACGCAAATACATGAATGCATTTGTGTATGTTGTAATTCTTCCAAGTGTTGAATCGAACAAAATTTGAAATTGAATTTAGCTACTAATTATAGTCTGTAATTTATTGCCATCTAAATACTTAAATCAAAATTGATCTCCAATTCTGATTCTCGTAGAATTGAAATTAGTAGCTAAGTTTCATTTCTCAATTCTAATTCTGCAATTTAAACGGGGCCTTAGAGAATTGGAATATGAGAAGTACTTTTATGCTCTTCCACTTTAAATTTGCATGAATCCCAGAGCACTTATAGTTGCCTAATTCGTAAGGGCAAATTAGAATTTTAGGAGGATCAAAGCCCATGTGCAACCGTCCAGGCCCGTTCCGTGCCCCATGAGTTTTCTCCACAACTCATCGTCCTACCCACCATCACGACATTCGCCACCGCCCCGACATGTGAAATTCCGAAAGAAAAAATATCACGTATTCGGAGCGAGACCTAAACTGATATTAGTTACTTCAGGCCCAGTCCTAAGAGTGGTAACAGACCGTTTTGTAGGAGTAACAGCCATATAATCACAGAAGTATTGGTCCATACAATTAGCTCATCTTATACGGGCTAACTCCGGCCATTTTCATTCACCTAGCAGCTATCACAAGTGGAGTTCCTCGTGCCCAGCACCGGACCCAACCAGCCCAGTAGCAATGTCACTGACATGTGCATATGGGTTGGTACGGGCCTATATAGACCATCGTCAACTTGGCCCAGGTATCAATCACTTCCTTCTCTCTACTGTGAGCATCTCCAATGCATTGGTGATCTTGGTTCTTTCATCTTTGGGGCTATGCTTATTTTCTAAGATAATGTGGGGTATGGGTGGTGATGATATTAGTATTTTGTTTATGTTCTAAGCTGCAAAATACTGTTACTATGCTGCCGAAATGGTAAGTTGTAATCCCAGAAAACTCTAATGCATCTTGCCTCTATTTTTTCCCCCCTCTCTCCCTTTCTTTAAGCAATTTCGTATGCATTTTTATTTGAGAATGACTTCTGAAGTAACGATCTTCTCTATTCAAATTCACCAACAGTCTCACGTACATTGTTGTAATGGTGGTAGTGACTGGGCCATTCGGCAACATGTGATCTGAGGATTCGGCCAGTGTGGTGGGTTAGGCCCACTTGTCCAGTTGCCCTGCCAACTGCTCTGCTCTGGCGCCTTGCAAACCTCACTAATCTTTGTCTTTGGCCAGATTGCATGATCCCTTGCTTCCGCTTGCTCATCTCCTTTTCAGTGACAGCGATCTACTGTGAATGCCTTTACTGATCTGTAGCCACTAGAAAAGAAAGATGGGAAAAGGGACATGAATAGGAGCCTCGTCGATGGAAATGTGTGCATCTGCACCTTTCCGGAGGTTTGCAATCTTAACTCCGTGTTGGAACATGTTTGAAGGAGGAGAGAAGAGATTGGAACGAATCCAGGAGAATGAAAAAAAAATATTGCGTCTAAATATGCAGATAGTAATCTCGATCATAACCAGCAGCATTCGGTGGGTGGAATTCCGGGGGCTGCATCAGCGGAGGCTTTCTGGGGCAGGATCCTCACTCAGGAGGAAAGCGGTTGCGGCAGACCGCGAGTCCGCTTGCGTCACCGGAAAAAAAATGGTCTAAGTAGCTGATGTGGTCAAATCGACAAATCCACAAAGCCCACTAATTCCAGCCCCACTAAACACTCTGTCTAATGCCTCCTCCTTCCAACTTGTTTATGCCCTAGTGGCTAGCACTGCAGTAGCTTCGTCTTCACCGAATTGCCCTAAATCCTTTAGTCCTCTCATTCTGGCGAAAGGTGTTGTTGAGGAGAGTCATGACTCCCACAAGGAGCCAACGAACATGACAAAAAGGAGGTGTCGCAAGCATTGTCAACCTTCTTGACAAAGACGTAGGTCACGTGACGCTTGGCAGCCATCAAGCTGCCAGTGCGTGGAGGTGGTGGTAGAGCTTGGTAGCCCTGGGGTGTCAGTACATAGGCCGTAAGCTTCGTGAACCAGCTGGTTGCTGCATGGGAGCAGCGACGATGGTGATATGGACGGAGCGTATGAGCTGCGCCAGTACATGGATTTATGGTGGATGCTACATTGTCCACAAATGTTAAGTGGGTTGTAGCATAAACCCACATAAAGGCGTGGACAAGTTGCGGGTTGTCCATCAACTTGTCCACTTAAATTTTGAATCCTAAGCAGCTAGTCGGTCTTAAGATGTGGATGAAAATACAAACACAATTATTTAAACTCATACCAAGGTCAAGGCTTCTCGCTGATACCATATTAAGTTAATGTACTGATCAATTCATCACAAATCTAATCTCATCGTGAGAGACGACTTTACTCGTACTTAAAATATGTTGCATCCTTGCGTCACGTGTATCTCTGTATGAAATGATGTCAATTAGTGAATTTTCTTTGAAAAATTACCTAGGTGCATTCTATAGTTCACGTGTCGAGGAAACAACCAACAAATGATAATCAGGCTTAGTTTATGGTTGCTGAACTATGTTGTACTAAATATTTTATAATCTGATGTGAAAAATAGTCATAAAAGTAGGAAAAATAGGCTAAAAAATAAAAAAAATGTAAAAACTGATTGGATAAGCGAAATTATCATGATCCATTGCATCGCTAAATTGAGTCTTAATAATCTAGTCCTGAAAAAGGCCTAAAGCTTATTTTGTGGCATACATATGTAAATGAGACATTTTTTAGATAATGATAAATGAGACTTAGAAAGGACTTAACTTTCCGCAATTAAGTGTGTCAAGGGAGTTTCCTAAAAGAAAAGAAAATAATTTATTTTGCATTGGATTTTTTGAAGCAAAATTGTAGAAGAAGCCTTGACAGTATAACAAATAAGAATTTAAATTTGAGTCCATAAAAACTTGAACGCAGATGATAAGATTGTACATATTTACACCTTTCAGATAAACATCATCTGTCGCTGTCTCAAATTAAACAGGTTATTTTATAATATGTATTCTATTTTTTGTATTAGAGTAATATGGACTTACACGTTACTCTAAAGCAAAGAATTACATGGCTAAAACAACCATAATTTTATGCGAGTTTTATTAAAAGGCAGGGGAAAAAGAAAACAAAATACGTACAAAGAAAGGAAGTACGTGTCTTTTTCAAGGCAGAAAGCAAATCTGGAAATGCGTTGGTTGAGACCGGCATATACCGAGTCGATGGTTATAGCAACCACCACCGAACCGAAACAGCCCACCACACGAACAAAACAATGCGAAAAACCACCCGCACATAACAGAAAGATCCGGACGCTACGAGCTCGCACATCGGCCGGCCCCTCGTCGTCACCAGCTCCGCCGAGAAGCGCCTCGCCGCCGAAGGTTCGCACGTCGCATCCCCGATCCATCTTCTCTCTCCTCTCTCTCTCTCTCTCTCTATCTCTCTGCCACCGCCACCAGGCTCGCGGTCGGCTACTTTCCCCGAACCCTGTAGCCAGCTACTGTTCCATTTGCGTTGCGCCTGCCACACCCATCACGCGGCGCAGTGGTGGAGCACTGGGGAGCGGGGCGGTACCTACTGCCTCTGCAAGGCTGCGACGGGCGATCTCCCGTAGATTCCCCTCCTCCCCTTCTCCCGCACTCACTCCCACACGGAAAAAGGCGCTCCCTTTTTTCCGCTGCCCAAATCCGCCTTTTCCTTCCCATCCCCGCATCGCCTCCTCTGCTCCCTCGTACGTACGCACGCTCGCTTCGCTTTTCATCTGCTGCTGTAATCCTGTTTGTTGGTCCAGGCCATTGGATTCGCAGCGTTGGCGAGCGTGGTCGCCAGGAGAGGAGGAGGGGCGGCTTCGGCAGCGGCGATTGTCCGCGGGATGAGCTTCGGCGGCGGCGGCAGCTCCATCGCGTCCGGTACGTATGCCTGTCGTTGATGTGGTTTCGTCGGGGATTTGTCGGTTTTTATGTGTTGGGATTGGGGATGAAATGGGGTGGATGTGGGTGCAGGTGCAGGTGCGAAGAGGCCGTTCGAGTATGGACGGACTCATGTGGTGAGGCCCAAGGGCGCGCACAAGGCCACCATCGTCTGGCTCCACGGCCTCGGGGACAATGGAGCCAGGTAAGTAACCAATCCTTCCCTTCCAAGTAGCGGTTCCATGCCTAGATGACGGGCGACCTGTATGTTCGTCTTGAATTCTTGATGAACCATGGACATAGGACGTCTCTACCTTTTTTCCAACTGCCAGCAACCAACTGTAGATTATGGCGTTGTGAGACATCTAACTATTCTACTGTTTATGATAGCAATTTGTCGACATTAATTTCCTGTCTTATAACCATCTGTGCTGTTGATGCTGAACTCTCGAATCATCTGACTGAAAAAATAGAGATTTATTGCAACATTTTAGTTGATCGCTGGATTAAGAACTGCTATGAATTTTTTTTTGTATGGTTTCACAGACGGTCATTGTTAGTTGTCAATGGACGTATGGTAATATGTGCTCATTTGCACATGAAATACTGGATTATAATTTGCAAGAAAGATAGCTTATGTGCTATCATGATCTGAAACCCTATACTTTAGTGTTGCAAGTTTAAATTTGGGAGGTATTGACCGAAATGATGGATTTTATGTTGTATCTGCAGTTGGTCTCAACTATTGGAAACTCTTCCCCTTCCCAATGTAAGTTACGAGCTAGATTTCAAGTATGTACCAGGTTCCAAGTCCTTGTGATTCCCTGATCTGCTACCGCTCCAGATAAAATGGATTTGCCCAACTGCGCCTACGAGGCCCGTGGCAGTATTTGGCGGTTTCCCATCTACCGCATGTAAGTTATGTGTTATGTGTATTTTCCTACTTTTCTCTGGGACGTACATGTACCAATTCCTTTTGAAAGAGCTCTTTGTTTTTGTAGGTGTGCACAGTGCAGTCTGTGTAGTATGTATATCATCCATATACGTGCAAGGCTATCTCTGACATAACTTTGTCATATTCTGGGTTCACAGGGTTTGATGTGGCTGATCTTTCAGAAGATGCTCCTGATGATGTTGAGGGGCTGGATGCCTCAGCTGCACATGTTGCAAATTTATTGTCAACTGAGCCCGCTGACAGTATGGTTCCCGAGTTAATTTCCATTTATTTGCTTGTCGATGTCATAATTTGATCATTTCTTCTTTCTTTGAATCCATTTATCAAGCGAACACCAAATATGAGAAGGCATATATTTCCTTAAGTGTTATTTATCTGTTCCTCTATTGTGTTATGGGATTGTTCCTAAATTACTGGATGCTGGTAAAACTCATCCATTTCCCCCAGAAACAAACTAATTTATCCTCATATGTTGATAATTCAATAGAAAGAACCTGCTGGGTGTTTTGCCATGACTCTTTTGTTTATCGCTATAACGTTTTGCCTTGTCACATTAAATTATTGCAGTCAAGCTTGGTGTTGGTGGCTTTAGTATGGGTGCTGCTATTGCCCTTTACTCCGCAACTTGCTTTACTCATGGAAAATATGGAAATGGCAATCCCTATCCAGTGAACCTATGTTTGGCTGTTGGCTTGAGTGGCTGGCTTCCATGTGCCAGGTTTGTCCTGTTATGCTGATGTGTATAAGTTTCACCGAAACTGCTCCCTTGCGGCTGATCCACTTTGCTGTTTGGTCGCCCCAGGTCATTGAAGAACAAAATTGAGAGCTCACAGGAGGCTGCACAAAAGGCTTCATCCTTACCTCTTCTGCTTTGTCATGGAAAAGGTGCACATATATTCTATCATCTTCATTTCAGCTTGCCAATTCCTGTTACAGTTCTGTGCTTAAGATGATATAAGCCCCTCATTGGGTAATGCTCCAACATCTAGCTTGGAGGTAGTATGGGGTTGTGTTATATATACAGGTGAAGGCAAAGTATATCATAATCTATATCTTGAGTTCTCGAAATAGCATATATCATCACTCCTAGGAATACTGCAATCCAGAAATAACCGTCTATATATCTCAAAACATTTAAAACAGTAGTAGCTATGTGGTAATGTTACCTGAACTTGCTTCTTTATAGCAGATACAATACAATAGAAGTGAGGCGGCTATGAAGTATTTGCATAGCCCGATTCCCCCTCCTCCTTTAACCTGGATCCAGATATTAGTGGCCGCCTAGTTTATGATCATCATAAAAGTTGTGTCGCTCTGCCTTTGCCTCGCCTATGCTTCATATTGTCGCCTCAGTCCACTCCTATCAACAAAAAAAGTCTGCCTCTTTGTAACCGCATTGATATGACTTTAACCACGAGGCAATCCTTGTAAGGCTCACTCAAAATGATTAACTATGCATAATTTAATAGTTATCTTTGTACGAAAGTTGAGACATGCCTCAAGTTTTCATGGACATCAACTGAACATCCTTGATGTAAGTTGTCAGAACCATAATGTTTAGATCATGTGTCTTGAAAATGGTTTCATCTGCTTTCATTATGCATCAGGAACACAGGACACATTTGTGAAGTTTTTTTTCTATGTATCATGCTAAGGCATGGTCACCGTCAGTAAATTGCGCCTTGTTTCAATTTTATGCAGCTGATGACGTAGTTATGTACAAGCATGGAGAGAAATCTGCTGATGCACTGAAGTCAACTGGATTTTCAAACGTGGTGTTCAAGTCGTACAACAGGTTGGATGCCCTCCCCCATTCCCTGTTAATGTTGCAACCTCCTGATGCTGATTGCTCTCCTTCTTGAAGACTTGGACACTACACCGTTCCAGAGGAGATGGAAGAGGTCGGCAAATGGCTTACCGCAAACTTGGAAATTGGCAGTTCATCATCTTGATCGAATGAAGAAATGCCACGAGAAATGCTCGGCTTAGCAGCATCTAAATAATAAGTACTTGTGGTTGTTCCAAAATTGAGAGAGATGGTTCGATAGCGAACTTGGGCTTGGGTATACGGCCATGTCTTAGCTTGGTGTTTCATATGCAGACATGCCTCACCGTAACTTGGTACTCTTGAGATTTCCATAAGATGGGGACATCATTGTGATCTGTTTGGTTATGGTTAGCAATGGTATTTTCGTTTCAGTGTGATATATCCTTGTTTCTTCCGAATTGATTTTATTGCAGTTGAGATGTTTTGCCTTCTGCACGAACCACAACAGCACTGAGGTCTCTAGTAGCAAAAGAGAAGGTTTCTACCAATCAGCACATGTTCTTAATGGCTCTTGTATGTACATATACTGGCAGATGCTCATGGACTGCAGGTCACAAGATATCTGAAAGGAACTCGCAGATAGTTGATCTGTTTATACGACAGAACATCACTATATCTGTACTTCAAGTTCGGCAGGTACCAAAATTTATGTAAAACTAAGTTTTTACGAGCATCTTTCCATGATGCAGATAAGTTCTGAATTCTAACAACGCAACCCCACAACCTTGATGCACCTGTGGTGGAAATGAGTCGATAACAGAAACAAAAATTAACTGGCCGAATAGAACAGGAGCATACATGAGTACGTAACAGCCTAATCATTTGTTATTGCAGCTTAAGGGAAGTCAAAAATAAAATCCAACTGTAAGCCCCCGACGTGTGTACCTCAAGATCCACAACAGGCACAGACAGCACAACGTACAAAAAACAGTATGGAGAAGTCGCATTTATTTATCACACAAGAGAACTTGGATGCTCTTTGGAACGTTGGGACTTCCATCATGACTGGGAACAGGAGAACGCAAATCCACATTCGATGCTGCGTAGAAACAACGGGATGTCACACGAAGATCATCCGAGTAAGGATACTCAAGATCCACATACTGTGGTTTGTTTCATGGGGCACCGTGTTGCTCGCCCCTTTGTGCAATATCACCAAGTAGATCCTTAAGTTCACCTTTCTGAAGAAAATCGAGAGGAGAAGAAGTCAACTACTAAGTGAAGCTGGATACACCTGGTGAATGAACCAGTGATGATGAGTTCACTTGCCTGGTGCATGTTAATATGATATCAGATCCCCCAACGAACTCTCCTTTGATAAATATTTGGGGAAACGTAGGCCAGTTACTGCACAAACAAACAGTAGCCAAGTAATAATATCGTCAAAAAATAAACAATTCCAAGTTTTTGCATCTTAGCCAGCTTAACAGTATTAGACTTTGCATTTATCATTTCCATACATCATGATGCATATGAATTAGATTGAATGAAAATGGATCTTTGAAAGACGAACATGACAAGTACAGCTCTGCAATGCTGTAATACAGGGCACAGAACATTCTTGGATGAGTGTGTTCTAAATAAAGCCTCCAACTAACCTAATCAAAATCATATTCTGTAGGTTTATCATTTGTTGAAGCTAAATCTAGCCCCTGTTAAAAACTATTTTCTTTATAATCTAATCTCATTACAGTATTCCAATGATGCAAAATTTTGAAAATATACTGCACACATCTAGTTCTTTTTCCTTTTCGAGACACAGTTGTCTTCCATCTAATAGCGTATCACCAGGGAGGTATGAGCAACCACTTACGTGTGAGCTTTGACACTCTCCTTGAGCTTGATATTACTCAGAATATCTCTGGCACTGATAGAGACACCTGCAATAGACAAGATACCGTTCACGAATTCTGGAGATACCATTGATTGACAGATGTTTTTTTTAAATGGTACCAAGATATAACTTACCATATTGCTGGAGGACCTTAACTGCCAGTGCACTGAATCCACACCTGGGAGCATCAGGATAACCCTTCATGTAGATCAAGACTGGATTCTCCTTGATATCCTGCCAAAGATTTTATTGAGGCACCCAACGAATGGCAGATGAATATGGTACAACTTTAAGCTTCACAATTTTAATGCCACACATGTTTTTGCTACATTTCAAGTGCTTCAATCCAAATGTTCTGAAATCTCATGTGTACACGTAAATACCTGAGCAACGATGTCTTGCAAAGCCACGTCAGAACCTTTGCTTGTAGGCTGGAAATCTTGATGTGTATCAGGATCAGCAGCTACTCGTGTTGTACTTGAGCCCCCATTTGCGTTAGAGTCACCACTGAGTCCTGATGAGTAGGTCATGAACTGTTGGAAAGCTGGTCGTGACACAGCCTGTTTTTCCAGTTATCATGCAAAACAAGGTCATTATACAAACATGAGATCAACATCACAATACAAATCACCTGAATTGCTTGCCAAAGGCTAATAGTGCAAGGTTGCTTGGTTCTTCAATAAACTGGAAGCAAAAGAAAGCTTGACACTTCTATACATCGTAAACACAGGGCAGAAAGGACAAGACATGCACAGAAAATTTGAGGCAAAGAACAGGGAAAACCATGGAGAAACCTCAATTGTGATAAAAACATCATGAGTCTATGCCGAAACTAAACAGGTACCCTTCTTTAGATTCAATCGGCTTACAGCACCCATTCCATTTAAAATGAAACCAAACCACCAGTTCACAGCATTACAGGTCAGGAGATGATTCCAGCCTCACCGAACCACTGCTCTGAGTGCAGGCCCACAGCGTTAAACATGTTGGCTTAACATCCCATTTATACATAGCAGACACTATTTTAGCCAGATGGTAATAAAACACATTATTTATGTCATGAAGACCATTAGGGAGGGAACTACATATAGCATCCGTAACATTTTCATTGAGATAGTGTTCGAGAAAAACATTTCATTGAGATAAAATAATGGCTTGCTTATCCAGACAGGTAGCACAGATGGTAATGGCAAATGCCGAGATGAGGCCAACTCTACACATTATAATTTTTGGATAAAATCACTGCGCACAAGAGGTCACCGAATTCTAAACTCCAGATACGGAATTTTTTGAGAAAAAAACAAGAGGGGAAACTAGCAAATAATCTTGTTATGGTATTACTTAGAAAGCTGAGGCAGATGGATAATATTAAATTCACAAAACTGTAGACGAGTAAATTCAAGAGCCTTGCTATCAGGTCCAGATGAACCTCACTGGAATTTGGGGATTTCGGGGCTCGATTTCAGCTCGAACCAGTGGGTAAAATTGAGGAAAAGCTCTAAAGATTCAGACTATAAACTGAAAGGCGTTGACACTTACCGCCGCCGTGCTGGACGCGCGGCACGATCGCACGAGCCCCCTGACGAGGGACGTCGACACAAACCTCGCCATGTTCCCCTGCATCGACGGGCAAAGCAGCAGACACCGCGATTTAGCAACCACCACCACCGATCTAGCGAAGGAAACGAGAAACGAACGAGCGAAACCCGAGCAAACAGCGAGGTCACCGCGCTACGTGCTACCGCGCTAACACGAAGTATCTGATGGATGGAGCGGCAGCCTGAGGCGGTAGGAAGGAGGCGGCGCCGGCGACGGAGAGGGAGACGGGGAAGGGAGAGCAGAGCAGGAACGAGAGAGCGGCCGCCGCGCCCACCTGGTAATGCTTGATTGGAAATGTATCGTGCTGTTGCGCTGGACCACGGAACTAGAACGTTGCAGCCACGGTGCTAAGGCTGGTAATGAGCCCCGAGCCCAAGACCAAGCCCAACCTTGGCCCAAGACTTCGGTCCTAGCCCATATTATGGTGCTGTTTTCTCAGTGGCGTCCTCCATCTTTGGGCTTTTAACGCTCCCCTTTGACTGTAGTTGGAAGAACCTCTTGTACATACTAGTCGTTTTCTTACAGCGCTGCGTCGGACATGAGCCCCTTTTCTGTCCTGCCACCTCCAAACAGTGCAATTAATAAACAATCTCTGATTGTCTTATTTTCATTCTCTTACAATTTCACTCACAAACATGTTATCACGCGCTCCACTCTACCATCGACGAGCAACTCCGGCCATCTCCACTCCAGGAATTTTCACGAGACAATCCGATAAAGAAGGAAATTTATTTAGTGGATAATTGTACCACTAATATAATATGAGCAAAAGAAATGTTATGACTATCGCTGGACGCGATATAATAATTATCGGTTTCAGTCAAGCCACAATTATTTTTCTTATAGGTACAAAAATAATAATCAGTGATGCGCTCCTGTATCCTAATTCCACATGCACCCTACTCAATTTTAAAGATATATGTAAAAATAATTTTCATGTTAAAACTAATACTGAGAGTAATGATGAAAATCTACTCATAACTCAATCGAACGGATATGAAAAACAAGTACTTTAGAAAATTTCTTATTTATCATCTGGATTGTACTACATATACATTAATCAGAATCACATGTTGCGTACAAAATAATTTTTCAGAACTTTGACAAATTTAAGATTTGGCATGATCGTTTTGGTCATCCTGGTATTGGGATGATGAGAAAAATTATTGAAAATTCTGTTGGTCACAACTTAACGATTGCAAAATATTCAAAATCATCAGATTTTATGTGCATCTACAGGAAAATTAATTTTAAGACCCTCTCATCTTAAAATTCAAAATGAGACACTCAATTTCCTCCAACGCATTCAAGGAGATATATGTGGTCCTATTCAACCATTATCTGTACAATTCTAATATTTTATGGTACTCATAGATATAACCACAAGATGGTCCAATGTGTGCCTCTTATCCACGAGGAACAATGCTTTGCGAAAATAATTACTCAAATTATCAAATTGAGAGAAAATTATCCTGAACACATGATTAAATCTAATGAATGGATAATGCCGCTGAATTCATTTCACGCGCATTTAATGATTATTGTTTAGCTTTGGGTATTAATCTGGAGCATTCGGTACCATATGTTTTGTCCCCACCCTCTCCATACATGTGGCAGTGGCGACGGTTGTAGGGAGGTGTACGAAACTAGCTGAAGCACATCGGAGGATGGCCGCGGATTTGGGACAAGGCAACACCGTGGGACAAAAAGAGAACTGCGATGCAAGGGGAAAGTGGAAGAAGCTACCACGATGGAGGAGGTGGGCAACCCCAAGTAGCACATCAGGGACATGCAGATGATGAGGCGAAGGAGCTCATGGTGCTCTCCGTTGAAGAAGAGAGAGAGAGAGAGACTTGGCCTACGCAAGGAAGAAGGGTGTGGAGGGAATAAAAAAGATAGGATCACTGGGCCCTACACGGTGAAAAGAACACTGTTAAGTCGACTAATGTCCTGCAAGTGCACAGGACTAGTTGCAAAAGTTCGTTAGCAGTAGTCTCCTAGTTCTTATGTCGAAATCCCACGAGGAGTTATGGTGGTGGTCACTTCTTCCTCACATTTGTGCTGGGCATAAGTATGTTTGTCCTGAAAATGACTTTCTGAAATTTCTTTGAAAATGATAATGCAAGTATAGAACTAGGGGCAAATATTAAAATGCTAGAAAGTAAAAGTGTACTTCCTGCAATAAAAATAGTTAGGTGTCGGAGATATTGGATCATGGTTATTTCCAGATAGAATAACGATTGAAATAAGATTCCGATACACTTATCCTCTTTGGAACTTGGTAGACAAATCACCCTTGAGTCATCATACTTCTTCTACATTGGTATTGTATGACTCTATTGTTCTCCTCTCGTTACCCTCTATCCCGAGTAGTCGGCATATTTAAAATCGATAGATCAAATCAACGTTTTAAGGTTAGTGGCTTCCCATTCCCCTCATGCAAATACATCTCTTCTTGATATCTACACCTTTACCTGTAGGTCGTCAAATCACTGTAAAACATGTATTAATCCTAGTATGTCCTATACTAAGATTATGTTGTCCAGGCCCTAGACAACGAATATTAGGCACAGCTAAAACCAATAAATTCATACAAAATACTCAAAGTGTTCAAAAATAATAATTCAATCTAGAAATAACTCTACCTCATCAGCAGTCGCCTACATCTCTTCCACTTAATAGACCCACTCACTCATATCAGAGATACGACCACAATCAAGACGCATAATTAAAGATAAACAATAAGATAAGTCTTGATTACCAATAATCCTACCGTGGACCACCGACCCAGACAAAGTCAGGAAACATGCTGCTAAGTGAAAGGTGCTGCTCATGGGCTACATACAGTGCTGGTCCATGACAGAATGATTCTAGTTAATATTTCCTTTCCACGGGACATTTGTTTCCACACAGAAAACAAATTCTAGACACTGTTAACCTGGGACCTGCTTGTTCATGTGATGAGATACACCTTTTCCCCGTTTCATTTTAAGCTAGTTAACAATGATCTAAAGTATTGGGCATGTGTCCACCCTGCAGACACGTGGATATAGGCTGTAATACTAATACAGGTGAACGGTGGCAGGGCAGGCCACGATCAAATAATAACATCCAGAATGAGAGGTTTAGGCTATAGCACAATCCTTCTTTTTTAAAACATAAAATCGCGATCCTGTTGATGAGACAGCTCCTATATATGGATATTCCGTTCTATTACTATCTCATTGTTACCTTTTGTTCGTGGACCTGCAGTGAGTGAGGCCATGCCTTTCTAGAGCTCTTGTGCAAGCTATGGCTATCTGCGGTGTTGGCATAATCGCAGGAAACATAATTTTTCCACCCGGATCCGAACCCTTTTTGAATTGGACTTGTTTGGCAATGATTCACTGGGTTGTATGCTTTACACAGTAGGAATCCCTTTTCTTCTTTTTGTTGCCCAATGTTTTCGGACTCCAGGCCGGAGTAAAAAAAGTGGCTCTAGAGGATCTGCTGGCACTGTGGCACACCCTACTGTGGAGGGAGCTCAAGTGTCAGAATTCTTTTAATGGTTTTGATGATACTATGTCGATATACAAGTCTTGGAGAACTTAATTGGCGAGTTACACGCTTGCTTGATTCATAATTTGCTGTACTGCACTGCTGCAAGTTCTGAACTGCGGTGGACTGGTTGATGCTGCTTATATTTAGCTAAATCTATTCTGAGGTCTATCTGGTGCATTGAACCAGTGATTATCCACGTGTTGTACCAACACATGGGAATCTACAAACTACAATGCAAATGCAGCAGGGGATTAAGTGTTCTTGACTTCTTGTAATGTTTGATTCATAAACCTATATGAACTTGTTAGGTCTAAGTAACTATGAACAGATAGCATTTGCAAAATGCAAAGGGATCTGCCAAAAAAGTGACTGAACATTGTGTTGGCAGGCAGAATCTGCCCCCAAGATATGGGGGCTTCGAGTGCTCCCACAATCCCACTTGCGAATGTCCCAGCAAGTCTCCTGCATGAGTATTGTTCTGCAAAATATGGCCAATGAAGAAAAGATGGCTTCTTTTGAATAAAAAAAAAGGACAGATATGATTGTACAATACATTGGCCTGATACGGCGAAAGTGCGACGTACGGCTGCTGTGCTTGTATTGGCAGAGACCAAAAGGTCCTAAAAGCAGAGAGAAATCAATCACGGACAATTGGAAACTAATGTTTGGTCCATGATATGTCTAGCAGAGAACTGAACACCTCCGGTTTGACATGACAAGTGAACTTCTACCAGCTACGACGATGCATGCCTGCATTCTTTGTGTTCATCTGAATGTCTTGTGCCTCTCTTCTTTCTTGCAAATGTACATATGGCAAATTTGGATGCAACATCACCTTTACAAGACGGCCCGCTGCAAGAAAGAATCAGCACCAGCCATGGTTCAACTGAGACAGTTGTTTGCACAAACAGGAAGACATGACCTGATCGATGCTGCTGCTGCTCTAGCTAGTCTTCCTGCTTCAGGCACAGGAGTGAACAGCCTCAGGAAGTAGGCATGCATGGGACAGCTTGTGTGGGTGACGTGGTCACCAAAAATGGACTCACATGAACCCATGTACCAAAAGAGAGAAAAGGAGAGAGGAGGGGAGGATGAAAAGGGTAATCTCCTTTGATTCCAGCCGTTGTGAGGTTAGGGTCGAGTTGGTGTGTTATCGCTGCACGGGCGACGCATGCATCTCAGTGCTTGTAACTTTCAACTCCAATCTTTAACTAGTTATCTTTCTTTAATACTTCCGAATTAAGATGCAGCCTTCTTGCAGGCATGCACTTTGGTTATTCGTCGTGTGACCCGTCCAGTGATCTAGGCATATGGCAAGGATTCACCTATACGATAGTCGCTTATTGTTTTTTAAAGATCATAGTCGATTTTCTGAGCTATTAGATCTCAATCCAACGGTTAGCACTAAACTCATCTTTCTTTTTCCTCCTCTCGTCATGCCGCCATTGCCTCCTCAATCCAACCTTGCCTCCGCTGATGCTGCCGCCTCCTCCTCCGGCTCGTCATGTTTGGCGACCACCGCTGCCAGACCAAGCCCTCTCTCTAAATTCCCCGGCTCTGGTGAAGCCCTCATTGTAACCATCCCAACCCTAACCCCCTAACCCCTGAATCTGGCAAGGTCTCCTCTCTCGGCTCCCCCGTCGTTGCTGCTCCCACATCGCTGGCAGCTCTGCCTCGTGACCCTAACTATTCCGCCACAGTATCCTCTCTCAGCTTTGCTGCTGTTGCCATTCCCTCGTCTCCAGCGGCTCCGTTTCGTGACCTTAACCACTCCGGCGAGCTCACAAGGTTGAAGAAGGTGATGCACTGTGACAACCGAAAAAGCAATCGACCGAGGAATAGCAAATGCAATAAAGTAGATGCCACCATGCTTGTTACGATTATTCACTTTCACTTTCTGTTCAGTGCATGATTCCAATTCTACTGTTGTTTCTGTCATGTAGTACTAGGCTTTTACCCATGAATACTTACTGCTTGACTTCACTTTGGTGCAGCTGCTTGAGGTTGAGGACACTGGGCCAGATAGTTTCCAAGTAGTTAACCTTGGGTCCAATGATGTGATGATTGTTGCACATAATCATCTATCCAAGTGGAGAGGGGAAAAAAAGGTGACATCAACTCTCTAAGATCCTGGAGAATAGTTATATACTTGACAAAGTGGATACTCTACAGTGGAAAGCTAGCTTGTGTGACTTTACAAGTCCTTTTAACTTGCCATCCGTACTTTGGCTCAAGATAACCTAACCACAGCTGCTTATATAACACAGGGAGCTGGAGCTGCTTGAAGATAGAGAGAAGAGCTTGTTGTGTTGAGCTTCTTCATTCCATGGCTACCATCAGAGAGGAATCCGACTACGACAGTAGCCGGTCGTCGCTCACGGCGCCGGGATCCCGCAGGAGCTGGATCAGCGACATTGGCAGCTCCAGCTCGGTCTCGGTGCGCTCCTTTGGCGGCGGCGGCGGCGGCGGCGAGACACCAGCTTCGTCGTGCGGTCGCCGGCACAAGCCCCACAAGGCCAACGAGGCCGAGTGGGAGGCAATCGGGCGCGCCCGCGCCGCCGCCGGCGGCCGCGTCGGGCTCGAACACTTCCGCCTCGTGCGGCGCCTGGGCAGCGGCGACCTCGGGAACGTCTATCTGTGCCAGCTCCGCGAGCCGTGGCCGTGGCCGTCCTCGGCGCCGGCGCCGGCGGGGTGCCTCTACGCCATGAAGGTGGTGGACAAGGACGCGCTGGCCTTCCGCAACAAGCTCCGTCGCGCGGAGGTGGAGCGGGAGATCCTCCGCACGCTCGACCACCCGTTCCTGCCGACGCTGTACGCCGACTTCGAGGCGTCGCACTACGCCTGCCTCGTCATGGAGTTCTGCCCCGGCGGCGACCTGCACGTCGCCCGGCAGCGGCAGCCCGGCCGGCGGTTCAGCATCGCCTCCGCGAGGTATCGCCATGTCCATTTCATTCTGCAAGCACGAGCATTCTCTTTGTCGCATCGATCCGAGATGACCTGAAGCATGGGAAAGAAAATTAAGTTACGTTCCAGGGTCAAGCTTTGTTTCAGTGTCAGACACTTCCTTTCTGTGAAAGCACAGCGCTTTAAGATAGTGTGGTGTGGTGATCTTCTTGTGCTGATTTGCATGCATTGGTGCTTTCAGTGAAACACCTTTTGTCTTGCTGTGCCAATATAAACATATCTGTTGGGAACCAGTTGGGCTTCATTTTAAGCTAATTAATGATTTGATCGAGCCGCATGCACAGCGACGTGCCGTACACACACACATACACGAGATATTCTTTCTTCTTTCAGATCAATGGTCAATGCGACTTAACACGCACTTCATTTTAAGCTAGTGATTTGAGTAGTACTACCTGTTAAGCTAAATATTGCTGGTTTTGCTGAAAAATAAAGCAGATTAATATACTCCATTATCTTTGTCTGGCAGATTTTATGCGGCGGAGACGGTGCTGGCGCTGGAGTACCTGCACATGATGGGGGTGGTGTACCGGGACCTCAAGCCGGAGAACGTCCTGGTGCGCGGCGACGGCCACATCATGCTCTCCGACTTCGACCTCTCCCTCAAGTGCGACGACGTCGTGCCGGAGCTCCTCCGCCGCCGCAGCAACGACGACACAAGCCGAGGAGGGGTCACCGCCGGCACCAAGCAGACGTCGTCCCGGGCTCCGTCGTGCGTCCCGCCAATCCAGCCGGTGCTGTCATGCCTCTTCAACGGCGTGCGCAAGTGCCACGCGAAGGAGCCCGGCGCCGACGCCGACGACGAGTCGAAGCCCGGGCATGAGCTTGACCCCGAGCTGGTGGTCGAGCCCGTGGCGGCGCGGTCCAAGTCCTTTGTGGGCACGCACGAGTACCTGGCGCCGGAGGTGATCTCCGGGCAGGGCCACGGCAGCGCGGTTGACTGGTGGACGCTGGGCGTGTTCCTGTACGAGATGGTGTACGGCCGGACGCCGTTCAAGGGAGAGACCAACGAGAGGACCCTCGCCAACATCATCAAGCAGCCGCTCACCTTCCCGCGCGTCGCGGCGTCGAGCGCCAGGGAGTCGGAGAAGCTGCTCCGGGCGCAGGACCTCATGGCCCGGCTCCTGGCCAAGAGCCCCAAGAAGAGGCTGGGGAGCTACACGGGCTCGGCCGAGGTGAAGCGGCACGGCTTCTTCAGGGGCGTGAACTGGGCACTCGTCAGGTCCGTCCGCCCGCCGGAGGTGCCTAGGCCGCCACCGGCGCAGAATAAGGTGATGATGATGAGCAAGAAGGAGCGGCAGGAGCCGTACAATTGCCGACCCGATGACGACCGTTTCGACTACTTTTAAGTTGACATCTTGTTAGTATTTTAAAGGGCAGATTAAGCAGTGGTCCGCCTGTACAGCGATCGCCCGCAGTCGAGTTTGCAAACTGTTGGATCTAAATTTAACCGCTCGAGCTTTTACTTCTTTCTCAGCTTGCTTCGGTCTTCCGTCTCGTCCGATTCAACCTCGTCAATGTTCGACGTCGCTGTCTCCATATCGTCATGTCAGCGCCTGCTGTCATCAAATCAAGCAATTGTTTTAACCTCTTCTGGCCGCCTCCGGCGAATCTTCCATCCTAACCATCTTCAACCTTAACCCCTAACCGCTCTAAGGAGGTCCTTTCCCTTAGCTCCGCCGCCATCATTACTTTAGTGTCATCAACGACTCCATCTCATGACTCCAACCACTACAACGCGGTCTCCTATCTGGGCTTTGCCATCGTCATCGTTGACGAGTTTGCAAGGTTGAAGAACTCGAATTGTCTGTGACCAAAAAACAAGCGGTAACCTTCGTAATAGCAAATATGAGTAAGCAGGGCAAAAGAGTAGTACGCTCTCAGAAACAGTAGCATCGATCAGTCAGGCTGCAGCCGAACCCGTGGATAATAAACTTAATAAACCAGTTTGGGCACAATCAGGGTGGCAACGCATGTATAATCCGCGTGCGGGGAGAAATAATCATGGACCGTGGCATGCGCAGGCTGGCGCGCATACAGTTTAGTGCAGCTGAGCGAGCGCGGTGCTGGAGGTTTGGGGTGAAGGGAAGGGAAGGGAAGTGGAGGAGCAGGGAGAATGGCAAGCAGCAGTGGGCGGGGCCAGGCCTGCCGGGTGCCGCGGCTCCTCATGGCGTCGTCGCGCACGCGCGTTTTGTCCCGGTTACCCGTGCGCGCGCGGCACCCGATCGGCGATCCCCCACCAGTTCGATTGCGCGCACTCACTCTGACACGGTGGCCTCGCCGATCGATCGATGTTGCTATGCCTGGCCCGGACAGTTGCTACGTTGGCACGCAATTTCTTGTGCTCCCTATCGATCACCAAAAGCTGCTAGTCCGAATCAGCCGGAGTGATCGACCGTGTGTAGTTGACGGCCCCAGTAGAACATGGAGTTGTTACTGTAGCTTGTAGTTTACCCCGCAAATTATACTCTCTGTACTCTTCCGGTTTCGGACCTTCAGTTTGTACGTACACCGCATTGCTCGCTGGCTAGCCGGCAATCCCAAAGAAGTGTACACAACTGTATTCTGCAGCGAGCAACATATCAGTTGATAGTGAGTCAGGTGTCCGTGATTTTTTCGATTTTCGAGCCCCACGAATCCCAATGTCGTCCTAAAAACTCAGTTGTCGTAAATGTGGTTGTATGCGTGTGTTTCACGTGTGCACGGGTTATACTATATATTTCTTAAAACAGATAATTTCTTATATACCAGTGAATAAGACTTCTAATTCCCTCTATACCACTGAATAACATTCAATTATCTACGTACCACTGAATAACGCATTTTAGTTACCTCTGTGCCACTCCGTTAGTTTGTCATCCAAATATATTCGTTAAGTGGTTAAAAATACTTTTTTGTCCATGTTTTCACTTGTAATGTAATTACCTCCATGAGATCCAAAATAAACACTAATCCCCTCTTACCACTTAACTCTTGAAACATAAATATCGGTTGGAGTAAATTGTTTAGTTTGGGGGCAACAAAAATATGACATGTTTAGGCGTTATGTAAGAGTTGTTTTGGACTCATTTTGGGCAGCAAAATTTGATAATGTTCAGGCCAAATGTAAGACAAAAATCTACTATTCAAACAGCAATCATATATCACAAGCATAAACATTCCTACTGTGTGTGTTGTGCCTTGTGGTGGATGGAAATGTACCTTTTTTCTTTGTTGTGGGTGTATGTTGAAGAGGAAAAGCTAACTGCCATTACCAAAAAACTTGACATGTTAAGGACACTTAACGACTCTAAACTAAGAAAACTTAAAGTAGTAGAGGGAAAACTCCCAAACTAAAATATGTTGTTCAGTGGTATTAGAAAATTAAATGTTATCTGATGATATAATTTTTTTGAGCGTTGTTCAACATGGAACGTAGAGAAACTACGGTCTCCAGGTAATTAACTGATGCTAATGCCAGCTAGCTGCTTTGGAGTTCTGCAGTAGTACTACTCTATCTACGTTGCATTTTGCCGTATAGCGACGGGAAAACGAGAGGTCGTGGTTGAACTGACTCGATCCATCGATCGAGCCGGGGGACTGGGCGGGGGAGCTGCCTGATGTCCCGGCCGCCGTGTCCTGGGCTCCTGGCTGTTAGGAGTGCGCCGTCGTTTTCGTCCTACAGGGGCACGTACGTACAATCCTCTGGTCAGTCAGTCCTCTTCCCTTGCTGGCTTGCATTGCATATATGGCATGTCCCATCATCCGATTTGTCTCGCTCGAATCCTTCCAATGTGAGGACGACCAAGAGAGACACATGCATGCATCCATGGATGGACCATCGATCGACATGATGTGATCTCTCATCTGATCATTTGGACGCTAATGCGTGAGTAGATGGAATTGGTTCCTGGAGGGATTATGTATCCGATCGGTTTTTACATTTGAAAGTGTGTTTTGAACGTGTGGTGTGTATTGCATGGCACGAGCTCTGTCTATAATTAGCCAGCGTGGCACGTTTATCGTTGCTATTGAGTTACATGCATTAATTAACTCATCCAAAAAGCTTAAGATGAAGAGAGAGATCGAACATTATATTCTAACACTCCTTTGGAGCTATGACGTGGGTAGCGAAAACAGGGACGCGTCGTAATTATATATTGTGCTAACTGAGTTTTAAACCGACACCTCTTAGACATAAATTGTCTTCACCTAAATAGTTCACTCATTAGCCTAACCTAAAGTTCCTCCAAGTCTTAGGTATGGGGTCAATGTAAACCACAATTATTTTTATTAATACTATATTGGTCAAGTCTTGAATTCGAGATCTCTTGACTCTGATACCATATTGAATTATAGTCACCAAATAGCTCACCAAAAGTTTCAAGCTAGATAGTATACTCCAGTAACTACAGTGGTGCTGTGATATGAGTCATTGGATCTAGATTGGACAATAGGAGCAAGCACACCTCTAATATGTAGTGCTACAACGCTCAACACTCTTCTGCGTCTATTGAAGATGTTTGAGTATTGCATTGTATACACCAATCTATTTACTTAAAAATCTCGAGCTTTTAGGTACATATGGACAATATATTTCATTACACTAGCTCCCTCCAGGCTAGGCTCTGCCAGGCTATTTCGTACATAACGATTCTATGGAAAAGGACGTAGAATAGATAGAGCCCTTGATGGTACGCATACACAATAGAAGAGTCTCCACTGATTGAGATCACCCTTTCTTCATTGTTTCTCCAATCCAGGGGAGGAAATAATCGACATAAAATATTATAAAAAAGGTCATCCTAGGCCCTTCATTACAGAGTATTTCTCAAAACCGTCTGTTTCGAAACAATCACAGACGGTTTTTATCGAATTAACACATTTCTAAAGGATTTATTGAATACCATTTGTGATAAATTGCTTACCTCAGATGGGTTTTAAATAAAAAAAACCACCTGAGATGTACTGCGATACATCACAAACGGTTTTTAACTTAAAATTGTATGGAATAATTTTTGGTCCATATAGGCCCATCTCCCCCATCTAGCCCATCAATTAACCCTGACTTCTCCGCCTCCTCCTCCTCCCTAGCTCCCTGCCGCCGCCCTTCACTTCTCTCCCTCTTATGTCTTCCCTTCTCCCTCCCTTCTCTCCAAGATCCTCCACCTCCTCCTCCTCTCCAACCATCTCGCCAATCGCCCACCACCCAATCCCGCAGCCCCGCCGCGTCGCGAGGCTCTGATGTGGTGCAACTTGACCACGTATACAAGCTCCACCTCGGCGAGGCTGTCACCGCCGCGCCCACCATTGACAGCAACGTCGAGGAGGTCATCTTCAAGGCCCGCATTGAACACTTCGTTGAGGCCCAGATCCTCGAGTCCATCAGCATCGACTAGAGCGAGGTCCTCACGCTCGCTGATGATGCCCACCACATCAACAAACACAAATTCCATGTCCCCTTTGTCTTCGGATGCCGTGACCTCGGTGAGGCCCTCGGCAGCATTCGCTTATTCCCCCGGCCATCAAAGGTATAGACTTTTGATCCCCCATCGTTAGATCCATATCACACATGTGCGATATGTTTGTTCCAGTGTGAATTCATGTGATTTATGGGGATTTTGGGAGGTGTTTCCGATGATTCAGAGGTTTTTGTCTATATCTAGGGTTAAGGTCTCGGAATGTCGTATCGGCAGCCGTCAGAGGAGCTGAAGGAGCAGGTGGACTTGGAGGGAGATGACAACGTCATGGATGACGAGGAAGGGTACCGCCGCCGCCGAGACAAGGACTCCGATGTGTCGGAGGAGGAGAAGGAACTGGGCTACAATCATTTTTTTTAAATTTGTAATTGTAATCACAAACAGTTCAGTTTGTTGAACCGTCTATAACAACATTTTGTATCGACGGTTTTGAAGCCGTCTGCAATAAGAAAGTGTTATCACCGATATCTCCTTACAGACAACTTAAAAGATTGTCTAAAACGATGTTTTGAACAGTGTAATGGACTTTTGTGTAGTAGTGAAACGTACTGTTGATGCAAGCGTCGTATATATACGCTGATTACTTGCTTGCTTAGACAGGGCGAGAATCAAGAAGGGACGAATGTGTATATATCGGGATAATGCATGGTGGAATCCAGTGCAACTCCTTTTCAGTTTTTTTTTCTGAAAGGAACTCCTTACCTTTTAGTTCATGTTTTCGGTACTTCTACTCGCTCCCTCTGAGTCACACGCACGCGTGCCCGCACGGACAAACATCAGTTGCAAATGCTAGTACTGAGATATGCATGTGAGGGGCGAATGATGAAGGCCATGGAATCATGATGGCAAGGCCTTGGCCAACCTGCATATTTGCTGGATGTGGTTGATACTGCACTGTTGTTCACTCCACTGCATTCATGCATGCTCACTAGTTCTTAACGCACTCCTTGACTACTTGACTTGCTCCTCGATCGCGGATCCATTTCCTTTTCACTTCATCCAACCAGCTAGCGAGGTAGCCTAGCTAAGCCTGCGTTATCAGTTGTGTGTAATCACATCATGGCATTAGTACCCCAGCAGCCTATGATGATTTTTTTACTAGCAGCTAGCCAGTGCTGGTTGCAGATCGCAAGCATCGCACGTCCCTGCATCTGCATGGATGCTGGAACGTCTCGAATGGAATTATTCGCGGCATGCTAATTGGGGAAAAATGGCAAATATAGTCTTAGTTGAGTTCTAATGCCAGATTTAACCCTCTACAAGAAACAACGATGAAAATATCATCACAACGCATCGAATAGCCAATACGTGGTGAGATCGTGGCGGAAAAGGACCATGTGAAGCTATCGTGGATGGGGACCACGATACGTCGTGGGTCCGCACGTGCGCCGCGATAGTAGGGACGGAGCCAAGAATTTTATTAAAGAGCAATAGAACATAATGCAATTTTCACTTAAACAATATTTCATAAAGACCATCATGTTTCACATAATAATATACCAAAATAACATGCATATTGGTCTGAGGTCTACTAGTTACATTAGATAGGCAAAATACAAGAGGATAATAGGCACTGGAATAATTGGAGTTTAGTTGAAGTCTACTCGATGTTTTTTCCTTGCATCAAAATCATCTATAAGTGTGTCGGTTGTGAACTCCAAAGCAATCTCCCTCTCAATGTAGATTATCAAACAATCCCTTAGAAACCCATCCTCCATTTTGTTCTGAAGTCTCGTCTTCACAAGTTTCATGGCAAAAAATGCTCGCTCTGTTGTTGCAGTTGAGACAGACAAAGTTAGGATAAGTCGAATTAACCTGTCAATCAAGTGATAATCTGTCGACTTCTCAGTCTCAAAAAGTTTTTGGCAAAGTTCAGCAATAGTGGATAAGTTTCAAAACTCCGGATTCCTTAGGACATCAAGCTCATAACATCGTAATTGACACCTCAAGTTTTCCTTTTCCTATTCTGGAAAATCAGAAGGATAAAACTTTGTAGCAAGAAGACACACATTTTCAATGTTGAATGATCTGAATGAGTTCCTTGGATCAAGAGAGGTACACAAAATAAGGAGCTTTGTTGATTGTTCACTGAACCTACTATTTAATTCTTGTAACTGCTGATCAACTACAACTGTGAAGACATCATGTTGATAAGAGTAAAGTGTATTTTTCACCCCTTAACTATTGCCTGTGGGCACATTTCACCCCACAACTTCAAAACCGGGTAAACTTCACCCATAACTGTTAAAACCGGATAAATTACACCCCTACAGCGGTTTTGACGATTTCAAAAACGGTTTTGTGAATAAAAAATCATAAAAACCCCCTGAAAATTAGAAAAAATCAGGAAAATTCCAAAAATTCAGAAAAATCATAAAAACTCCCATAAAATCAAAAAAATCCAGGAAAATTCAAAAAAATTTCAGAAAAATTCAAAAAAATATCAAAAAATAGAAAAATAGAATTTTTTTGAAAAATCTAAAAAATCCAAAAAAATCATTTAAAACCCAGAAAAATCATCAAAAATATTTCTACTTTTTATTAGGAAAAATAGAATTTTTTTAGAAAAATGCAACTATATGTTATAAACTGTGAAGACATCATATTGATAATGATGTCTAGCTGAAGTCTCATCTTCTTTACGAGGTCGAATGAAATCAATATAGAAACTATCCATGTTAGGAACTGAAATACCATGCTTCTTGCAGAATAACACCACACCATTTAAGAGATTAGACCAACCATCATCCCTTAATTTCTGAATCAATTCTTTTGTAGTAGCAACGTCATGCATAGCATTCACAATATCTTGCGACTTCTGTTGTAACTTCTTGCAAAGCGAATCCATTATTCCTATGAGCTCTTTCATGACATGCAGAATAAACACAAAATTAAATGACATCATTAGTCTGACAGCACCTGCAGCCTTTCCTCGTGCTGAAGGAGAAGCACCTTTACTCGTAGCAATATCTTTGAGAACTAAAAATACAGCTTTGTACAGTTTGAGAAGACTGCACATAGAGCTGAAATGAGAGCTCCATCTAGTGCTAACCATTTGACAGCATCAATTGATGTCTTGAGCCGCAACCTATTTTTGAGAATCTCCTCTTTTGATACCTTCTGTATAACTCGCACAATTTGGCAAAATCCATTCTTCAAATTATCATAACACTGAACGGAATAATTATGAGCGGAATTGGAACCTTTTCCCATGTGACATATGAAGGCACACTCTTTTCCATTATTCACCCTTTTCCATTTTTGAAATCCCTTAACTATAAATGCATTAGATCCACATTTCCCTTTTGGTTTCTTTCAAAAAAGAAAGCATGGGAAGCAGAATGCAACATCTTTTAAAGGTGAATATTCTAGCCATGAAAAAGCCCCAAACCAATGATACTGAAATCTGCGTTTGTGACCCTCTTTACCAGAAGGAGGATAAACATCTTTTTTTGGCTGATATGGTCCAAGCTGCATGTAAGCATTTCTGATTTCATCTTGTTTAGGACAAGCCCAAATTTGATGGCGTAATGATGGATCGCCCTTTATGAGATCTTTAATTTCAGAACCAACTGATACATCTTCTGGTTGTGCTGCATTTTTTGGACGAGCAATAGGAACTGTATCGGCCAATTCTGGTACATCTTGAGAATTAGACACTGGAATCACCACAGTCAACTGTGATGCATCAACACTTGATCTTTTTTCTTGAAAAAAAAATTGCATTGTCTTCCTCTTAACCATGATTATCCTAGAGAAAATATACACAAACAAATGACCAAAAGTTTTAGAAAAATGGAGGTAGCACAGCTCTAACTTGGTCAAACAAGACACACTTCTATCTAGCTTAGTTCCAAAAATTTAGTAGCCCAAAGCTTAGTACTGGATCTTGAATAATCTGTTAATTCCTCAATCTGTCATCAACTTCACGATCTGAATCTTGCCATATTGGAGCATTGCTGTGTTGGGGAGAGGGAGAGGAAAAGAAAGGGGGGCGGCTGGGCAAGAGAAGAAGAAGGAGCAGCTCGTGTGGCTTTTTTTTTCTTTTGGGAAGAGATGATAGGATGAGATAGGGACATTAAAGTCAAAAAAATTCTGCTCCATGCCTCCTCGGGAATACAAGTGGATCTTCTGTGCCCATATGCATGATACATCTAACTTATATAGACATGTTAAAACATTGAAAGGGGTCATATATATGAATTTAGAGATTAACTCCGCATACTATTGAGGAGGTGTGAGAAATTTTTTTAGCATGGGAGAAGCCATGGCCCCAGCTCACCCCCTGCTGGCTCCATCGTTGCACGACAGGCCGGTATCGCACGCCGGGGCCGCGACGATTTTCTAGTCGCCTGCTAAATTCCTGGTTTGATTTGTTCATCGTATTCAATTTTTATGTTACCCATTAGTACCTGCTTTCTTTAATGCCATCTGATCCCTCTGTCTCCCCTGTACTCTTGGAGTGAGGTGAGATTTTTCTTCTCTCCCACAAGCAAAGAAGAAAGAACACAAAGAAAACATCAACATTTTCTATGGTGCATTTCTGTGTTCCAAACGCATCTACAGTGCTCATTCCAAAGGAATATAATTTCCTCCAACTTCCCTGTAAAATTCGTTCGGTCCAAACGGGCCTTAGCAATCATATCATCCCATTTAATTTCTCCATTGTGTATGCTCGGGCCTCTATCGTGTAGCAGATCGTAAAATGCAGAAGGAGAACAAGTGGAATAAAATTAAGGGATGTCATTAACACGGAGCATGGGCCGATAGTCATGGTTGTGCTGTGAGGTACATAGCAGATGTAGAAAGTATTTTTATGAAGAAATGCTAGCAGCCCACCAAAAATTTTCCAAATCCTAATCATAGGATTATGATACGGCTAATTAAGTCATCTTCCTCGGTAACTGTCGGTCAAAGAACAGCAGTTTTAACAGGCATGGCGTCCTGAAATCAGACGTGTCAGACATCACAAGTTCAGAACTCCTGCACTCTGCTTTGTTAAAAAGAAGAAGAAGAATAAGAAGAAGCAGAAAAAAACGAATAAGCTGATGACTTGGGCCTCACGAAGACCCGAAACTCGAGACGGCTTCATCTTTTCTGACATCTAAAGCCCATTAAACGAGACCCAATTATAGTGAAGGCCGAAATGGCAGAATTCAGGCCCATCACAAGGGCCTAAACCCTAGGCTTGTTGGCCCAAGCCCAACTCGCCGATGCGCTCGATGCTCCGACACAGAACGCGAGGACACCACCACCTTCCGCACAGCATCCCGTGGGACACGAAGCGGAAACGAGGCCATGGGTGGATTGCACCGCACCTGCTGCTGCGTTTGATCCCAAATGCCAATCCAACCCAGCCTCGATCCGCAAGCCAGGTAGGAGCAGATTGGATTTAATCACTTCTTACCCGATCCCGATTGCGGAGGCGCGTCTCCCAAATCGATGCATAATCCCCTCGCCTCGCTATAAATCCCTCGATCTCCTGTTCTTCTCCGTGTCCTCTCTATCCACCCGGCCGCGCTCGCTAACCTAGGGTTTTGTGGCCGAGGGGGTTTCGGGTTCGGCTGCCATGGAGAGGGAGGGCCACGCTGCGGCGGCGGCGGCGGCGGCGGCGGCGTACCGTCGCTGGGAGGCGCCGGCGGAGGACGTGATCGTGGTGTCGTCGGGGAGGCCGCCGCGGCATCTCCAGCAGCAGCAGCCGTCGGACGGGGTGGTGGTGGCGGGGCAGCAGCAGTTCGTGGAGCCGCCGGAGAAGGTGTACTACAAGACGAAGCTGTGCGACAAGTACGCGGCCAGCGGGCGCTGCATGTACGAGGATGGGTGCACGTTCGCGCACGGCCACGCGGAGCTCCGCCCGCCGCTGCCCACCCACGGAGGTGGCGGCGGCGGCGGCGGTGTCGGCGGCTGGCGCAGGCCGGCGCCGCCCGAGCAGGAGCACGCCAAGGGCTACGGCGGGTTCCACGGCGGCGGCGGCGGCAGCAGCAGCGGCGGAAGGTGTGCTTCTTGTTCAGGGAAACGCGGGCCTGCCATTACGGGGACAAATGTGCCTTCTCCCATGCATTCGCACCAGGTACGCGCGCCAGATCACGCTCGCGCACACGTGTGCATGGTCGATGGCGCCGGGATCTCACGAAATCATGGCTCGATTTGACTCGTCCGTTGCGCGTCTAGGTCCGGAGATACACAACCCTGGGGAGCCCAAGCTGGTGGAGGCGCGGAGGAGCACGCCGCCGCCTGCGAGGCCGGCGTTCCCGCCCCCGGCCGCGTCGCCGCGCTACGCCCCGGGTCCCGCAAGGGCGTTCCCGCCGGTGCCTGCCGCGGCCGCCGTGCGTGATCGTCTTCTCCAGGTGCCTGAGGAAGATGGCGACAAGGCCAGCACCCTGACGCTTCTGAGCCGCAGGAAGACTAGCGGCATCTACGGCGACTGGCCAGAGGACTACTGAGACCGGCCACCTTGAGTATATATATCATTGCCATTTCTCGTAGCAACAAAACAGTTGGAAATATTTAAGCAATCGATCTGCTCTCGAAGTGAACAATTATACCGTAGATTTTGTTTATGTGTTTCGATTGCTGTTCAATCCATGCATGTAATCCGTGTAATCAGTGTGAGCAAACCTGCATCGCTGTCCCCATGTTATAAGAACAGGAATATTTTATCCGTGTTGTTGCTTTCGCTTCTGCTTGTCCATCTCTCTATTCACAGTGGGCTTTTTGGTTGGAACACGGCCCATTGGGCTCGCAGACCATTTCTTGCTGCAGGGAGAGAGGGGGGAGAGAGAGAGAGAGAGATGCGGATCTGTTCATTTGCAGGGGACTGGATCCCAAGGAGCAGAGTTGCAGTCTTCCAGAGCTGCAGTGGAAGGGGAAGGGAAGTGGAGAGCATGGGATCTGGGACGGGAGCCGTACTGCTGCTTGTTGCAGCATGTCTAACGCTTGCTCCACCCTGTACTTTGGCTTCTTCTCGCAAGTAAGCTCCTCTTGCTCTTTCTATCCCTCTGCTGTGAGGATCTCTGATTGGATTTGGGTGACTGGGTCCCAAGAAATGTGTTTCTATGTAGTGATGAATTGTGTATGACTAGCTTGATTCAGTTTCTAGGATTGGATCTTTATTGATTTTATGTTATCATTTGTACAACAGTTGTTGATGTGGGCAGCTTTGTTCTTGCAAATGATGCATGGTCAACCCATTAAGTGCCCCAACCCTGCGATTGCAAAAAAAGAAAGTCCCCCCAACCCTGCTGTCGTAGTGATTGATGATTTATGTTGTTTGAAGTCGAATCACAATCCTGCTTCTGGAATAACATATTCTTCATCATTTTGAGTTAATTGGTGAGATTGTCATAAATAATGGCGTTAGGTTCAATTCAAAAGGCCTGGAGTAAACTAGCAAATGCAACGTTATCAAAATATTGAAGTTGTTAGTTTAAAGCTTGAAAATTCTTTGATGATCACATAATTCACATCATCAATTTTGTCTCCCACAAATTACCATTGAAAAAAAGAGCAATTCAACATCAACCACAGAAAGAGCCAAGCCAATTCTATTGAGGAGGTAGAGCATCATTGTAAGATGTTTTCTCCGTGGAAAATATTAAGGTGTAATTCAATAATTACTATTTTTCAGGTTCGATCTGAGTATTGCACAACCAAAATTAGTGAACTCCACAGGTGTCTCTTTTACTCCAAGCGCACACTTTAATTTTGACCCTTCGAAATCAAAGCGACTCTCATGGCATCCAAGGTTTGTCTCATAACCTCACTATGATGGGTTTCTTTCCCACTGCACTGTACTTTGGGAAAACAACTCATTGGTTTTCCTATTTAGTAATTATTATGCATTTGCTATCATGAATGCATGGTGCATGAAAGGTCTTCTGTACTTATAGTTGTGTACTCAGATGCTCTTTTTTATTGTTCTTTTTACGTGGACAAATCCCATGTTTCTTACCTTAATTTAGGGTCTTCTTGTATGAAGGTTTTCTCTCTGACATGGAGTGCGACCACTTAGTATCTATGGTAATTTATCCCATTATCTGTATCACAGCTCAGTCCTAGCATTTGTGTTATTTTTAAAAACGGGTTGCATCCTTTTATTGAAGTTCTCGTTATTGCAGGCACGTGGTAAGATAGAGTCATCTTTACTTGTTAATCATGGCGCGAGAAATAGTTCCCAGAACAATATGATGCAGGCATCAAATTGCACCTGGCTGATAGCAAGGTGAGCATATGCTTTTCATGGTATTTTGATTAGTGGTTCTTTGGCGATCATGCAGGAAATATATACCCCAAAAAAAATGCAAATGAGACCTTGAATCTCTCTATTTAAAATCTGGTATTATTTTATCTGTAATTTAATGCTTAGCTGTGATCTGTGAGAATCAACGGATCTAGTTAAATGAAACCAGAATTATTGTTTTCTTGATATTGCAACCTGCGAAGAGAATACACATTTGTTCGCCATTCTTTTGGATTTGTAGTGTATTTTAGATCGTAAACTTGTACAGATTTTAAAATATGATTTAGGGTCTATTACTAAGCCCTGGACTGTTCCTACATTTATTTATATATGATACTCCTTCTGAAGGACATAGTTGTTTCGAAGATTGAAGATAGGATATCATTATGGACCTTTCTTCCAAAAGGTATCACTTGTTCCACACGATTACCGTGTAACCTTGCATGCCATGTCTTGGCTGCTGACATTGTTTGTGATCTTCAGAATATGGAGAGAGCATGCAGATTATGAAGTATGGGGCAAACCAAAGTGACCATAACGAGGATGAAACTCAATCTAGCAGTGGTGGAAATAGGCTTGTCACCATTTTAATGTATCTTTCTGATATCAAGCAAGGCGGCGAAACTGTTTTCCCCAGATCTGAGGTAATGATTTTGTCACCAGGCCTACTTCTGATAACTCCTCAGAATGACTAGGCATGATATGCTCTTTCTATATGTGTTTCGATTCATGTGAAAAAGGAGTAAATCTTATACAAATATATGTCCATAGCTGAAGGATACTCAAGCTAAGGAGGGGACATTATCAGCATGTGCTGGTTATGCAGTGAAACCTGTGAAGGGCAACGCGATTCTGGTGTTCAATTTAAGGCCTGATGGATTAACCAAAAGCGATAGTCAATATCAGGTGTGCTCTGTCCTTGAAGGAGAGAAATGGCTGGCCATAAACATATCCATGTAAGCAAGATTGATAGATCGAAATCTTCGGCATCTGTGGATGATTGCACAGATGAAGATGATAGGTGTGTCAGTTGGGCAGCTTCTGGTGAATGCGACAGGAATCCGATCTTTATGATAGGCAGTCCAGACTACTATGGCACTTGCCAGAAGAGCTGTCGTGTGTGCTGAATGATTTTATTTATTTTTTCTTTTGAGGAACATGTCTTAATATATTTTTGTTCAGTACAAATATTGACGTTGTAGGCAGAGAATGATTCAACAAATTGTACAGGTTCCCAGATTTTTTAACGCGTCCGGAAATGTAGTTTGGACTTTAGGGTTCTTGGATTAACTAATCTTATGAAGTTATGAAAAATAATGTTGAGATGATTTTGTTCCATCAGACAGTATTTCTATATCTGCATGTCTAATCGCATTTTTGATTCATTATTACATTTCAGCAAAAAGAAATCTTTTACGTGGATAATTTGGGCATCGATTGTTATGGTTTCAACCTTTTTTAATGCAGATGCTTGATTTTACATGCCCTTCGGTATTGCTCTAGGTGGCTCAAAGCCTCAAATATGAGATTCAATATTCTAGCTCATATGGTTTGTAGTTTCAAGGTAACCTTATTCTTTCGGCATGCTGTTGTCAGATGCAACATACAGTTCATCACCTGCACTCTTGTTCGTGGCATTCCCATCATTCTCTTTTAGACACTGATCTATTGTAGATTTTGCTTATTTTGTTAGTGTTGGTTTATAATTTTTTGTTGAGGCACGCAATAACAAATACATAAATTGCTTGCTGCTAAAAGATCCATGTTTCGAAACTGTACATACCTAAACAAACTCTTGCTGTTATTATGTCATATCTATTAACATTGTTTTTTTCCGAGATCTATTAGCATTTTTCGAATGAAGGACCATTAAATTATTTTTGAACAAATTGTACCTTCAGTTATGTCGTTAGTAAATGAGATATATGTATATATATTTTTTTATCATTTCTTTTGGGCGATTTTCATGCTTACGAGGCAGGCACAAAGTAATTTTTTTGATGCTTTTGCCACTACTTATGAACTGGTGGGAGGAGAGTGAGAGTAAACCGATTGCATTGCACATTTGCAACTAGCTTGTTCAAGGGAATCTGGCTTCTGGCAGATATCTACGAGCCGGTGAAATGAGGGATTGTCCGGGCCACCCAGAACATGCCTAATCATCGTAGGAATACTGATGTCGCTAATATTTTGGGTCACATAATATTCCCTAGTGCAGTGTAAGTAACAGGTGGAGCTGGATTAACTAGGATGGAATTTTAAGTAACAGGTGGAGCTGGATTAACTAGGATGGAATCAAAGAGAGTTACTTTTACGATATGCCATAATCAGCAAAAGCGATGGCGAACTCGGCGGCAGCAAACTCTAATACTTCCAATTATATAGTTTTATTCCTACTAACTGGCAAGTAAGTCGTTGTAGTATAGTGGTGAGTATTCCCGCCTGTCACGCGGGTGACCCGGGTTCGATCCCCGGCAACGGCGTTTCTTTCTTTTTTGGTTCTGTCGGTGGTCTTCTCCTCTTCACGTTTTGGTCGCGTATGTATTGACCATTTCTTTTCTTCACTGCAGTTTCTCATCTTTTGCTACCTTCGGTGAATGGCAGCAGATATCTAATCCTAATTTCCACCAAACGATCCATCCCATAGCCATGTCCTGCTATCTTGACCATCAATGGTTCTTCCTCTCTCTTTGTTCGGTCACATGGCAAATTCGCAACCAGCTTCGGAGATATGGAATTAATTTAAGAACATGATTAATTACGAGTTAACTTTGTCACAGTATGTTACATAATTTTATCGAATTTGCATAAAGTTAGAGCATATTTGGTTGGTACATAATCATATATGTCACACCACAAGATATGTAGTTTTGATTGTGTTAACATTCTTGTGGTCCGCAACCTACAAGATTTATTTCCCGCGATCTTGGTCTTACATAAAAAGTGTGATAAGATCCTTTTGACAAAGTGTGATGTCTATTTTGATCATCTCATTATAGTCAAGTTTGACAAAAAAAAGTGATATATAAATGTTATCAACCCTACTATACCAATCAAACATGTCCTAGTTTGATAAATCTTCATCATACTCTGGCTTGACTAAAGGAATTTTGCTGCACATTTTGTGTCTGTGACATATAGGGTATTGCTGTCAGAAAAGGATCATATATAAGATGTAGTTCAGCCAAACACACACATAACTTGGTCAATTTGTCTAGTTTTACAATGTTCAGATAGTAACGAAAAGGCACCAAGTCTTTCTGATGGCTCACTGACACTATATGAGCTAATTTGTTGAGGACTTAGAGGCTGTTTGGTTGCTAGCCATAATTTGCCAAGCAAAAGTGTGGTGATTGCCACACTTGTGGCTTGCCATATTTTGTGGCAATAGAAAGGCGTTTGGTTGGCAACTCAGTTGTGGCAAAAAATTTCTAGCAAGTGTTTGGTTTGCTACCACAAATGTTTGACAAAAAACATTGGTAATTGTTTGGTTTGGTGCCACATTTTGGTTTAATATAGAAAAAAAATACCAACATGTATATTGATATCATCAAATTTATGATGAATGGCAAAACTTGACTTCTCCTTCAACACTGTCTGTATTTCTCCGTTTATCTTTTAATTTTTTTATACATGTCACAAACAAGATATCAGCAATCTAATATGAGAACATCCAATATGAGAACACCCCTATAATATAGGTTATGGTGGATTGTATGTGGTCAAACTTTTGATTCTTCGACCGTTGATATATAAAGTACGTGTAACGAACACATGAATATAATAATCAGATTTGTATTGCATGCATCTTAAAATACTGTCAACTTTTTGCAATGGCGACCGTGAAAAGATAAACAACCTAAACAACCTATGTTAGAAACAGAGAGAGTACTTACGGAAAATACATCTTAAACAAAATTTTAGACGCTTTCTGAAACGTCGTTAGTTTTGGTATTATAAAAAAGACTGTTAAAATGCCAAACCAAATTCAAAAAGTCACACAGCTAACTAGATCGGCTTTTGTTGCGAGACCAGCGAAACATTCTGCGCCGGCGGGCACAGTTGTCAGTCTCCGCTTTATTTCCTCCGCCTTCGCTGCCGACGCCGCTCCGGTGAAGAATCTCACCTCCTCCGCCGCTCCCGTCAGATCGGACCACTTCACTCGCGTGCCCGAGTCCCACTCGCCCCCCGACCATGGCGGCTCTGCTGCTGCGCAGGCTCGCCGGGACCCACCGCGGCCGCGTGCCGCTGACCGCCGTCGCCGGCGGAGCCGCGCTCTTCTACGCCTCGTCGCCCCCCACCGTCGTACGAGACATGCCCCTCTCCTCGCCTCCATTTCACCTCCGTTTTTGTTTCTTCTTTCCATCCCTAGGCGCTGCTAAGGGGTGAAGAAAACGAGGTTTTTGTTTGCCTCACGGTGCCGATTGATTGCAGGCGCACGTGGAGGAGAAGGGGGAAGAGGCCGCTGCTAAAGTTGGTGAGCTACAGCCCTGTTCGTTTTAGATTCCTCTCGATCTAGGTCTCGTGGGTGTATGGATTATCCACGCAAGCTTATGAATTTGTGTCTCATTTGTCATGTTATGCCATTTCCTGATGTGTGCTTCTGGGATTGAAGCCACAAATGATATGTGCACCCAGAAGGGCAAAACTCGACGCATTTTTGGAGAACAGGACTTCTAGACGAATTTTGTAGGGACAGGAATATCAGTAGAGTGTAGTAGAAAATGTCCTATAGTATCCGTTTGTTATGACCAACAGATCAAGGCCCTTTGTGTTAATCGAGACATGCCACTGTCAAATAATTAATGTACATGAACTTACATTGGCAGATGGTGGATTTTGGCACAAACGCTGCTGTCCAGGGTTAGTATATGTCTAGGCATTTAAGTAGAATGGCCTTGTATGGCCCTAATTTAACTATCTTGCCTTGTTGCAAAGTGAATTACTGCTTCCTAGCTGTTTTACGACTCTGTTTCTTAGAATTAGATATGACATCCAATGGGTTGATGTCCAAAATCTGAGAATCCTGTTATCCAAAGCCCAAACTCTGGTTTTAGGTAGCTAGCCTTGTGATATTTAGAGTGGCTTTTTGGGTTAGACAATTCAGTTGTTTCAGTGTACAACGGCCCGTACCCTTTGTGCTTTTGGCTGTAACTAAATGGTGGATGTCTTATTTTTTCAGCACTTGACCCTGAGAAGTGGTTAGAGTTCAAGCTCCAGGAGAAGGCAACAGTTAGCCACAATTCACAGCTATTCAGGTAATGGCTACAGAAATTCTACTTTTGTGATAAGATGATCGCACACAATAATTTGTTCTGTTACTTATACTTAGTATATATAAGTGCGTGATAGTATAGACGGTTATGATGTTACTGTGTAGATTATCTTGTAGCATATGTCATATGTTGCAATAGAATGCTTCTATATATTTGTTATTGAATTTACCAATTTCCCATGTTCATGCTAGTGGCTTCCCATTTGTGTACTTTAAATTTATTTTTTTTCCCAACTTTAACATTAAAATTATTAGTAGACAAGATAATAATGTATCCAACTGGATGCAAACTTAAAGCCCAAAATCAATTTTCCTTGGAATATCAGTTCTGACTTCTGAATCATGCTATTTATTATGTTAATTAATTTGTCATAATCTGAGTCTTATACAAGTGACTTGACCTGGCAGATTTTCGTTTGACCCATCTGCTAAGCTGGGCCTTGATGTTGCCTCGTGTCTTGTAACAAGGTATTTCTCTCTATTTGCTGGTCTGTCCTAGATATCTCTACTAGGAGAATCTTTTCTATAAAATTTAAATGCAATCATGCATATACTTTTAAATGATGTGGATGCTGATGATATTCTAATAACCTTAACTCAAACCATTGATCTAACTAATAATTATTGTTGTGCAAAGCAAAATGCCATTTGTATTAAGCAAACAAAGAGTTCATATTGTGTATTGCTCCTCATATTACTACAAATTTTAGCAATTTAGTTCAATTTAGAGGTGGCTGGACCACACTGTAGACCATTTCATGTACATTTTAGCAACAAGTTCTCCACCCCTCTGTAAGCATGATTCATTCTGTCTGTACTTTCATTCCTGATACTACTAGCTAGTGTTTTTGTATGTATTTTCCCCATACATTAACTGTCTAAAAACAATGATGTCATTTCAGGGCCCCCATAGGCCAGGAAGTGGAGGGAAGAAGAAAATATGTTATTCGCCCGTAAGTAGACACACAAGCTTTTCTCCATTATTTCATATGATAACGTAATATAAGTTGGTAGTTTTGTTTAATTAGGTATGAATTAGAGTAATATCCTTTTGTCTGCAGGTACACACCTATCTCTGATCCTGATTCTAAAGGACACTTTGACCTATTAATCAAGGTACCCACAAAATGTGATGTCTATATTCCATAACTGGAAATAGAATCATGAATACTGGAAAAAAAATCTATGCCATATTGATTTTTAGGCGATGCCTGGCAGAAATTCTGTACTCTTTTTTTTTCTGCTAATCATACGTTGCACAGGTTTATCCTGATGGGAAAATGAGTCAGTATTTTGCAAATTTGAAGCCAGGAGATGTTCTCGAAGTCAAAGGGTAAAGTGAAATGAAACTCTGCTTAGCTGTCTCACGTATTATTGCCTCTCTGTGACTGAAGTCTTTCCTCTTCTTCTAGGGCCCATTGAAAAGCTCAGATATAGCCCAAATATGAAAAGGCAAATTGGCATGGTAAGGCAGAACCTTAAGTTGAGCCAATAATCTACTTTAAAAAAAAAGTATATTTCAGCAAGGCCAAAGCTGGAAAATACTCACGTTATATATTTACTTATGTCTTTAGTTTAGCCCCTTTGAGCAAGCTGGTCCTTTTCTTTTGTTCAATTAATGCTTATTTCTATGCTTCCAGATCGCTGGTGGTACTGGTATAACACCAATGCTGCAGGTTGTCAGGGCCATTCTCAAAAACCCTGATGACAACACTCAGGTAAACTGTCATGGCAAATTTGCTTCTCTGCATTGACTTTCATGCAGTTCTGTGATGCTTACGCATCTTGTTGAGAAAATATGTTTTCGTGAACACTGTATAACACTTTACCACAGTTAGGCATGCTGCATGGCAGATTGATGTTTCTATTTCATATAGTTCTCACAACCAACATCAATAGTTCTATCATTGGGTTAATGTTCCTTGTATATTCTAATCTTATGGTTTTTATGGTTTCTTTACTATTCTTGTCTAGGTTTCCTTAATTTATGCCAACGTGTCTCCAGACGATATCCTGCTGAAAAGGGAATTAGATAGACTTGCCAGTAGCTATCCTAATTTCAAGGTTGGTATTGCTGGGGTTACTCGATAGTGACATGGGTGAAGTTACTTCTAAGCATGACATCCTTGCAAAATTTCAGGTATTTTATACAGTTGATAAACCATCAAGTGACTGGAAGGGTGGTGTTGGCTACATATCCAAGGACATGGTTTTGAAAGGTTTGCCAGGTCCAGGGGAGGATTCTCTCATTCTTGTGAGTAGTTTCTGAATTTTCTGCTTTGAGTTATATTAAACATGGTGCGGTTTTTAGCAAAATATCATTTAAATAATTTTGCGCCTGTTCACTTGTTTCTTATCTCTGTCAAATAATCCTCGTTTATGGATATCATTAAATTCATTGTTATTATTGGATTGTTAAGAGACCTCCATTTCATGGTTTTTGCTTGGTCAGGTTTGTGGTCCTCCAGGAATGATGAATCACATATCTGGAGATAAGGCAAAGGATAGATCACAGGGCGAGGTACTGTTAATTTATTTAGTCATTTATATTACATCTGATTGTAAGTTGATAACCTTACAATTCAGTGTTACTCAATTGGAGGAAGGCAGTAGAAGTAGGATACCAATTCCTAGCTAGGCAAATGACCTTCTTTGCATGCTGAGTTTGTCCATCTGATAGACCTGTCGGAAAGCTAACCAGGGGCGCACCATTGATCTAAAGCCCTGGATTGTACACTATATTTACAGTGACCCCTTCCACATGCCTTTTATTTATCCTTATTTAGTCGTTTTATTGATCCAATTTGGTTTGGCTGCAGGTCAGTGGCCTTCTCAAAGAACTAGGATACACGGCAGATATGGTTTACAAATTTTGATTGGAATCGCGGAAACATAGGGACACTGACAGCTTGCTGCCATGGCTGTTGAATAAACCACAGCTGAACATTTTGTTATGCCACAGCAGTTCGTGCTAAATTTCAACAGTTTTGACCCATTTCTTGCCGTTTTAATAATGTCCGTCGAGAATCATGAGATGACGAATTATCTGTAATCTGGACGTTGAGCTGAACTTGGCATGACATCTGCCTATGGTACAACCTACCTTGGTTACGCCTAACGTGCAACTTCACGTCGGTTTTGCTTGCGTTTGTCATTTGTTTGCATGCGTTTCGTGCACCTGAATAACCCGATTGCGCCAAGTCGCTGAACTGCAGAGTACGCCATATAAAACCGCAACACGCTTTCGTGTTGTTGCCCAACTCAGCGCTTATCTAAATCATACGCTCACATGTGCAGTTGTTCAACATGTTCTCCTTTTCTTTTTGGTCAGAACTAGTAGCTAGATGTACGCCACATGCTAGAAATTTCATACGAATGCATGTTAGATTGCTACTGTTTCACGCGAAAATTCCGATCGCGCGGGTTCCATCCAAATTGCGCGCAATAACTCCTCCGCTCCCACCTGGGTCTCGTAAAAACGATGCGGAAAGGAAACGGTAAAAAATAGATTAACTGTTTTCATTTTCGCACGAATTCCAAAAATACCGGATGACTAAGGTCGGAGACAGTAATAATAACGAATATTTATCTGAACAAAAATTCGTAAATCGTGTAAAAAAACACAACAAAACCAATAAAATAATTTATCCTTTCAGGAAATAATAAATTACATTGTGTAGGTTTCCGCCACCAGTCCTCACTCTCATCTCGTTCCGACACTCACATCCCTCCCAATTCCCATCCATCCACCTCGTCTTCCTAGCCTGGTGGTGGAAGCCTAGAAGGAGGGAGGGGGCAATGGCGGCGGCGGAGGAGGAGAGGAGCGGGGGCATCGGCGTCCGGCGGCTTCCTCGCCTCTGCAAAGGTTACGCCCGCAAACCCCAGCCCTTTGTGCGTACTGCTGTAGAGCTTAGGTACAGAGGCGCAACCTTCTGGAACTTGTGGCAAGCAACCAAGGCTGTTCGTTCGTTCCGGCTTGTTGCGTGTTAGGACTCAGGAATCGATTGAGGCTGGTTAGGGTAGGTAGGTTTTCCGCCTTATTCACCACAAACTGGTCTATCGTGCCGATGCTACATGGTAGTAGGTTCTATTCTGAAAAAAAGAGAAGGTTAGAGAAAAGCGCATTTTGAGGTTTGCTGATTTCGCTTAGTTCGTTGGTGGTGAAGGCATCATGAGTTGTGTGTGATGTCTAGACTCTAGAACAATTGGGAATGTGGATGGTTGCATTGACAGCCATACTCAATGAAAAACACCGGCAAAATTTAAGCTAGAAAGATCGGGCCACTGAAGCACAAGGATACAAGTGTAAAGGTTTACTGATATCGTTGGTCGACAATGGGTAACGTGGCAGATACTTTGGGCAAATCTTTTGTTAGCTCTCACATGCACAAGAGCCGAAAACGTGATGTAGCACCAGTAGTTCATGGAGATAAAGAATGCTTTGTTTTATTTAAATGATTGCTTGATGTCAGTTCAGTGTGCAGACATACCTTCCAAGCATCCTAATCCTTAGCAGTATCTGCCTGTCACCATCGTCTGACCCTATCCCAGCAATTTGCTGTATTTCCAGTTTGTGGATATGTATGTTATTTAGCTTGGGTCATATCACTCTCCTACTACCCCAGTCCTCATTGCACAACCATTGAACTACCTAGAGACGAAACACAGAGTGAGGAAGATGGCTGGGCTGCAGAGATCTTCACAAACCTTTAGGAGGTCTGGTTCATCAGGCTTGGTCTGGGATGAGAGGCTTATGTCAGAGGGACCATTACCAGAGGGATCAACGGACCTCAGGGGAGCTGGAGGGTGAATCCATAGAATTCAAAGAGCTAAGGCACTCCCGCAGTGTTGGGGCTATTGGACTGCAGCGCAGGCGCAACGATGGCGCAGAGCACAGCAGGTGCAACAACAGCCAGGCTTCCCGTGCTCGGCGTGTAACCCCAGCTCTGGATCCACCTTCACCCAAGGTTCCTGGTTGCATCTTCTGTGGAATTTTCAGGAAGGGAGGATCTGCCAGAACCATCTAAGCCCAGAAGGTACTAGAGTGCTGTATATTTTTCAACCATATTTGGACAGGGTTATCAGTTTTTTTGAGCTTGTGAAGTTCAGCTCCATCAAGTACAGATGGTCATCTAGTTGCAGGTTGGATAAGTTTGCGAGTATCTGCTTATTATGCTGCTATTTTCCCCTTATTTTTCTACCTCTTGCTAGTTCTACCCAGCAAGTGTATTCTTGAATGGCTTCCTCATCCATCATGTACATGGTATAATATGTGCGTCTCTTTGTAGCATATATGTTGTATAAGCCCCTGTACATGAACATGCTTTCCTTTGTTCCTGTATTTGTCTTGTTTCAAGGTCAATCTGTAGGTGCACATCTATGCTCTTCCTGTATTTGTCTTGTTTCAAGGTCACTCTATGGTGCACATCCATGCTCCTCACCGACCAAACAAAATTAACAGAGAGTTGCCGGATAAAATGTGTAAAACACACACATCTTTGCCATCTATGCTGCAACATAGTCCCCTTTTGAGTTTTGAGAAAAAAAATGTACTCCCCCAATTGCAGATATGAGTTGTCGTAGAATCCGTGCTGGTCAAGCATTTTTAAGTTAAACTGTCAATAACTGTCAATATATGACAAAAAGGTGTCTAGGTTGGCCACATAAAATTTGTACCACTAAATTCACCATGTTATATATATTTCCACGATATTATGTTTTATGATCAATAACAGCATATTACGAATTTATGATACAGAATAGGGGTCATAATGATACATTGGGGACAAGGCCAATGTCTAATACAGCCTATATTTGCAGGCAGAGGGAGCATTTCATAAATTTGATCGATTGTTAGGAATTTTCTAAACCCTTTGCACTTTTATACTAGTAGGCAAATCCTTTCTCTTTGTTGCATGATATATAAGGGTTCTAGGTTGAGAACTGTGATAAAAAGATCATTCAAGAACTGTCAAAGATTAATTACGTAGATAAGGGCACCTAGTGGTTGATTCACTTGGTTGTGAAGGAGGCAAAGTGCTGGATGTAGCTTTGGCTGTTTGAATGGTTCCCAAAACTTTCGCTGTCCCCCTTTTATATCCTATTCTATTGTAACAATTTTATCTCCATTTTATTAATTTAATTGTTTAGGCTGGCCTTTGGCCCACCATAGTTCGGATAAAAAATGGTTCCCTAAACAATTATTGCAAGTACTCATACATAATTAACAATCTGGTTGGAAGCTATTGGCCCCATTTCGACATTCAATAGCAGCTTTTGTGGTGCTACCATTAGTTAAGTTGGACCCTCTGTAGTGCTGCCATTTCTAATTCAGTACTCTTTTATTCTAAGTTCAGAAGTTTGCTATGATCCTTCAGCAGCCTGCTGTTCTTGTGAGCTGATGCATATGCAGACAAATGGTATTTGCTTGTTTCATTTGACATGCTGACTATAGTGAAGCTTGTTTTGTATCTCCGAGTATTGTGCGGTATTTTTCTTTTCTAATGGCCAGTTGGCTTAACTAGCCTTGAAGGTCATGCAGGTCGTTTTTATCTGATGCAGACTTGACGTGGATTGGTAGAATAGTTTGTGTCCATAATTGGAGAACAAGATTGGGATTTCCACTAATAAAGTTTATCCATGAGTGGTTTCCAGATGGACAAGTTGACCTGATGCACTTTGCACTTGGTTGGAGGGATGGCTTGTACTGTAGTACAGGCATATTATGGGGCTTCTTTTGTTTCTACTAAATATACTTGCTTAGGGGCTACCTGTGGAGCATAAAGGAAATGAAATGGCTGATAGTAATTACCTCATGAGGTTGCTTGTAGAAAGTACATGAGTTGATGTCTGGATGGTAATTGTGGAAACACGAGAGTATAGCACCAAGCTGTATGGTTGGGGTTAGTTTTGAGTAGCACCGAGACTTCAGCTAATCCTATAATTATGACAGACTTTTGGTGTGAGGCCATCTCAAAGATTGAAGAAATAGAAGATTCAGTCCCTGTTCTTCACACCGTTTTTGCAAGGAGGTATGTTGGGATATCCATATTAAATAAAAGAAACAATTTTGCGTGTTGAACAAATAGGAGAATAAGCGTACAATGATATTGTTTCTTATATGAAACTGTCCATTTGGGACCATTCAACCAGCTGTTGACCTTCATGCCTCCCCTCGGGTTTTCTAGCACTTAATGTGTCCATTCTCAGCTAATTGCTTGAAAAGACAAGCACTTATCTTATCTCCACCCATCCAATTTTTTCCTTATGCTGTGTTCCTACCTGTTTTAGCTCCCTTCTCTTTAGAAATGTGTCCCCTTACGTGTCTGCTAGTAAAGAGTTTTCGCCGTGCATGCTTGCATGATTGCACTGTGCTTTTAGTTTGGAAGAGAGGGTGGTCTGTGATGTTTGCCTTTGAATGTACAATTGTCAATCTTCATATGCAATCGTCCTATAGTTTTGTTAGCTTTACTTTGATCATTGGTGATGATCCGGTGGATATGTAAATCTGTGATCTTGTTTAACTAAAAAAGGAAGCAGTTTTGTAGAAAAGCATGTAAATGCGCAAAACGAAAGCATTGTAATTATGCTATAAAGTTATTTGGTACAGTGTGCTGTTATCAGGATTCGATAAAGTTCAACCTTTGTTTTGGTAGGAACAAGGTTAGGTCAGGAACTTTGTTAGTTTAGTTGCAGATCCAGTATATCTCATAGATGTGTGAGTTTTACACTTGTCATGGATGTAATTTGTTTTTAACCACTGAATTTCTGCAGTGGGCATCTTACTAGTGCTTTGTTGTTCTTGGGCTTACGTTTACTGATATACATGCTGGAGTTATCTTCTCCTTTCAGCAATTCGGCCTGTTGTACGATACTTCTTCTGTCATTTCAGTTGTTTGGGCAGAAGAGAGCTACGAGTTATGTTTGTACTGAACTTCTGACCAGATTTACAAGATCACAACAACATTAATATACTGCTACCCGGCCTGTGATTCGAGCATGGTTATGTTAGTTGTATCTCAATTTTCTTTACAGAAGCAGAGCTTTTGCATTTGCAACTTTGGATGATGAATGATGGTGTTACATGTTACCCTCAACAAAAGAATGAAGTTAGCACAGTGCTTACAGTAGCTTTATAGCATGTCTCATTTTCTTGTCTGGATGCATATATCCGGGAAAATGCTGAAGTGAGCACGGGCTCATGTGTTATATGGCCCATAAACTGCTGTCTCTTGTATTTGCCTTTTGTTTTGGGTCTGAATATATGGCGCGCCGTTACAGTATCTCAAGATCATTTTTTGGCTTCTATGGTGCAATTTGGTTGATTGCTTAAGCATATCAGTCAGATTAGGCTCTGTTTGGATGTAAAGTATTATTAAAGTTTTTTAAAATACTATGGTTTCTGAAAAAACTGTAGTTTTAAATACTTTGAAATGTTTGGGCACGAGAAATACCATAGTCTTATATACCCTGTATTCTTAATACTATATTTTTTTAGATTATTATAAAATCTACTCCTAACCTCTTTATTTAAAACCGAGAAAGAACTCGTTACCCTCGCGTCCCATCTACTTTGGTCGACAGAAGCTAGACGCGAGCAAACATTCGTGTGCCTTGCTTGCACAGGTGGCGCGTGGACGAGAGAAGGTTAGCAATTCCAAAATGATTATGGAACATGCATTGTGAATTTACCGATAGGATGTAGGTAGAGATTTACCAACAGGAGCAAGGGATCAATGTACTGCAAATACACTAACTTACAATGTGTAAATACGTATTAATAAGCAAGCTTTAAGTGCAAATTAATAACATCTATAGCTAGTCGAGCAAACAATGCACTTTGGTGCTTCACGTGCATGCCTGCAATCTTGTTTAAACAACCAGTATGTCTAAACAAAATACTCTATTAAATACTGCAGGTGCCAAACACCGCATGGTTTTACAAATACTACAAAAGACTGTAGTATTTGTAAACTGTGGTATTTCATGACTACAACTTAAAAACTGTGGTTTTAGAAAACTGTAGTTTCTAAAATACTTTATATGCAAACTGTAGTTGAGGGAGTACTTGAATAGCAATAGTGTGGAAGCATCAAAATTGTCAAAGCAATATGGGGCATGCATACATCCATGATTAATCAGATTGGCAGTCAATTAAAAGGGAAAGGTAAGGAGGGTCCAGATTTCAGGAATAGGTCGCTTTCTCTGAATAAAAACAAGGATCTTTCAACAAACAGAAGATTCCTGTCATTAGTAATCTATGAGCACATCCTAATTGTTGTTTAGGTCTACCAGAGACATGTGTTAATGCCTAAATATTCTCAACTAAGAGCACTTAACTCTAAATTATTTTGGTTATGTGGAGATGATGTGATATGACGTGAGCCGTATGACTAAAAAATGTGTTGAGATGTCACATGTTTTAAACTCCAGATTAGAGTAGATGGCCTCCCAAGAAGGAAAGATGGGAGAGAGACGCATAACTAATACACATACCTGGTTGGTGGCATGTGTGCCACTAGATCTTAGAAAGTTGGAGAAGATTTTATCAGTTTAAAGAAAAAAGAGAAATGGTTTATCATTTATGATTCACGTCTCTCTTGTTATGGACATCAACAGAAGTGGTGTGATTTGGACCTTATGTACAATTGGTACAATGTATGTGCTTAGTGCTTACAAAGCGAGACGCCGATGCTAAACAGATTGTTAATGGAGTGATAAACCCTATGTGGTAATTTGTCTGAAAAAAGCAAAATAACATGTATTTATAAACAAAATTTTGAAGATATAATGGCATGTATTCGAGAAGGAAGGGAGCAAACAATATCACCATTTAAGCACCTGTAAGAAGGTGCTCGCAATTGCATGTGATACAAATAGTTTTTACACGGATACTTGGAAATTTGGCTTTGTTTTATCTTTGTAAAAACCTGTATAACACATACATTAATTGCTAGACATAACATCAAGGGATAACCTATTGTATAATATATTTTTATTTTTTAGATGACGTAAAAGACATAAAAAAAAGCTGCTTTCTTTGTTATTGGAGATGCCCTCACTGGAAGATACGCAACGCCGTTTGGGATTTCGTTCAAAGCAGCTCAAGATTTGTCACGTGTTCTCCACCACCGGTATACAGAAAAAATTTGGTCTCTATCTGAAAAAAAGTAGGCGCGCGAATCGGAGGGACGGGCATGCTGCCACGCTCCCGAGGGCGCCACCGTCAGATGCGGTGGGCGCGCGTGTGGCGCCGCGCCGCGCCACGCTCCGGGCGCCGCCACCGTCGGATGGCATTGCCGTGCACGGCGGAGATCTCGTGTCACCCAAAACCCCAACCCCACTGACCTCCCCCATTTCTCCCTCTCCCTCTCCTCTCTCCTCCCCCAACACAAACTCTCTCTCTCTCTTTCTCTCTCCCCTCCCCTTCTCGTTTCTCTCTCATCCGATCTGCATCTGCCTCTCTCTCCTTCCTCTTGTTTGTTTTGTTTGGTCCTTCTTACGTGCCCAAAGATTTGTTTTTTTTCCTTGCGGCGGCGGCGGCGGCGGCGGTGGAGTGGTGGTAGGGTGCGAGATTTCCGGGAGATCTTGCTTGATCTATATTTGTGTTTCTTGGAGTCGAGGGAGAAGGGAGGAGATGGCTGCGCAGGAACAGGAGCAGGAGAAGCAGCAGGCGAAGACGAGCACCACCAGCTCGCTCCCTTCCAGCAGCGAGCGCTCCTCCAGCTCCGGCCCCAACAACCTCAAGGAAGGAGGTACGTCACCGTCCATCCACCCATCGGCCTCCTCGGTTTCTTGCTTCGTGCTCGAAATCCGTCAGCTTGAGATGAGATGATGATGCGTGCATGCGCGTGGTGGCGGCAGGGATGGAGAGCGACGAGGAGATACGGCGGGTGCCGGAGATGGGCGGCTCGGCGTCGTCGGGCGCGGGGGGCGACGAGCGGGCCAGCGGGGACGGGAAGCAGCAGGCGGCGGCCGGAGGGCAAGGGCAGCCTCCGGCGGGGAAGAAGCGCGGGCGGGCCGCCGGGGGACAAGGAGCAGAACCGGCTGAAGCGGCTGCTGCGGAACCGCGTATCGGCGCAGCAGGCCCGGGAGCGGAAGAAGGCGTACCTGACGGAGCTGGAGGTGAAGGCCAAGGACCTCGAGCTCCGCAATGCCGAGCTCGAGCAGAAAGTCTCCACCCTCCAGAACGAGAACAACACGCTACGGCAGGTAGCTTCTTTCGCCTAATCATGGAAGTTCATGGATTGGAACTGAATTGCTTGCTCCTCGTTTCACTCTCATGGCCATGGCGATACTGAAATCTTGGGTGCGTGTTTCTTGCGCAGATACTGAAGAACACGACGGCGCACGCTGGCAAGAGGGCCGGTGGTGGCGGCGGTGGCAAGGGTGGCGACGGCGGCAAGAAGCACCACCTCAGTAAGAGCTAAGAGCTTCGCGCTGATGGTGGTTCTAGGGATTGAACTGCTCAACGTCTGATCTGACCATTGTTAGGACACTGCTGTTGTTGTTGCTGCTGCAGTTTTGACGTTTATTCTCGTCTTCTTTTTCGCTGTTCCTTTGTACGTTTGCTCGTCTGCGACGCTGATCATGTCTCACTGTTATCTATCTGTCCATTGTAGCTTGTTCTCAGGAAGTTGATCTATGAACATTGTGTATTGCACTATGTTTTTCTTCTTTGCAGCAATCTGGCATGCCAATCCAAGGCTACCTCGCAAATCTGATCACTGAAGCTGCACGCTTTGCACCAGGACAAGAACTTCAGAAAACGAATTACACACCAAACAGTTCAATTCCCATGGCCTAGCAGAATTCCCTCGTTCTAAACGCGACTCGAAACGCCAGAATATACCATTTTATCTTGCCAAGCAGTAAGCTAAACAAGAGAGGAATTAGCTGACATCGGTGCCCAGGGACGTGCAAGTATTAGCTATGGCCGAATCGCTAGGCACCAAATCTAAACTTGGCAGCCGATGCTAAGGGACAACAGTTCTGTTATTTGCATGAATTTTAAGAGAGCCGAGTTTTCGGCAGTATATGTCTCTGTGCGTGCCAATGTTAACTACTGTGCGCTATGCACGGAAGGAAGCAACACAGCGATGGGTTTCTGGCGAATCAGCTGAAAGGAACGTCATCTCGAAAGAGCAGACAGCAACACGCTATAGTATATTCTTGGCGTTCTTGCTCTCGTCAGATCTTCAAGAGATGATATTAATCGGGACGTCTGTTTGATCTGTTATCTGACTTGCAAACAGTAAGCTATTTTGTTCAGGTCATCGTCAGATGTGTATAGATTTGGATTTTGCTCAAAGACAGACTCAACACAATAACTTGTTTTGTTCTTTGTCAGGGGTGCATCTCAGGCGCCTAATTACTGAATGCCAGTTCAGTAAAAACAGCTAGATGATAGTTTTGACAACCAGGGAGCTACTGTTCACGGTCAAAGAACAGCTGACAATGTCTTTCTTCAAGGAAATATGCAACTATAATTGCCCGATGGAGTGGAGTGATGGAGCACCTTCACAGTGAGGAACAAATTCCTTTTTTCTTAGTCTCACATATAGCTTGGAACAAGGTTCTTAGAGAAGAATTTGCCTTGCAATTAGCTGAAGAAACATGACCTAGTAGAGAGCAAGCTGAAAACAAAAGAGTTTATGCTTGGCATTTCTTGCACCCAACACAGACCCACAATAAGAACAATCAGGATGGGATCATGAGATGTCTATTGATCTGTCCTCTCCAATATAGAGGTAAAATGCAAAAACTTGGCCACTCCATCATTTAGTCAGGTATCACACAGTCCATAGAACCTCTCTCTCGTGTACAGTCCACAGTCAAGCACATGACGATCAGGATTCGCTTCTTTCTGTACTCAGCAAACTACTTTGCTTAGACATTAACGCTACTCTAACTGATTTTTAAGCACCTTTTCGTCTTTTCCTTCAGAACATGTAAGTTACCACCTGTATTAGTAGCACTAAGCCACTAACATCAAGTAGATCCGCTACTTCACATCTCATCTACTAGTAATTTATCGGCATTATCGACTCAAGACAGCCTCAATTGCGTGGAAGAATCACTGGGCTTTCACTCATTCACTATGTATGTGCCACCCTCATTGTGTATTCTGCTACAAGCTTTGAGAATAGAGACGACTTGTCCTCCAGTAACCCGGCGGGCGTGCCGCGCTCCACAGCCATGCCTGAAAAAACAACAGAAGTGCATGCATCAAATTAGATAAAATTAAGAAGACATGATTGCGATTTGTTTTAAAGGGCTGATGGCTGACCATTGTCGAGAAGCAAGACCATATCGCTGTCAAGGACTGAGGTGATTCGATGCGCAATTGTGATGACCGTCGACTCTGAAAAATTCTGTCGTAGTGTCTTCTGGATCAAGTTGTCTGTCGCGGTATCCACTGAAGCAGTGGCTTCGTCCAGAACCAGTATCTTGGTCCGTTTCAGAATCACCCTACCAAGACACACAAGCTGACGCTGACCCACACTCCAGTTTTCTCCATTCTCTATCACTGCAAGGCAAATCATAGAATTCTCAGAAGAATACGTGGTACCATGTGCTATAGTTTTTAGATTCTGGAAATAAAAAACTAGTTCTGCGAAAGGATTTGCAAATTAAGTATCAGACTTTCAACTGCATGACTCAAGATATAGATATCAGACCTGGTGAGTCAAGTTTCAGCTCCTTCTTCCTTACTTCATCTCCTAACTGACAATTATCCAAGGCCTGATGTGCAGAGCAAAAGATTCATATTACAACTTTGCTACGAGTCTACAATTATTGCGAGTATTTGTCGACTGACAAGCAACGAAGCATGTGAACGAAAATACCTCCCAGATTTGATTGTCATTGTACTCTCCAAGAGGGTCAAGGTTGCTTCTCACAGTTCCCTCAAACATCGTTGGATCTTGTGGAATGATGCTCAGTCTAGATCTCAGATCATGCAGCCCAATGGTGCAAATGTTGACGCTGTCTACTAATATCTGACCGATAGTAGGGTCCACAATACGGAAAAGGGCCTGTATGAGAGTTGATTTACCACTGCCTGTTCTTCCAACAATACCAGTCTTCATGCCTCCAGGAAATGTGACCGTAAGGCCCTTCAGAACAAATGGTAGCTGTGGAGCATATCTCACCTGCATCAAACTGAAAAGTTAAGGATCTGTGCTATCTAGAATAATTATCCTTTTACCATTTGGCAAAGCACTGAATATAACAATTCGTTTGCTCATCAGACTGGATTTCTGATAGTTCACTTGCAATGGCAAAAATATGCAATTTCTGCAGAACACCACAGTAACACAGAAAAAGGGAACATAATAAAATAGGAGAAGAAGTGACGAGGGTATTTACATGGAGGTTATTTAGCTGAATTTCTCCCTCTGACGGCCAGTTATGAGGCAACTTATCTCCTGACATTGAAAGAGGGGGCTCTTCAGGAATGCTTATGTATTGCAGAATTCTCTCTACTGATATGATCTTGTTCTCCAGATTGCACATGCTCCAGACAACCCATGCTTGCAGCATGTTCAAGTTAAGCCCATATGTGACTGCAAGACCAGCAATACCTGAAAGTAGGATGCAATTTTAGTAACAAACCCATATGAACTAACATCGTATCTACTACGATCTATTCAGTATAAACACTGTCCCGAACTAACATCATACCTGGATCGATGAGACCAGTCGGTAGGTTGATCAAAAATATCAAAGAGAAAGCAAATGTAAGGGATGATAGCGTATCCAAGCGGAAGCATAGCCACTCCATTGCTCCAGCATTGTAGAATTTCGGTCGAGAGTAGGCATCCATTAGGTGGCTATTAGTTGATAGAAACTGATTCTCCTTGCCAAAACTTCTGATGGTTGTTGATCCAGTTATTGATTCTGCAAAATGTTGTATGATAGGAGCTTTGCAAACCCCTACCAGCCTTTGCAGCTCTCTGGCTGTATCAATGTAGTAGCGCTGCAAAATGATGAATATAATGAGGTGCTGATATTGAAGTTAAAATAGCAAGAAGAAGTAGGGTAAAGTACCTGATACCAGAAGCAGGCAGCAATTACAGGAACGAAAACAACAAAGACCTGCCATGCAACCTGAGACATCACAGCAATAATTCCAACTAGTTGTATGATGGAAAACGCAACGGAACCCATCTGGTAAGCAATGCTCGTGTCAACTTCGCTTTGATCAGTTGAAGCCTAATTTTTTTAATTCATGTGTTAGCATGGTCCCAGCAAATATATTATTATTCCTAGGAAATTTGTGCAAATGCAAATGACTTACTCTATTCAAGATGCGCCCACTAGGAGTGGAGTCAAAGAAAGACATTGGAGCTCTGAATATGGACATATGCATCTTGTTGAACAACAGAGTTGCTGTCTTGTATGCAGCTGTCACAAGAAACAGTGCTCTTACAAGGATGCACAGAGAACTTGCAACAGCGAGTGCGACAAAGACATAGATCAGTGTCGACATGCTCACTGGAGGCTCGACGTCCTTCGACACAGGAGCAGCCCAAGCCATCCAGTAATTGCTAGCAATCTGAAGTATTTGGAAAAGTATCTGCGCTAGCAACACCAATGGTACAAGAGCTCCGCCATAAGCTAACGTGAGGTACTTCCAGTAGACCCAAAACCCCACCCTGCCTTTCTCCCTTTCTTCTTCCTGCACCAGCTGCCCATTTTGAGCCTTGCCATCGTCTTCTTTGCCATTTTGTTTATCTTTCTCCTCAGCTAATGACAGTGACCTGGAAAGGCTTGCTGCGCCACTGGAAGAGAAAGCCTCATTGCCTCCATCCGCAACATGGATCACGTCCAATGCTGTAAGAGCATCCTGATGAGCACCAACCAGTTCCATGAACTCTTCCCCTGAACCCAGTATTTCGTTGTATTTGCCTGCTTGTGCTATTCTCCCACCTTTCATTACCTACATTACAATTACCTTCTGAAGAGAAGCATACAATTTATAGCAATAAATACACAAGAAAAATTTGCCAGTGAAAATCTCACCAGAATAAGATCAGCTGCAGGTAGGAATTCAATCTGATGAGTGACATAGACCACTGTTTTTGAAGCCAACGCCCCAAGCAAGCATTCCTACAGATAGTAGAAACCTTAAGCAATGTGTTCTCCAACTTCTATTGAACATAAAGATTGCTTTATACCTTGAAAAGGTGGGATCCTGTATGAGCATCAACTGCACTGAAGGGATCATCAAACAAATAAATGTCAGCATCCTGATACAAAGCTCGGGCTATCTGAATCCTTTGCTTCTGCCCTCCACTAAGGTTGATGCCTCGCTCTCCAATGACTGTATGGTCACCGAATGGCAAGATCTCCAAGTCTTTCTTCAGCGAACACGATTCAAGGACCCTGTCATACTTCTCACTGTCCATCTGCATGCCAAACAGTATGTTGTCCTGAATCTTGCCGCTTTGTATCCATGCCGACTGGCTGACATATGCCATTGTCCCACAAGTCTTAACCTCTCCTGAAAGCTTTGGCATCTCACCAAGAATGCAAGAGAGCAAGCTCGATTTGCCGGAGCCAACCATCCCACAGACTGCAACACGCATGCCTTGCCGAGCTTGAAAGTTCAGGTCCTGTAGTGTTGGCACATCAGGTGAGGCGTCCCAGGAGAAGCACCCATTGTTGACCTCAATTGCAACATCTGAGTTACCACTTGGCAACCTCTGCACAGCATCCGTAGGCAACTCCTCGAGGCATAGGAAAGATGCTATCCTATCAAGGGACACCTTGGTCTGAATCATCATTGAGATCGTGTCGGGGAGGTTGTATATCGGTTCTTGCAGCACCCGGAAAGTGGCCAGTGCAGATAGCACCTTACCTGACTCCAATGGTATCCCTAAGAGCATGCAAGCTCCAAAGGTAATCACGGCGACAAAGGTTGGAGCACCCCAGAATACAAAGGTGGCCATGGTTGACGTGTAAAGGTATTTCTTGAGCCAGCTCGTCTCTGTCTTCCTCAGGTCAATGATCTTGGACAAGAACTTCATCTCCCATCCCTGCAGTTTAAGAATCCTCATGTTGCGCAGGATCTCGGATGTCGTCTTCATCCGAACGTCCTTGCAATCCATCAGCTTCTGCTGGAACTTCTCCTGCATTCGCATTGGAGGCACGTTGGCAAGCATGACGACCACGGTGGCACCGAGCGCAGCAAGCGAGGCAATCCCGAGGGTGGAGTACAGGATGAACAGTGCCATGCCTACTTGGAGTGGCACCAACCAGAGGTCGTGCATGTACCATGAGAAGAGCCCGACGCGGTCGGCATCCACGCTGATGATATTGATCATCTCGCCGCTCGTGCGGCTCTGTCTCGAACGGCTGGACAGTGAGAGCCCTTTCTGGTACACGACGGAGACAAGTACGGACCGCGCACGTATCCCAGCTTGCTGTAGCCGGAAGAACCAGTGCCGTTGCGACAAACACTCAAACACCTTGGCTACGATGAAGGTGACGACAAGGAGCTGTCCCTTGCTCGCGTACCTCTCGTCACCGTTGAGGTACTGCACCAGGGAGTCTATGAGGTATGGGCCGACGTAGGTGGCCAAGTTGTAGACCAGCGCGTAGAGCGCGGTCACCGCGATGTGCCACCACACGGTGCGCATCAGGGCCTTGGTGAGCTTGAATGCCGTGACCTTCTGGCCAGAGCCGTCGCGGGTGAGCGCCTCGAGGTTAGCCTGGAAAGAAGGGAGCAGGCCAGCCACGCTGTCGCCCGGGTCAAGGTCTGGGACGTCGTCGAGGCCGAGGGTCTGCTTGTGGCCGACGGCGAGCAGGGGCCCCATCCAGGAGAAGGTGAGGACGCTGAGGAATCCGGCGCCCGTGAACATGGAGGCATCGACGCTGCCGCTGCCGTTGCTCTCGCCGGCCGTGTCGCTTGCACCATTCAGCAGAGGCTCCTCGGAAGCAGAGCCGCCCACCTCCCTCTTGCCCAAGAACCCGGCGACGAGCGGCACCACGGCCGCGAGGACCGAGACGGCGTCGTGCGCCCACGAATGCGCGGGCACGGGGAGCCCGTCGAGGCTCGCCACGGCGTGGACGGCGACGGCGAGCACGGAGAGCAGCAGAAAGAGCGCCCACCAGAGCCTGAGCGGCGCGGGGAACCGCTCCTCGCGGCGGCGACGTAACTCCAACTGCAGATACGCCGCGAGCAGCAGCCACGCCACGCCGCGTGCGGCCGCGTCCACCTGGTCCGCCACCTCGTCGGGCGCCCACCCGGCGCCGGACCTGCCGCGGTTATCCAGGTACCACGAGACCCAAGAGTACGCGGCGAGGCAGACCTCGAACGCCGCCAGAGCCCACGTGGTGCACACCGCGACCCGGCACCACCGGAAACCGCCGCCCCGGCCTCTCCCCACAGCCTCCCTGTCCTTTCCGCGGCCGGCGAAGAGCAGCCGCCCGGCGACGGTGAGCGCGAGGAGGACGTGGGCCGCGGCGCTCACGCCGTGGATGAAGACCGGCCGCAGGAAGAAGGAGGGCAGGGGAGACGACTGCTCGCTCGCCGCGCTGGCCAGCGCGGCGGCGGCAAACGTGGGCGGCATGGGCGCTCGAGATGGATGAGTGGCTCAGCGAAGCGCGGAGCGCGATGGGCTTATATGGGCGGCGACACGTCACGGCGCGCCATCGGTCGTGACGACGGCGACGGTGGGTCAAGGGGGGCTGGGGCGCGCTGCACGGCTCCTTGGGGTGGAAGACACCACCGCCAGGCGAGCTCCCCACTTTTCACCGCGGCCCCGCGGCGCAGGATGCCTCGTCTTCTTTAATGCCGGGGCCGCGACGGCGAAAACAAATTAGAGATTTGGAGTGTGAATGACGGGGGGAGAGAGAGAGAGAGAGAGAATGGTTAATTTAGGGTTTTCGGTGCTCACGAAGATACTGTCTTTTACTACCAAAAATAAGCGGTGATGGCAGGGGAGGTTAGAGAATCCCGGCGGCTCTTGCAGGTCGCTGGCCATCTTCAGTTTAAAAAGGGGCAGTATCTGATCACAAACGCTTGTGTAACGTGCATGAGAGAATAATGCGCACGAATGCAACTATTTTTCTTTTTGTTTTCGAATGTTACTGCTCCCTCTCCCTCCAGTTTGCAAATAACTGTTGCTTGAGAATTTTGCATAAAGCGTCTACAAAGCTGTTGTTAAAAAGATTCCAAGAGAAGATGGATTGTACTGTCCCTGCAGTTAGTACAATTTGGCGCATGCTTCTGAATTAACTCTCTCTCACTTCTCAAAGCCTAGCTCTTTGATATCCCTATGTATGCGTTATTTGAGTAAATTCCTAGCACTAGACTGTTGGCATATTTATACACTGGGTATATATACAGACTCTAGCACAAATACGGCTGAACTAGTACTCCACTCCAGTAGTACTACTCCTCAGTGATATGGACCATTCAGAAAATCATGAGATCTCGCAACAAACCAATGAACAAGGTAAATTAAGGGTTCAATCCTTCATTGTTTTCATTTAGATTTCACTCAGTTCAATCCTTCGTGGTCATCTTCCTCAACCATTAAACTCCATTAGGTAGCTTCATGCTCTCACCGGCGCCATGGCTGTCACCGGGGCAGCCACCACCGCCACCTGTGCCGACGTCACCATCTACGCCATTGTCACCATCGTTGCAGTCGTCGTTGCCGCTGCCACCGTCACTTCACTGCCACTGCCGGAGAGCAATGAAGTTACAAAGGATTTAGTTGAAGATTCTATCGAACCTAAAGTCGTCCAAGACTCGCTTGAACTCGACATTGTCCAAGAAGCTGGACATACTGCAGACTCTTGCAATGGTGAGCATGATACTGATTACAACAACATAAATCCAGGGTGCTTGCCAGATCGTTTTGACGAGCTACTAGTTTGGGAGCAAGAAATAGCAAAGTTCTTCTATAAGATTTGTATGCCAAGTCTTTTCTAAAACATGTAACGTAGATTATGTCATCATCATCTGTTAGTGCTTGCTGTATGGTTTTTAACTGGCTGGTTGGGGAGCATGAAGTAGCAAACGTTACATGTATAAGAACTATTTTCGTTCTACGTGTTCCATGCATGCTAGTGTAGGCATCGTATATTTTAAGTGTTCCATGCATACTCATGTATGCACTTATCGATGTAGCACTTGCATAAAGATGTCATGAAATACTACATGAGTCAAAAGAAAGAAAACGCAACCATCAAACCAAAAGTTTGTGACATTTTCTCTTGACAAACTATTCGACCGTTTTACTCACATGTAACTGAGCACATACATCTTCTAATGTTGTTCGATCTGAAAAAGGAACATCACATAGTGAAGATAAATCCACTTGAAGCCGCTTACGACCAGAGTTGTGCCTTCTACTAGAAACATCAGCCATAAGGTCTTGATCAAGGTAACTTTCACCTCTTTTAAAATACGTTGAACTATCCAAACTTTTACAAAGAATAGTGCAGCAACTTCCCGAGTCACATGATGCTTCAACTTTCCACTAGAGCTTTTCGCTAGCAAAGATTGAAACATTTCCTTGCGTGTAGCATCAGACACTTCTTTTCTGTCTACATTAAAAACATATATACTTAGATTTAGAAAAATGTTGCATAAAAAAATATAGTCGATTCAAGCTCAAAACGGCAAAGAAAATAATTGAATTAAACTGATCCTAACTTATGTTCTTGACATTCTTTTTATTGTTCGGACTAATTGGTTACGGCCCTATGAAGTTATCATCACATCTGCATGTATACAACACTAATTGAGACTATTATGGCGGTTACTCCAAATATCTCAGATTTAGAAGAAACCAAGTTGCATGGCAAAGAAAGGCGATTTTATCTAAAAACAATAAAGAAAATGAGGGAGTTTAGCATCTAGAGAGGCAAAACATGTACACTAAGATTTAGAAAGAAAAAAGTGTTTGCATCTCAAAAGAAAGGTCAAATTTATCTCAAAAAGATAAAGAAAATGAGAGAGTTGACCATTTTCTTCCGGTGATTCCATGTTCAAATCTATCCCATGACCAATCCAATCATACAAAGCAGGATCATTAGCATCTAGAGGGACAGACATGTAGACTCGGATTTAGAATAAAACTGCAGATCTATTGTCATATCGATCGCATGGCCAAATCCATCTTGCAAAGCATTCTTGTTAGCAACATCTAGAGAGACAGAACTTACACACTTGATTTGGGGAAAAATTACATGGCCAAAATATTAGATTAATCTCAAAACAAAAAAAAAGTGAGAAAATTTACCATTTTCTTCCAGCTTCATGTTTGTATCTGTCTCATGGCCAAGAATAATTTCTTCAGGTGACTCTAGGTTTAGATCAATTTCCCTTAGTAGACTGTTACAGGTACCACTAAAATTGTTTTGTCATGGTTTCTCTATATGGTAAGAGAAGAGAGAAGAGTACTGTACTGCAATGTATACATGAACTAATCTGGACTATTTAATAAAGAGCAAAGTGAAAAAATTGGCTCCACAAAAGGCAGGTGAAAGGACGGTGGCGCTAAAACAGTTTCTCCTCAGCTAGCAGCGCTTAGAACCAGAACTACCGCCAGCGTCAAACGATAAAAAAAGGAAAATTAGGCGCCACAACTGAAAATTAATGCCAAAACTATGATTTGGTCCCAAGACCCTCAGAGTAGATAAAAACACCCACCACCATCCAAACTAGACAACCTTTCTACTTTCTAGTATGACTGCAATGCTTTTGTATTTATTAAAAGGTAGGATATGAAAGAGACTCTCTAATTAACGTTGTCTTGTATCTGAATTCTTGTCTAAAACAACCATTATTTGCAAACTGAAGGGAGTATTTTTGTTTTGTTTTGAATGTTAGACGCGTGCAACTTTGATCAGAGGAAAAATATGCAAGTACTGTTCGTAATGTAAAGCGCATGCAACTTTGGTCAAAAGGAGATCTGTCAAGTACCGCTATGATACTCGCCTCTGATCTGATCTAAATAAAAACTAGTGCTCTCTCTGGTTTTTCTATACTATGAGCAAGTACTCCCTGACTGTTGAAGTTGAAGTGGTGTAGAACAAACGCGGGCTTAGTTTGTTTGATCAGTAGATTATTTGTGGATGACAATAACTTTCTCACGGTATTCCTTTCTATATACTACCCCCGCACTTGCTCACCTTTATTAGTTGTGTGGAAAGTAGTGTAGTATGAGTAGATTATGCAGAGTTGGTTTTCGATTTATTTATAGAATCAGGTTCCTGGTGCCGTGGCAACTGATCATGCTCTTGAAAGGACCCTACACTCTTTTGCTTCGTTAGCTCACTTTATTTTCTTAAATGGGAGCTATTCTTTTCTTCTAAATCTTGCCATTCTTTTTCCGAGATGTGAGGGATAAGACTTAGGGCCTGTTTGGTTGGGCTGTGGCTGTTGACAAAGCTGCTGTTAGCTGGCTGTCTCGAAAAGCTGCTGTAGATGTGGGAAAGTGAACTTGTGGCTTTTAGTTTATCTAAACAATCTATAGCATTTTAGAACATAAGTACAGAAACATCAACATATTACAAAAAGCTGGCAGAAGGTAGCTTTTCCAAACAGCTGAATTTGCACTGCAAAGTTCACAGCTACCGTTAGCAAAAACTGCTGAAAAGCTGACCGTTTGGTTGGGCTGCAGCTTTTTCCAGTAAAAAGCTACTGAAAAGCCCAACCAAACACCCACTTATTTTACCACACTTTGGAACTAATGGATCCGTGAGACGTTCTAAAACCTAACATTTTCGTTGAGGGAAAAGTCGTAGGACTATCATCCTTTAAAATTCCCTTGCTTCTGCATACTCGGGGTTTCCTCACCCCAAAATTTCTGTTTTGTATGACGATGTCACAGCCAGAGTTGCTATTCCGAAACAAAACACAAATCTGATTTCTCAGTTGATTACTTGTGTCTTGTTCGGTTCAAACGAACATACCATCCCTCTCCCTCGAGTATTACCATATCAAACATTTTTTGCTATTTATCACTTGGTACATTCAAAGGACATAAAGTTGGAAAGTACTACAATGTGCCATTGTTAACATGTATTTCTGGACCCACGTGTCATCCTCGTATTATAAGGTATTCAGTTTATACGTATTTGGGATATGCTATCGAGCTAATTTTCTCCCGATGTCTTGCAAGCTAGAGATACGCTTTCTGTTCCTATAATGGTAACAGGGGTGAATCTCCAGGTCGAAAAAAAAATGAGATACTCCATTTTAGCAACATATTCACCTCGGTGGTCAATTCAAGAAGCCGATGGCTGCAGAATCAGTTTGCATTAGCAAACTGCCAAACTTTGGCTTCCACCAGCTGCTGGCTATTGGAGCCAATATATATATATATATATATACTTTCACTTGCTCAGCTTTGTGTGTGTGTGTGTGTGTGTGAAGTTAGGCAACCTTTAGTAGCACTTGATCAGCTTTGTTAGTTGTTGGGAAGTAGTTGTAAGGATATACTCGCGCAGGGTTTGAAGAATCAGGTTGGTGGTGCAGTTTGCAGGTGACTGTAGTGCAACTGATGAACTGATTATGTACTTATGATCTTGTCCCACACACTTTTCCTTCATTAGTGCGTTATCTTTATTCCTATGAATACCGAAGTTGGTAGTGATTGTTTCCATGTCATTTCCTACTCCGTAGAATGGGAGCCGGCCGTTTCTCCCAAGTTATAGCACTCCTGTAGGGGGGAAAATTTATGGGATCCTCTAAAATTTCAACAATTTTTCATTGATTCCACTCTCGCCAAACATGCCTAAATTTAGTCAGTCTGCATACGTTGGGTTTCCTCACCCCATACCACAACCGCACAGAGTACCAATTCCGAAACAGAAGCAAAATCTGACATTTTTGGCCCTGCAAAACCCTAAGGAGCTGAAGCCAAGAAGATATTGCCAATTAGACAATCACCGGTGCTTGTCCACGTATACTGAACAGCCCTGACAAGTGACAAGCAGCCAATGTATATGTTGACTACAAGTCTACAAGTCTACAGCAGCAGCATTGACGGTCGGTGTGCTTGGTCGCCAAGGTATCTGCAACGAGGACGGCCGGAGAGAAGAGTTCATAGAGAGTTCAGTACTGCAACTTGATCGCAACAAGATGGTTGGTATCTATCACCTAGCCTGGCTGTTCGCGGACAAAACCTGAGATACTCCCGGGTACCTGCATGCTGAGCTGATTGCGACCTTCACTTGGCACCATGGGGTGTGCGCGCGCCCGTGCTTTCTCCGCTCCTTCCTAGCTCGATCGTTCGCTCATCAGTGGTCTGGCGACTCGTCGCTCCATGCGATCGACAGCGACGGAGGAACAGGGCGCTACGGAACCGGAAGAGGAAAACGCCACGCACGCAAGGCGTCTCCACGTCGTCTCTCCCTCGGTGGCTCCTCGGTCGCGGCGATCTCCGGAAATTATATTGACTGGTGTCCAACAGAATGGGACACGAGGTGGAGGTACAGTTCCCGAGGGAGGGATCAGCCACTCCACTATCACACAAAAAATTGGTAGTAGATGCCTTTGGCTACATCACATGCCAATTTTCAAAGCGAAGAAAAGGTTCATCTCTAGTTTTGAAAAAAAAGGTGTCTTTATAACACTCACCTAAAAATATATTTGTCATCGGTCAATTTTTTTTCATGTGAATATGCATATACTTGACCTTTGCTTTTTTAGTTGCATATTATTGAAAACAGGAATCTATTCTTTTGCTGTAGTGCAACTCATCATGTCCAAATTATTAATAGTGTGCTGTTTATCGTATTGTGCATACTTGATTTTGTATATCAGATGTAAAATGTATTTGTTTTGATGTACATGCAAGCTACAAGATACACATGCAAGTGCATTATTCATTTTTCATTGGACTTTGTTTTCATGAACGAAGATTTACGTTTGTTAGTTTCTATTAGCTGCAATATATTTCGCTAGCATGTTGTGTGTCACATCTGTCTTTTTTGTTGAAGTTCTTTTTTTCTTATGTGCAATGTAGATTATTTTTCTGACGATGCCGTTGCGAGTAGAGCACGCAAGCCAATGAAGGTTTTCAAAATGTGCAAGGATACAAAAAACGCTCTGAACGTGCCATACGGCCAAACTGAGAGAGTGGTCTGTGCTAGTGTGGTGGACAGGAACTTCACACCTTCTTTCATCGTCGGATCGATGCTAGAAGACTTTTTGCGCCACTCCAATTTTACTGCTGCCGACCACTTTGTCCATGGTGTTGTTTTGGTTGCATTTGACAAAGAGGAAGACGTTCGTACTGTCACTGTCCAGCGTATTGTCACTGTCCAGAACTTCAAATGGGGTGATAGTCTTGTTGGCTTCACTAACATTGATGTCATTGCGCCTGCTGGTCCTGATGTTTGCCGTCTGTACAACGCACAAACCTTCCCTCTGGCGGGTGAGTAGTTGCTCGCAGTGGTCTATTATGTTTAGTTACTTTATATCCTGTTTATGAATGACGGGTGTGGTTTGAAGACTTGCTTATGAGTGGTACTTATTTTGATGAAGACTAATTATGTAATTATGATGAATCAACTTCTTATGTGTTTGGTAAAGTGTTATCTTTTACATTTTCTTTTCACAGTCATAATATTGTTTCTTGTCACATATTTTTTTCATGAATCATTCTTCATATTTTTCCCAATGTTTAAGGGTCCAAGAAAAATGATTGAAAATTTTCAACCATTTCAAAATTACATAACCCGATATTTTGTTTATCGTTTTTTCTGATTTTGGTTTCGTTAGGGTTTAGTACACGCCATCGTTTTTCTTTTGTTTTTGATTCTCATAGAATTATTTTATATCTTATTTTTTGTGAGGGTACATTCCAGTAGGTCATTAATATTTTGTTTCTGTTTCTTATAGAATATTTTATTGTGAATCTGATATTTTTTTCAGGGTACACTACACTCAATCATTTTTCTTTTGCTTCTATTTCTTATAAAATTATTTTATTCAAATTCGAAAAAAAATTGGGTTGCCATTTTGTTGATTTTTTGTTTTTGTTTTTATTTTAGTCGGCCTTGGACGGCACGGGTATTTTTTTTGCGGAAGTAATAACGTCCAAAAAAGAAGTCAGCCCAAAAGCCCAACCGGCCTTTTTGCCCGTCAGTGGAAATAGATAACCAAAAAAAAATCAGAATCTAAATCTCAGTCAATTCTCTTTGAACAAATCAGCCCAAATATAATAGCCACTCAATCTGAATCCAACGGTCAATAAAATCGACTGATCCCTAGGGGTAAAAGCAGGCGATTGTTCAGCAGGCGGATAAAAAAAGAACAGGAAGAAAAGAAACGGTTTCAGCCTGTCGATGGGAACTCGCCGTGCGCCGGTTGGGTCACTCGTTTCTGCTGCGCGGCATTCTCGCAGCTGCAAGCAGCCCAGCCGGGAGCGAGGCCCGTGCGTGAGGGAGCGGTGCGGATCTGAGCAAGCCGGCCCCCTCTCGATCTGTGCTGCAGCCGTGCGTTTCCGTGCTTGGTCCGACAAGCATGTGACGACCTTCTCTTCCTTTTTCGTCTCTGCGTTGTTTGACACTTGATCACACTTCTCGCTCGATCCCCATGTCCCTCAAGTTCACTCTTTCTCCCCCAATTCCAATCCCAATCCAAACCCTAATGAATGGTCGCCTCCCTCCCCGGCGGTGCCGGATCAACCCCCGGCGACCGGCGAAGCCCGGTCTTTGTAAAGATGCTCTCTCTGTTCACAGATGCAGGTCCCTACGCAGCCAACATCTTGAAAGTCTAATTTACCGCTAGATACATGTGAAATTACATGGATTTACAAGATGGAAATGTTGTCACTGGGCTTTCTTGGCAAATTTCTGTCATGGTATTTATTTTTGCTTGGAAATCGTAGTAAAAGTCTTATGGGGGACTGTGAGAAAGTTGAGATATCGATCGACGTACATTTGTGGTTTTGAATTTCTAGGGAGGTACTCCCTCCGTCCGGGATTATTAGGCCAGCGAGCAACTAAGGCCCGTCTGTTCTTATTAGGCCGTGGTAATTAATTCGCTTCAGAGCTGTTGCATGCGGAGACTCAGCGGGAAGAAAGGAACGGAACCAACCACTGCATGCGCTTCTCTTTTCTTCCGATTGGCCATGCAGGCGTCCGTGCGCACGCGAGTAATTAGCGTTCCTTGGTCCTACCGATTTTCGCCTCCAACCAACGCGTTCCTTGGTCCTGCCGATTTGGCCGGCCGGCCTAATAATCCCGGACGGAGGAAGTAGTGACTATTTGTTTTGCCCATGGTGAAGTCATGTATGGTCCACCCAACGAGCAGTACCATGTACCTTCTTGGATTCCTGTCTCTCTGCTTTTCCCCCGGAGAACTGTCCAAGCAGGTGAAGGAACGAGTCATGCATCCATGTGCATGCAGCTCCGCAGATATAGATGTGTGTCATGAAGATTCCTATACGCTGGCAAAGAATTTCATGTAGGATTGACTGATCTCGTTAAGTATATATTACACTCCAGTGCAGTTGGCGAGTATCATAGCCATTTAGTGTTACTAGTTAGGAAGCCCATCTTAATCATTACCTACCTTCTTGTGCTACACTTTGACTAATCGAATTGATTAACCATTTTATTATGCGCATGGAGAATGAAGCATGCATCTCGTTAAGTATATATTACACCCCAGTGCAGTTGGCGAGTATCATAGCCATTTAGTGTTACTAGTTAGGAAGCCCATCTTAATCATTACCTGTCACCTTCTTGTGCTACACTTTGACTAATCGAATTGATTAACCATTTTATTATGCGCATGGAGAATGAAGCATGCATGACAACAAGTTGCCATCACATGCAAGTTAAGTTCCTTCACCGGCCTCAAATTAAGAACGGTGCATGGAGCAGAAAGCAACATGTGAGCAAGTAGTTACCTTCACATGCATGCTAACATGGAATCTCATTAGGGCCTAGATCAAGGATAACTGATGTAGTATACCACATGTACTCATGATACACATATAGTACCATTCTTATCTGTTGTAGATAGGTAGAGGTGGCCTGCTGCTTCATGAATCATGATCTAGCTAGTACTAGTAGTCTAGTATGTTGCACATTTTGTGTGAAAGCAAGGAGTGGATGAAAGCAAGTTGCATTGCAGTATGGTGTAGATCAGAGAGATTACAAGTACATGCATATAGATGTGTACAGATCAAAGGGGGAAAACAGGTACATCGATCCTGAATGAATAGATATATAGATAGATAGATATGTTACAACATGACATATGTGCAATCATACAAAGGTATGCAGAGCTAGCAGGTGTAGCAATGGCTATAGCTACGTACGTGCGCGCAGCTGCATGCAACAGCAGTTCCTAAGACCGGTGAATGACGACTAGAGTTTACTCAAAAATGGAACCGGTAAATACAATTTAATACTGGCAACGAAGCGGCAACAAATGGTTGGACCGTTCGTCAAGACGTCGAGTCTTGGCTGCAGGTTAATTACACCTGCAAGCATGCGTTCTCCGGGCAAGACATCATCGCGCAAGCAGGCATGCTCTTCTCGTCGACGCCCTCGCCGACATAGCCGTTGGCTTTCGCCGGTACGCACAGCGGTGCCGGCGGCGGCGCTGACAGGGCCTCCGGGACAGTGACCTGCTGGTGGTGGTGGTGCTGTTGCTTGGTGGCCACCTTGCAGGCGGCCGGCGGCCGGCCGACGACGGCGTGGCCATCAACCGGCGCGAGTGGGATGACGGGGAGGTTGTCGCAGGTGCAGATCTCGATCATGAAGCCGTCGGGGTCGTGGAAGAAGAGCTGGTCGACGTAGATGCCGCCCTCCTCCACCCGCCGCTGCACGTACCGGATGCCCATCTCCTTGAGCCGCCGCTGCACCGCCTCCATGCTCTCGCACTGCATGCACACGTGTGACACGCGCAACAAGGTTACATCGCATGAAACGATCGATCCACGGGCGCCATACATCGATCCAGCGACGACATATCATTCGATTTATTCTCGCAGCATTCATTGCGACCATCACATCGGACGCATATATATGTATGGAAATCAAAACAGAAAAAGCACACAACATTCAGACAGTGTCTGCTTGTGCCGTGCCAGATGCGCATGTGACTTGTCACTGGCCAGCGCATGCATGCGTCTTTCAATCACGGGAGCTCCTGTACATTGCTTTCTTGTGTAGTATGTGCACGCATGCCACAAAAACTCTATATCTACAGTTCTACACACCAATCTAGCTAGGTGCACACGTACGATTAGACACACTGTACAGTATTATGAACATGATGCACTGATGCGGCTAGTTTGTTTTTAATGAGTGTGGATTCGCTGCCCCGGGCATTAAACCCTCCCTCCCTCCTCCCCCATCAACTGTTAGTTGGTGATTTGAAATTCGTATATTTTATGTCTCTACACTATATAATATTGTACTCCCCGTGATGAATTTATCCATATTTAGCTTGTACTACTTCATTTTTATGCATGCTAGACATTGAAAATGAGTTAACAATTAAGTGATAGTCAAATTCAGAACATGCATATTGATCATATTCAAGACATGACGGCACTGTAGAATTGGATTTATTAAGATGTGAGATGATGGTGTGCTACCATAAAGATGATTAAACGAATCTAAAAATATGAATCGAAGTTGGACGTAAGATTGGTATAGTCAAGGGGTGACAGCATATTTCCCTATTTCTAACATTAAAAAGAAAACATGTGAACGTGGAAATCGAACTCTCTCCATCAGCCAGAGACACAAAGGTGCACACCGATAATTAAACAATCCCTTAAACAATGTTGTTGTTGGTCCATATAGTGGAAACATCATGTATGGATGCAACGAGCCGAAGGAACTTATCATGGTGTTCCGCACATGGATCAGGCCAGCACTTTTTTCATTCGACTATATATGAGATCAACGTAGGACATGGCGATATGGTTACGAGTGCGAGAGCTTCATTTGCTTGATCTTTCCTTAATTCTGGATCTCTCATATAGTATTTATTTAGTTGAGTTAATTGGAATAAACCATGGAGAGTTGGACACATGCACCTGCGTGTTTCACAAATATTCTCCTTGAATTGGGTGGCCAAAGAGGTTATATATTGATCAATTGGTATTTTCTTATTATGTTTGACCAAACAATATAGATCATTAATTAGTTACACTCTTTAGTGCCTAGATAATTTTTTAACCATGGATCAGATCTGTCGATCGAGACCACTCTTATGTACTTGCACGGTGAAGTAAGCAAAAAAGAGTCAAAGAAAAGATTAGCAAAAAGGATAAATCTCTCGAGGCGGAAAAGGCTAGTTGTACTTTGCCAAAGTGTAGTCACTAGCTGACAATTAATTAATGGAAATCCCAGCGGGACGTTTTGTACACGTCACTCCCAAGCAAAACTGCCAAGAATTCCAGGTCGAATAGCATGTGGTAGGCTCTAGTTACTTAATTACTACTCTCTTTATCTAGAAATATAAATCATATATATTCTTTAAGATTTATTTTTAATTAAGAATTTATTTAATAATATGTGAATTACGTGATACAAAATTGATATCATTATATTTCTATTAAAAAGCACTTTCCAATAATATCGATTTTACATCAGATAATTTATATATAGTTAGATTAATCATCCATTTAATTTAAATCTTAGAAAACACATGCCCTTATATTTTTAGACGGAAGAAGTAATATATATGGACTTGTTTTCTATAAGAATTACGTAGCACTAATAGTGGATCAGAGCTAGCTAGCTCGATCTGAAGAACCGACGGGGCGACTGGTAATGTCAACGCTCGAACTCTGACACCCGTCAGGCATATCGATCTCTCTGTCTAAATTTATTCTTCTAACATTTGCTGCGTAAAATAATTATGCAGGGCACAGATTAGCTCGAACATGTGAGCTAGATCGATCGATCGATCGATCACATTCATTCATTAATACCGGGAACACTATTATGCTTTCTGATGTTGTGGCCGGATTAATTTCAGGTGAACGTACGGCAGGGGATGTTGATGCGTACGTACCGTGAAGGAGATGTGGTTGTCCTTGGGGTTGATCTCCGCCTTCTTCGCCGGCACGCTCTCCGGGTCCTCCGCCTGCAGCAGATGTATGCCGATGCCGTAGTTGAACAGCCTGAAGGTAATTAACCATCATATCATGAGAACTTAGAAGTGGCCGTGTGACATTAAATTGCCGAGATCGATAGAGGTGGCCGTGACGAACAATGGATGTAGACGGCCGGAGAGACATGCATAGATGCGTATGTGAGTACGTATGTGGGTTACCATGCGCCGTTGAAGTCGAAGGAGCCCGGGCGGCGGATGGGGATGAAGCCGAGGACGTTGCGGTAGAAGGCGAGCGAGCTCTCCAGCGACCGGCACACCACGGAGATGTGGTTCAGCGACGCCAGCGGCAGCACCCCACCTCCGCCCTGCTGCGCCGCCTTCACGCCCGTCGTGTTCACCATCTTACACTAAAGCCCTTTTCCTTTCTCTATAGTCCCGGCGACGACGACGACGGCCGGACCAACCAAGCCGCTGTACAGCTAGCTTGTACTCCGTGCAGCTATGGCGCCACTGCTCAATCCTCCCAGCAGCCCGACGCAGGTACGTGCTCGCGATGGAATGGGCGTCGCCGTGCTAGTTGGCGAGCGGAGCTAGATGTCTCGATGGAGATGGCCGGACGGGGAGGCAACAGGGCACCGGCCGGCGGGCTAGCTGACGGGTGCGCGCGCGCGCTCCCGTGTGGACGCCGGAGGAGAGGAAGTGGGGGACAGCAGGAGTGAGCGTAGGTTGTACGAGATGGATGGATGAATGGCCGACCCTAGCTAGTAGCTGTAGCTGTGGGTGTGAACTGCTGCGAGAGGGGGAGAGGGTATATATAGAGCCTTCGCACATGCACCGACAGGTAGGTTGGTGACTAGTTGTGGCCGTGGAGATAAAAGCACTGTGCTACATGCCAAGCAAGTCGAGCTGCATATACACGGTGGGATTAAGGGGGTATTTGATTGGGCTTTTTAATAGCTTTGCACTGGAAAAAGTTGTAGTCCAACCAAACGATCAGCTTTTCAGCAGTTTTTGCCAACGATAGCTATGAACTTTGCAGTGCAAATTCAGCTATTTGGAAAAGCTGCATTCCACCGGCCTTTTGCAATATGATGAATCTTTAGTGCTCATTTTCTAAAATGTTATAGATGGTTTGGATCAACCAAAAGCCATATGTTCACTTTCTCACAGCCACATCAGCTTTTCTAGACAGCGAGCCATCAGCAGTTTTGTCAATAGCTACAACCTAACCAAACAGGCCCTAAATAGGTGCGAGTGTGTTTTTCTTTCTTTTCGGATTTGCTAATGCTCGGTTGATTATAAAAAATTGGGTCTTAATCTACCGAGCTTCACCATTTATTTAACTTCAAGGCTCGATTTTTATTTTTATCTAGTCCTAAAGTTCTTTTTTTCTTCTATTTCAAAATTTTATCGTCACACTCATCATACGCTCTACCTCGTCCACTGACTCTTTCTATTTTTGGACACAAGCGAGAGTGTGCTTGTTCACCAAATCGACGGTGTTGCTACCTGCATTTGTTCCCAAAGTGGACATCGTTTCAGGATATCGGAGATATAAAGTCAAAAAATTAAGATTAATCACTGGTGCAGATATTTTCATCCTGGACATCTCATTTCAATCATATACTAAAAGATAGCGGGTTGCTGTAATCACTACTACAGAATTCATTTAACGGGACGCCCTTACACAGACGGTTTTCTGAAGCCGTCTGTACAAATAGTATCACAGACGGTTTCAAACGAAAACTGTCTGAGAAAATGAGTACGAACGGTTCCTAACAAGCGGGACGCTACAGTACAAGTACAAATAGCACAGACGAGTCCAAACTAGAACCATCTGTACAAATCGAACAGTACAGACGGTTCTAAGTTTGGAACTATCTGTACAAATCTGTAAACAGTACAGACGGTTCTAAGTACAAATTGAATAGTACAGACGGTTCTTAATTTGCAACCATCTGTACAAATAGATGAATCAAGACTAGTTGATACTCTGCTGCCGCGGCAGCAAAAACTACAGATCTTCTTGCCACGGCAGGAAAGTGGCAGCGTCGGGGAGGGAGATTGGCAGCTCCGATTGTCGAACGGTTTTCACGGCTGTGAGCGGGAGGCCAAACTCTACGTCTCTAGAAATTTTGAGCCAATGTTGAGAAAGTCGACGAAACGACTAGTGGAAATCCCGACCCGAAATCGAAGATTTTAAAAACGGCACCCCGACAAAATTACTCGGCAGAAGCTGGGATCAAGGTGGAAAGCAAGTCCTCGATTTAAGCTAACCAGGGAAATAAGAATCACCCAAATCGGAGTCCGGGTAGAGGAGATATGCCCTTCGCAAGATCAAAAAAAGTAACGGAAAAACTTTCGGAGCCAAAAAGTCATACTTAGAAGCCGAATTTTGAGGGTCAAGACGGGTACAAGTGTATACACATGTATTTCTTTCGGATGCGCCTCGTCGTTAGCTTCGATTTGAGTGGTCGTGGACCCAAAACGGACTTCGTATGAGAAAATTATGGTTGTTTTACTAAAACCTCTCAAACTAGGGTTGGATCTGGACTCAAACTAGCACTCAGAGCTACAGCACAGACGGCTCCAATTTAAAAACCGTCTGTACAAATAGCATAGATGGGTCTAAATTGGAACCGTATGTACAAATTGAATAGTACATACGGTTCTAAACTTGGAACCATCTATGCTATTTGCACAAACGGTTCCAAATTTAGAACCGTCTGTATTAGAAGCATCTCGCTTAGTTGTAGGGATTAGTTAGGAGGAAAGCCATCCCGTCTGTATCGCGTACTCGGCCTAGTTCAACCGACAACTCCCCTGGCTTGGACAACACGAGGTTGCGGGATCGAATCCCGCTGGAAGCATATTGTGCGATTTAACTCCAGTGGTTGGATGGGACGACGCGGACGGCGGGATGAAACGTGGCTGAAGACTAGGCATATGGCGCAATGGGTCATTTTTTTTATAACACGATATCATACAGACGGTTCTAGATGGGAACCGTCCGTACTAATCGATTAGCACAGACGGTTCAAAAACCGTATGTACAAAACTGATTTGTACAGACTGTTTCGTACAGACTGTTCGGAAAACCGTCCCGCACGGGAGTTCCGAACCATCTGTACAAATAATTTCTGTAGTAGTGAATATGTCATCTGAAAAGGTTATGTGTACTCCAAATAGTGTAATATCGTATTTCTTACGGATATTATCAAACGAAGGTAGCAGTAAATTTGTATCAACGTCTTTATTTTTTTAATTAACTAGCACGGCGTCCATTATATTATTTCTAATAATATCATATTAACGCCAGTGTATTGTTCATACGTAATATTAAATTAGTAATACGTAATATTAAATTAGTATGTAGAATTAAAGTTTAGATCACGAGTTTATCAGTGAGTTGTTTGTACGTGATATTAGATCACTAGCGATATTATAGTTCGGATCACAAGCTGTGATAAGTCTAAGGGTGTTCCGATCTTTTGACGAGAACACAATATTGATTTTGATAGAGATGAACCTGACGATCCGACTACAACCGTGCAACAACGACGCTTTAACAATTGCCGAACCGACTCCAAAGAGTTATTGACCTTGCCGAGAAACACGACCAATCAATCCACGAGGGATGTATTCTTGCAAGCAATCAAGAACAAGTAAGAACATGACAAAAGCATACCCAATTTGCAAATATAGATGAGAACAACTATGATACAAGGTGGAGTTCCAATAAGTAGTCTCGAACGTTGTTTGTCTGACACAACGATGAAACAATGTAGTCTGCATGTGGCTAGATCTATTCTCAACAAAATTCGACTAGAATAGAGTTGGCCAGGGAGTCTTTGTAGATGGAAACTCAACCCTAGGCCGAACAGATCCGAAATCCCAAAAGTCGGTTCGGTCGGCTTAAATCGGTCGTGTGCGGCTTAAGCCAGCTGTGCGCGGTTAAAACTGACCTTTGGCGTGAATTCTTCCAATGGCTTTGTGTTCTCCCCTTACACCTTGAAACCTTGTGGATCTTTATCCCTTGACGCCCTCCTTGTTGACCTTCATCCCTTTTGAAGTCGTGGATGTCGTGGAAGTGGTGGAAGCCATGGACGTTTGTGGAAGTTGCGGAAGTAGTGGAAGCCGTTGACGCAACGATGGAAGCTACGTCCTCATCAAGCTAGCCGCTCGGTCGTTTGTACTAAGCCGACAGGTTAGTTGTGCGTGATATCAAATTAGTATGTGTTTTTTTAGATGATGAAAGAGCTTTACTCCCCCGACCTCTGCATTTGGCAATGCATAAAACCATGAATTTGTTACAAAGTCATTATATAACGGAAGCAAACTCTGGATACGTAACAGACCACGTAATATAAAAGCTAGTCATTACACACCCTGCCGGGCGCTCGCCACCAAAATCGGGACATAAACTCCCTGGTAAGCAACTCCCGTCTCCTGATGCCAGCTTCCATCAGCTCTCTGTCGTGCAAACACTGTAGAGAAGACCAAGATCGCAGCCAATTGATAGACAGGAAAACAGCTTGGAGGGGATTAGATAACTTACTTTTATCAAAAATCAGATCATTTCTGCTTAACAATATGGACCCAAAAAGTGCGGCCACGCATACGTAAGTGAACCTAAATATCTTGGTACACCTCTGAGCCAATCACCATAAATATAAGAAATGCTACATGGAGGATTGATTTGAAATGTTAATTGAGCGGATTGCCAAAGCAACTCTAGCAAGGGGACATTCAAAAATGAGATGTTAAATAGTCTCGATATGGTTGCAAAAACTGCACTATTGACTCCGTTGCCAATTATGCTTTCTGAGATTACCTTTAGTTAAAATTACCCTCCTACTATTGTACTATAAGAAAATATTAATCCTGAACGATAGCTTTATTTTCCATAGATGTCGGCACCTAGACCAAAAGTGAGAGTTCCTCACGGCATTGTACATGGACTAAATTGAAAATCATCCAGACGCATGTAGGCGCCATCTAAAAATATATCATTCCTGATTTAAAGAAACCCCAGAGATATTTATGGGAGTCGTTCTACTAATAAAATCTGGACCGATAAAGATCTAATAGTTTATGGACCCTCTTTGGCAACTCGAAAAAAGACATCATAATAAGGGTAAGTTACTCAAAACGGAGTTGATCAAAGCCAGTCAACCCCATATGATAAGTTGCGCCCTTTCCAACTGCTCAATCTTTTCTCAAAAATATCTTTCACCCTCTTCCCGTCTCTATTAAGGAGCTTTCAGTAGTGAATTAGTATTCCAAATATCTAAACAGGAAGGATCCCACCCCATAGCTAAAAAGCTGAGTATACTGAGGCTCGTACTCCTTGGCTCTACTGGAACAATAAAGTTCACTATTATGAAAAATAACTTTTAGCTCTGAAAGCTACTCAAAAGGGCTAAGAAACAGTTTCATATTAATTGCTTGCTCTAGGTTATGATCCATAAATAGGATAGTATCATCCGCATATGTACATGATATTGTAAGGATTCTCCATAGCAATGGCCATTTGTGATAGTGATCTATGGGTTATGATATTGTCGGCGTAGAGACGCCTCTAGCGGTGGTCCGGTTGGACCCCCTTTGGGATTCGGCCGGGGGCGCAATAGGATTCTTCTTATGAGCCGGTGACGGTTTCTCTGGAGAGGGTAGATCTGATTCAAGAGACTCGAAGGATTTACCCAGGTTCAGGCCACCCGGAGGTGTAAAACCCTACGTCCTGCTTTGGTGTGTGTATTGATCTTTTTAAGGTTATAGAGGTTTCTTGCTTACAAGAGGGGTTCTTCTCTGAGGGGGCTAACCCTAGAGTTCTTTTCCAAGGAAGTCTGAGGATTTTCTAACTGGGGAACTACTGAAGAAGAGATTAACCGAGAGTGTAACTTCCGGAAAAATCCAACCCTTTGCATGGCCTTGATCCTCCCCTTATATACTCGGGGGGTTACCACAGCGGCCAGAGGGTACTGCTGGCGACGTGGGCACTACAGGGCTGCCCACGCCTTACATTTAATGCGCGGTGTAGACTTTCGCGCTGGACGTATCCTCGCCACGCCTCTGAACAGGGATTCTGACACCTTTATACCCGGCGGGTCCCGCGAACGGAGACTTACCGGGCTTCTTCTGACAGGGTGGGTGAGACACCCGCTCCTGGGCCCCAGGCGTCAGCGACCGAGCCCGCGCACCGGGGTGCGCGGTGATGCGACCCAAGGGGCAAAAAGGGTTGACAGCGACAGGGGCGTGCGGTGCGGCGCGCCCGGTCAGTCAACAAAGCTGTCAGCCGGACCCATCATTTGGCAGGGGGTGATAGCCAATGGAGCCTATCGCCTGAACGGGTGGGGCCCGGCCTGACCGTCATCATGCCCTCATAGGACTTAGGATCCCTTGCCGAAATGACTGGCATTAAATGCCTCTGCCAGGGCTGAGGCTTGCGGAAGAAGCTAGCTGCTCGATGACGTGCCCAGAGGAGGGCCCCACGGCGGGACCCAACAACCCCGAGCACTCCAACCCCGAGCAGCTCCTTCAACTGGGAGGGGCGCCAGCTGTCCCAGGTTGCCCCCGAATGACCTCGAGCGCTCGGGGAGCACTCGTTGGAGGGTCGCTCGGGGCTCCTCACGGGGGGAGCCCTAGGAGGAGCGCTCGGGGGGACATCCCGAGCACTTTCCTGGGCCCCACGCCCCTCGGGACGCCGGGCGCTCGGGGAAGGGGCCCCGAGCGCTCCCTCGATTCCTGGGCCTTGGACCCTCGGGAGCCCAAGGCCCTTTCAGATTGTTGCACGCGGGCGCAATGCTCGGGGAAGGCCCCCGAGCACTTAGGCTTGACCGCCGGATCCACTTGGCTGCCGGGACGGGGTCTACACCGATCCGACCGCCACGTGTCTCGCTCCGCGGCATCTGGTTGGCCTCCGCCGGCGGTTCGGGGGACCCTGGGCCCCATTCCGCCGACAAATATGTCTAAGTATAATTATAATGAAGATCTGTCGATCGCGATATGTTTATGTACAGTTATTGTGGTCTATCAGCTATGATCTGTTTAGGTACAATTATAAAGATCTGTCGATTGCAATCTGTTTAGATACAGTTATGAAGATCTATCGAATGTGATATGTTTAGATCCGGTTATAATAATTTATCAGCTATAATCTATTTAGATACAGTCATAAAAATCTATCAGTTGTGATACGCTTATAAGTAGTACGTTCAAGTTGATGGTTGGATATTTCCTCTTTAGGATTTCTAGGTATATAATACACGGGAGATATCACTCCAATTACAAACCATTAGTAACAAAGTACCGCTTACAAACCATTAATTAAAATAAGTCGTAGTTTTTTATTACTCGTACATGCATATTAAATAAAACCAATGTGCAAAGATGTACATAGGCGCCATGTATATTTGACCACTAGGATATCATGACCATCACTATCAGTTCATCACTGTCTCCGGCCCACATGACGCGTACAGAGCGCTATACGCCACATAGACGTACGTGTAGGGCAACCCGTCGTCTCGGCCCAGCATGCCGCATACGTTAGTTGCCTTGCTGACTGGATTAACCATCAACAGCGCATGCACGTTTTTGTCAAGGAGCTATTGCACCATGTGGAAGTCTTATCGATCTATGGCTGTCATTGCATAAAGCTCAACTGATTCTTTTTTTATAAAAATAAAACTCAAGTGCTGCCTGCCAATGCCAATGCATAAAGCTCAATCGATCATCGATGGCTACCACCACTTGAAAGTCATGTTACTCTACAGCAGTTTGCGATCTCTAGCTAGAGAATGGATTTCAATCATTTCAGAAAACCTTTTTCGTGCAAAAAGAGTACAGAGCATTACGTTTAAAAATTCTAACATCCAAATATGGAAAAATTCTTAAGTTTCCCTAGTTGAAACTCATCCATGGTGATTCATGATTCGTGAATGAATTGAAGGGTATGTTTTCTTGTTCTTGTTCTTTTTTTGGCGAGGGAACTGTATGTTTTCTTCAAGCACGCGGAAACTCGAGCATTCGAGCCTGTCCATGAGTGGCACGAACTCGGAAGTTGAAAGGCGACAAATTTTTGCTGAAGTCCATAATCCTACCTAGTATATAGAGGCTTTTGGCCAAGCAGTCATTTTAAAGCATTTTCCTACTCAACTTTTTTTGCCAACGCCAAGTGATAGTACATCTCAGCTGCTAGCACTACTGCAGAAAGGGCTATAGGCGCCACATTACTAGTGACGAGCCCCAAAAAAGCCCGTCACAGATAATAGGGAAATTTACCAGTGGCGGGCGTAAACTGCCACGTGTCACTGGTAAACAATTACCAGTGACGAGCACCAATGATAGCCCGTCACTGGTAAAGTACGAATTACTAGTGGCGGGCGACCATAGGTGCTCGTCACTGCTATAACACATACCAGTGACGTGCGAATCAAATCGCCCGTCACCGATAAATGTTCCCGCCAAACTTCCTCCCGGCCTTCATACCAGTGGCGGGCTCACGTTTTGCTCGTCACTGGTAAGTTGTTTACCAGTGGCGGGCCTGTATGTGTGCCCGTCACTGGTAACCTACCCTATAAAAACCATCAGCGAGCTCGCTGCTGGCCAGTCGTACCTCCACTGGCCAGCAGCGAGCTCGCCGATCGCCTGCGCGTCCGCCGCCGCCATACACGCCCCTGGTAATTTCCTAGCCCTCCAAACTCTTCCCCCACCTCCCCTAGCTCCCTTGCCATGCATCTCTCTCTCCCTCCTAAGCTAGATCATCCATGCATGATCATGACCTCTAGCTTGCTGATCTCCCCCAAATTTGCTTCAATTGCAGCCCCCCAAACCTGCTCTCCCTCCATAGCTTAGCTCATCTCACCTTAGTGCATGCTTCCATGTGTTTAAAACTGATAAGAGCAGATATCTCTTTTGATTTTGTTTGAGCCATCGATCTAAACTGTTAAAGGAACTGTTGTTGTCTTCGATCCCCTAAATTGATCAGTGATCATTTGTTACTCGTATGCATGCCTTGCTATATGAAATATGTTTGTATAGTTATGCCTCCTAATCGTACCATATGATGTTGAATGGTGAGCTTAACCATTAGAAGGGGTTCACCATTAGAAGGGGTTCCACATACGTACATGTATATATGTATCAGTTTAGCAAACTGAAGAACAGATGTATATATGTATCAGTTTAGCTCTCTAGTTTATTATGATCAGTGAGACGAATTCGATCTGTACATTGCTTCAATTGATATATGAGTAATTATATTTCTTATGCACTGAGGCAGAATCACATATGTGTAACTATGTGTACATTGGTTCATATATGTGTAATTATGTTTCTTATACACTGAGGCAGAATCATATATATATGTTTAATTATATATGACAAGCAAATGATACTTTGATTCGGTGGATCTGTGGTGATGTGAGATGTGCATGAAATGTATTTCATATATGTGAATGTGAGATATGCTTGTGGTACCGGCCGTCGAGCCGAGGCAACATGAGTTGCTTTGTTTATTTTTTCAGGGAAACTGAGTTCAACGTTTTGGCGAAATGTTGCTTCGTCAACATTTTGTCAACGTTCGATACTCAATTTTGCATAATTTTAGCAAAGGTCATGCCGAAATTTTGAATTTTCAATAATTTATTTCAATAACCTGCCAAATCTTGAAATGTTTTATGTAATATTTCAAAATCTCAATTGGAAAGAAAACTTTTATTTATTTTTTTAGCCTCTCATGAAAGGTTGGTGCTAATTTATTTTCGTATATCTTAGGGATCGAACGACCGATGGATCGAAGTTGGATGTATGACGGCGATCGGAACACACAGAGTTTCTATACGTCTTTGAATGAGTTCTTTGATTTCGCCGAGCGAGATATGGTGCGAAAGGGTGGCACGAAGATATGCTGTCCGTGTCGTGATTGCAAAAACCAGAAGATGTACGAGAGGAAATCTGGTTTTTTGCACATGCACCTGGTGCGATGGGGTTTCATGGCAGGTTACACACGGTGGACAAGTCACGGTGAGGAGGATGAGGTTGTTGCCGACGACGAAGGGTTAGATGAAAAAGCAGGACATGGGGAGCCGGAAGCAGAACGGTTGGATTATAAAGATGCCGGAGGACATGAAGAGGCCAAAGCGGATACGCGAAGCACGGGGGACAATTTGGCCGGAATGGTCCAGGACCGTCATGTGCAAGAGCAGGTTGTGAAGGAGACGGATAACGATAGTGCGGCTCGTAGAGAGGCTGCCAAGTTGGAGACACTGGTGAAAGACTCCGAGACTCCCTTGTATCCCGGTTGCAATCCCGAGCACACCCGCCTCTCAGTCACGCTCGAACTTCTTCGACTCAAGGCACTCCACAACAGCACGGACACAAGCCTCGACGAGACATTGGAGTATCTTGCAAAAGTTCTGCCGGAGGGGAACGTGTTGCCTCGCGGTTGCGATGAGGCCAAGAAGGTCGTGTGCCCTCTTGAACTAGAGGTGAGGAGATACCATGCGTGTCCGAATGACTGCATCATTTATCGGAACCAGTACGCGGATCTAACCAGCTGTCCAGAGTGCAAAGCATCCCGATTCAAGCGGGGAAAGAACTACCAACCAGATGGTGAGAACGGAGTGAAGAGCGGTGGTCCTGCGAAGGTGGTATGGTACCTTCCACTCATTCCCCGTTTGAAGCGTCTATTCGCAAACAAGACAGAGGCAAAGCTCATGCGTTGGCACGACGAGAGGCCGCAAAAAGATGACGGTGTCCTGAGACACCCTGCAGATGGTTGCCAGTGGAAAGCTGTCGACGACCAGTACCCCGAATTCGGAGTAGAGCCGAGGAATATCAGACTCGGTATGAGTACAGACGGACTCAATCCTTTTGGAAACATGAGCAGCAGGCACAGCACTTGGCCCGTGGTTGTATGGATGTACAACCTCCCTCCGTGGCTCTGCATGAAGCGGAAGTATGTACACCTCTGTACGCTAATTCAAGGGCCACAGCAACCAGGGAATGATCTGAACGTGTACCACGAACTACTGAAGGAGGAGCTAGATACACTATGGGCTGAACCAGGGGTCCGGGTCTGGGACGCTTACGAAGGAGACTACTTCAACATGAGAGCTATGATGATCACAACAGTGCAAGACTATCCCGCTTACGGGTATCAATCCGGTCAGGTTTGCCACGGATACCAAGGATGTGTTAAGTGTATGGAAGACACAACAAGTCGTCACCTACCGCGGTCTCATAAAGTAGTGTACATGGGGCACCGAAGATGGCTTCAACAGGATGACCCGTGGAGACAAGAAAAAGAAAAGTTCGACAATACAGTTGAGACCCGAGGACCACCACGTAAGAGGAGTGGGGAAGAAATATATGACATGTTGAATTCTTGGGACCAGTGCCCTAAGGCAGGAAAGAAGCAAAAGAAGGTAAAGCCACTTGGAGGCGTATGGAAAACAAAATCTGTATTTTGGGACTTGCCTTACTGGGCTTTTCTCGAGACGCGTCACTGCATAGATGTCATGCACATTGAGAAAAATGTTTGTGAGAGTGTGCTTGGTCTCTTGCTCCACATGGCAGACAAGACCAAAGATGGGCCAAAGGCACGAGCTGACTACGAGGAACTGGGGATAAGACGAGAGCTGTGGGCCAACGAGGAGAAGAGCAAGATAGGCAGGAATGTTACAAAAATCAAGACAGAATGTCCCGCCGCTTGTTACACCCTAAGTAAGGAGGAGCTCGATAAAATTTTCAAGTGCCTCGAAGGTGTCAAAGTAACTTCTGGCTACTCGGCAAACATACGGAGATACCTAGACATGCGGAACCATAAGTTAATCGGTATGAAGTCTCATGACTGTCACGTGATGATCACGCAGATACTTCCGGTTGCAATTAGAGGGCTAATGGAGCCATGGATCCGCGGGACACTGCTTGACCTCTGTAACTTCTTCGACACTATCTCTCAGAAGTCCATCACTAAGAAGCGTTGCCGGCGACTGCAGGCGGAGATCATTGTCATACTCTGCGAGCTCGAGATGTACTTTCCGCCCGCATTCTTCGACGTCATGGTTCATCTCATGATCCATATCGTCCCGGAGATCATCGACCTAGGTCCAGTATTCCTACACAACATGTACCCGTTGGAGAGGTTCAACGGGGTCGTGAAGCGATACGTTCGCAACAGGTCTCATCCGGACGGGAGCATCGTCCAGGGCTTTCTCACGGAGGAGAGCGTCGAGTTCTGCACAGATTACATGAAAGTCGACAAACCTATAGGCGTGCCTGTTAATCGGCACATTGGCAGGCTCGATGGCGTAGGTCACCGACGCGGAAAGAAGGATTTACATGTGCACAGTGACTCTCCGAACCGATCAGACGATTACGTCAGAGCGCATACAGTAGTGCTACAGCACCTGTCAGTGGTCCGGCCTTACGTTATTCAGCACATGGCAATGTTAAAAACAAAGCACGGCTCAAGAAAGACCGAGGCGGCCCTCATGAAAGAGCACAACGCAACGTTCGCCAGGTGGCTAAAAAACTACTTCGACGAACATAGCTTCTCAAAAGATGATGACGTAGCACGGACGGTGTTCCACGTGGCACAGGGACCCCTGATGAATGTCGGGACGTACCAAGCATACGACATCAACGGATACACATTCTATACAGAGGCACAAGACCAGAAGAGCGTGTACCAGAACTCTGGGGTGACGATGGAGGCCCTGACCGGTAAGAAAAAGGACAGATACTACGGTAGGCTGGAAGAGATTTGGGAACTGGACTACACCGTGACCAAGATCCCCATGTTCCGGGTAAGATGGGCGAAGAATGTCGAAACGGAAGACTATTTCACTACCATGGTCATACCGAAAGCAGTTCCTATTGAGACAGTAAATGTGAAAGCGATCAGTGCCAAAAATGAGCCGTGGGTATTAGCTAAACAAGTGGCCCAATGCTTCTACATAGCCGACCCGACGAGGCCAAGCCGTCATATCATGAGGAGGGGCAAAAGGAGTATCGTTGGAATCGATGGTGTCGTTGACGAAGACGACTATGACCAATTTGACGACCCGGATACGGAGGAAGACAATCAGCCACGGCCCAGCAGAAGGAGAAATACTACATGTCCCGCCGTGCGGCCCTTCAAAAGACGAACTCACTCCGAGGGGCTAACCTATACCAGGAAGAAGACCAAGACTACCGTTGAGAAGACTGTCGAAGAGTGAGAAGATTATCAAAGAATGTTGTACTTTCATTAAGTTAATTAATGATGTATAGCTCACTTTTGTCTAATTTATGTATATAACAATAATGATATTTATGTTAATTCTATATATACGCATGAACTAATCATTGCCCGCGCAAATAATAAACGAACGGTCTCGTAAATAATTATTTAAGAAAGTTATATCGTAAATAATTATTTAAGATAGTTATATCGATAAGAAAATTGCCTAAGTTTGGATTCAAAAAGATTGGGCCATAAGTACTAACCCTAACTAACCCTAGACTAACAAACCCTAACTAATTAACAAACCCTAACTAACTAACTAACCCTAACTAAGTAATTAACCCGTACTAACTAACCCTTACTAACTAACTAACCCTAACTAATTAACTAACCCTAACTAATGAACTAACCCTTACTAACTAACAAACCCTAACTAGCTAATTAACTCACCCTAAGTAACTAACAATAACTGATGAACTAACCCTAACTAAGTAACTAACCCTAACTAATGAACTAACCCTAACTAACTAACCCTAACTAACTAACAATAACTAATTAACTAACCCTAACTAACTAACTCTAAGCACTAACCCTAACTAACTAATGAACTAAGTAACTAACTAATTAACAAACCCTAACTAATTAACTAACCGTAACTAACTAACTCTAAGCACTAACCCTAATTACTAAATTATCAGTGACGAGCATTTATATGTGAGCGTCACTGGTAAATTATTTACCAGTGACGAGCGGTTATGTCTACGCGTCACTGGTAAATTATTTACCAGTGACGAGCAGACTTGCTGGCCCGTCACTGCTAAAATTTACCAGTGACGAGCAGCCTTGCCGGCCCGTCACTGCTAACGGCGAAATAAATAGGCGCGGATCTGCGGGACTTAGAGAAAAACTCTCCAAATCCCGCCCGCCCGCCCTAACTCTCCCTCACCGACGCCCTCGCGCGACCCGACGCCGCCGCCGCTCCTCGCCGGACGCCGCCCTCGCGCCTCCCTAACCGACGCCGCCCTCGCGCCTCCCTCACCGACGCCGCCTCCTCTCACCGGACGCCGCCTCCCTCACCGACGCCGCCTCCCTCACCGACGCCGACTCGTCTCACCCACGCCGCCTCCCTCACCGACGCCGCCTCCCTCACCGACGCCGCCTCCTCTCACCCGACGCCGCCTCCCTCACCGACGCCGCCTCCCTCACCGACGCCGCGTCGTCTCACCGGACGCCACCCTCGTGCTTCCCCAACCACCGCCCTAGCACTACCACCGCCGTCCTCGAGGTGCCCCGCCCTTTTGGTTGAAGTATGAGTTGAAAATCCACACCGAGCTAGCTATTGTTTCAGAAAATAGATATTGTTTTAGATGACACTAGACAAATGTGTGCTTTTATATATATATGAAAATATATCTGTAGATGACACTGTTCTTATTTTGAAATGAAATGTAACACATCTTCTTAATCATTGGTTAGTTTCCTGTATATGGGTTATTAATAGCATGAAAGCTAAGAAAATTGAAGATTTCATGCAAACAACACTTCAAGAAACTCATGAAAGTTTAGTGAGTATGTTCATAAAAAACCAATACAAACAATATTAAGACTATTTTTGTTGTGCACTGAAGAGACGAGTTGTTATATTATCCCGCAGAAGTGATGAGTTAACTCTTCTAATAAAATATTTAAGTTATATTTACGATCATTTACTCTTTACTAGTTTGGGTGTTCCATGGACACGTTTATAGTTTTCTATATATAGGCTTTGTTCAAAGTATGAAGCATTGAGGCTTTGTTCAAAGTATGAAGCATTGAGGCTTTGTTCAAAGTATGAAGCATTGAGGCTTGTTTGATTCAATTGTCGTGTTCATATATGCTTGTGGTACCGGCCGTCGAGCCGAGGCAACACTCGTTGCTTTTGTTTATTTTTCAGGGAAACTGAGTTCAACGTTTAGACTAAATGTTGCTTCGTCAACATTTTGTCAACGTTCGATACTCAATTTTGCATAATTTTAGCAAAGGTCATGCCGAAATTTTCAATTTTCATTGTATGTACGGTATATTCGTGTCATTGTTGTTCATTGTCATGCACAGTTATATGCTTTTGTTTAACAAGATTTCATAATCTCAATTGCAAATAAAATTTTAATTCCCACCCTTGTTTGCTATAATGAATGGATATTAGAAAATGGCTGGAAGTAGCCCCTCTCCATCGCGGACACCAACGGATGTCCCCGCATCGTCCCGAGATATCGAGGGGCGTGCGGAAGCTCCCCGGGACCTGGCCCTCCAACAAACATCTCAGGGGGCCGCCATCGTCGACGACCCTGCTTCCGGGGATAACAACGAGTACGAGTCGTCCCACGAAGAGTCCGGCGGTGCTGAAGACGCGACCGATCGTGACGAAGGGACCGGCCGTGAATACGAGACCGGTATGGAAGAAGAAAAGGCGGACGGGGCTCCACCAGCCAAACGGAAAAGGCGGCTCGCGCCTAGGAGACCTAACAAGTTGAGTACCGAGACGTTCGTAATCACTCGAGTGGACGATCTCGGTAAACCTGCCAGTCCTGTAAGAGCCGCACAGGGGTACTCAAACGCCGTAGGCTGCATCCTGCGTGAAACGGTGAAGATCACAACTCCCGACATAAGGACGAGAGAAACCGAGCATCTTCGAACTCTCCTCCTGGACAGGCTATTCAGCAGGTATTCCGTCCCGGAGGCCGACAGAAATAGAGTCGCAACGAAAGCCCTCAGCATGATGTCGAAATCGTTGAATACCTGGCGATACCATGCCAATAAGATGAAGGATCAAGATTTCGAGACCGTGATAAAGCCGAAATGGCCCACGATAGATGAGGCGGACTGGACCGAGTTCATTCAAACTCGGTCCGGCGAGGAATTCAGGAGGAAGAGTGATTGGGGGAAGGACATGCGGGGGAAGATCGTGGGTGACCACAGACTTGGCAGCCGTGGTTACCAAGGGAAGAGGCCTAAATGGGACAAGGAGGATGCGAGGTTGATTGCGGCTGGGAAAGAACCCCCTTTCTCGGACATCCAGCCAGGGCGCGGAAAAGACTTTGTGAGGGCCCGCGCAAAATTTGACCCAGCGACGGGGGAACCGATCTTCACGCACGAGAAAATGAAGGACGTGCACGAAGAACTGGTAACCTCTGAACCCATTTTACTTTATTTGTCCTACGTAGATTAATTTCCTAAAGATTACGTTTCTGAACGGTTCATGTTGCTTGCAGAGAAAGCTGAGCCAGCAACCTGAGAGCTCCCAGGACTCTGTCGGTACCGAGAGGTGGCAAGACCCTATCAACAAGGCTCTCGGGAAGCCGGAGACTCGTGGCCGCGTCATGGGCGTCGGGTATGGGGCTCGGTGGGCTGATTACGGTCCCCAAACCCGCGAGGCTGCCCGCGAGAGGAGGAAAGCCAAGCAGGATGAAGAATTCGATGCGCGAGTGGAGGCGGCTGTGAAACGTCTGTTAGGGCCTCTATACGATCAACTACGACGCCCACCCACGCATCCTGATACGCAGCCGCCGCCCTATAATCTGGATACGCAGCCGCCGGCCTTCACTGCTGCAAGGAGTAGCAGCCCCTCCGTATCGGGCGTTGGCCCCGGGTCGCCAAATACAATCGACGGCCTAACGGTAAGCGTCGTCGGCTCAACAAACCGTAAGGGTCTCGTACAGATTTCGTTGTTTGGACTCTAACATCGCTGACCCGTACGTATGTTCCGCAGGTGATAACTCCGTGCCATCTCCAGACCCAAGTGCTCGGCTCGATGGTGACGGTCGCGTACGGTCGAGTCCACCCAATAACGCCGGAGAACAGGATGCACTGCGTGGATTTACCACCAAACATGGCGAGGGTGGAGTTGACTAAGGTGGTCGGCACCTTTGAGGACCTGGTTCTGAATGACCCCCCTGAAGAGGGATACGAGAAGCTAGGAGCCTGCAAGGGGTTTTTCCTTAGGTGGCCGAAGGACGCGATTAAGTTGATTGAGACCTCCAATCGTCCAGCACCTTCGCCGAGCCACACCGAGAGTCCATCAGCAAGACCATCTCCTCTGGGTATTTCCGCACCTCTATCCTACAAGGATCTGGAGATGGAGCATGCCGAGGAAGGCGCAGAGCATGGCATGCCTCGTGACGAAGAGGCACGAGAAGTTGTAGATACGCCGCCACCCAAGCATGACAGGCAAGACCACACGAAGTTGACTCCTAAAACACTCGTGGGCGCAGCCAAAGAAGCGATGGCCGGTCAGAGGGCCGTATCCCTGGATACGGAGCGCACGAGCAAAAAAGGGGCGGCGAAGAAGGCACATGCTAGCACCGGAACTTACGATAGACAGGGTGAGGCCAGGTTGAAGAAATCCTTAACGTACGCAGCATCTTCCCAGTCAGCACAGACAGCAAAGGGTCGTCAGTGGCGGGCCTATCACATCCCGGGTCACCCGATGGTACCGAAGGATGAGTTCGACGTCCTCCCGAACGAGATGAAGATTCTGCACGAGAACATTCGAGACATTGAATTAGGACCCGATGAAACGAATATCTCGTATTACACGGCGAAGGTGCCAGAGGGTTTCCATTTCGTCGAGCAGTATCCCGCGGACAAGTTCTATCTGGACTTTGCGGAGATCTTCGGCATGTTCAACCTTTATCGGCTCGAAGCATCCTTCGTCAGGCTATGGGCGCTTCACCTAACCAGAGAGATCAGACGCCTGAAGATTCTCGACGTTGCAATAGCAGATCCGTTTCACATGCACGAGAACAACGTTCGCTCCCAAGAAGGTAGGGAGATTATGAAAGAATGCCTCGTGAGTGCGATGATAGCGCATAAGGGCAAGGACTACCTACTCGTGCCCTACAATCCCTTGTAAGTCATTCTCTACTTTGTGCTTTCGTAAATTTCTCTTTCGCTTGTGCACCTAGCCAACTTCGTGGGTTAATATTGGTTTGTTCACATGTCTGCGCAGCGACCACTGGATCCTCTTAGTGCTAACGCCGAAGGAAAGGAAGGTTGTTTACTTTGATTCCATGAAGCGGGTGAAGAAAGACTACACCCTGCTCAAGAAAGTTCTGGATGATGCTCTCTTCGACTTTGCACAGAAGGGAGGAGGAGCAACTATGGTAAAAAGAAGTGGCGCTCCACGCTTTAAACACGTGACCGATTGGTGGTGCAGACAGCAGCCGGAGGGTAGTGTGACGTGCGGCTACTACGTCTGCTGCCACATGGACGACTTTGTACGGGCGCGCAACACGTTTCGCAAACAAGACGACCTACGCAAGTGGAGTAATAACCTCGAGCACAAGCCATATGACTGGAAGCAAGAGTTTGCACGCCTCCAGAATGCGTTCGCGAACATCATCAACAAGGACGTCGTCTCTGATACGGGGCTTTTCTACGCCGGCACTGACCCAAGGGAGGAACACGCCGCTCGCACAGAGCAGCGAGTTCGCCAAATCCCGACCGAAGACCCATTCGCGCGCCCACATGTAGCTTGGCCCTAGAGGACGGAAAAACATTGCATATGTATTGTGTTTGTGGTCGTGTATTCCCGAACTGGTCTACTTTGTACGTTTCTGCACATATTTACGTATTGGCACTTGTTACTTTCGTACTCGGTTTTACATATGTACTTATCGTGTGCGACATCCGAGAGCGCGAGTGAGGTGGCCTTCGAAGCATACCGGCACGTAGCATGCCGACGCAACGAGGCATCGTCGCAAGCGCTATTAGGCCACAGCGGCACGCCCTAGGAGAACGGCCACCGAAGGGGTACACCCCCTACCACAGGGGCTGGAGAGCGCCCTAGGAGAACGGCGACCGACGCCCTAGGAGCGCCAGCGAAAATGGTTGCCGCGGCAGCGAAAATGGCTGCCGCGGCAGCCAAAATGGCTGTTTATGCTGCCGCGGCAGCCATTTTGGCTGCCGCGGCAGCAAAAACAGCCATTTTGGCTGTCGCGGCAGACAAAATAGCTGCCGCGGCAGCCAAAACGGCTGTTTTTGCTGCCGCGGCAGCCAAAATGGCTGCTGCGGCACCCAAGCACGTTGCTGCCGCGGCAGCAAAATCACCCCTTTTGGCTGCCGCGGCAGACATAATGGCTGCCGCGGCAGCCAAAACGGCTGTTTTTGCTGCCGCGGCAGCAACGTGCTTGGGACCCTCATAACAGCAGTGACGAGCGGACTGGCGTGCTCGTCACTGCTGTATACCTTACCAGTGACGGGCCTAAACTCTGGCTCGTCACTGCTGTATACCTTAGCAGTGACGGGCTCTCATGTGTGCCCGTCACTGGTAACTAAATTACCAGTGACGAGCGGGTTGGCCCGCCACTGATAACCAGTTACCAGTGGCTGGTCACCAGTGACGGGCCGGCCCGCTCGTCACTACTGGGCTTTTTAGGCCCGTCACTGGTGTCCCTATCTGCAGTAGTGTAGGATGGAGGGATGCGAGCGAACGTGGTACCGGTACGCACAGTGTGCATGGCGTCGGTTACAAAACAGAGAGTCCTACTCATGTGACAAAAACAGAGCCTGCCTCCCACATTTTTCTTCATGGATCTGGCAAGCAGCTAGCTAGCCATCCATCCTCCCCTTTCCCTACCCGATGACGAAGTGCTTCAGTCTCGACCTCTCATCTACGTACTCATCTTCTTCTCGGGGGACACGTACCGGACGCTGTGGCGTGCGTACCCGGTCCTGAGCGCTCACGAGCTGCATGCCCTCTGTCTTTGCCGTGATTTTCTTCCTGCATCCCTGCATGTGCTGCTGTACATGTACGTCTGAACCTGTGTGCGCCCTGCAGGCTGCAGCTAGCCAACAGTACTCCGAGGTAGCAGATGGAGAGAAGGTTATTCCCCTGGCGCGGGTACGTGTAGGCACGCGCAAACAAGATCCGGCCCGCATTTCCTATGTCGCAGCGATCGAGAGCCTGGCCAGGCCAGGTGATGTGATCGAGCGACCCTTCCTAGCTAGCTCTGTGCAGTTTGCGCAGGTGAGATTCCTTCAGCTGTCGTGCATGTGACAAAGCTAACCAGCTGCAGGTCTTCTTGCATTCCTGCTACTATATACTCTTACGACGTACACGACGTCATGCGCCAACGAGTGGTGGTTTACGTAACCACCTCCGCATGCATGCCTCGTGAATCATGAGACCATGCCATCGGCAGAAATACATTTCACCCCTTAAAAGATGTCCACCCAATGTACTATAAACATACATCATGCTATAACCTACACATTTGTAAAATTTTGTTCAAAAATATGAACATATATGTCTAAAATAGTGATTATCGTACATGTTTCAAACTGTATGAATTTGTCTTTTTTACAAGGTGTATATTATCATATTCTTGCACCAAATTCCACAGGTCTACATATTATAGCACGATGTATGTCCATAAGTCTTTTGAAAATTTTCCATAACTTTTTGAAGCAAAAGGGTAGCATTTTGCACATTAGGTGGACATTCACATAAAGGATAAACACCCGTGCGCGTGAACTACATGCCTACGTGACATCGTGTGCGACTTTCAAATTGACAATAACAACTATCGGACGCACACATGCGAAGTGCAATTGTAAGAGATTGTCTACTCTTTTTTTGAAACAAAGACAAAAGCTTTGACTTATTTCATTGAGTAAGAAGGAGGTGAAATTGTACAGGAAATGCGATTGCCAAAACGGCCCCAAATTTACAAAAGGAACGGGCTTCCGCAACCACCCAACAGCGAGCCTACTCTCCCAAAATGAGCACCCCAAAAATTTCACACCAGCAACCGCCCGACAGCGAGCCTCATCCTAATTATCCTGGGCACAACAGTCGGCGGTGCTGTGCTAATGTTTCTAAAAACTCTTGCGTTTCGTTCGTTTCCTAGATTTCTCATGAGATCAACATCACGAGAGTAGAAAGCGCCTTCTGTTTGATACGGCACATTATAGATGGCCGGCATCCACCATTTGTGCACCGAGACGGCTGCAAACCACAGTCTATTATTAAGTTGTCTGAATTTTTTTTAAATCTCAGTCACTTTTATTACTACCTCGCTCCATATATAATCTACATATTAAAGTTATAGCAATATTTTACTAAAGTTGTATCTTTTCTAAATTATAATTTTAGGTTTAGTAATGTATAAATTTAGATGATTAGATTTACGAAAATTTCAGGCAACTAAGAGTTATCAAAAGAGCAATCACTAGTACATAAAAACTCATCCGAGGCGGTTGAAATAGATCAGCCGAGGCGGTTATCATCTCCACCTCGAAATAGTGGTTGCGGATATGAGGCACATATCGGAGGCAATTATGCAACTGCCTCGGATAATTATTATCCGATGTGATTGCTACGAAACAACCGCCTTGCATAACTGATATCCGAGGCGGTTTCCATGAGACAACCGCTACTGTTGAGTAGGGTTTCACTAAAACGTTTGTAATGTTTGCATCTAATGTCTGTTTTGGCTCTACAACCACTCAAAATGAAGCTATCGACGAGGCGCATTTGATAAATCTACACGTCTTTAGAACCGTACATTTTTTTGACCTCCAAATTTGTCCTCTAAGACATACTTTTGCCCCTTCGAATGAAAAACCGCATCTTGCGACCTCCGTTGAAATTCCGAGCTCCAAATGCAATAATGTTTACAGATTCCGAACTGTGAAGGAGTAGAGCTACTAGAAAAAAATATGTAATTTTTTTAAAAAATAAATTTTTTAGGCACTAATATGAATCCTTCGAAAACGAGCCCAAAAAGACACAAATCTTTACTCGAGTGGAGCATCCTTACCTCGAATCCGAGCAAAACTCCCGTGTAGGCTCTGCCATCGTATGAGGGTGGTGACGTGAAGAGGAGATGCTCCTTGTAGTGGATTTGGATGGGAAGGATGAGACGAGGAGAAGGGTGGAAGGGAGGAGAGGAAATTTTGGATCTAGATGAGTGAAGAGAGTGGAGAGATGCACTGAGGTGATGAATTATATACCAAGCGGGATTCAAAAAATTTGGGTTTTAAAATTTCGCAGTTGGCAAGATTATGAAATTTTGGGTTTTCAACGCATCCGAGACGGTTGTAAATATATAACCGCCTTAGATATGCGCCTTATCCGATGTGGTTGTATTTAGCGCTTCGCCTCCCATATATATCGGAGGCGGTTGTTCTGCCACAACCGCCTCAGATGACTATATTATCCGAGGTGGTTGCTCCCGAAATCCTTATCTGAGATGGTTAAACTACGATAACCACCTCAAATATTACTTATTGGAGACGTTTTAAATCCAATCACCTCAGATAAGACGTCTTGAATGGACGATTCTATATTAGTGAATTATAATCAATAAGTTCGTCAAACATATTGCTTCGCTAGCCTAGCTTAGCTAGCATCGTGCGCTCACCCCGTTAATCCATCACATTGTCGATGTATATTACGTCGTACGGTATCATTCGATGCCTTGCAGTTCAAACGGCGTCATATCAACGACAGCCTATATATAGTTCTCGCTGGAAATTAATTAATAGCTAGCCGCGATCAATACAGCTAGCTCGTATCGTATATATCAGTTAGAACGGTGTAGACGACGCGTACGTTTGGTCCCCCTATGGATCGAATGCCGATATACATTTGCTCAAGCTCCACGAGGCCAATATGCATGGATGGAGCTGACAGCTAGCTAGGCGGACAAGTCACAAGACGACTTTGCTCAAAAAACAAAATGATTCGCTAAAAAAGGTCACAACGAGATAACATGGGATTTGCCACTTGCCAGTCTATATATAATTTTTTTTCCTTTTTCCTGCCAATCTCTTCGATTTATCAATGGGGAATGTGTGTATACGTTTGAATATACCACATGCGAGCTACCAGGCCAATAAGCAGTGATTGATAGGGCGTGACATGGACAGTGTATGCATGGTTGGCTGCATGCAGAGAAAATGCACCACGTGGATCGGTGGATACGGAATGTCAACGCGGCTAGAGTGTGTCCATGTATTATCGACCATTTCCTCGTTCTTAAACTTGCAACGTGCCACATGTATTACATGCTTCTGCTTGAGTACGACTGGCTGTGTGGAAGTATATATCATGCAATATATGTACGTACGTGTAAGTATCAGGCGATGTGCACAATGGTGGAGCCAAATAGTGTCAGGGGTGCACGGGCGTCCGGGTTTAGGTTTTTTAATAGCAATTAGTTCATAAATTCAGTTTATGCACCACTCTAACCTATGTAGAGTGCATCCAGGTGACTCAGATTACAACAGCCAACGAAACCCTCATCTCTCTGGTGAACTTCAGTCGATTTCGATCTAGCTTCATTCCTAAATGTACATGCATGTATTTATTTTCTTTTCTTTTCTTTTGCTGTTCGAGTCTTTAGGGCTACTCACTTTAGTACATACAAGTTGGTGTACGTACTAATTAAAGTGTTTGGAAGAATATATATCTGCAGGGCCAACTAGCTAGCTAGCCAAGTATGAGCTTGCCAAAATGTGGTATCCGATCTGTATGTTGTTACACTGCTCTGTTGGCATCAAACTAGTTAGTGATAAGGAGTGTGTGTATATGCACATGCATATATGCTTGCAAACGTTGACATTGGGCCAGTAGAGCTAGTATGTACTGCGCGTACATCGGAAGGCATCTTGCACATGGGTCCTTCAATTCCTAGCGAGCCTTGACTTGAGCGATGTATCTTAGTAGAGCGTAGTGGCACACGGTCGATCGACTATAAGCACGGTCACGCATGTGCGAACGATCGATGATATATTCAAATCGTAGTCTCCGGCGTTCTTGCCCATTTCGCTGTCCTTTCTCCGGCGAAGAGAACGGAATCAATATAGGTGGCACTCATCATGCATGAGCATCAAGAGCAGAGCGAGTTTTCGTAATTATATAGTTTGCGGAATGAACTTCATTAGCAGATCGATCCAGAATTGAAAAGTTAGTACCTGTAGAAAAATTGTATATATGTCCGTGTCATCGCGATCATGCATGCACATCCAGCTGGTGTACTGAAATAAAGAGGATATGATCGACGAGAAATGCATGCATGCATGCGTGGATCATTAGCTGGAACGAGACGAGCGCAAAGGGATTATTAATATTTGATATGGATTCTCCATACAGGCATGGATCATAGACTAAGCGCCCGCTTAACCCATCGCATTTCCCTGTCTCTCTTTCCAACGTGCGATTTTCTCAGGTCCCCGTCCCCAACGCCGGCGCGATTTCGAGCCACGAATCGCGCGGTGCGGTAGCGAGGAAGGCCGCGCCCAGCCGAGCGTGGTCGTCGTCTTGAACGCGCTTCCTTTTTCCATTGTTGCCGCCGCTCGCTAAGCTCCTCTATCGTCCGCCTCAGCACGGCACCCAAATTGCATGCGCAAATGGTATATTGCTGGCTGGGCTAAATATCCATCCCCTCCTCCGCCCTCGGCCCCTTCTTCACCGTCTCCGACCGGCGACACACCGTCCCCGTCTCGCCTCGTCTCCTCTTCCGCCCCCGAAGCTAGCCATAGGGGCTCGTCGCCGGCCGGCGGAGGGACCGAAGCTGCCTGGGCAATTCAGGCGTAGGAATCGCCCGGGCAGTACCGAACAAAGCCGAAGTTCTCTGGGCTTTTTACCTCATTTTTCAAGGGCCCGATTAATAATCCTCTTCGGCTTACACGGACTACGAGACACGAGCGTGAAGAACAATATAGGCCCAGCCCAATTAAGTAGGGTGCGCGATTCGGTGGGCCCAGCCCAATTAAGTAGGATACGCGATTCGTTGGGCCCAGCCCAATTAGGTAGGGCAGGCGATCCGTTGGGCCCAGCCCAATTAAGATTTGTTGGGCCCAGCCCCAGTTAAGTAAGATACGCTATTCGTTGGGCCCAGCCCAATTAAGTAGGGTACGCGATTTGTTGGGCCCTACCCTGCCCTGCCCTGCCGCTCCTCCTCACCTGCAACAGCAAACGCAGCCACCGTCCGTTCCTTCTCTCCACGAACACAACACGCAACGTGAGGAGGCGGACTCCTGCCTAGAAGAACCCTACCGATCTGGTCTGCGGCGCCTCGTGCTCATGGCGGTGGAGGAGATCACCGAGGGCGTGAGGAGCCTCGCGGTGGATAACGGCGAGGCTGCGGCCGGCGGCGACGGCGGCAGCGGGGAGGGGCAGAGGAGGGGCGGCGGCACCACCAGCAGCAGCAGCAACCGCATCCAGGTGTCCAACACCAAGAAGCCCCTCTTCTTCTACGTCAACCTCGCCAAGGTACGGTACCGCCCCGTGCCTTAGCCGCTCGGTTCCCGGGCCTCGCCCCGGTTTCTGAAACGACTTTGCTTGATTGATTTGGTTGCTTCCAGAGGTACATGCAGCAGCACGGCGACGTTGAGCTCTCCGCGCTCGGGATGGGTGCGTCTCGCTTCTTCCTTATCTCTGATTTTGTGCTGTAGTAAGAAGATATTTTTTGGGATTGCGGCTTGTTATTTTCTCCGTCCGAATGTTGTGTTTGCACTTGTTAGGGTAAGATGGCTGCCTTCTTTTTCGGGAATTCGATCTGGAAATTATAGTGGTCATAAGAGAGTGTGCACGATCCAAGAATGCACGCTTACATGTGTAGTTAAATTGCTCTAGACTTTCTGGCAGGATTGCTGGATCCCCAAAAAATTTAGTTGGTGCTTAAACCCTAACATTTTCCGCTGTGAATTCAATGTTCAACTAGTATTGTGTCCATAGGATATGCGACTTTGCAGAACAGTGTATATTAAGTTGTGCAAAGTTAACCAGATTATCTGCTAGGTGATCTGTTGTATCTGCTCCTCTGAGTTTTAGGCGGCCATCATCTCCTCATGTAACCATGGGCGTTATCCACAAACTTCTGTAAACCACTTGAATTTTGAACTAGCAATGTACAGAAACACAACTATGAATCATGACACCTTATGTTTGATCATCGTTGCTTTTGGCTAAGTAAAAGTTGGCTACATATGTTTCCATCGTTGCTGGCTGCACTAACCAAGGTAGTCAGTGTGGTTTGATGTTTCCTTTGTCTTGATGTCTAGAATAAAACCTGAGCTCATTATCATCTTTCCCTGTGATATATGTATACTGTTTAAGTCAGTATTAACCATGTTGTTTGATCTGTTTTTCAGCCATTGCAACCGTCGTGACTGTGGCGGAGATTCTGAAAAACAACGGGCTCGCTGTTGAGAAGAGTAAGAACCATTTCTTTCCTTGTACCGTAGATTATGACTGATCATCTTATCTAGATCATCATTGCTTCCATGGTCATTCCACAAGATCTGTTGTTCTGCACTCTGAACTTATCCCTTTAACCATGACCTGTGTAGAGATTAGGACATCTACTGTGGAAATAAACGATGAATCGAGAGGCCGCCCATTCCAAAAGGCTAAGGTCAGAGAAGATTAAGCCCTTGTTTTAATACTAGTGGGACTTATTTCTTGTTTTTTCAGTGTCCTTGTTTATGTATGGAGTTCTACTTCCCCAATAAGGAAACTGACATTCCTCTTGATTCCCGCAGATTGAGATAGCGTTAGGAAAGAGCGAGAAGTTTGACGAGTTGATGGCCGCAGCTGCGGAAGATAGGGAAGCTGAAGATGGTGAGGAGCAGGCTTGAAAAAGAGCAGTAGGGACCACCTGCTGTTGCTGTAGTTGTTATTGTTGTTTAAAACTGCATGCACGAGAGATGGCATATGTTCTTGTTTAGCTTATGTTTTTCTATGGCAGTATGTGTGAACTCGTTGGCTGATGATAATCTGTTCGCGTTTTAGACATCTTTTCCGTTTCTTTCTTCGGCTATATATGAACTGTCTGCCGATTTTTATGGCAGTGTGTTTAAACTCATTGGCTGATGATAATCTGTTCCCATTCGAGGCATCCTTACGGTTTGTTTCTTAAGACTGAGCGAATGCGTTTTTCTTTCCTGTTCTAATCTGGTGATTCTGTAGTGTGAGTACGCAAATTGTTTTCTCCATAAGCAACTAAGCGAGTTTGCCATGCTACCTTGTGCTGTAAAACATATGTGTATTCTACAAGTTTTTTAGGGGGAAACTGGTACTGCAAGTGTTAAACTTGCAGTTGTTGTCAGTAAATTTTACAATTCCCGTTTCAGTTCCGAACGCAGAAAGTTCTTACGAAATAGATTCAGTTACCGCAGCGGCTGTTGAAAAACTACCGGTTGCTTAATGTGCCACGTCGCCTGAGGTGCACCAGGTGTTTAGACGGGAAGGAAGATGCAACAAGTCACTGGACACCAGCTGCAGGCCGCAGCACGTCGATTGCACGAGAGAAGAGCCGAGCTGACCCGAGCTGCTGAGGAGGATGGCAACCATGGCCGGGTACTGCTGCCGCTACTACTCGCCCTCCCTCCTGCCGCTGCAGCTGCAAACCGCATGTGCTGGAGGATGAGGACGGGCTGGCCGGCGGCGGCCGAGCCTGCAGGTGGCCGCGGCGGCGGCCGGCGGCGCGCAGGTGGAGCCCGTGACGGCGGCCACCGACGCCGAGTTCTTCCGGCCCTCCGACACCAGGCCCATCATGCTCTTCGACGGTGCGTGCCGAAACCTTCCTTTCTTCCTTCCGTGATTCGTCTCTCCTGTTGAACAACTGCAAATCCACTTCTTGGCTGTTAGCATGTGGTGATCTGAGCTTCTGCAGGCGTGTGCAACCTCTGCAACGGCGGCGTCCGGTTCGTGCGGGAGCATGATCCCAACAGGTCCGGCCCTCCTGCTTCTTGTACACCTTAAGCAAGATTTAATTTTGCTAGTACACACGACTGGTTGGTTTCCATCAAAGCAGAAGGATCAGGTACATTCCTCTCCAGAGCGAGTCGGGGAGTAAGCTCCTGCAGAGGTCAGGGAGAGCCCCTGACGACATCTCAAGCGTCGTTCTTGTCGAGAAGGACAGGTAAACTGACCGTCACCTTCTCCAAGAATTGATTATCCATCGACATTATTCATTGATTGAGCATTGGTTTTTGTTGTGCAGGTCCTACATCAAGTCTGAAGCAGTGCTGAGAATAATGGAGTACCTCAACCTGCCTTTCCCCCAGCTCGCCACTTTCCTCAAGTTCGCCCCTCTGTAAGCTCTCTCTCTCCGCTCAGCTCAGTTTACATGCACCATGGCATCTGCTGTGCACTTGTGCTATCAAGAGATCCATTTTACAACGACGATGTCATTGGTTCATACTGATTCCATTGCGATGATCAGGTTTCTGAGGGACTTCGCGTACGACAATGTTGCAAACAACCGGTACGCGGTGTTTGGTCGCTCAGAATCGGAGTCATGCGAGATACTCTGAATTGCTGCCCGAATACCTGAATGCTTTGTCTATATGATCATACATTAAGAATTTGTAGACATGAGATAACATTAGCCATCAATGGAATCAAATTAATTTAGGAAGAGTAGTACTCCTTTACGAGACACTCATGCAAGGAAGAGTAGTACTCCTATACAAGGCACTCATGTAAGGAAGCTTTGTACTTCTCCTTAGTCTGTGTATGATAAGAATGGGGCGTATCTAGTTGTCAAGGGTGTGACAACCAGACTTTTGGTATCACCATGCCTGCAGTAGTTCCATGTGCATTTAGAATCATGGCATTTGCTGGGGCAGTATGGTTACCCCAAGAGAGGTTAACGTTATCGAGATAGATGCCTCGGCAGTTCACACTTTTGCTGCACAAGATTTTGATAGCCTGTTGATCGGTTGATGTCCCATGGATGTTGATAAATCTTGCGTTGGTTATGGCCACGCCACCGTCCTACCAACACAATCAATTGCAGGCATATTTCAACCTTTGTTATTGGGGATGAATTTCCTCCCGTGAAAAATGTGATGATGACTTGATGAGTTTAGAGGATTTCACCTTTGGTGGACAATTTCCCCGAGGACAATAAAACTGGTGGATCATAATAGGATTTTGGACTGTAGAATCTCAGGCTGATTCTGTCACATAGTAAAATATCAATATTTTTCTTGTTTTCGTGGGCTAAAGCCCACAGTTTCAGAGTTCTCGGTATTTTTGTCATCAGCCGTGACACCAATCACGATGTGATGCCGATTCTGACGCGTCGTTGAAGCAAGCTAGGGTTCCTTGCCCCCAAAGAAGAAACCAATCCAGGCAAAGGCACCACGCTTGGTCTACATCGCAAAACCTTCAATCTAGACGGACGGTCTCAATGGCTCATGGGAGCGAGGCTCCGTCGCCAGATTAGAGAGAGAAGAGGAGACAACGGAATTGTAGAATGGAGTTTGAGGACAGGGCCAAGCCAGCCTAGCCCAACTCGCTACTCTACATATCCTTTTCATCATTGTTTCTTTCGTCAGGTCAAGCATAAACATCCATCTTCACCGGTTTTATGAAAAAGACTGCTGTAGAACTACAATCCTTTTTGGCTAAAAAAAACTATAATCCTTTTGTACAAAACAATGTCTTAGTAGTAAAAGCACAACTTTCGATAAGTTTTAGTGCAGTTCGTGTAAATATTACATATTGCAAAGTGTGGTTTCGTGAAGTATTACATGTTACACTATTACAAAGTTATACATCTCCTATTGTTTCCAACCACTATCCCTCGCGGTTTTGAGCTCCCTTGATACTCAAGGGTCAGAGATTATCCTCAAGTCATCAGCTACGGTTCATGAGAAGACTGTACGAGATATGTCTATTTCATTATTATCTCCTACAGTTTCTATTGGGAACCGTGAGGATGTCTATTTCAGAGATAAAAGAAAATCTGATTTAATGGCTACCCTAATGAAATATTAGCCATTGAAACAAAAATTTGTTAACATCTACAACAATTGAGAGAGATCACAAACAATAAAGTTCATGCATATAAGGTAAGATTAAAACATATCTTTTTTCTTTCTCTCGAATGAATATACCACATATATAGTAGCAAGTGATTATAAGTGGTCCAGCACTAGCAGAACGATATTGTTGAATAAGAATTTGTAGCCAACGGCCTAGTTCAAAAGCAGATGATAAAAAATATTCCATAATGGTACATACTCATGTTTTTAGAAGATGTGACACATATCCTTTACTGTTTGCTATATGACAGAAAATTAAGAGTATAGCAGCGCAAGATCAAGTATGAAAATTATTACTAATTAACCTGCATACTTGATTAGGCCTAGTAATTATTCTACATCGAGTATCATCAGCATCAGATCGAGCTTAGTTGAATACGAACAGCGGCATCATGCATCCGGCCGCATGCGCCTTGGTGGCCATCAAAATACTTGACCCATCCCACAATTAGGCAACATGAATTAATCATGCAGCAGGGTATCAAATTATTCATGGCATCATATTGGAGTATTTAAGCAACATTAGACAGTTAGGCAGCACAGAAGGCAACCAAGTCTGCATTAGGCAACGGAAGTTAAGGCCCCTGATTAGTAGCTAAACTCCATTAAGGCATCTTTGATTTAATTAAAAGGATTGGGCTTTCAGATTAAATCGAGTCTATCCTTATTTTTCCAAACATGATAATTTTGGAGTTATCCACCCGGCTAGCACTTTTAGGCATGTTTGGTTGGACTGTGGCTGTTAACAAAGCTGTTGTTGGCTGGTTCTTTAGAAAAGCTGCTGTGACTGTGAGAAAGTGAACATATGGCTTTTGGTTGATCCAAACCATCTACAACATTTTGAAAATTGAGCACTGAAGCTTCAGCATATTGCAAAAAGCTAGCAGAAGACAGCTTTTCCAAACAGCTGAATTTGCACTGCAAAGCCCATAGCTACCGTTGGCAAAAATTGCTGAAAAGCTGGCTGTTTGGTTGGGCAGCAGCTTTTTCCAGTGAAAAGCTGCTGAAAAGCCAAACCAAACACCCCCTTATATTTATATCTAAACCAATATAAAAGCATGACTTAAGCTGAGATACTATTCATCTCGATCGTCCGAGAATTATTAATCTAATTTTGTAATTCTACATCCAATGGTTGTGAAAAACACACACGCGGCACGGAGCAAATGGGGGTTGTAACAGAGAGAGAAGGGAGATAGGGGTGGTGCATGGTGGGCCGAGCTGGGCCGCAGAGCACCTCGTGAAAAAACTTATCCACTCCACTTATCCTCGTGGCGTGGATGATAGTTCTTCATCCTATACGTTTTACTTTAGGACCATTGGTTTGTCCATAAAAATCGTTGGGGATGATCTTGATATATACCATTTTGTTGAACCGTGGAGATGAGTTGTAAGGGATGTTCATGTTTTATAGTAGTGTTAGAAGTGTGCTTTCATGAAATATTGCATATTAAAAAAGTAGTTCCGTTAGATAAATGTATTTTTATGGTATTTTGGACATAAAAAGTCAATCTGATCCATCATTCAGAAAACTGAGCAGCCGAGGCCACTCTGTTCTTTCCGTTTAACACTTGCATGGTCCCTTTGAACTATAGTTTTTTTTTAAAGCCAACATGGCGGATTCTATTACTCATAATCAAAAGTTACATTGTCCGGTAACAAGGCCGAAATAAAAGATGGGGGAACCTCATGCCACAAAATCGACTGAGGACCGTCCGCTTTAGAAGCAAGAACATGAGCAACAAAATTAGCCTCTCTAGGACAATGATCAAAGAGCACTTTGTCGAAACCTCAACACAAAAAGGCACAATCTTCGTAGATGGCCGCAGCTGGACCAGTCGAATTTCCTCCATCTTTCATAACCTCCACGACCTCCATGCAATCCGAGTTCACAATCAGCCGGTTGCAACCAATTTGACCTGCCAGAATGAGGCCATCTCGCAGTGCACGCGCTTCAGCTTCAGGGGCATTAGAAGCATACAGAATACCACAACAACTAGCCGCAACGAAGAAACCACTGTCATCCCGCAAGACTGCACCCGTAGCGCCCGTCCCCTGATCGATATTGAAGGAAGCATCAACATTCAGTTTTATAAAGCCTTCGTTTGGTTTCTGCCATCTGAGCTGACAAACACGGGATGCCTTCTTCCTAGCTCTTGTAAAGTTAGCTACCAAGGCTGAGATCGCCTGAGCAGATTGAATAGATTTCTGAACCATCTCGCCACGGACAGCTTGCCTTCCACCCCGCTACCGGCGCTCGAGGCATTTCTCCAGTACACCGCCATGCCACCTTCTCTCCCCTCTCCTTGGTGTCTCCTCTTGGGAGCTCCTCCACACCCGCAACCTTCCCTGCCCTCGCCGAACGCTCCGCCAAGCCTGTCGCGCCTCGGGCAAGCTCGCAGCCGAGCGAATCAGTCAGCTCCCGTCCGGCATTGCCGCCCTGCCGAGAGCACATCGTCGGCATCATCCCCGTCCCCGAGTCAGGCGACCTCCTTTCCCCTCAAGCTCGCGCATGAGATAACTTTCCCTGTGGCGACCTCATTTTTGTCTTGTTATTGACTAGGGCCACAACAGAGCAACCGGACGCGGTCATCTTCTCCGGACACGGCGAACACCGTCGACCGCAACCCTATTCCCCATCCGGTGAGATCCCAACTCCCCTTCTCTGTTGTCCATTAGGTTCGCCATTAGTCCAGGAAACGCACAACTTATTTAATTGATTTTTCTCGCAGCCGAGCCTCCCAATTTCGAGTTTTCCTCATCTTCTCCGACGCCGGCCCCGTCTCCGCCGCCGCCAACTTCGTGGTCCACGGTGAGCACCAACGTCTTCTGATGTTCTCATGATTTTCCTTAGGTCCCTCTTTGCCTCCCTCACCGCATTGGTCCTCTGGACTTGCCCTAGGCCTCCCCGCCACCGAGGACCCGAGCTCCCTTGCGCCATCACCCGCCGTTGCTGTGGTCACCTCCTTCCCCATCTTCATCCGCCTCGGGCGAGCACCGAAACGATCCCGCGGTGAGCCTCTAGTTGCTTTTGCGCCCTCAACTATATCCCTCCCCCTCGCCAGAGTTTCCTTGGGTGCTTGCCGCCACCGGCGGTTGCCGTCGCTCGGGACATCGGCAATCAAAGCTACCGCGCGCCTTTTGAACCCAGGATCTGTAGATGAATGCCAATGATAGTTGGGTCCCGTTCCTTTGACCAAAAAAAAGAGGGAACAGAAAAAGGATAGAACCCGTGGACCCCCTGGTCATTGGCTGTAACTAGCTGAGGTGGGAGTAAGAAACATTTTAACCTAAATTCGAAATTCTGGGATTTAGCAGAAAAGGGTTAAAGACTAGTTAAAACTTCAAAAATGCAAATCTTGTGCAAATCAACTCCAAATTGAATGATTCTTTTTTTAATTCTTAATTTAATCTGTAGAACATTATGGTATACTTAATGTTCATGTTACATTGCTCCAAAATTGTGAAATTCCTGTACTACCCTTTTTGTTCAAAATTGAAATATGAATTTTAGAAAATATTTGACAACTTAAAAAGGGATATATGTGGTACCTAAATGTAACTCAAAACTAATGTTGCACATTGATTTCACCATGTTCCCCCATATACCCTTTCCATATATATCCAAACCCTAATTTTGACACACGTGACTTCGGAAATGCATAACTTTAGCCCTAGAACTCCGATTTCGACAAAACCAATTGCGTTAGTTTCATATAGAGATTTTCTACATATTAGAATGCATATTATTCATTTTTGGATCTCCACTCTTACTGGTTTTGATTAAAGCCCTTTCATTTGCTTTATTTCGGTATTCTGGGATTTGATTTTGAGTAGAACCGAGCACTGAGGAGTATAACGAAGCCGATTATTATTGTGATCCAGATCAATCCCAGCAAGGCAAGTTCACAAAAATACTCGCTAAGATTCCCTCAAGTTTATTTCATGCCTTGCTATTGGTTAAGGTTAATTGTTAGCTCGTATTGTCGTAATGATTGCAATGTGGTAGTGATGACGAATCACTAGTATTGCTAGGTTCGAATGGATCTCCACTCTTACTGGTTTTGATTAAAGTCCTTTCATTTGCTTTATTTCGGTATTCCGGGATTTGATTTTGAGTAGAACCGAGCACTGAGGAGTATAATGAAGCCGATTATTATTGTGGTCCAGATCAATCCCAGCAAGGCAAGTTCACAAAAATACTCGCTAAGATTCCCTCAAGTTTATTTCATGCCTTGCTATTGGTTAAGGTTAATTGTTAGCTCGTATTGTCGTAATGATTGCAATGTGGTAGTGATGACGAATCACTAGTATTGCTAGGTTCGAATGTGTTGCAAGATCAACGAGGATCTTTTAGTTGGACTAATGCAATATGAAACTCCTAATGGTGAGATGCGAGTGCCAGGGTACTGTCACCTACAGATGGATCGATCAGGCGGATTTAACCTGATTCGATACCGGTGTCGTAGGGCTTTACCTGTCACCCACGGTGGAAGACTTACCACAATGATCGGGTAGTCGAGGTCGGCCAACCTCGAACTAACGGCATTTTGGAAGTACTTCCCTTGGTCGAACCTTGATGGGTTCGCTCAGAACAAATGATATGGCTCGTGGTGAGTCATCTTTAAAATCACCCAAGCTTGTTTGACTTGATGTGATTATTGGATAGGAAATTCTTGGTTGAATTGATTCATATTCAGATCTGAGGATAAACTTGTTCATGTGATAGTTATTGATATTGTCTTCTCAATATTGTCCATGTTGTTGTTTATCATGCCATGGTGATATACATGTTAGCAATTGATTCCTGATTAATAGCTTTGCTAAAATTTACATGGGATGAGTATATGAATGTGGTTTGCAAGTACGAAAGTACTTACGGAATTCAATTCCGAACTTGTTGCAGGTGATCATAGTATTGGTGAGTTCTACGATAGTGAGAATGCCGATGCCGATGTTTAGCTTTAGCGATTTTTCCTTTGCGGTCGATTTGTGGTGGGTTTGTTTCAGCAGATGGAGATGGCATGGGCTGCCATCTCATGTTTTCCATTTTGATTGTTTGCTGTTTTGAAGTTGAAAAGCTTGTAATCGACCTTCGAGTCGACACTTGTGTATGGTATGACCTTCCTCGGATAAGAGGTGAACTATGTATGTTGATAACTCCTTCTCTTAGAGTTTGAACTGTGATATGAAGTTGATATCTGTGATCGATCCATATACAGTACGTGTATGTGTGAAGTATATGGAATCGATCGTAAAGAGGTGACGCCTCCTCTTAGTATTCACTCCGTGAAGTATTCTTGGTTGAGTGACCCATTAGCTGAGATGTAGTGCCGGCTAGGCAGGGTGTGGACTACCGTACCGGGCTCTCGAGCGACCCACTAGTCTCCGGACTAGGTTAGGGCGAGGGTACGACGATCGGGCTCCTTCGGAACTATTTTGCTTAGTGACTCAAGAGAAGCGCCAGTTCTTTACCGGGTCAGAAAATTGTATGTGGTTTTAGGAAGTTTAATCGCTTTCGGCCGGCTATTCTGGAGAAACACCGTCTGAGAACTCTCAGATCGGATCGGTTTTATTCATGGTATCTTGATCGGGATTATTACAGATGCATTGTCATCATGCATATCATTACTCACTTACACACCCGTAGCAAAACAAGAAATAATCTCCCTCGCAATTAAACACCGCGCGCGCTCTAACGAATCATTAATTATACAAGTGCTGCTCGATCTGCTCCAACCATTGCTACAGCGCCTGAGCAGCAGAGGAAGGAGAAGACGAGGAGGAGGAGGCGCGGTGCGGGCAGCGGTTGAACCCGTACCAGACGCTGTCGGGGAGGGGCTCGCCGTAGTAGAAGGTGGAGGGCGTGCCGACAGCGGCGCCGGGCTCGTAGACCCTGACCCATTCGGGCGTCCACCCGGCGCGGCCGGCGCGGCGGAGGTAGAGGTAGCAGACTCCGTACCCGCAGGGGCCCCCGATCCGGAACGTGTCCGTAGCGCACTGCTCGAACGCGCCGGAGCCGCCCAGCCGCGCCGCGTACACCTCGTTCCGGTACGCGTCCCCGAAGGCCAGGCTCACCGCGTCCGTCGTGCGCCGCGGGGACGCGCAGCTCGTCTTGATCCGCACCGTGTACCAGCACGTCCTGCCGCCGCCCACGCCGCCGTTGCCGCCTGCTCGCGTGGTGGTGGTGGTGGTCTGCGCGAGATCGTCAGGGCGTGGGAGCGGCTGGAACGACGACGACGCGGAGACGAGGTGCAGGCAGGAGAGGACGGCGGCGAGGGCGAGCAGGGGGAGCTGCTGCGGCGCTCGGGCCATGCTCCTGCACGCGATGGCGAGGTCGTGGCGGCGAGAGCTGGAGTGGACTGGGGAGGTGGTGGCTCGGCTGCCAATTGGTGGGAAGATTTATGCGGCAAGTCTGATCTGATCTGTCGAGGCAGAAGTCTGGTGGGCCCAGTGCAGCAGCAGCAGCAGTTGAGTTGGTAGATGTCTCGATGATGAGGTGGCTGGCAGTGGGGCCCGCACGTCTCTGTCAATCACATCATGTGTCCGGCATCGTGTGATTGTATAATGTGTGGAATTTGTCAGATGAGAGAAGAGGCTTATGTTGGGTTATGGTCCTCCATGATCCACGAGTATTAGTGTCACTGTCTTCCTTAAACATCAGTTACATCACTGGTAGGTGTAGGTTATGTGTTTTCCATTGCAAGGAAAAGATGTGCAGGATATGTGGGCCTCAGCTCTGAAATACGTACTAATTTGATCCAACGTCCAGAAGTGCAGACAATAGCAGGGATCACGATGGTAAAAATTGACCTCACCATTACATACACATGTACCACCTAGAATTGCGGCACGTGGTGCCCAGCTCCCGACGACAAACACCTTCTCGCCTCCTTCATGAAACTACAGAAAATTAAAACGAGACAATTATTTCAAAATAATCGAAACCCCCAAGCTTTTTACTGGGGGAGTTTGAACTTTCAAAAAATTTAAAAGCTTTCTTATAATTTAATTATTCAAAACTTCAAACCGTGAAAACTCAACTAAAGTAAAAAAGAAATCAAACCAGACCCTCGGCTTTTGGCTATGGCGGGGCGTCGCGCACGATGCCGGCGGGTGTCGCCGGCGCGAGAGAAGGGCCGGATTGGGCAGTAGCAAGAGCTCGGGGTGATTGACGGCGAGAAGAAACCAAGCCGCCATGTGGATCGTCGACTTCCCGAACAATACCTAAAAAAGGGTATAAAATGCCATGGATGTCCAATTTGTTCCACTATAAAATTTGCTCCTGAAAAAGGCATCCGAACTCACGCATGGCCAATTACCAGTTGTATGATGTATCACCACAATCCAAATTGCTAGCCACACTTGCCATCATCCATGACGAATTGATCGAAGAAGCACATGGCGAGTGCGCCTCACCAGATCCAAACCAACCATTAAGTACCCAATCATCATCGCATTTAATACTCACAAGTCATAAGCACAGGCGACCTGCAGTACCCCGCACTTCGACACAGCAATGGCCGCGGCGGCGACCACCGGAGGCAAGGACGAGGAGGCGCTGACGCTGCTGGGGTTCTGGTCGAGCCCGTTCGTGCTGAGGGCGCGGTTCGCGCTCAACCTGAAGGGCGTCCCCTACGAGTACGTCGAGGAGGACCTCTTCGGCGCCAAGAGCCAGCTCCTCCTCGCCTCTAACCCCGTGCACGGCAAGGTGCCCGTGCTCATCCACGGCGGCAGGCCCGTCTCCGAGTCGCAGGTCATCGTGGAGTACGTCGACGAGGCGTTCCCGGGCAGGGCCCCGCGGCTCCTCCCCTCCGACCCGCACGACCGCGCCGTCGCCCGCTTCTGGGCCTCCTTCGTCGACGAAAAGCTGCTGCCGACATGGATACCGGTGTACGGCGGCAGGACGGCGGAGGAGAGGGTGGAGGCGGCGTGGCGGGTCGTCGAAGTCCTGGAGACGTTGGAGGGGACGCTCGCGGAGTGCTCCGAACAGGGGAAGAAGGGCTACTTCGGCGGGGACGGCGTCGGGCTCGTGGACGTCGCGCTCGGCGGGTTCCTCGGATGGCTGCGCGCGTCGGAGGCCATGTGCGGGGTGAAGGTGATTGACACCGCCAGGACGCCGCTGGTGGCGGCGTGGGCGGAGCGGTTCGGCGCGCTCGACGGTGTGAGGGAGATCGTGCCGGATACGCAGAGGCTGGTGGAGTATAACCTGATGAAGCGGGCTCGCCGCGGGCTGCCGCTGCTGCCGCCGCCGTCGGTAAGCAAGCAAGGAGCAGCTGGAGCCAATCCACCAGAGAGGAACTGCATTGGATCCCACACCGTATTTCCACCATTAGCTAGGTCTACGAATCTGCCGCAGATTCCTCCGTAGTATCACTGTACGTGTTCCTGCTGTCCCTCATTAGGGCCCGAATTTTTACTGGATTTCTGTACTGAGATCGAAATTTCCGAAATAATCGAGATCGAAGACTGCGGCAGGCCATCGCAGCTGCAGTTGGGTTGTAGACGAAGAGGCGGCCGACAGTGGGCCCGCACGTCTGTGTGAAAATTCATCATGTGTTCATGTGCCTGCATCGTGTGATGATGATTATATAATGTGCGGACTCGTCAGATGAAGAACGTGATTATGGCTCTTCATGATCCACGAGTAGTAGTGTCATTGTCTTCATTAACAAACCAGACAAGTGAATGATATACATGGCCATTGGATCTCCTCCACGAGATTACCGTGGGAGATTTTTCTTTTTCTTATTCTTTCTTGGTAAAATCGAGAAGAAAAAAAACAAAAATAATGGGGCATTCCGAGAATTGAACTCGGGACCTCTCGCACCCTAAGCGAGAATCATACCACTAGACCAAATGCCCTCATGTGATGCAAACCCAGGCCTTATTTTAGAGATCATCTCAATAAGGAGCGTAACACCTCCCCTCAAGGTCCTCTTCAGCTTAATTAACACTAATATTGCCGCCTACAATGCATAAGTGCATCTTAAGTAAATGACTATGGAACAAACATTAGCCTCGACTCACAGAAAAAAGACAGAAGAAAACAGCATGCATACTGCCCACGATTCACAGGTTTATTACAAACAGCAAGTCTTCCTAGCTGTCAATCAGTTGATCCTGGAGCACTTCCTCCTTATCTCACCCTGGCTGCCAGTCTTCACCGCGATGCTGCTCATGCTGACCATGGCCTTGGGGAACTCGTAGGTGAACCTGAGCCCGAACAGGCCGCGGATGTTGCCGGCGTACTTCTGCACGAACCCCTGCGTCGCGGCGTCGCCCCACAGCCTCTGGTCCGACTCCAGCACGGCGGCGCCGTCCCCTAACGTTCTTGAAGAAGCTCGCGTCGAATGAGCCTGCGCTGTTCGTGTCCAGCGCCACCCGCCGTGAGGGGTCGCCGTTGGGTGGGCAGAGCGCCCGCAGCTGCGGCAGGAACGCCGGGCTGATCGTTGGGTCGGCGTTGCCCGTCGCCGTGAAGTTGTACAGGCGGTACTGGAAAAGCAGGCAGTGCGTCTGCCCGATGGTGTGAGCACCTACAAATGACAGGTTCGTGTTCTCACTTGTCAGTTGTTAATTTGTTATAACATTCGTCACCGGAACGATAGAATGGATGGTTCATCGCAAAAAAAAGAAAGAAGCAAAATGAGAGATAATTCACTGAAGATTATGTATCGTGCATGTGGTCAAGAAGAAAGGAAGATTACCAACTAGTGTAACGAGATCATGATCTGTCAGGCCTTGGGCTGCAAACTTCTGCCTCTGAATGGATACAGCGTCGGCAGGAGATGGCAAGGCCTTGGCATCTGAAGCTGATGAAATTCTTCCATCTCGTCGTCCCAGAGGTACTGACCAGCTTGGCCCGCCGGTCTTTCAATTGGTAAAAAATGTGCAATGAGCAAGTCAGTCATCACTCAATAAAAAGCCAAACGGGCAATTCAGTCATCAAGCTCTCAATCAAAAGGTGAACAGTACTTAGCAGGAATTCAGCACAAAACTTTCCTAGTTACAGACTCACCAGATCAACAGAATCACGTGCGGCGAGGGCCAATATATCAGCACAAGACACCACCCCAGGGCATGCGGCTTCCAACTGGGACTTCGCATCATCTATGACTTCAAATCCCCTAAGACCAAAATTCTGTGGCGCAGTCCTTTCAGAAGACGCTCCAGAAAGCAAAACAGACGCATCGCATCCCTACAAAGCATGCAAGCAGAGTCAGATGCTAAACAGGAAAGCAGAACAACTCGAGGTCGAGGTCCTTTCCTTCCCATTGTATATGCATTTCTATCTATTGGGAACAAATAGGACAACATAACATGGGATCAAGAGTAACAACGTGAGTACCGCAACAGAATTATAGAACTAACTTGGACAAAACAGTCATGGAAGTGTAGCCTGAGCAAGCCTGGGGCAATGGTGGCATCGTTGTTATAATACTTTTCGACAGTAGATCTCACTATATCCTCCGCATCAGGACAGTTAGAATCGTAGAATCCTCTCTGCAGTCCTTGGCTATGGACCAAATAACTTCTCAGCAAAGCATTGAATAGGAAGAAAATAGCTGCTATTTCTGATGCTGCCATGGTCTGCGCAAGAGTTACCAAGAACAGTTATAATTGTGTCAATCCTGTAATCGTATTGTTCATTATAAAGGGTCGCTCAGCTTGCGCTATCCTCCGATTACTGCAATCTTTTCGTAATCTTGGCTAGTGGAGTAGCAAGTGGATCATGCACTACTGAACTATGTGGATTACAGCTAGTATATCAACCTGCATAATTTATAATCTATATATCCCACACCATCAAATTATGCAAGAATCACGGTGTCAGATGGGGAAGTTCTCTCGTTGGGCCGTATGCGTTCATATTTTACGTTTAGTTCTGTTCTGTAAGATAGCAGCAGCCACTCAGCCCTCAGTACGGAAGTGCTGGATTTCCATGTTGCACCCACATAACCAAGCCGGCCATATGGTCCACCATAGCATGTCACTCAGTAGAACATTAACTAAAATCATAACCCCTTCTGCAACTCGAACAATCAGATACGGAATATATGCGCTTCCTTTTATGCGGGTAGCATTCTATAGAATGTTTCATATTCTCGGATAGCATTGTTAGCACCAGCTCAGGTTTCATACTAGAATGTGATTATGAATCATCCTGATTTCAGAAACATGGTCATGCTATTGAGCCAATCGTTCTAACTTGGAAATTTGTCGTTCGTAATATCCATTTCAAGGTTAAATGAATAACATTTGAAACTCGTTGGTCTGAACTGTGTAAGCTCAACAGTAAACGGAGAACTGGAGAGAGTAGGGTGATCTCTAAGTCTTGAAGACAGGCAGGCCACTAAATTTTGAGCAATCTAATTACAAATGGATTTCGGCACTTTGAAGTAAAAAAAAAGTCATTCAAATAGATGCATATATGTGGCTGTGTGCTTCTTATAATGCAGAGGCCGAGAGATATAAAATTCTTCCCTTTTCTAAAAAGTAAATAGATGCATATATTCAGAGAACGAATTATATGCATGAGAAGTGGTATTTTAGTGTTACTCGTGATTCGAGAAGAACATGCATGAGAAGCGTTACAGATAAGGTCTGCTAGTATAACTCGTGAAGAACATGGGAAACAGTTAGTGGAAGCGTTTCTCACAAGTGGGCTTGACATGCTTGGACTCCCACTATAGTCATTTTGCATTTCACGTAGGCCACAATGAAGTGATGGACGTGCTTCTTGCAAATCGATAAGAAAAGGCATCAGTGTCCTAGCACTGATAAGCATAGTCTAACAGATAGACCATACCTACTTTTTTGGTGTCTGCATCATTTATGAGAGCTAGCTAAGAAAAACTCATCTGCTCAAAATTCCCATATAATGTTTTCTCTATCACCAATACCGTAGGAAGGTGATCACCCTGTTTTCATTTTAGTAAACTGCGTGAAGAGATAATCTCGAAGTCAGCTGATGATAAGCATCCAGATGACGCTGTTATGCACCCAGTTACACCACCCCCAACGGTCAACAAAGAAGCAAGGTTCAGACAGGCCAAGTAAGAATTTTGTTTTGTAGTAGTAACCAGATCTCATGATGACACTTCGAAAAAGATTGAATAAAGAAGACTACGAGAAGCATATTTGTTCTCATCTGTTGTAATTTAGCGAGATTTGGATTTTTGGATTTGGGGATTGCAGAGCAAGAACTGAAGTGAGGAAATTCTAGGGCCTTCTCGCCCAGTCCGGTGCCCCTCTATTCCTTTTTATTTTCGTTTTACAGTTTAGTCCCTCAATAGTTACATATTTACTAATTGACACAACTCAACAATCTCTCTCAAGAAGGGGCAAATGCATCATACAACCCCATCTAGCTGCAAAAGACTGAAAATAATGTTTCTGGTAGACCCTTCGCAAGGACATCTGCCAACTGATTTGATGAACCCACAAACGACATACAAATATTTCCTTGATCCAATTTCTCCTTGATGCAATGGCGGTCTATCTCACTGTGTTTTGTCCGATCGTGCTGCACAGGGTTGTTTGCAATATCAAGTGCCGCCTTGTTATCACAATACAACATTAACGATTTTGTTTGGAGTAAACCCACCTCCATCAACAGGATTCCTAACCATAATAATTCCAGGGCCGGCCCTGCAGGGGGGGCGGCCGCCCCGGGCCCCCAAATCTCAGGGGCCCCCAAATCCCAGGGTTAAATTTTTTTTAATTAGTATGTATAAATTATTTGTATGAATATTATTGCTTTTGGATGTATTTAAGTATTTATTAGTAAAATTTCATATATATATGCGTATATTGATTATTATTGTTGTTATGATATTTATATTAAGGGGCCCGAGTTTTAGTTTCGTCCAGGGCCCCCCAAAATCTTAGGATTTCGCCCCGGGCCCCCAAAATCTCGGGACCCAACTGTGCCATGGACCTAAATTCTGTTTTACAAGTTCGTGTCAGCATTCCTGTTGAGTTCCCAACTGTTATTTTTCTCCAAAGCTTTACAAGTTCCCAACTGTTATTTTTCTCCAAAGCTTTCATCTCCTCAATCATTGATGCCTTCCACTTAGATCCTGCGTGGCCTCTCTCCAATCTTTGGGTATGGATGTAGAATCAAGAGAAGCAATAAAACTTTTAAAGAAAGGACTACAATTATCATAGGAGATGAATTTAGCAATGTCATCTTTGTAGCCAACACAATCCTTTAGACGTGCTGGTATAACTAAGGTCTAAGAGGCTTTTGTAAGGCAATAGGAAGATCATGAACAAGAGGAGAGTTAGGGGTAACAGCAGAGGGTTCAATACCTTGCTCCATTGTGTCTTGTATCACTAAGTTAGGGGACGGTGACATGGGATCTGCAGATATTGGAGCGATGGGTTGTACTACCTGTTTAGTGGGTGACAAGTCATGCACCTCCTGAACATTGGAGTTACTACTGTTCTCATCCGTGTTCAGGTTTTTCTCCCCCTGCATAACTTGCCTAAATCGAGGTGCATCGAAAGAAGGAACCAAAACTGGGCCAATAAGAACGCCTCCACCATCAACATTCTCCCCCTCTCGATCAATCCTAGGAGGAGTGGTAGAGGAAGAAGGATGACATGTATCATAGGCCGGAGAATAAAATGACTCATTTTCACAAAAAGTAACATCCATGCTCACAGAAAAACGCCGCTCAGCTGGGCACCAGCAACGATACCCCTTCCGAGTAGGAGAATACCCAACAAAAACACAATGAACCGCATGAGGATCAATTTTTCCTACGAGTTCTTGTAGTCATGAACAAAACAAACACAAGTAAACACTTTCAGCGGCACAATAAAAAGATTAGAACCACTCAAATATTCTGTTGGGGTTTTATAATTCAGAACGTGTGAAGGCATACGGTTTATGAAGGAAGCTGTTGTTTTAACCACCTCACCCAAAGAAACTTTGGTACATTCATTGTAAACATGAGAGAACGTGCAACCTCTAGTAAATGTCTATTTTTTTTGTTCAGCGACACTGTTTTGGGTAGGAGTATTCACAATTGTAGTTCGATGTGTAACGCCATTTGAGGACAGAAAATGGTCAAAATCCTTATTAACATACTCAGTACCATTGTGTGAACGCAAATTTTCACTTTTGCATCATATTGGTTGCAAATCAAAGCGTAGAAAATTTTTGAATGTAGAGAAAACATCACATTTTTCTTTGAGCAAATAAAGCCAAGTACAGCGACTAAAACCATAATTAAAAGTTACAAACCAGCGGTCTCTGAAAAGAGAGTTTGTGACAGAAGGACTCCAAACATCTGAATGAACATCTCAAAGGGAGTTTGACTTCTTTCACTGCTACTAGGATAAGTGGCTCTTGTATGTTTGGCAAGTTCACATGCATCACATACAAGCTTATCCTTGCAGCAGGAAGCAAAAAGAGATGGTAATATACGAGCTAGAAGACGGAAAAACAGATGCCAAAAGTCTACGGTGGAGTAGTAGCAACTCATCTGTGCATGAGGTACATGCAGCAAGAGCAAGCGGAGCTGCATCAATGTCGAGGTAGTACAGACCATTACGCTCGGTTCCAGTCCCAAGTACCTATCCTGTGTTCAGTTCCTGAAAGACACAAAAGTTAGGTTCGAACCAAGCTGACTTCGTAATCGAGCTGACAGTTAGAAGATTCACAGGAAAATTCTTCTTTATATGACCTGCTTAATCCCTCGAGCATCACTAGTATAATGTCTACCATGCTGTTGTTGTTGCCAACCATGCGAATATCCAATCAAGTCAAAGCAATTCTTCTTTATGAGACCTGCTTTCTTGCAATGGTCACATATTACTTTTGATTTCCTGTTATACTCAGATCTGATAGCATTTGCTTGATCATCATTAGAAACAACAGAAGGTGGGATAGGAGCCTATGAAGACAAAGCTGCACGAGCATCGACACTCGGCTGTGAAACCACAACGTGGTTAGATAAATGAGTCTCCTCCTCGAGAATACTAGAGATTGCTTCTTCAAGAGATGGCCAATCTGCCTCCAAAAACCAAACTCAGAATTTAGCCCTTCTAGAAAGGTATGCACAAGGATTGGTTGAAACCACTCACGGAGGAGGGCCAAATCTGTTGGATCATTAGACTTGAATGGACAAAAAAAATTCAAGGTCCCTGTACAACGTTTTCAGTTCCCCAGCATACTGGGTTACAGACCTTTGCCCTTGTTTAAGATGTCTCATCTCATGGAGCACCCTCGTCACTTGCATTTTGTTTGTTCTTCCAGAAAGTTGCTTTGCAATTTCCTTCCACACCTCAGCAGCATTTTGCAGATTTTCAACTTGCTCATGAATTGAAGGCTCCATAGACCCGAGCAGCCATACTATAACTCGTTGTTAATTTTGTTCCCATTGCTCCAACTCCACTTCATTAACTAGTTTTGGAGCTTTGTCATCCCAAAATCAGAGTTGCATGGTGGGAGCAACTGAAATAATTTCCTGGACCCAAAACTTGACTGGGTTAGGATCCAAGGTTATGGTTCCTTTGTGCTTCTGTTGGGTCTGCTCAACAAGTTGAGTAAACAACTTCTGCATACTCTCACACAGCTCGCCAACATCGGACTCCCCTGTTTTACTGGGCCCACCCATTCCTTAGCAATTATAGCAAACTAGAATCACACTACGCAGCACACACACCACTATCACCTCAAGAGTACGTGCTTATTGATGAACATAAGCAATCCTAACAACATGAGCTAAGAGAGCCATCAACTTATTGGAGCAAGCAACTAGTCACAGACTACCATGGATCGTACGCTTTGATACCATGTTGTAATTTAGGGAGATTTGGATTTTTGGATTTGGGGATTGGAGAACAAGAAGTGAGGAAGTGAGGAAATTCTAGGGCCTTCTCACCCAGTCCGGTGCCCCGCTATTCCTTTTTATTTTCGTTTTACAGTTTAGCCCCTCAATAGTTACATATTTACTAATTGACAGGACTCAACATCATCTGCAAGGAAGGAGGCAATAAATGAAAGAGGTGACGGTAACTCAACAGGAATGCTGACACATTACCTCCTGGCACCTAGACTTCCAATCTGGTTCTTGGGCTCGTTCTTCACTCTATTATTGGTACATAATACTGAAATAAACTTTATCTTGTATAATTTTGAACTAGAAATAGAAGGACCGAATTTTCATCTAAAGCAGCCAATTTGATCCTGAAACGAAAATGCGGCTCTTTCTACATAAGTTCCAAAATTAGTCCTTCAACTCCCAAGTGAAAAACAGTTTAGCCCCAAAACTCGTTGAATTGTACGACAAACCAAAGAGAATGTCTACTTGGAGTCTGAGCCTGGTTTACTAAATCAGGACATTAGGGTTCTACAATAAAAGGCTGCTGACAAAACATGGGCCAACTCGATCAACATCTAGAAAAATCAACAGACGGGCCAGATGAATCCCATGCAAGGCCAGGAGATGGTCCAAACCCTGGAGAACATTTGACGACTAGGCCTCATGGTGTTCGTGTTTAGCTGTTAGTTAACTGAACTGTCCTTCATAGCTACCGTGACTCAGCAAACGACTAGTCTACTAGGATTGCGAAAATCATTTTTTACGGTCAACCGTTGCCATGGTCGATTCCGACAGCTGAGTTAATGTGATTATTTATGGTTGAAAGCTAGTTTTTTATAAGTTAGAAGTTGATTATGTTGTAGTTGGAACCTATAGTTAAAACCTGACTATATTGTAATTGAAAATTGACTGTATTGTAGTTAAAACCTCACTGTTCCGACAGCTTTACTATAGCTGTCAAAATTTCAGGATATCCTAGTTCTTGTTCTTGATCTGTCAGTAAAGCGACACTGCCAAGAAACTAGCCAGGTGCCATGCCGTGATTAGTCTACATGGGGACACCCGACTACTCGAGCCAAACACAAGTGCACGATCGAAAATGACAGCAGGCGAGGTGGCCTGGGCAGCCGGGAACGTCTGACCTGGACGCCTGGCATCGGGCACCGGATATGCACGACCTTCTATTCGGTCGAGCACCTTGCGTGCAGGGGCGGGGGACTAGCAGCGCCAGCACGTAGCCGTCGGAGCGGCCACCGTCGAGCCCGGCCACGCGACGCGGACGCGGACGCGGCCAGCTCACCCGAAGCCGCGCCGACGTGGGCACGACCACCGGCCACCACGTTCCGCCTTCTCGAAGCCGGCGAAGTGAAAGCGTATCTACTCGCCTGGCCGCTTGGGACGGCGACCTCGGGGGGCTGTGACGGTGTAACATCCGAGGTCGGCGACTCTGCGTCGTACACAACAATCTTCATCTTTTTTCTTTGAGAGGTGTTTTCTTCCTTTTGAGATGGAGAAGTAGCAGTACTGGCACCCGGTTGGAGTTGGATCGGGGCGTGGTGCCATGGATTAATCAACTCAGCCGGCAGCGACGGGTACCTGGCCAGGTTTTTTAGTGTTATCCAACGCGAGATCCGTGGGGACGACGCGTATCGGGGAAACCGGCCGTGAGACGTGCACACCCTGTGCCTCTCTAAACAATAGGAAAAAAGCAAAAGAAAAAGGGAAGAAAAATCGCCGCGTCGGGTTTTTTCCCTCCTCCTCTACAGCTAGCCTGATCGGATCGGATCTGCCTCCCTTCCGTTCGTCTGCTCCTCTCGCCACCACCACTGTGCTGCTCCTCGTAACCTGGTAAGCCCCTCTCTCTCTCTCTCTCTTGCTCGCTGAGCAGCGGCGCTTAGGCTTAGTGATCGATAGCCTTGTACTAGTGCCGTGCTGCCGCTTCTCTCTGTCGGCTAGATCCGCCGGTTTCTTTCCGCTCTTGCCGCGTCGGTGCGTCATGCGTTTTCCTTTTTCCTTGGTCCGTGCCGTGCTTGTTGCTCCGGCGAGGCTATTGTAGTGTTGTCGGTGCAAGTGCGGGTGCTGTTGTCCGTTGCTTTCGCTCGCTCGTCCTCGTCTCTCCGTCTGCCGGCGGCCTCGATCCGCGCGCTTTCTGTCGGTTTGTAGCTAAACTCGTGGCTATGCGTTGTGCAGGTGACCCGTGAGAGCGCGGAGGAGGAGGAGGAGGAAGGAGGGATCCTTCGTCATGGCTCAGATCTTGCTCCATGGCAATCTCCACGCTACCATTTTCGAGGCCTCGTCGCTTTCCAACCCCGGCCGCGCCAGCGGCGGCGCCCCCAAGTTCATCCGCAAGGTATAGCTCCCTTCTTTTTTTTACCTTATTTTTTCTTTCAATTTCGGTCGAAGCAGTCAAGCAGAATCTTTGCCGCGCCCAATTAACATGCTAAGTCTACAGTAACACATGGTAAAATGATGAGATTAGAGAAGAAATAGAGATGATGATCCTAGTCAAAAATTGAAAGCACTGTATGCTTTGTTACTTGATATCTATGCTTTTATTTGTCGTGTCGTGGATGTCCATTTTACCACTTTCATGCTGTCGAATTGTAAAATGGAAACCCCAGTACACCTTGTATTTTGTGTTGGCTTTCAATATTAAGTTACACTATGTTTTTGATACAGCATCTTTAATAGAGTTTTTTGAGATAGCACCACTAATAGAGTTTGTTCAGGTCGGCCATGTGCCTACTGTAGTTCTCGTCTAATTTAAAGGTTGGCCTGATTATGATCATCTTGATTACCTGAATTGCTAGTCTGAATCTGGAGTTTGTTGTATGTAATGTGTGCTTTGTGTCATGTCACCTAATGTGTTTCATCATGTTCTAACTCAACTAGCTCATATGACAGTTTGTGGAGGGGATTGAGGACACCGTCGGTGTCGGCAAAGGCACCTCCAAGCTATACGCCACCATTGATCTGGAGAAAGCCCGTGTTGGGCGTACTAGGATGTTATCCAATGAGCCCGTCAATCCTCGCTGGTACGAGTCGTTCCACATCTACTGCGCCCACCTTGCTGCCGATGTGATCTTCACTGTCAAGGCTGATAACGCGATCGGGGCGTCGCTCATTGGGAGGGCGCACCTGCCTGTCCAAGAGCTTCTGGATGGAGAGGAGATTGATAGGTGGCTTGAAATCTGTGACGAGAATCGTGAGCCTGTTGGTGAGAGCAAGATCCACGTGAAGCTTCAGTACTTTGATATTTCCAAGGACCGCAATTGGGCGAGAGGTGTCCGGAGCGCCAAGTATCCTGGTGTTCCTTACACATTTTTCTCGCAGAGGCAAGGATGTAAGGTTACCTTGTACCAAGATGCCCATGTGCCAGACAACTTCATTCCCAAGATCCCGCTTGCGGATGGGAAGAACTATGAGCCCGCCAGATGCTGGGAGGATATCTTTGATGCCATAAGCAATGCTCAGCATTTGATTTACATCACCGGCTGGTCTGTGCACACTGAAATCACCTTGATTAGGGACACCAATCGCCCGAAACCTGGAGGAGATGTTACTCTCGGGGAGTTGCTCAAGAGGAAGGCCAGCGAAGGTGTCCGGGTCCTTATGCTAGTGTGGGATGATAGGACTTCAGTTGGCTTGCTGAAGAGAGATGGCTTGATGGCCACACATGATGAGGAGACTGCAAATTACTTCCGAGGCACGGATGTGCACTGTGTTCTGTGCCCTCGCAACCCTGATGATTCAGGCAGCATTGTTCAGGATCTGCAGATCTCAACTATGTTCACGCACCATCAGAAGATAGTAGTTGTTGATGATGAGATGCCAAACAAGGGCTCCCAGCAAAGGAGGATAGTCAGCTTCGTTGGTGGCATTGACCTCTGTGACGGAAGATATGACACTCAGTACCATTCCTTGTTTAGGACACTTGACACTGTCCATCATGATGACTTCCACCAGCCCAACTTCGGGACTGCATCAATCACGAAGGGTGGTCCAAGAGAGCCATGGCATGATATTCATTCAAGGCTGGAGGGGCCCATTGCTTGGGATGTTCTTTACAATTTCGAGCAGAGATGGAGAAAGCAGGGTGGTAAAAATATTCTTGTGCAGCTCAGGGATCTTTCTGAAATAATTATTCCCCCTTCTCCCGTCATGTTCCCAGAGGACAGAGATACATGGAATGTTCAGCTCTTCAGATCCATTGATGGTGGTGCTGCTTTTGGCTTCCCTGATACTCCTGAGGAAGCTGCAAGAGCTGGTCTTGTAAGTGGAAAGGATCAAATCATTGACAGGAGTATCCAGGATGCATACATAAACGCCATCCGGAGGGCAAAGAACTTCATCTACATTGAGAACCAGTACTTCCTCGGAAGTTCCTATTGCTGGAAACCAGAAGGCATCAAGCCTGAAGAAATTGGTGCTCTGCATTTGATTCCAAAGGAGCTGGCATTGAAGATTGTCAGTAAGATTGAAGCTGGGGAACGGTTTACTGTTTATGTTGTGGTGCCAATGTGGCCTGAGGGTCTTCCAGAGAGTGCATCTGTACAGGCAATTCTGGACTGGCAAAGGAGAACGATGGACATGATGTACACTGACATCGTACAAGCTCTCGAAGCAAAGGGAATTGAAGCAAACCCCAAGGAATACCTTACTTTCTTCTGCTTAGGTAACCGCGAGGTGAAGCAGAGCGGGGAATATGAACCCCAGGAGCAACCAGAACCTGACACTGATTACGTCCGCGCTCAAGAGGCTAGGAGGTTCATGATCTATGTTCATACCAAAATGATGATAGGTACTGAATCCGTTCTACTTAATCCTTGGATTACATCATATTTTAATATCAAGGCTTTGAATGGACTGCATAACTTTTGTTTATCTAAAGCAATGTTGGATGTAGTTACAGAGCATATCTTTCTGGCATACATAAATTGGACGGCAATACATTGTTTTGTGGTTGCATCTGCCTGTTTTAGCTATACACAGTTTGTTCATTTGAAAAACTGACAGCAATTGGAAATCAGTTTCCCTTCCTTTTAAAGATCAGGTCATGAAAAATTGCTTAAAATCGTAAAGAATCAAATATCTAAAATGGGTTTGTCATATGCTTACTATTGTATTTTCTTTGAAGATTTCCTATTTATTTTAAATGAATCACAATAAAACCAATGTCCTATTGCTGATTAGCTACTCCTGTTGGCAAATCATTGACCAACTGATTACATTGTTTTCTTGTGTGGTTTGAAAAGACTTGATTATTGGTCAAACTAGTAACTTCACTTTACTATTCTCATTTTCAGTTGATGATGAGTACATCATCATTGGGTCTGCCAACATCAACCAGAGGTCAATGGACGGCGCTCGTGACTCCGAGATCGCCATGGGCGCGTACCAACCATACCATCTGGCAACCAGGCAGCCTGCCCGTGGCCAGGTCCACGGCTTCCGGATGGCTCTGTGGTACGAGCACCTGGGCATGCTGGACGACGTGTTCCAGCACCCGGAGAGCCCCGAGTGCGTGCAGAAGGTTAACAAGATAGCGGAGAAGTACTGGGACATGTACTCGAGCGACGACCTGGAGCAGGACCTCCCCGGCCACCTCCTCAGCTATCCCATCGGCGTCACCGGCGAAGGCGTGGTGACGGAGCTGCCGGGGATGGAGTTCTTCCCCGATACCAGGGCCCGCGTCCTCGGCGCCAAGTCGGATTACCTTCCCCCCATCCTTACCACGTAGATCCCAGCAGCACACTCTGGGCTGTCCTGTCCTGTCTGTGGCCTCAGTTTGGTCGTTTGGTGATTCAGAACTTGTTTCAGAATAGCAGGTGGTTGTGGTAGTGTGAGGAAGTAATAAGCGCAGTGCTGCACGGTTGAGAAAAACACGGTAGGGCTAGGAGGATTGCTGCGTCAGCAACGATCCTCTGTAAGATGGGACTTGAATACTTGACATGGTCTGTGTTGTTTGTACCGCTGTTTAATTAATCATTTCATACCACCATGTAGTACTTTCTGTGATCATAAATGTAGGTTATTATGGAATGCGTGTAGTTAATTTTTTTAAATTTTGATCACGAATAGATATGAAAATATATTGATATATTTTATAAAAATAATATCATTAGATTTATGTTGTAAAATTCTTTTATTATATATATTTTTTATAATATATTATAGATGAAAATTATAGTTAAAATCTTGTGTTAAAGACTGTAAAAAATTAAAAATAACTAACATCTATAATCAGAGAGAGTAGCGGTTAGTTAGCTGTGCTGCTTTTCCTTCGTGACATGCGAAGATGGGGAGAAACGAAACGTCGGAAGCACGAGGAAGCGTCTGGTTGGTGGAGGCCTGAATTAGCTTGAAATTCTGATGATTCTGCAAGTAAAGTGGGCCCGATTGTTTGAGGAGACGGGCCCATTTGGGGAGTGGTGGGGGCCGCAACTTGCGAAGTCACCATCGAGAGGAAGAGGAGAAGAAGCACAGCGCACTGTCACATTGCATCATCATCCCTTGCAAATCTCCGTCAACCCCACCACCCAGCCTCCTCCCTCTCCTTATCCTAAATCGCACAGCGCATACCCAATCCATCCTGATTCCTGCCATCCCTCATAAATCGACCCCGTCGGTGCCCCCAATCCGATTTGATTTGGTTCGATTCGATTCCGTGTTTCCATCCCATTCCGAGGCGAAGCGGGGTTAGCCGGTGCCGCCGGTGGTGGTGGTGGTGTGATCGGACGCGTCGCGCGCCATGGCGGCCCGCTACGGCGGCGGATCGGCGGCGAGGGTCGGCGACTTGGGCCTGGACCTGGGCAGCGCGGGCTGGGACTGGCGCGCCATCCCGCGGCTGCTCTCCTCCGCCTGCATGTTCCTCTGCTCCGGGTGGGCTCGCTTCGCATGCCCCTACTAATTCTTTGCATTTTCCTTTCCCTCGTTCGTGTCGCGTGCGGCGATCTATCTATGCTGGGAACCAGCTGTTGCTTAGAGGCAACGTGATCTTTGTTTGCCCCGTTGGTGTCTCCCTGCAACACAAATCCCGATTTGTTTGCCCCTTTGGCAACGCAAATCCCGATGACTGATTACTTGTTTCGTATCAGGTAGCATCGTTAGTCACCTAGGCTAGATGCGGTTTATGGTATCGTGCTTGATCTTTTCGCCTACTTGCGAAAATGGAAGGCAGGTTTGATCTTCCTGGATTATCTCTTGCTTGCGAGTCTCTCGTCTTATCAAGATTTTGGCGTCTTTTAGCTACTGAGTTTATGCTAATTGTCGACACGTTCAAACTCCTTGCAAACAGAGCAGAGGCTGTTTTGGATGCTGTGATAAGGCTGTGAAACAAGTCGGTGAGCTTTCAAAGAGCTTAATGGCCCAGGACCAAGATCCCACCATAGGAGAACAGTTCTGGAGTACAACCACCATCGAGGTTGATCAGGCAGACCTACGAGGAGTTTCTTCAATCCACACGTCCTCTTGGGCCCTTGATCAGCATGAAGTGGGAAGCAGTCACAGCCCTCCTGAATTTGCTAATCATGGTAATTCCTTTTTGAACCATGTTGACATACACACGTTCTCCAGACACCTTTATCAACATCAACGTTGATTTTGACTAATCTCCTGATTTGGCATCTTCAGTCATTTTAGATGTGACTAACACCTTCGTTTTGTGCAGTCTGCCTCTAATTATCCATTCGTTTTATTTCAGCTAAGAAAAAGATCGCAGTCTTATCTTGATAGTGTGTTAGAAAGATTCAAGGCTTGAAATAATCACACTATTCACGTCCAACAGTGTTAGCCTCTCAAATCTTATTAGGTAGTTAGGTACCTATTGGCTTTTATCAAGATCAATGTAATTGGTTTACTATGTCTTAATTGTTATGTGGTTCTAAGCAGGAAATCTATTTAGGAACTTTGAGTTCTTTAGTTGTTGGGAAATGCACTTTTTTTGGGGTTCAATTTGCCTCTAATTCTTCATACATTTTGTGCTTTCAACAGAGAACATTTATTTTCAAACTCTTTTGTGTGACGTCTGGATTTGGACTGTAACTGAATTTGATTAGGCAAACTATTGCCTAATTATATTAGGATTTTCTTGGTGAATAACAAGGGGGAAATAGAACTCCGCTTGCCTATCCATGTATAAAGGATAGAAGGAACCGTTACATGTCTGCCTGACTGCCTATGAGGAATCTTAGTTGACATGGTAATTTGACCAGATAGAAGTATCATTGCAGGTCTTTCTCTTTGGAAACAAACTAGGGAGGACTGGACTGATAATAGAAGGCAACAACCCATTATGAAGCAGATCCGCGAACCGATATTAAGGTATTAAAATGGAATGTCCTATCCATATGTGGAAAAGGGGGAAGGCAAAAGGTTTTACAAGATCAACTAGATGATTTGCCTGTACAACTTTTTCTATCGATTTTGAGGGACAGTTGTTGCTGTCCCTTTTTCCCTTCCAATTTCATATTTTTGTGCTTAGTTGATGTGTATTTCCACTCTTTTGTTCCACCAAAGCCTTAGATCAATCTGATGTATTGGTTATTTGAATAGCACCGCCCTCATTGGTTTCAATTTCTCCTGGCTCTTCCAAAGATGCTCTACTATATAGCTTACCATTTCTCTTCATGTCCATCCTATGCATCTTTGGTACTGGGACCCTGCCATTTTCAATCTATTAGTTCCTATAATAATTTATGTGTCTGAACTCTGAAGTTCTAAAGCACATAATTGCTGCATTTTATCCTTGATATCTGATTTTTTTTTAAATCTGTATAGTACCATTCGTTAGATCCTTAATAAAGAATGAGAAGATTAGTTTCTATCTCAAAGGTCAAGTGTTATTCTGGAGACTTTTACAAGCAATGACCAAAGTATCGATCATCAAACTCAACAGCAACTTTTCATCTTTCAGAAAGGTCGTTGAAAACTATCTAGATGTAATTTTGAAACAGAAAACTGGATACTTATTCTTCTTATTGTTCTTGTGCAGTTCTTTTTGATCAAATTGATACTAGGTTTGAATTTTATCCCAAGAACATTCTGAAATCACATATCCAATGAAGCTTAAATATGAATAACATTATGCTGTTCTCTGGATCTTCATGCTCATCCAAATCATTTATTTATGCAGTTGGAATGCAGCATATGAGAGCTTGCTTGGATCCAACAAGCCATTTCCTGAACCTATCCCTCTGCATGTAAGATCTAAAGCAGCTCAATTCACCATTGCATGTAAGCCATGTGGTTAAACTTAGAACATGAATCTGCAGGAGATGGTTGATTTCCTCGTGGACATCTGGGAGCAAGAGGGGCTGTATGATTAACGCGGATGCTTTCAGTGAGAAGAATAACATAGCTTTAGGCTTGATGAGGTAAACGAGGGTTGGCCTGTCATACTTGTTTTTTGTGCATGGAGGCCTGTTGTACTTGCTGAATTCGGTGCTGTGATGGTGGTTGTATTGTTAGAAAGAAAGGTCCAGATTTAGTCACTTTGTCGAATTTGTCAAAGAAAGCAGCAAGACAGAAAGACGTGTGACACCGACTTGTGAACATAAATGTCATATGTATTGGTTTAGAAGACAGCTTCTAACACTGATGGTGTTGATTCTTGACGGTTGGGCCATTCTAAGGAGTAAGGAGACGTATCAATCTCCTCGTCTGGCCGACTTATAACCTGTTTAACTGTTAAATTCCGGTCGCTTCTACAAGGTTTACATGGTTGCATTGGACGAGCTCTTTTTCTGATATTGAAATTGACAGACTACTGCACTATTTGTTATATGTACAAGCTTCAATCACATGAAGAGGACAATTATCTATGGAAGAGAGATATCGAAATAGACAGAGAGCCTGTTTGGGACACAGTAAATTCCATAGAATCAGTTTTTGTAGCTGCGACTGCCTTTGTTTGTTATTTAGCTTGGTTTCAAACATGAAAAAAAGGGTTGTAATTGCACAACAACACAAGAGGTGAGTTACTGAATTAGGGCATCTGCAATGGTGTGACATCAGTTGACTCTTCGTCATTTCTATAGAATAATGTTGATGTGGAGGAGAGAAAATGTGAAGAGTCAGACTCTTAAATAGAATGGAGTCTTTATATGTTGTTGTATTTATGTTGACTCTTCGAGTAGAGTCAGTTTAAGAGACAGTATCATTGTATGAGTTATTTGATAGTCGACTTGAGATGATATGGAGAGATGAAAGAGTCAATAATACTTTACATGTCCTCAGTAGTAGGGGCTGGTAATTGCAAACTCTAGGTGGGCTGGGCGGAAACCAGCAAGATGGTAGCTTGGTTGGGCCGTACGTGCCTTTTGCGCTCCCCGATCCCACCACTTGTCGCGCGGCGCCCACCTGTCTCTCCATTCCCAGCTCGGCGTCTGAAGAACTGTGGCGCACCCCATCGAGGCCTCCGCTCTCCTCCTCCTAACCTGACGCCCTACTTAACCACGCGAGCGGAGCCTCGCCCATCGAGGAGGAAGGGTCCAGTACCGAAAGGCGCAGCGCAACACGAGGCATCTCACCCTTCCTCCCTCCGCCGCCGCCGCAATCCGCGTCCGTCCCTCGCCGCCGATAGCTAGGGTTCGTCTCCTCGCGCCTCCCCGTCCCTCGCTCCGATCTTCGTCCCCTGCGGTCGCATCGCATTGCTGTGTTTTTGATCTGATTCGCGGTGCGGTGGGTTTTTTCTTTCTCTCTCTCTCGGTGCGTGTAGGGTTGGGGGAATGGCGTCGTCGGGGCCGAGGTACGCGCCGCCGGATCCGACGCTGCCTAACCCGTGGAGGGGGCTCATTGACGGCAGCACCGGCTACCTTTACTTCTGGAACCCGGAGACCAAGGCCGTCCAGTACGACCGCCCCACCGCGCCCGCCGCCGCCGCGCAGCCTCCGTACCCCGAGGAGAGCGCCAGGAACAGGGATCCTTCGGAGGTAACACATATATGATGTTCCTTTTGGGGTTTTGTTCCCCTTCCGTTGCTTCTGTAACCCTGGGTATAATTACATGTGGGTCTGGAGGTGTGCGAGATGTGAAGTCCTTATCGATTTGTTTGTTTGTCAGTCGCAAGCGCAAGCTGGAGCGAGCCACTCCCAGAATGCGCCTCCCCATCATTCGGAGGTGCGGTATCTTGTCCTTATATTCTGATCATTCGCATGTTGATGTTAAATTTTGTATTTTGCATTGTATTTGCCTCATCGTGTACACCAAGCATGGTTTAGAACATGAATGCCACTAGCTGTTAAGCACGAAGTTTAGTTTCTTAACTGTCTTGGCTCCTAAAAGGGAGAAAGTACTTCGTTTACCACGCTATTTCATGAGATGTCTTCCCGTTTTTCAGTGGCGCACTGAAGCTGCAGGAAGCCGCGTGCAGAATGTGCCCTTCGCTGACCACAAGGCCAGGAGCGATCCTTCTTTGGAGGTAACACATCTCTCAAACGTTACAGGTCACATACTTTATACTGGATCGCTCCATAAATGCAATAAGATCACCACATATACTGTAGTACATCAGACACAATCGTAATTGATGTACATTTCTTGTCCTGCTCCCAAATGGCGTTACATCACATGCTATTCTCTTTTCCAGCCACGCTCTGCTGCTGCAGTAAACCCTGTGAGTGTGCCTTCCTCTAACCCAGTTTCACATGCTACCAATGGAAACCACATCTCGCCAGAAGCATACCGTGCTAAGCATGAGATTACTATTGTGGTACGTGTTCAACTACATTCTCCACAATCACTCCTTGTTGTTATGTGCTATGTTGCTTAGTTATTCTTTTCCTTTTATTTACCAGGGAAATGAGGCTCCATCGCCATTCATGACGTTTCAGTCCACAGGTTTCCCTTCAGAGATTCTAAGGGAGGTAGGTGCACACGACGCACACCAATAGTGATACACCAATAGTGATACGCGGCCTTATATCCCTCTTTGAAGAAACTAGGCAATCATTTTTCGTCCATGCTACATATGCCATAATTAAGCTGCTCAGGCTCTTCGAGTCAACAATTCAAGTGGGGTTTGACCTATTTGTTGTCTTGTCCTGCCCCCTGTGGTTTGAAAAAATAACTTTGTTATCTTTTTCCACCTGCAGCTGCAAGATACTAGATTTGGTTTCTATGTAGCTAAAATATTATATCATGGGAAACCTTTTCTCTTTTTCCTTATTGTTGATTTTGGCTTAAGTATTTATATTTTATGCAGCTATACTACTGTATTCAGTTATTCATATGTTATTACTCATCTCTGTGATGGATCTATGGTTACAGGTGCAGCAAGCAGGATTCTCTGCACCGAGTCCTATCCAAGCCCAATCATGGCCAATTGCTTTAAAGGGTCGTGATATTGTAGCTGTGGCGAAGACAGGTTCCGGAAAAACTCTGGGTTATCTACTTCCAGGGTTTATTCTTGTTAAGCGCCTACAACACAATTCAAGGGAAGGTCCAACTGTATTAGTCCTGTCTCCAACCAGGGAATTGGCAACACAGATTCAAGATGAAGCAATCAAGTTTGGCAGATCATCAAGAATATCATCTACCGTATGTCGCTTCTATCTTTTTACTCGCATTTATTATGTATACTACTCTAATCTCAGCCTATAGTCTTTGTCTACCTCTTAGGTGACTCATGTAGCATGTGTATCCACATTGTTAGATGCTAATATATTCATATGTAAGAAAATGAAATTTCCGTTTTATGTAAACTACATATAGTTGTTAACATATGATATTATTTAATCATAATTTTTCTTTTGAAGTGTCTGTACGGCGGTGCTCCAAAAGGCCCTCAGCTAAGAGATTTAGAGCGTGGTGCTGATATTGTTGTTGCAACTCCTGGAAGATTGAATGACATTTTAGAGATGCGAAGAGTGAGCCTGCATCAAGTAGCATATCTTGTTCTTGATGAAGCTGACCGTATGCTTGATATGGGATTTGAACCACAAATAAGAAAAATTGTGAAACAAGTACAAGCTAAACGGCAAACTCTTATGTTCACTGCCACTTGGCCAAAAGAGGTGAGGAAAATAGCCTCAGATTTGCTGACTAACCCTGTCCAGGTTAACATTGGGAACACCGATCAGCTGGTTGCAAATAAGTCAATCACTCAGGTAATGAAAATGTTATTTTTATTTTACCCGGATATTCTTTGTTTCATTATTTTCAAGTGGCTTGTTACACGTCGCAGTATGTGGAAGTTATCACACCTATGGAGAAATCGAGACGACTTGAGCAGATCTTGCGATCACAGGAGCCTGGATCCAAAATCATAATATTTTGCTCCACAAAGAGGATGTGTGATCAGCTGTCCCGAAATCTATCACGGCAGTATGGTGCTTCTGCCATTCATGGTGATAAATCACAGGCTGAGAGGGACTCTGTGTTGAGTGAATTTCGAAGCGGCAGGTGCCCAATTCTTGTAGCCACTGATGTGGCTGCTCGAGGCTTAGATGTAAAGGATATCAGGTGTGAACTTTATCTTTGCCACTTCTAAAATTTTGAGAGCTTGACTCTATATGGACAAAAGGGTGTCATGATATAGCTCATGATAGTAGTCATGGCTGAATACACATTTTACTAATCTGTAGATTTTAAAATGTGGTTCATTGACAATCCTACCCAAATCTCTTGCTACAGAGTTGTGGTTAACTACGATTTCCCAACGGGTGTTGAGGATTATGTCCATAGAATTGGGAGAACAGGTAGGGCTGGTGCGACTGGAATTGCATATACATTCTTCTGTGAACAGGATTCAAAGTATGCTTCAGATCTTGTGAAGATTTTGGAGGGTGCAAACCAATCTGTTTCGCAACAGTTACGAGATATGGTTTCCCGTGGAGGGTATGGTGGCGGCAGGCCACGGCGCTGGGCATCTTCTAATGATTCCTATGGCGGCCAGAGATGTTTTGGCAGCCAGAGTGGGAATGGTTCAAGCTTTCACTCAAGGTGTGTATCAGTATCTATTTGAATCCTGCCTTCAAGAGTAGCAGCAGCCTGATGAATAATCATTTGCAGCGTCTGTAACAGTAGCAGTGGCAATCAAGTTGGTGGTACTCCTAGCTTCCATACCAGGTATGGCACCAATCTCTATTCTGTGTTGCCTTTTCAGGCCCATCACTACCTGATGAACCATCATTTTACAGCATTCATAACAGCAGTAACAACAATCAGACCAGTGCCAATTCAAGCTTCCCGGCCAGGTTAGTATAAGTTCCTTGGTTTCAGCTTATGTGCAGACCCTGATGAATAATCAATTATCATCTTACATAACAGTGGCAGCAACAATCAATCTGGTGATGGTCTCAGCTTTCATGAAAGGTACTGTTTCAGTATCCAATAAAATATGCTTCTACCTTGTGCCTGCATCTCACTCGACAGATGCACATGTTTACCACCTTTGGAGTTCACCTGTGCCCATGCATACCATGTCATTTAACTTCCTGAATTAAACTAGAAAATCTCTGATTATATTGTGTTAACAAGTGATCTTGCTCTAAGATCATATGTGGTGCTTGGGTAAATTATTTGGTCTAGCTGAATGGACCTATATTGTCCAGTTGAAGTATTGAGCTAATGCCATTTCTTAAAGAAGTTGACAAGGAAAAGAACGTGTTGCCTCTTTTGTTCTGCCCTTTTGACAACTTTATTTCTTCCTCTTTTTAATAAAATAGTACTTTACTTCGTTTCGGATGTGATTTGTCCAGAAAATGCTCTATATTTATCGATCCTCTTCGTGCAATTGGCAGGTTCTATAGTTCTTCTCGAGACAGTGATCAGAACAGAACAAACAATGACAGTTTCCGTGGTAGGAGCAGGAGTCCTCCCAGAGCTGTGGGAGTCTCCAACTGGTAAATCTTATCCGCAAGATGCAACGTGGCATCATGATGGTGACGAAACAAAGTAGATGGAGTTGGTTCCCTAACCAAATTATAGTATTATCTCGTATGCTGCTAAAGCAAAGAATGTTCTGGAACTTCCCTGACATAGGTTAAGCGTGTTGGTCTTCTGCTACGATGATGTGGTGCCTGGGAGGCACTTGATACTGTATGTTCGTGTTACTATTTTGTAGAACTTGGAAGCTCGGACCTCTTTGCTATTTATACCTGGTAGTGTTAATGTGTTACAACTTATAATCCTATGGAAACAAACCCTGCTTGAGCTATGAATTTTGGACGAAACCATGTAAGTTATGTTGACTGTTGTAAATGCTCTCGGCATGGCTCAATGTTGAACTGAATTCCCTTGTTTGTATATGCTGCTGAACAATCCTGCACATGTGTGCCTTGCCTCTGCTCCGGCATGTCTTCTCGCAGAAGTGTGCTGTCCTTGTGCATTGACGCATCTGCAATTCTTTAAATGGATTTTACACCTTCCACACCTGAACATCATGCATTTCTCACGCTATTTGACACTATTTAAGAAGGATGCTACAATTTTATAGACCAAAACATGGATCTTGCAATTATGGAAAGGAACTGCTGTTGCTGTAGCCTGCCGTACAAGTGTACAACTGGGGGTGGAAAGTGGGAAATCTAGCTCAATACATCTCTTCAATCTTTCTACCTCAAAACATGTATTTGAATAAGAAAAAAAAACTCCTCTGACTAAGGTTTAGTCTTCATGGACCCTTTGGTTTGTTTTCTTCAGCCTAGAGTACAGGTAAACTCCCCCAGTGCCGCACCAGTTCCTGCAGTAAAAAACCAAAACGCGAACATGAATGAAGTTAGAAGAGCAATCAGAGCTTGCAGTAAAAATTGGTGAACTGAACTAAAAAAAGAAAGTCAGTTTGATCTGTTATAGAATGAAATGGAAATAGAGATTGGACGGCACAAATCAAAGTGATTCGCTCATTCATCATTTGATGCATTATACATATATATACAACTTGAAGAGATGGCAGTTGCTCATTTGAAGTGTCATTAGCAACCGCTAATGACGGTTGTAATGTTGATCACCGTCGCGTCCGTTTGAAGAGACGCCTGTTCACAATACTCCCTCTTGATCAATTTTCATCTTTGTATATATATGAAGAACATCTGCAAAAACTCCTCTAAAACCATGTGGAAAAATGTGAGGAGAAATATAACGATTGTATGCCATATATGAATTCTTAAAACCTAATGGGAAAATAAGGAGAAAATGGTATGGCATATATGAATTCTTATTTGTTAGATAATATGTCATGAAAAACTCCTTTAAAACCCAATGAGAAAAATAAGGAGAAAACGATATAACATATAGTGCTTGTATTAATATTGCCTTATTAAAAACCTTTTATGAGAAACCATTTAGGAAAAACTCATAAAGGAAAAGAGTACAATATATATGACCTGATGATCATTATCAAGTTATATTTTAGGAGTTTACTCCCCCTGAACCTTGCAAGTCTCGAATTCGTCTCATACCAATCCCATGAACATATTTCTGGAATAAAGATGTTGGTAGGGACTTTGTGAATAAATCTGCAAGATTATCACAAGACTTAGTTTGCAAGATTTCAATTTCCCCGTTTTTCTGTAATTCATGGGGATAAAATAATTTAGGAGCAATGTGCTTTGTAATATTGCTCTTTATATAATCTGATTGCATTTGTGTAATACAAGCAGAATTATCTTCGTAGATAATTGTTGGTGATTCTAAGAAACCAATTCCACATGACTGTTGTATGTGGTTAATCATTCTGCGAAGCCAAACGCTTTCACATGATGCTTCATATAATGCAATTATTTCAGAATGATTAGTGGAAGTAGCCACTAAAGTTTGTTTTGATGACTTCCATGATATGGCTGTTCCACCATGTAGAAATACGAATCCAGTCTGAGATCTGGCATTATGGGGATCAGATAGATAGCCAGCATCTGCATATCCCACTATAGTCATATCTTGATTTTTCTGATAGAATAAACCAAGATCTTTTGTGCCTTGGAGATATCTAAGGATATTCCTGACATTTATCATATGCCTTTTTGTAGGGGATGCACTATGTCTAGCCAATAGATTAACTGCAAATGAAATATCAGGCCTTGTGCAGTTTGCTAGATACATAAGTGCTCCGATGGCACTGAGATAAGGAACTTCAGGTCCTAGTATCTCTTCGTCATCAGTCCTAAGTCTAAATGGATCTTTGTCTCTATCAAGAGATCGAACGACCATAGGAGTCTTGGATGGATACGATTTATCCATATTAAATTTCTTCAAGATTTTCTGGATATAAGCAGACTGATGTACAAGGCTTCCTGACGGAAAATGCTCAAGTTGTAAACCTAAACAGAATTTGGTTTTACCCAAATCTATCATCTCAAATTCTATCTTTAGATGATTACTTGCCTCTTGCATGTCTTGCGTATTACCAATGATATTGAGATCATCGACATACACTGAGATGATGCAAAATCCCTTTGAGGATTACTTTATAAATACACAAGGGCAATCATCATTGTTTGAGTGACCCTTCTGAACAAGGAATTCACTTAATCGGTTGTACCACATTCTTCCCGATTGTTTTAAGTCATAGAGTGACTTTTATAATTTTACACAATACATGTTACGATTTGCATTTGGATTCGGGACTTTAAGTCCATCAGGGACTTTCATGTAAATGTCCGAATCGAGTGACCCACATAAGTATGCGGTCACTACGTCCATCAACTACATGGATAATTTCATTTGTACGGCCAAAGATATTAAATATCAGGACGTTATTTCACTCATAACAGGAGAGTAGGTTTCATCATAATCGATGCCGGGTCTCTGCGTGAACCCTTGTGCTACAAGTCTCGCTTTGTATCTCACCACCTCATTATTTTTATTTTTTTTCGAACGAAAACCCATTTTGCTCTCACAGGGAAGACATTTTGAGGAGTTGGTATTAATTAAGTAAATACCTCTCTTTTCTTGAGGGAGCGCAATTCTGCCTCTATTGCTTCCTTCCATTTGGACCAATCTGAGCGCTTGAGGCACTCTGCCATGGACTTAGGTTCTGGATCCAATTGAAGGTTCTTAGCAATTTTTGAGGAGAAGTAAATGTCAACAACTGTAGTCTTTCTGTTAAAAAATTCTCCTGAATCAATATAGTTTATGGAAATTTCATTATCATCTTCTAACTCATTGTGATTTCCCTCAATATTAAAGTTAGGATTTTCCGATATCCCAACACCTAAATTTATGTGCACATTTTTGCTGGGTTGTGGGTGTTGAGCATCCGACAAATGTTTCTCCTTTTGAGATTGATTTGCATTTACTGTTTGAGGATTTAGAATCCTCTGTTTCCGCGGATGCTTTTGAGAAGCTGGATCCTATGTGGCAGAAGTTCTTCCCCTTTTGCTCTCATTAGGGAGTTGAGTGGTTTTATTAGATACCTCCACTCTTTCTGGCACATTAACCGCCAGAATATGTGATTTTGTTACACCTTTATGATCAGTAAATGCATCTGGCAGGTTATTTACAATGAGTTATAAATTTATGATTTCTCTGAACTTCAAATTCAGATTCTTTAGTACGTGGGTCTAAAGATTAAATGCCTGTGACATTCCAATCTATTTCTCGGCATTCTTTGTGGTACTTGTCTTTATCTCCCCCTAATGCCGGGAAATGATCTTCATCGAAGATGCAATCAGCGTACCGGGCTGTAAATAAGTCCCCTGTTAGGGGCTTGAGGTATTTAATTATCGACGGAGAATTATACCCCATATAGATCCCAATTTTCTGTGAGGACCCATTTGTGTACGCTGCGGTGGTGATATTGGCACGTATACAACACAGCCAAATTGACGCAGATGAGAAATACTTGGTTGATTTTCACGTACTAACTGCAACGGGGAAGCCGTATGATATGCAGTTGGACGAATTTGAATTAATTATGCGGCGTGTAAAACCGCATGACCCAAACAAGATGTTGGTCGATTTGAATTCTGTAAAAGTGGTCGAGCAATTAATTTGACTCTTTTAATAAGAGATTCAGCCAAACCATTTTGGGTATGTACATAAGGTACAGAGTGCTCTAAATTTATGCCTAATGTTAGGCAATAATCATTAAATGCTCGCGAAGTGGATTCTGCGGCATTATCCATTCGAATGGTTTTATCCTGTATTCAGAATAATTCGCTCTTAATTTGATAATTTGAGCGATTATTTTAGCAAATGCATGGTTCCTTGTGGATAGTAGACACACATGCGACCATCTTGTAGATGCGTCGATTAGAACCATAAAATATCTGAATGGTCCAGATAATGGCTGAATTGGACCACATATATCTCTTTGAATGCGTTCAAGAAAATTAAGTGATTCATTTCGCATCTTAAGATAAGAGGGTCTTAATATTAATTTTCCTGTAGTACATGCGGTGCATACGAAATCTGAGGATTTGGAAAATTTTGCAAGTTTTAAGTCATGACCAACAGAATTTTCAATAATTTTTCTCATCATCCCTATGCCGGGATGACCAAGGCGATCATGCCAAACCTTGAATTTATCAAGATTTTGAAAAATTACTTTATACGTAACATGTTGAATTGGTCTAATGTATGTGTAGTACAATCCAGTTTTTAAAGAGAGAATTTTCTCAAGTATTTATTTCTCATATCCGTCATTCTTAGTGATGAGGAGACTTTCGTCATTGCACTCAACACTAGTTTCAATGTGGAAACCATTCTTACGGATATCCTTAAAACTGAGTAGGGTACGAGTTGAATCGGGATACAAGAGCGCATCCTCTATTGTGATTTTCATACCCATAGGGAGAATGATTGTGGCTTGACCAGAGCCTATGATTATGGCATCGCGTCCAGCGTAGTCATAATATTTCCTTTACTCTTTTTTAGAGTTTGAAAATATTTCATTTCCCTTAAAATTATGTTAGTGGTGCAGCTATCCACGAAACATATTTCCTCCTCCATTGGATTATCTTGAAGATTCTATATAAAGAAAGAAAATTCATTATGAACTTAATTTATATAGAACACATATATCATATATTTAAGTATTATGTCTGAGGTACATAATAATACAAATACAATAATGGACAATATAGTATGTCTTTTACAACTTTAATACGTACAATATATAGGCTATTGACATATTCTATGGATAAATTGGAGATTAATTGAGATCTCCATACATGTCTTGTGAATTAAATTCCGCAAGCATGTCGTCAAGGTCCATACGGTCATCATTTTTCTTGGCTTGTTCTTGATTCTCCTTCTAAGGAAGAGTTTGAGAACATCCTACCTCCAGAGTGATGTCTGGTTGTTCGTTGAAGTGAGCTTCAAATTTTGCCCCTTGGACTTGTTTGCCTTTGCCTTTGGATTGAAGATACAACTCGATCAGGTGCTTTGGTGTTCGGCATTTCTTTGTATGATGATTCATACATCCACATTTTTGACAAACTTGAGAGTTGTCTTTGAAGTCATTTTTCTTAAAATGACATTTGCCCTTATCAAACTTGTTGAATTTCTGCTTGTTGTCTTGTTTCTACTTTTTTTAAAAAAAAATTCTGATTCCTCTTGCGACCAATGGATTTGTTCTGAATATTGGCATGAACTTCTGGTATTGCCATAGCGCCCGTTGGGCGACTTTGATGATTCTTCATAAGAAGCTCATCATGCTTCTCAGCTTGAAGAAGCGTGTAAATTAATTCAGAATGTTTGGTGTATTTTTGTTGACGATATTGTTGTTGCAATATACGCATAGAGGGGTGGAAAGTACACAAAGTCTTCTCAATCAGATCGGCGTCTGAAATAGCCTTGTCACAGAATCTCAACTTAGCGTTGATCTTATAAATAGCGGAGTTGTAATCCGCCACGGATTTAAAATCCTGAAAGCGAATGTTGGACCATTCGCGTTGTGCTTCGGGTAGCATGACCGCTCTTTGTTGGTCATAACGCTCCTTGAGGGCGGTCCATAGGGCTAGTGGATCTTTCTCCATGAGATACTCAATTTTGAGATCAGGATGGAGGTGATGCCGGATGAAATGCAAAGCTGCATATTTATTCTTTCTGGTAGGACTTCATCTCCTTCTTGAGGAGGATTTATGGTAGCACCAAGACTATGACCTAATAAATTGATTTTAAGGTCCATGGCCCAAGTTAGATAGTTGCTCCTATCTAGGGCAAGTTCGACAAAATCCTTCTTGGATATGTTTGCCATTGTCCTGCATGAAATAATCATGCTTGTATTAATTTATTTGAGAGTAAATTAATTAAATTTTGATAATGCAAAGATTTGCGCAATATTTAGGTCAAGATGATTCTTTAACGACCCAAGTGTAGATCTTCATTATAGTGTAGGCGATAGAAATCGTCACTAATATTTTTGGACTTCATTTCAGAGAAAATGAGTGATATTATAATCACCGCCAAAAATATAGACTCTATACTTTGAATTTTGGTTTAAGCGCTTTGAAGGTAATCACCGCGAAGCGGTGTAGACCTCACAATAATGGGCGAAATAAATCACTGTATTATCGTGGACTCCATTGCAAAGAACGGGCGATGCTACAATCGCAGCCGTTAATATAGTCTCCATTACCTCATGCATTTGCCAAAATTTTAGAAGATAATCAATTAAATATTTGCAAATTTGCATAATTTTCCGCAAATTTTGAAGCAAAATTAGGCTTCAAATAAGAATTTAAGTGAAAAATGTAATATTTGCAATAATTAAAAGAAATTGCAAATAAACAAAATTGCATAATATAAACTATTATGTATTATAGTATTACGGAGGTAATACATAATACATGCATGATTACATATTGATATATGTAATATACTAAGACCTGAGGGTCTCAAATGTAAATTACATAAAGCCTGAGGGCTAATATGTAATATATAATAAATATTTTGGAGTAAATTGTAATTAACAGTAAATCTGAGGGTTTTACTGCATAATTACAATAGTTATTTCGGCTGATGCTGAAAATTACATAATTATACGAAAACCCGGAGGCTAAATAGCAAATATACAGCCCCTAGGAATTTTTTTTGAATTGCCCGAATGGGCTGAGATGGCTGGCCCAGTTAGCCGGCCTGTTGGCCGGCCTGCGAAGTCCGTAAGGCGCGCGGCCTGGGTGGGCCTGGGCTGGCCTGTTGGCCTGGCCCGTGTGGCGTTGGCAGGCCGGGCGGTCCTTGTGGCCCATTAGGCCTAGCGTGCCCAGGCGCCGCCGCAAAGGCGGTTAAGAGGAGGGGCGGGCGGCACGGTTAGGTTTTTCCGTGCCGCCACCGCCAGGCGGGGAGGGGCCGCCGCCGGGTTCGAGCGTCGCAAGAGGGCCGGGCGCCGTTGCCTACAACCGCGGTGCCGAGGGTGGCCGCGCCGGAGGGCGCTCGGCCAAGACCGAGGCCAGCCACGCCGGCCGAACGTGCTGGCCGAGCCGCCGCTGTTGGTGGGGAGGGACGGGCGTCGCCGGCCGGTGGAGGGGCTCGAGCGGACGCCACCTTTAGCGCCAGAGTGCGATCGCGAGGCTGCGGCGGGCTGGCCGCCGCCGGTTGAGGCCGGAGGGTGTCGAGCCGATGAAGCCGGGTCGCCGATGAAGATGACACCGATGTCGCCGACCAGGAGGAAGGCCCGGTGGAGGAGCCGCCGGGTAATGGCGACATCGATGGTTGCCAAAATGCTGAGGATTTGCTGAACAACTCTTTTAGCCATTGATCTCACCTTTTCTTCCTCTCTGTTCTTCTTCTTCTTGCTTCAAAGTTCTTGATTGCTTCTTTGGCCGAAGTGCTCTTCTTTTCTCTGTTCTTGGCCGGTGCTCTTGGTAGAGCAAGTACTGATAACGTGTTATAGAATGAAATGGAAATAGAGATTGGATAGAGTTTGGGCACAAATCAAAGTGATTCTCTCATTCATCATTTGATGCATTATACATATATATACAACTTGAAGAGATGGCAGTTGCTCATTTGAAGTGTCATTAGCAACCGCTAATGACGGTTGTAATGTTGATCACCGTCGCGTCTGTTTGAAGGACGCCTGTTCACAACATGATCAAGGTTCTACCTAGTGCATTGAGAGGTGAAATCGGTGTCCTGAAGAAGAAAACAGACGACACGATGACAACCACACGCTTCACACAGTTGGCGACAGAGTGGGTCACGGGCGACACTCTAGTCAAGATCATATACGAGATCTGCCATTGCAAGGGAACAAAGACAGGATAGGCCTTGTTAGAGATCATGCATACATGCATCAGAACACAATCTTTCTGGAGCTGAAGCCAAAGAGGCGAAGAATTGTATGATTTGTCTTTACCTTCTGGTAGCCATGGAAGCAGAAGCCAGCAAGTGCTGCTCTCACACATAGTTCTTGGAAGTTGAGGCCCTATATGCCAAAAAGGATAGCATACCATTTGATTAACTCATAATTTTTTTACTTATGTATGGGTGATGATGCGACGATTCAAGTATGTACTTGTTTGGATTTTGCAGACACTCACAGTGCTCTGGAGGTAAGCTGGGGAGAACTTGACCCCTTCTGTGAACAGCATGAGAGGGCAAGACAGCAGGAAGGACAGTATAGTGATTACTGAGAAGAGGTTTATATCATCCATAGATTCCTGCATCACAAGAACCAATTATTCGGTCTAACGAATCAGTGGTTGGGAAGAAGCAAAAGATACTAATCATGGTGAAGAGAGAAAAAACATCACCTCTTCACCACCAAGAAGTCTCTTGGTGAGGACATTTCTTGTTTGGTTAAGCAGATTCGATGCCATGGCCCTCCAAAACCCAATCCTGCTTCCACAGAAATTAGTCCGAGAAACTGACAAGATTCCTCCAATTATTTAGTTTCAAGGGCGAAAAGGAATACAATCATTGTGGTATGATAAAAGATCTCCAATGGCGGACAGAGGACAAACCAGTTGAAAGAAACTTCAGTCAAAGACGCCAACGCGACGCCGCCAACGATGGGCACGAGAGAGCTCAGCACCAGCAGGGAAGGCGTCTGCAGCAGAAATAGCGAACGAATAGAGCAAAACTTGCGACCTTTCCTTCTTCATTTCATTTTAAATCACAACGGAGAAATTAATTCATCGCCATGCAGGCATGCAGGTGGTAGTAGTCACCTCCCAAGGAAGAAGGTGGAGAGCAGGACGGTGAAGAAGGGCTGACGGCGACCTTGCCCAGGCTCATGTTGGTGAACACCGTGCCCAGCATGTGCCCGGCGGCGAGCGGCGCGATCTTGGCCAACTGCGGCGATCAAAACGAGAACAGAAGCTTCAGTTTGGGAGAACAAGTTCAGAAGCAGCAAACGAAAAGATTGCATTTTTTTAGTGGCAAGAATCGCCTCACCTGCGCGGGGGAGAGCTTGGGGACGGGGTGGAACCTGGCCGCCCACATGAGGACGATGAGGAGGGAGCCGAACGCGAGCTGGAAGGCGGTGATGGTGTAGGGGAACGGCAATGCCTGGAGAATCTGCGATCGTTGCAAAGCGGATTCATTGGTTGATTGATTGATTGATCACACATGAACGGCGAGGAACAGGGGAGAGAGGCGAGGCGAGGCGAGCGGGATCTTGGTTGGGATCGAGAAATGAATAGCGGACCAGCTTGTTGTAGATGCTGAAGTAGATGTTGAGGAGGTACCAGGCGACGATCATGGCGCCGAGCTGCACCGTCCTGGCAATGCCGCCCGCGGCCACCTCGTCCGCCGCCGCCGCAGCTGCCGCTGTTAATCTCGTCGTGACAGCCCTGCCCCTGCTGCTGTTGTTCCCCGAGAGCAGCGACGGAGACCGGGGGAGCAGCTGCTGGCGCTGGCCGCGAATCCGCAGTGGCACGATGGCGTCGCGGGGGGCGGCGGCGGAGCAGGAGGCGACGCCGGCATGGTGCGAGGAGGTGGAGGCCGCCGCCCAGGCTGTGGCGCGGGAGGGGCCGCCGCGCGCTGCATCTTGCCCGGGCTCTCGTGTTCCGTGGTTCGCTGGTGCCCATTCCCTCCCTTGTACTAGTATATAATAGCGAAGTTGCAGAAAAGGAGATGCTTGCTGGTTGAATATTGCCGGCATCCTGTACTGATTCGTCCGTCCCCTATCGACGTCGGAACAGTCCACGGAGACCGCAATAGCATGAAAAGAGAGCTGACACGAATGCGAATTAAATTTGAACGTTCTCAGATGACGTTTCCTTGCTCCAATGCTCCTACCAGGCTACCAACATGGATCGCTCTGTTCGGAACACAGGAATTTTAATCAACTCATTAAGGAGCTGGACCGTTCTCTGTAAAACTCAACAAGCATATTCAGATTCACCGTGAAGTTTAAAAAAGAAAAGAAAAAGAAGAGAAGATTCGGCGTCACAAGTGACGTGCACAAAAAATCGCAGCAGGAGGAAAGGAAGAAATTACACATTTGGAAATAATATGCAACCGCGCGGCAGCCTCTAAGAGCAAGTCTAGCAGCCCCCCCATCCCCTCCCCGATCGCTAGTTTAGGGGAGAGAGGAGGAAAAACCGTGTCCAGCAGACCCCCTATCACCTCCCCGACTTTAGGGTCGCCCCCGTTTGGAGCTCCCCCTCCCCTATCTCTCGGGGCTCCCCGATTCCATCCCCAATCCCCCGAAATCGCCAACGACTCATCCGGAAACCTCCTTCCCGCCACCACGCCCCCACTGCGGTTCGTCCGCACCGACCTCCGCCGCTCAGATCTGGGGGAGAGAGAGAGAGAGACCCGGGGGAGAGATTGAGAGAGAGAGAGAGACCTGGACGCGGAGTAGCCGGCAGCGATGGCAGCAGGGTGGTTGGGCCTCAAGCCATGACAGCCCGCCGCCGGGTGCCCCGCCGATTCCTCCGACCGCCCGGCGCGTCGTTTCCTCCCACCGCCGGGTGCTCTGCCTTCATCCCTCCCGCCGCCACCTTCCTCCCGCCGCGCGGAGCGCCGCGGCCCCCGAGCCGGCCCGCCGCTTCCTCCGGCCGCCACCTTCGCCGTTTCCTCCCACCGTCGGGTGCTCTGCTTTCCTCCCTCCAGCCGCCACCTTCCTCCCGCCGCGCGGAGCGCCGCGGCCCCCGAGCCGGCCCGCCGCCGCTGCCGTCAAAGCCGAGTCGGGGGCGATGCACCGAGGGCTGGCGACGGAGGAGCGCGCGGGAGGCCGAACCCGACGGGCGGTGCCCGGGGCGCCGTTGAGGTGGAGCTGACGACGGGAGAGACCGAGGAGGAGCAAAATAGGATGATGGATGGCGATGGCTCGGGTGGATGGATTAGTATCTGTTGATTGATTTTGTTTTTTCTTCTCATGTATATGTATATATGTTAGTTACAAAATATTGTTAAAATATAGGTGAGTGGAATATAGGGGAGATGTTTTAGGGAAGCTGCTGGAGTTGAACAAATTTTAGGGGAGAAATTTTATAGGGGAATCCCCTGTATGGAGATATAGGGGAGAAATTTTAGGGGGCCTGCTAGACTTGCTCTAAGGACCTTGTTTTGCGAGAGTGATGGGATAGCCGCAGTAATGCAAAGGAAGGACTCTGCAGTGGCCAAACAAACTACTAGCTGATAAAGAAAAGAAGAGCGTGCGCAGCCATTAGATAAGAATAAGAATGCACTTCAAGACGGAAGCACACGATCGGTCCTCTCATGGTCTCATACACGGGGTGTGCCGGGAGACGAAGGGTAGATTCCTACATGGCCCAAACGCTGACGGCCTCAGGCCCAAATGTAGGCCCAATCTGGAAAAGCCCACGTATACTCCTTTGATGGGCCAAAGAGGAGCCCCCTCGCCCGCAGCAGCCAACAGTTGTATGTACCAACCAGCGAGGCGAGTCGCTGCTCACCGGCCGGCCGAAATCGGCTCGCCTCCGCCTGGATCTGCCGCCCGGTGCTGCCTTGGTCGCCGGTGAGCATGCCGCGGCCGATGGCAAAGGAGCGCGCCGCGAGCACGGCGGGGGCAGCCGACCGGAGGCCGCTCTACTTCGCCGCCTTCCTGCTGCTCGCCGACGCCACGCTCGTCGCCCTCATCGTCGCTTTCGTCCCATGTCCGCGCCCTCGCATCCAACACCCCCCCCCCTGCTCCCTCTCCATCTCTTACCCGGAGCTCACCTCTGTGTTTTTGCTCCAATCTGCAGATACCAAGATCGACTGGGACGCCTACATGTCTCAGGTACGTGCCTGCAATCGATCACCAATTCTTGTTCTTCTCTTTCGGGTGGAGAATTTCGAGCTCCGGTTAAAACCAAAGGTGTGATCTTGGCCGGTTCTGAGTGTTCGTTTGGTGTGAAAGGTGGATGCTTTTCTGGAGGGGGAGAGGGACTACACCAAGATCGAGGGCGACACGGGGCCGTTGGTCTACCCGGCCGGCTTCCTCTACGTCTACTCCGCCATCAAGTTCCTCACCGCCGGCCAAGTGTTCCCTGCTCAGGTCAGCCCACCTACTCGCTGCTGCCACCATCGCCGTCTTGTTTGCTCCGTTGCCTCAGACATGTGGTCTGCTGTGCTAATGCGCTCTGTTGTGTGTGCAGATTCTGTTCGGCGTCCTGTACATTGTCAACCTGAGCCTCGTTCTGCTGCTTTACGTCAAGACTGAAGTGGTACGAGTGCGAAACTGATGATGTGTTTTCTTCCTAATTTTGCTCTAGTTTCATAATTCCAAACCTAGAACAATCATTTGTTTAGTTCAATGAGGATATGCTACTACAACTCTACAAGGGACTTCAAAACTGTTCCGGTGTTCGTTACTAGTCATAATGCTTGTAAAAGATCTGTATGACCTGCTTTCCACCAGTGACATTTTTGTACAGTTGTTTACCTACTGTTGTATCTGATCCCTCTCTGTTTCTCGATTATGATCACAGCTTCCTTGGTGGGCTTTAGGTTTGCTTTGCTTATCAAAGCGTGTTCACTCCATCTTTGTTCTCCGTCTTTTCAACGATTGCGTTGCTATGACGTTGCTCCATGCTGCTATGGTTTTGATTATCTATCACAAGTGGTACCTCGGTTTAATAATTTTCAGGTGATTAACATGAGATAATATATACCATCGATACATTCCAGTTGCTTACATTTAGTTGCAATCACTCTTCCTGCAGTGGAGCTGTCTCGGTTAAGATGAATGTGCTCCTTTTTGCTCCATCTTTGTTTCTACTGATGTTGAAGGTATAATCTCACCATGCATTGTTCCTTACATCTTGTTATGCTACAAATTGTTACCCTTATTAAGTTCTTGGTACACGTCACGCTCTATGACAGGCTATGAGTATCAAAGGAGTCTTTTTTGCCTTGTTTGGAGCTGCAGGAGTACAGGTGCATTGTGCTTTACTTATTATTTCATTGTTGCAAGTTTGGTGAATGGTTTTCTTAGCACCATGTATTACTCTCATTAAAGGTATGCTACGCTTGGTAGTTCCTACCACTTTTAGCCTGCCAGTATGACTTATTCTCATATTTGACAAATAGATAAGGTCAAAATGAATGCTGCTAGGTCTAACAGGATGTTTTAAACTTCAGATTTTACTGATGTCTTCTAGTAGTGCATCACAAGGGAATAAATTCGCCCACTTTTGGACCTTCTGAGTTCTGACTATGAATTTTGTTAGAAATGCAAATTTATTATGGAGCATTTCTTTAGCCTATCAGATTGTATACATGATGTTATTGCCATTTTACATGAAGAAGGTAGCAACTCTTGATATAAAATTGTGGCCTGAGGAAAACGTGAACATGTTTTGTAGTGCTCTAATTTGCTAAGAAAGTGATTGATGCTAATGCAGTATGCCATTCTTGTTGATGCTAATGCTTTTAATTTCCCTTCTCTAGGTTTTGTTGGGTATGCCATTCTTGTTGTCACATCCTGTTGAGTACATCTCAAGAGCATTTAATCTTGGGCGTGTCTTCATCCATTTCTGGTGCTTATACAATGCTTCTTGAATTTTGAACCATTTCAGCATTAGCATTATATCCTGTATACCACACCTCTAGCCGTGGCTTCATATATTTATTATTTAAATCTTATTTGTTTTGTGTGTTTTTCAGGTCTGTCAATTTTAAGTTTGTCCCTGAAAAGTTGTTTATATCAAAAGGGCTTGCTGTTGCTTTATTGATTCTTCACCTCTCTACTCTTATGGTGTTTGCACACTACAAGTGGTTTAAGTGAGTATTCATATTGTGTAATCAGCAGTATTTTGTAGTCTCGTAACAAAGACATACAGAGGTTCTCAAAAGCCCACATTTGGACAATTACTAGCTTCATGTTATAATTGTTCCAAAAAGTATATGGTTCTGCTGATTCTTAATATTCTTATATGTGTTGACAGGCATGAAGGTGGTTTGATCCGTTTTGTGCATTCCAGATTTAAAGATGCTACATCAATTCAACAGCTTATTTCCTGCAAGCCAAGACTGTCAACTCTAAGTAAAGAACGTACGTTAGACTGTAAGCTTGAACTCGTATTCACAGCATTTAGAACTGTATTTTTCCTGGACTAACGAGATAATCACAACTTGTATCCAGATATCGTAACTGTCATGTTTGTTGGAAACTTCATTGGCATTGTGTGTGCTCGGTCATTACATTACCAATTTTATTCCTGGTATGTACCCCACCACCATCATCCCACACACATGTGCCAAAAAACAGTTCTTAATAAATGCAACCTGTTGCCTGCGAATGCTGGAAATCAAGTTCATTTGTTTAATGTTTGTAGGTACTTCTATTCATTGCCTTTTCTTTTGTGGAGAACACATTTTCCAACACCAGTAAGGTAAGGCACCACATCTCGTCCACATTATTTTTCCACCTCAAGTATGCATTCAATTGTTTGAACAAACCACCCATGGTCATGTTGATAGAAATGCTTTTGTTTGCTGAGGCACCACACCTCGTGTGCACATGCATCCTTTTTCCACCTCAGTTTGTAATCGCCATGTTTGTAGCTGTTTGAGCAAACCACGCATAGTTATGTTATTAGAAATGTCTTGTTTGCTGTTTATGAAGATTATGATATGTGTTCCTTCAGTGGTGCTTTCTTTTATAGTATTCATCTCTTTGGTTTATTCTCTCAAATCACACCCTTTATTATGTCAGGATCATTTTATTTGTTGGTGTGGAGCTCTGCTGGAATGTTTATCCTTCTACTGCCTATTCATCACTGCTTCTACTGTTCTTGCACATCTTTATCTTGTTTGGCCTATGGAGTTCACCTGCTGGATATCCCTATGTTGATAAACAGGATATGACAAAAAACAATAAATTGACCAAGGCAATGTGAGGCTTCCCTGCAGAACTTTCTGATCTTTTGATGTAGCAGTAGTAAAAGAAAATGGATACAAACAGCATAAATTTCTCTAAATCTGAAAAGATGTACTTTGACACAATGTACTTTTAGTCTTGTAGCATGGCTACACTCGTGCTGTGAGCCCAAGTTTTTTGGAGGAACATCTAGTCATACCAAAGATGCACCATGTGTAACCTGTCAACATAGATGAAAAGAGTTACCAGCTATGCTGTTCAGCTGTTGAATCATATTCCTTGTGTCTAGCCACTGATGTTATACTGTCTTCTTAACTCGAAAGATCTTCTGGAAAGTTATACCGATCTTTGGTATTGTCGAGGAATATTACTGAACAATAGTAAAATTGAATGGAGATATATAAAAATGAGGAAGAGGATAAAAACAGAGAATGTATTAATCCAACATCTTCATAAGTCAGAAATTAATACATAAAGCTGTCATGGCAGCGAAAATATTCGAATCTGAAAAGTAAAAGAAGAAATATCTGAAGCATATCTCAAGTTTCTTTTGTCACCTTGATTTGGTGCTGTTCATCAACCCCCATGGATTTATCAGTTTCAAGGATGACGTTGTATGGTGTTCTTTGAGCAACCCTGTCCATCCAAGCCCTGTGTATTTACAGGCAAACACTCCTGCCTCTGCTTCTTCATGGACTCCGTTGTCGTGGCCATTGCAGACAAGTCCCAGTATAAGCTCACCTCTTTGCCTTTCCCTTTGCCATCGCTATTGCCATTACCTAAGCAAGATGCAAGCTCGGTGCAGACACAGTGTTGCTGCTTACTGAGACATGGGCTGCATTATGAGCATGGGATGGATTGTGCAGCGAGCTGCCTGAGCTCAACACCTTCTCTGAATTGGCGAGAAACTCCGGCACCCCTATTGACTGAACCAGGCTGAGCAGGTCGTCAGTCTGGAGCTTGCACTGTGGTCCACATGCTAGTGCCATGCCATCAGTGTCAGGAGGCAGTGGCGGTGGTGGCTGGAAGGAGCTCCAAGCAAGGTTGCCTGCAGCAGGATGCTTGCCAAGGACTGACGACGAGGTCAGCCTGGTGCCTGTGCTGTTGTTCCGCGAGCTGGAGGATGGCAATGGCGGTTGCTCCTTTCTTCCTAGCTGTCGCAGTGGTACTGAGCAGGTTGCTGGCAATGGTAGTAATCCCAGTTATTACCATTGGTGCGAGGAACAACAGGGTAAAACTGAAACAATTATAAGCAAATGGATCAGACGAAAAAAACTTCTGCATGGAACAAACCAGGTAAATTTAGGAGGTTCTAAAGCTTTTTTCACTGGTAGCTCATGAGGTAACTGGTGGCTTGCTGCTCTTGGATTTGATCCGGCAAAATCATTTCCTCCAAGCAATGACCTCAGGTGCTCAGATGATGAAAACGTTGGAAGTACAAGTACGCCCTAGTTTCTCCTCCTTGAGGCGAACTCCAGTATGTGATGTGATTCTGAGGCAGAAAACTTCAGCCGCCATAAGGGATGCACTTGACTGGCATTTGACTCGTTAATGTTGGATTGCTTTCTGTTGCGTTGGTTCAGCAAGTGTGGTGGTGTCCTTCTGAGCATTGCTTCAATATTTCTTGCCTGTACCATGTAAAATTCTCCACTTATTATTGGTAACTAACAATGACATAATTTATCTACTGTGTTTTAGATGGAAATGATGAGAATTTGCCATGAATGTTGGTTTGTAAAGTCATACTACTACTTTGGTAAACTTGTCAACTCAAGTTCAGTTTGCTCTCTAGTATATGACAATACAGAGGGGCTCTAGCAAGGTATGGGCAACCTAAGTTCAGTTTGCTGAATTCAATAAAAGTGTGGTACTTAACTGTAACACCTTGCAAACATTTGTGTTGAATTTAATAGCTTGCTTCATGGAATGAGCCTTTCAGTTTTCACATTCAGGAGAGCATTTTGGCACCTTTTTTACATTTCGTCTAATAAACATAATCTAAACAAAGCAGATAGTAACAAAGTAATGGCACGTAAATTAAAGAGCTAACTTTGTATCAAACATTTTTTAGTACGAAACAGATGTACACAACCCACGCGTACCATACTCATTTGTGTGTAGAACACACAAGCTAGGAAATCAATTAGAGGCTCCAAAACACGCGGGACATTTTTGGTCATTATCTACATGTGCTTTCTTGTTTAGATCAAAATCCTTTCTTCGGGTATTTGGACATGAGTAGTGACCGAAGGGTACTATTTATACTCTATAGCAAAACAAAAAGGAGATCTTACTAAAATAAGCAATCTGTTATTTTTAGTACTAACATGCTTAATGATCTTGTATATTTATCATAATAAACAATAGATGATTAAGTTAATCAATTATAAGGTTCACGAGTAAATTACACCGCGGATCTATGAACTTACAATGTGGATACATATGGGTTTATAAACTAAAAAACTGTGTATCATTGTACGTAAAGTTGTAAAACTGAGGCAGTATGGTCCAACGGTGATTTTTTCTGTCAAAATATGTCATCTGTGTTGGGGTAACAACAACTAATCAACTGTGAGCGGCCGCAAGTGCCACCATGTGCCCTCCATGTCATACATGTTATATGGCAGAAGACCGACGTCAACCACGTAGGGCATGCGAATGCATCATGGTCTGCACGAGCTTTGGTGATGTCAACGGCGACAAAGCTAGAATTAGAGCAGCGACACAAAATTTGGTGATGGAGGCTGCTTTACGGCTAGAGAGGTGCCGCTGACACATGCTGGCTCCAGAGCAAAAGAATTGGCAATGGTGGGATTTTGAGGGAGATAGCTGAAGAGAAAGACCGAATGAGTAGTGGAGTAAAGGAATATACCATGTCAGCAAAACCCATGTCAATGTCTCTCACCTCGTGGAAGCCACGCTAGACAACAAAACCACCCAAGAACCAATGTCCAATTTTGTAGACGTGAATCTATCTGAACCCACCTCACAAGTTACTGGACCTACTTTGTATTTTGCTCATTTATGAAACATTTGGAAGGAACATTTTCCTTTGGATACGTCGATATCTATTACAGGATTGCTAATTTGAGAAATCTCGGTCATGTTTTTCTCACCTCCATCTTCCTCACGTGTGGCGCCTCTTCACCGTGCTGGCGAAGCTCCAATGATGACAATGGGTGCTTGTGCCCCATGCAACTTGTTGGCGAGCTCCAACCAATCCATCTGCCACTGCCAAATGCTTCCACACTCCTCGCTAAATATCTCCAACCAAATGTCCCTACTCCTTTCTTTTCCTTATTTTAAAGTGGTGCTCCAAAGGCACCGCTAACCATTGCCGGAGTGACAACAACAATACCAGAGTTGGAGGAAAAGGGTAGTGGAGGTGCAAACAGGAGGAAGAAGGGAATGATGGCGATGTCATTGGAAGCCGATGGGCCAAACTGGTTTCACCTGTGAGGCACTGTGCGGGATGGGTTGGGGGCGGCGGCTAAGGGGGAGAGGGTAGAGTGGTAATGAGTTAGGGTTAGAAGTGATTTATATATGAAGTAGGTGAAAATGAGGATGGTTGTATGTTGATCCAAGGGCTAAAAAAAGTATATGAGATTTAAAAAAGTCTCACCCAATGTAGGAATATACAATCCCTTTTTATTAACAACATCGTGGTTATAAATAGCCGAAATGTCGTGTATGGCTGGCATTAGATAAAAATCCCTCAAGTTGGGGTTATGTCCTAATCATATATTTAAATACATTGCTCAAGAGAGGTCAAACAGTTCTACAAATTGTATTTATTTTTTTAATATGAATTCTGAATCATGGATACCGCATTTAAAAGATCAAGATATCGGTTTAAAGGGGAGGGATGAATAGGCAATTTCAAATTTTAATCAATTTTGGCGATTCTTGTAAATATGCAAAATTTAAAGTAATCTAATGCAAGAGTTATATAGGCACCCTACATACTAGTAGCACAAACAATTGATACACAAAGGAAACTTGCGAGAAGTAAATAGAGAAACCGGAAACGAAAAGAGATATGGAGATTTGTTGTTGAAGTTCGGATCCTTGGGGGGATCCTACATCTCCGTTGAGGTACTCGGTTACACAGACCAGAACCGGCTCTCTTTCAAGCCTCTTCCTTGAGAAGGTGCACAGAACAACTTTTCTCTTCCTTCTTGATGATCATTTCCTTGTGGGAAGCGGATCCCAAGCCTTCACAAACCTCTCGAGGTGCACCACACATAGCTTGATGGCTCTCAAGCACTCCTAGCCGTCTATGAGAATCCATTCTCTAAGAAAAATAAACATGATGAAGATTTGGAGATAAACTGGATGCTTTAGTGCTAAATCAATCTCAATATCTCACCTCCCTTGTTCTTCCTCACAAGAATCGAAGGATTAGGTTTGCGGAAGGTGGGAGAAGCTCTCAAGAATGCAGAAATTGAAGTGACAAAGAGTTGTGCTTGAATGGGTGGGTGGGGGTATAAATAGCTCATTCTAAAAAACTAGCCACTAGGGTAGATTAACACATACATGAGTACCCAGGATTCATAAACAATGGTTATTTTGAGACTGACTCGGATAGTCCGAGAGATAGTTACCTGGAGTATCCGGGAGGGACCCAGGAGACTCCGGACACACAAAAAGAACACCTAGGAGAAAACACTCAGACACTCCAGACAGACAAATGTCAGAGTATCTGTTAAGAATTAAAGAGACTCTAAGGGCCAGATAGAGACTTTTCTGGAGTATCTGTTAAGAATTAAAGAGACTCTAAGGGCCAGATAGAGACTTTTCCGGAGTATTCGGGATTAACTCTGGAGACTCTGGGATTCAAACGAGCAGAGTCCAGAGCAACACTCAGCTATTCTAGACAAGTCTTCATTCGGAGTATCTGGCCAAAATGACAGATACTCCGAGAGCCAGAAATAGACTTTTCCAAAGTATCTGGGATCAATTCCTAAGAATCAAGGGAAAAGACAAGCAACTAAACATCCCACACCAAGAGTCTCCGTGTCATCAGTAAGCAAAAACCCTATTCAAAGTTTCGAAGACTTCGGACCAAGTCCGGATACTCCGGGACACAGACAGATCAAAGGCTAGAGTTTTGTGGAGAGAAGGTTTGAAGCAAAGATGTGATTGAGCATTTAAGCACTTAGCTTATTTTGCGACCATTCATTGCACCCCTCTTAATAGTACAGAGTTAATTCAATGTGACTTTAAACCACTAAAAACTACCAAATTTAATCTTCTCATTTTCCCTGATGTATCCCTTGATTAACTTTTGGGGGCCATCAATGCCGATTGTACTCCACACATGAAACTAAAACCTATCCATACACTTGACATGGTGACTAATCCTTTAATTATTTATCATTAGTCACCAAAATCCACTAGTGACCTAGATGCATTTTCAACATTAGGTACAAGCGTCATAGTTTTAACTTACAAGAATTTGAGGTTTCATGATAGAGAGAATTCCATATATGCCACTCAAAATTTGACCGGTTCCAAATATGCCACTAAAAGAGTCCTTCCAAATATGCCACTGAAATTTTGCACCGGTTCCATCTATGCCATTGACGTCAGTTGACCAGTTAATTGATCGTTAAGACGCACTTTCAGTTGATAAATTTTCTTGTGATAATTTTAAATGTATACTAAAATCAAGAGTTTTATTGCTCAAATTATCTACTATTATGATATTTGCTCTAATTATCTCCTTTGTTGATGAAATATGCTCAAATTATTATGCATGGTTCTAGAATTATTTAATTATTAAATGCTACAAATATTTTAGAAAATATTTTCTCTAATATATGTAAAAACATGCCCATAAACACAGCTAAGCATATATGAAAGACAACACAAGTCAAAACTATCTTTTCAATAGCCACTTAACGGTCAACTAACGTCAATGGCATATATGAAATCGGTGTAAAATTTCAGTCACATATTTGGAAGATAAACTTTTCCAGTGACATATTTAAAATCGATCAAATTTTAAGTGGCATATATAGAATTATCTCTTAATGATAGTTAGGTTTTGCAGTCCATAGACCACCAAACCTTAAACCTCATCTAGCAGGGATGGCATAATGGTATTTTATATAGAAATTGAACATATATGTAAAAACACTCTTGACGTGTCAGGTTTTTATCTACCTTATGAGTGTGCTGTAAGCATTTTTAAAGATAAAGTTTCCTTTTACCTTCTGATTGTGGTGTGAACGTTTTTTGAAAAAGGTCACCTTCGTGATAAATGATTCAGAGATATGCCCTCTCCCTCCTTCCCGGTGTACACAAAGGCGAAGCGAGGAAGGCTCAGAAGAACAACGCAACAACATAATAGTACGGAGAGGAAGAAGAAAAGCTTTGGGGGAAATTCGACGCCTCTTATGGATGTCATGTCAAGCCTTTTTAAAGGATCTGCGGTCACTCACTAGTAACTTATGATTAAGCCGAATTAAGCTACTGGTAACTGTCTCATCAAACCAAATGATGGTACTAATACAGTTATTTTCAGCTCATGACCAATTTAAAAGGAGAGAGGGAAATGCATGCTTAGCAAAAGAAAGGTGGACTCGGTTCAGAAGTCATGCGAATGCTCAGCCAAAGTCCTACTCGAGCCATCCTATGTCGTGTATCACATGATTCAGGTGGTGTCAAGGATCCTGTCCTAAAAAGTACCGTCCACCATTTGGCAGCTGGCTAGACAACGTGGACGTAACACATTTATACTTTGGATTACTTTTTCCTAAAAGAAATAGGTCTCATACCCATAGTACAATTTTAAAAATATTGGGTACCCTCCCTTCTATCTTTCATTCGTCCTCGTCACACCATCATGGGCTCTCACTTTCCTTTACATGTGCACTAATGTGTCATTTTTCTAACCTCTAACGAGTGTTGCGACCACAATTGGATAAGGTTTCCAGTGACATTTTTAGCCATAGCAGTGAGGGGCTGCGAGTTATTGCTGCTTAGCTAAAATCTCTCTTCTAGAGATGATATACACTCGGAAGATAAAGACAAGTATCGTGAGAAGGACCTATTTTTCTGTGAGGGTTTTTTTTTCCCCCCGGCGAGGAGATAATGACTTCGTTTGAGAAAAGTCTTCTCCAGTATCACATTCCTACGTAATTAACTCTGCACATGCTGCTCCAGCATGCCGGTTCAGGCAGCTCTTGGTCATGTTCACGCTACACTCTTTACTGTACTCTGCATCTAAGTAATAAAATCTCTTGAGTTTCAGAAAATAATAACATTCTTAACCCATAGTCCCATCTCAGCCGTCTGTTCTTCACATGGACGCCTCTCCAGTAGAGCTGAAATGTGTACCACTCGATCGCACAAACGGGTCAAAGAAGAGACAGGCACCGATTTGGTGATTTGCTGGGGCTGCTGCACAGACAAAACAATACAAGCAAATGACGCGAGGAATCATCACGCTACGGGTCCAAGTCGGAGAGGCGTTGGGTCGGGTCCATCTCATCACGTATCCAGATCACCACCCCGTGGAGCACCCTGGAATCAGACAACCGATACGTGTACGTGGCTCCCCCACGCGGTTGGTTTCCCAGTTTGTTCACTTGGTTATTCCTCTCCCTCGCCGCCGCTGACTCCTGTGGCTGCGAGAGAGTGAGGGGGAGCGGCGCGAGACCTCCCGACCCATCCGGATAAGCCGCTCGGGACTCATCGGCGCCGGCGCGACTTCCGAGAGAGAAATATAGAGTGCTGCGGGTAAAGATCTGCGCCGTGACTCATGTCACCGAGTGATCCTATCGTCAACATTTATGATTCTTGTTTTCTTTTCCTTTTTTGTTATGCTGATGCGCACATGTTTCTCCGATCTCAAGGCCGTAACAGTAACAATCGGTAGGTGGAACCGCGGAAGCTTGGAGAAGGCAGTGACGCGAGCACCTGAGAAGAGGAGAGGTGTGGCTCTTGGCTTCTTGCTACCCAACCATCATCACTCTTCTTGTTCGGGAGGAGGCGCCCCTGTCCGTGGCATTTGGTCTTCTCGTCCGCGATTCTATTGACCAATCACCGGTAATTAACTCCATCTCCTTCTTCCTCTGCGCAAAGCTTCTTGATGCTGTCTGTTTATTGTTCTTGTCTTCTTCGTGGGCGTGGATTGGACGGAATCATGGCGCAAAGGTCGCGCCTTTACCTTTTCCGTGGGGTACCAGGATGCAGGATACCACCTGATTACTGTCGCATTATCTTTCACTGTTCGGCAAATAGGAAATTGAGTATTGATCTCTCCCTTTGTCGGCAAGGAATTGAGAAGAAAAAAAAACATCTTTTCGGGGGCACAAATATGGTATCGAATTTGCAGGAGAAGGACGAGTGGCAGCTTAATAATATGTGTTGTGAATCTGGTGTCAGGGTTGATCGCTGCAGCATTGCCATCAGCCATGGCCGTGGACACCACTGAACCGGACTACTGGCTCAACTGGAGGTTCCTGCTCTGTGCTACCTGGGTCTACTCCTGCGTGGCCCTGGCGTGCTTCTTGATTTGGAAGCACGAGGGCCCCAGCTCACCGGACGCCGATGACGACGGAGTCGACAGGGAGGAAGCGCGGCCGCGGATCGGACCCGGAGTTGTGTATCTTGAAGATTGCTGGAGACCGTGCCTTGAGCAGATCCATCCTGGTTGGCTGCTGGCTTTTCGCCTTGTATCGTTCTTCGTTTTGGCCTCATTGCTTGCCTTTGATGTCATTACAGATGGGTGGACCGTCTTCCTATACTACACTCAGTAAGCCATCCTTAGTTCCTCTTGGTCATAATCGTAATGCCTGTAAACAATTTCGCTGATCACAATTATATCTTCCTTGCGCAAGTGCTCATTTCTTACTGAGTAATATTCAGAAAGTTGTTTGATTTTGGTTCTTTTGTACATTTGACAGGTGGACGTTCTTGCTTGTTACCTTATATTTTGGGGTATGTAGTTTGTTATGAGAGAATTTTTGTGCAGCATTCGCTATTTACCAGTTACTGTGACCTGCATCTGAGGCTTAAACCACATGCTATTGCATTCCCTATCAAAATTGGACAAATAGCTAATATTAAAAAATATGGAATGAATAATATGAAATATATTGTATTATGTGTGCTTGCTTATTGCCTATTTCACCGGTACTTACTATTGGATACCTCTAACATATACCTTCTTCGTCTTTAGCTTGGCTTATTGCTTTCAATTTACGGATGCTATCAGTATGCTTATAAGACCGGTGGGGATAGATCTGATGTAGATCATGGCTCATATATCATTGCTCCAACAGGGGAAAGTACATATGACAATTCCATTAGAAGTCCTAGTCACAGTAAAGCGCAGGATGGTCGAGAAATTGCAGGATTTTGGGGTTACCTTTTCCAGATCATGTTTCAGGTAACTCATCATACCCAATTGCTGTCGCTTCACATTTGGACATGAAGTGCGCATGATTTTTGCGGTTTAACTGCTGAACAGCAGACATGTTATGATTGATGAAAAAGAAGCAAATATGATCATATGAACGTTCACTTGCTTGACCTATCTGTAATTCCTCTTAGATTCTTAGTTATTCTGTTACTTGAAAACGTGACCCTTTTTGCTACCAGCTCAACTTTTATATTCTTGTTTCCAGACAAATGCGGGTGCTGTAATGATCACGGATCTGGTGTTTTGGTTCATCCTCTACCCTTTCCTTGCCCGCAATGAATATGATATGAATTTTGTGAGTATTCGATCAGAGATTTTAGGAACTGTATTCTTTGGGATCTTTTAAGTTATTATGTTAGCCAGAAGAAATGGGAAAGAATCAATGCCACTTGTCTTTGGTAACCAATACCAGTATAAAGGTGTACCATTAACTTTATTTACTGTGCTTTTTTATTCTAAAGATTACTTGCAAGATCATAATGTATATATAATAATAATAAATAGGAAGTCTTCAATTCCATGGTTTTTTTTGGCTAGTCTGTATGATAGTGTATGACTCTAGGTCCTGCAAATTTTGAAAAAAGAAATGGTGATCTGCAGCCTTGCTCGTGATGGTTCAGTGGTTCACACATCATTCCTGAATCAGCGTCCTTGTATTGGACACCTTTCTTGGTCATTTTTGTTGTTGTGATACATTATGTTCTTTTCTATGGGTTATTGTGCTTGTGCATCTCTCTACGTGTGCAAGACAGATACAAAATTTATTGTCGTAAGTGATGCAGTACTTCTTTCAGCAGTTGCATCAGTTACTTGATCTGGTTTTTTTTTAAGAAGAAAGCAATTACATGATAAGATTGCATGCTTTTCATACCTCTGTATCTTGCCATTAATGCACTCAACTCAAACTAAACAGTTCTTTGTTGTGGCTCGTTTAACATGTTATTTCCTGCATTTCTTACTAACTGATTGTGATTGCATACTGCAGTTGCTGATTGGGACACATTCACTCAATGTTGTCTTCATAGTTGGTGATACTGCTTTGAATAGCTTGGTAAATGTCTCATGCCAGAATATTGATCCATACCATGATCAACTGATTTTTATATTGATCAATTAAATGTCAAATTGCAGCGTTTCCCATGGTTTAGAATAGCATATTTCCTGCTGTGGACAGGACTTTTTGTCAGTGTTCAGTGGATCATCCATGCAAACGTGTCGATTTGGTAATATTTTGACTTGCCTTTCCCATTTTTGGATCTTACTCAAGTAAAGTGTCTTTATATGTTTAATGATGGTCATTTTATTCAGGTGGCCTTACCCATTTCTAGACTTGACATTCCCTCGAGCACCTGTATGGTAAGCTCTACTCGCTTTTGTAGTGCTAAGTAACATTTTGCATGTGCAACTACTGCATCAGTGAGTCAGTACCATTGTATAGAATCTAGATGTTAGATGAATGTAGAACCCTATGATAGGCCAGGTGCTGAGATACTTAGTGATGTAAATGCCACACACATTACTTAATAACGTCAAGAATGAACTGTTTTTCGAGCCGGTTTGCCTTAGACATTTACAGAGACCATGGTTGTTTATCTGGGATACTTTTCACTTTCAAGGCCAATGTAAGCCTAAAGTATCGAGATCCATGAATAGATGAGATGATTAGGCAACATAAATATGAACAACTTGATAATCTAACAAATGTTTTAGGTTCTTGGATACATTGCACTAAAAATCAGAACTGCAATGTTGATAAACTGTACTCATGGCAGGTACTTGGTGGTAGCATTGCTGCACTTTCCTTGTTATGCTTTATTCGCCCTAGTTCTGAGGCTCAAACAATCTCTGTTGGAAAGCTGGTTCCCTCATAGTTACATTTACGTGAAGTAAACAAGAAGATATATAGTGGTACAATTTATTTCTTTTTCCTTCTGAAAATTACATGGAGCTGCTGCTGCTGCTTAACTACATTCTTCAGAGTTAGATGCCTGTAATTCGTTGTGCTTGAAGGCAGCTCTTTGTGGGGTTTACTCAAGTGGACATCTAAATTGACACGGCATATATTCCCAATTTTTTTGAGATTCATAGCTTCTTTGAACCAGCTGTTGTCTCATGCAGTTTCCCTAAATTTCCAATGGAGGATTTTGTACAGTCCAGTATATGGCACTCACCATCTCATTGTTGCTATGGTTTAATTTCTGTTGTATCCCTGCTTTTGGCATGAGTAGTTGGGTGTTGTCCGTCAGTGTGGTGTGGCATCAAGTGATAGTGATGAGCATGCAAGGGAAGAAGAGAGTGAGAACCTGAGCCGCAACCTCCATGAGTCCCCTCAACTAATCCTCTGCCTGTATCTGCCGCTCCCGCGCGCGCCGCTGGTCCGCACTCCGCCGCCACATGCCTTCCGGCACCCGCAAGCCGTGACACACTCCGCCGCCGCCGGGGCGGTGCCGCGCGCAGCCGCCGGCTGGTGCCGCTCGGGTTAACTTGTTATTAATGTTTGTTAGCACTGTATGCATCATGAGTTATTGTTAGTGATTGCTTTAATATCCATAGAAATCAACAGTAAATAATGAATAGATGCTCAGAAATTCGAGAACTCAAAACAGATAAGACTTACAAAACCATTATTTTGCAACCATATATGACATGCTTAATTTTACTAGCAGTAATATTATGTGAATTGCATGGATAGATGTAGGATGCCTGCATCACGAGGAGTAAGGAATTCGAAGAGCTAGGCCAGCGACTACCTCACCTGGGCCTCTAATATTGAAATCATGCTTGAATCAAAGGATCTTGGATATGTCACTATGCTTAGCTACAATGCTAGACGGATTACACTATGAAATACACACTTAACATGTTGCCCGGTGCCCCCACAAACACACGACCTTACAAATTAATTAATAGGTGCTAATCATGGCAGTCGTCTCTTGCAACTAACCATCACTTTACCTCTAGGCCCTGGGATGCATTTCTCCCGTACTTCCTCCGGGAAATGGGAGACCAATCTGAGCCCAAACTTGCTTAGCAAATACTAGCCACATATCACCTCCGGGAATGGCGACAGCCACGTAGCGGAAGGCCAGAGTGGGTGCTCGCGACGGCGCGGTGGAGCACATCTGCGCGAGATGGCGTCGGCGCGGTGGAGCACACCTGTAGAAGAAGGTGCGCGATGGCAGCGCTTGCGATGATGCTCGGCGTCGTCCTCCGTGCCACAATCAACAAGGCGATGGCGGTCCTGCTCCGGTGGCTCGGCCTCGGCCTCGGTGGGGCAAGCACGAAGGCGAGATGAACTCCAAGAACGTCAACATCTTTACTCGCGGGCCGCTGCAAGGGGCCGGCTCGTGCTCAACCATGGAGTGGGCGCCGCCTGTGGACGGCCATGTCGCCGTCGATATTGCACTCTTCCAAGGGAAGCTCTACGTCCTCACCACAGAATATGCTGATGAAGGTCCTCAACCACCGGAGCTCCATGTCCTGGACGTGAGCCGGCCGGCGTCAGATCCATCCAATGCATACGCAGCACGCCAAGAGATGACGTGGACCCTTACTTGACTGCCAGCTACATACAGTGCATCTTCTTCTACCTGATAGTGTCCGGCGATCGGCTGCTGATGGTGGAACGGCAGATTGATATGGAGCCCATCCATATGGAAAATGAATTTTTAACCGCCCCTTTTATTGAGGAAGAGGTACGGACCGCCATTTTTCAAATGGAACATAACAAAGCGCCAGGTCCTGATGGCTTCCCTGCTGAGTTTTATCATATTTTCTAGGAAGTCATTAAGTATGATCTAATGATGATGTTCCATAACTTTTATAGTGAGAATTTACCGTTACATAGCCTAAATTTTGGCGTGATTATCCTACTTCCAAAGATCAAAGAGGCTAATTGTATCCAACAATACAGACCCATCTACCTTCTCAATGTGAGCTTCAAAATCTTCACAAAAGTAGGCACAAATAAAGTAAATTTAATAGCGAACAAAGTAATCCAGCCAACTCAGTCGGCTTTCATGCCAGGGTGAAACATTTTAGATGTGATAGTTATCCTACACGAAACAGTTCATGAGCTTCACAAAAAGAAACTTGATGGAGTCATTCTCAAAATCGACTTTGAAAAAGTACATGACAAAGTAAAATGGTCATTCCTCCAATAAACCTTACGAATGAAAGGGTTCTCTCCGCAATGGTGTAAATGAATTGAGACATTCGTTAAGGGTGGCAGTGTGAGTGTGAGAATTAATAATGATACAGGTCCCTGTTTCCAATCAAGAAAGGGCTTACGCCAAGGGGACCTCTCTCACCAATCCTATTTAATTTGGTAGTTGACATGCTCGCCATAATTATAGAACGTGCCAAACTTGATGGCCAGATCTCAGGGGTCGTTTGCCACCTGGTGGATGAGGGGCTGTCAATCTTGCAATATACAGATGACACTGTTCTATTCATTAATCATGATTTGGATCGAGCTGTTAATTTAAAACTCCTCCTCTGTGCATTCGAGCAAATGTCTGGACTTAAAATAAATTTTTATAAGAGCGAGATATTCTGCTTTGGTGCAGCTTGCAATTTTCAAGCATAATATACACGCCTGTTCGGTTGAAAGATGGAAGCCTTCCCATTTCACTACTTAGGAATTCCCATCCACTTTCACAAACTCAGAAACGTGAAGTGGAAGGAGGTCGAGACTCACTTTAAAAAGCGCTTGAGTAGCTAGAAAGGGAAACATTTGTCCCAAGGTGGCCGGCTAATTCTCATTAACTCGGTACTAACTAGCCTCCCTATGTACATGCTATCATTCTTTGAGATACCATGTGGGGTTTTAAAAAGCTAGATTATTACCGTTTGCGCTTCTTTTGGCAAAGTGACGGTGAGAAAAAGAAATATCGGCTATCCAAATGGGACATTATATGCCGACCGAGATCAAGGAGGCCTTGGTATTCAGGACCTCAAAATCGAAAACATTAGTTTACTTTCTAAATGACTTTTCAAGCTTCTCAATGAAGAGGGTGTCTGGTAGAATTTACTCCACATAAAATATCTACGGGGTAAGACTTTAAGTCAGGTTAAAGGAAAAAGTGGCATTTCTCATTTTTAGGCTAGCTTAATGCGAGTAAAAGACATGTTTCTCAGTCATGGTTCATTTCAAATTAATGATGGTTCCCAAGTAAGATTTTGGGAGGACACGTGGTTAGGTCAGATGACATTAGTAGCACGGTACCCCCGTCTTTACAATATTGTACACCACAAACAGGCTACTGTTGCGAACATGTTATGGACTAACCCATTAAACTTCTATTTTGTCGAGGAATAGTTAGGAAAAATCTAAATGACCTATTTATGCTCTCACAACGAGTGGCCCAAATAACTCTAATCAACGAGACATCTTTCAATTAATTTGCTTCAGTCGGGAATATTCTCGATCAACTCGTTGTATACTTGTCTCTCCAACCAAGGGGTGCAGATCACTAATAGGCAAATCTGGATGCTCAAAGTTCTTCTAAAGATTAAAATATTTCTTTGGTACCTACGTAAAGAAATAGTTCTCACTAAAGACAATTTATGTAGACGACATTGGGAAGGCAGTACTAAATGTAGTTTTTGTGATTACGAGGAATCCATACAACACTTATTTATTAATTTTTCAATCGCACGTTTCATTTGGCTTACGATCCAAATAGCCATGGGTGTTCGCCCACCGACTTGCGTAGAGGACTTGTTTGGTCCATGGTTACTTAGGCTTGGTAAAAATATGCAAGTTGTTTCTCTTGGAGGGGGCAACCGCTGCTTGTTGGTCTATTTGGCTAAGTCGAAATGATGTAATATTTAACAAGAACAAGCTTTATACTTCTTTGCAGGTTGTTTACAGTGCTCGAACTCGTTGCGATCTTGGTCTATCTTACACTGCTCGGAGAACCGGAAATTGGTCCTTACGGCCTGCCGATCTTTTGAGCTAGTACTGCGGGAGTTATTCTCCACCCATGGGTGGGAGTTTAGTCACAGACTGGCGCTCCTTAGTTTGTCGCTCTGTGTTTTTGATTTATATATTTATTAGTGTTTTGCGGTGTACAGATCTTTGGCTGTGTGCAATTGTTACAGAGGCTGGAAATTATTCTGTTTGTGATATCATCTCGTTGTTTCAAACTAAGTAATAATATTTTTCTTTATCTAAAAAAACATGAGGCCAGTACGGACTTGGTTCGAGGTCTTGGAGGGAGTGGACATGATCGACGGCCGTGGGCGGTGGAGCAAGGTGGATACATTGATGGGACGTGCTCTCTTTGTCAGCCAAGACTGCTCTGAGTTGCTCCCTGCCCAATGTGGAGCTCAAGAGATTGCATCTACTTAATGACCCTTACTGTCGCGTTGCTTTCTAGCATGAGGAAGCCTGAGGACATTATTCTCGACTGCGTCGTGTATAACGTGGTCTTAGTGTCACGTCTTTTTTTTTGTGACTCCACCTACAACGTTGTATCTTTATAGTTTGCACAAATTTTTTATAGTCCTCCTCCCTTCATCACAATCATATTTTCCCTTTTTGATTCTCATGGTCTTCTTGTCCTCGTCGGCTTTGTAGACAAAACTATTATCACGAAGAGACCCCAGCAAAATTAGATTCATTTTTAGCCCTGGCATGTGTCTAACACTCATGAGTAGATGCTCAACGTCCTCATTAGTCTTGATTTGATGTCTAAACTCCCACAACACTATGGGCCACATCATCTCACTAGTAGACTGTCCTAAAATCATTAAGACTTGTACAAACTAAACCATTCTTTGTTTGGTGTCATATAAAAGGAACTAATTAAATCAAATGTCCACGCTCATATTGATTGCTTCCTTGAAAATGAGACTTGTATGAACTAAACCACTCTTTGTTGAATCAAATGTCCACGCTCATGCTGATTGCTTCCATATAAGTGAGAGAACCTCAAACATATCTTTTTTGTCGTCACCTTCCTAGACCGTATTGGTGCTTCTATCAATCTTCTTCTTCATTGGACAATCTCTTGATATGCCCCACTTCTTGTAAATATAGTACTGTGGCCCTTTTTTTATTCTTTAACTTAGCCTTGGAATGCGTATTTGCCGCCTCATCCCTGTCCTGCACTTTTTCATTATGATTATATCTAACCAGCAACCCTTCACTTGAGAGACCTCCATTGTAGCTGACAAAGGGTGACGCAAGATGGTCAAGAACTAGCAGCGATCAATAGCAACTATCAGGCCTAGCCTAGGCCTATCATGCAGCCATAGTCGGCTATCGTGCAGTCTAGACGTGACAGGTTGCCATCGTGGCGGGGCTCAACCTCATCGTTGGTTGAAGGTTAGATTAGACTGGATCGTAGCTTGGCCATAAGATAGGTGCCACGTGTTCTTTTTAGGCTCTCGTGAGGATGAATCTATAATTTACGTTTTAAAGAAGATTATTTTTAGCAATAAGGATCGACGGAGGCTAAAACAACAACAAAAGGATTGGACAATAAGCCTAGGGAGCGTGTACGGTTTGTTGCAGGGACGCGACAGAGATCCGGTGCATTGGCTACTGCAACTGCGCCCAAAGGACCGCACGCAATCTTGGGCGTCCATTTCTATATCCTGCGGTCTAGATTGGTTGCTACAGTTCAAATTGCTACAGTGTTGGCTACAGTGATTCTCGTGCCCGTCGTGCTCTCGCGCGAAATTTGGTTACAGGGGCATTGCATTTGCCACGTACAAGAGAGATACAGCGCTGAAGTAGAGAGAGAAGGTGAAATGAGAGAGAAAGGGAGAGAAAGGCGAAATGATTGCGTTTGGACCAGGAAGAGAGAGTCTTTGCATGCCTTCTCCTGCTCCCGCGTCGCGTCACGGTAAAGCCCAAAAGTCTCGTCGCCGCCTGCTCCATGTTTACTTCTACTGTTGTACACCACCGGCCGGCTACAGCTCCCAAGACACCTCCATTTCTCACTCTCCGTTTATCATCGATCTATCTACGCAGAGCAGACACGTCACACAAACCTAGCTAACAAGTCCTCGGGTTCGATCAGAGATGTACACGGCGGCGTGCTCACCGTCGTCGTTGTCGGCGCCTCCACCGTCGTGCACCAGCACCGTTTCAGGTCTATCTAGCTTAATTAGCTCCCCGTTCCATTGATTTCTCCGGCCTCCCGGGTGCATGGAGATCTCATTTAATTGTAGTACGTAGCACGCACGCACAAAAATTTACCGGCCTCCTAGCTCGTGCATGCATCCGTTTTATTTTGCTCTTGTTGAGAGATAGGTGTCGATGTCGTCGTCGACTCGCGGGAGGAAGAACGGCGGCGGCGCGTGCTCCTCCAAGCCGCCATCCACGGCAACCTCCACCTCCTTGCCAGTACGTGCCAAATGCCTTCACTATTCACCTTCACCCCTAGCTAGCTAGCTAGCTTGTGATAAATTAAGCTTAAGCTTAACGATCGATCGGACGTGACGTGGTTAAGGGATGGCGGTGGAGCTGGAGGCGGTGGCGCGGAGCGGCAGCACGGACGCCGGCGGCGTGCACTCGAGTTGCGGCCGCGGCGCGCTGCACCTGGCCGCGGCCAACGGCAGGACGCACGTCTGTCGCTTCCTGGTCCAGGACCTCGCATTCCCCGTCGACGTCCTATCCGCTTCAGGTACGTACCAACTCCGGCCGGCTGGCTCGGTCACCGGTCGGCCACTCGACCTTGGTAGCTTTCTCCCAAATCTGATCGCGCGCTTCCATGTCCGTGCTCCCGGGTGCGCGCGCGCAGGCGAGACGCCGCTGCTCCTGGCGGCCACGTTTGGCCACACCGCGACGGCGGCCTACCTCCTGGAGCGCGGCGCCGGCGCGTCCACGCCGGACCCCGACGGCGAGACCCCGCTCCACTGGGCCGCCTACAACGGTACGTACGGCGACACCGCCTCGCCTGCGTTCCTCTTGTTCGCGTTGCGTCGAATTTATGGGTGACGCGCGCGCGCACGACGGCATGCCATGCCATGCATGCATGAGTGCGCGCGCGCGCGCGTCTGCGGGTGAAGAACTGACGCATTGTCCGTGCAGGAGATCGCGAACTGGCGAAGCTACTGCTGTCCAGAGGAGCCGACGCGGGCGCGGCGAACGCCCGGGGCACGCCGCTGTACATCGCCGCCGCGCGGGCGCACCCGGCCGTCGTCGACGTCTTGCTGCGCCATGGCGCTGATGTATGTGCGGGGCGTTCTTTGTATTTTTCTAGGTTTGGTTGCAGTTGGTTGGGGTTGGCTCTTCTTGGCCTATATGGACACCGTTGCTCAGCAAGTTTTCGGTTTCCATTTTTGCAGCCAAATAAGGTCGCCAACTGTGTCTTCACACCGTTGGTTTCGTCGCTTCTTGGTGGCTCTTTGGAATGCATGAAGCTGCTCGTTCAGGTGCTGCAGTATTTCTGCTAGTTTTTTTAAAACTGTTTTTAGATAATGTTCTGCTAATTAATCTGTTGCTTCGTGTTAGTTGCACGAATATGTAGACAGGTTAGTTGCACGATCTGATCTAGTAGTTCTTTACACCTTAAGGCCATGATGCTTGGAGCGCTGGAATTTCGTACGATCTCCATAGGAATTTCTACCTATCAGATTCCCGCGTTCCAAACGGGGCCTAAACATTGTTACACTAAAACCGTGCTGGAAATGTTAACTAGGCTGGCGCTAATGTTAATGGTGGTGGATTCAGTGGAGCAACTCCTCTGATGTTAGCATGTAGCCGTCCTGGCACCATCGGATTAGTCAAGTGCTTGTTGGAGGCTGGAGCAAATCCAAACATTCCTGATGAAGTGAGCATACTGTCCTCCTTCCCTGCCACATTCATCTTCTCTTCAAATGCATATGTCTTCAAAGCTTGTTCCACAATTAAATTATTCTTTTGTAATTCTTGGTCCCGAACCAGGCTGTTCGCTGGAAACTCATGGCTTCTACACTTTAACAGCTTGGTAGGTTACCGATAGAAATTGCCGCGATACACGCTGAACGGGAGGTCGCTGAAGTTCTGTTTCCTGTGACCCACGGTACTTCAACTATGCTAGACTGGAGCGTTGGTGGGATAATGAGATACGTAAATTCTGCTGCTTACAAGGAATGGGTATGTCATATTGCTGCTAACCAGATACATTGTTGTTTAGCATCACATGAACCCGTTGCAGTGTATTCGTTTAATCGATTCCCATGCACTTGAATCTACTCAGTTTTATATTTGGCAAACATAGCTAATTGGCCTTACTGTTGAATCCAGGGCTATTTGATAATCGTTTGACTTAAAAGTAGCTCTTTTTGTTCAGGCGAGAGACGCCTCTTGTAAGAGGAAAGATGAACTGAAACTACAAGGGAACTCGGCTTTCAAAATCGAGGACTATGATGCGGCCATACTTCTGTACAGCATGGTAAAGTTGGTAACTCATATTCCTATTGTTGATTTTACATTCTTGTGTTCGGCTGCAAATGCTTTTCTTTCCATAGTTACGCCGTCGTAAGGCATGAAAGAAATCAATTTTCCACCGGTAGCAAAGCCATTAGTGAATTGCCGAGTCACGTCCTCGCGCGTTACATTTCCCCCCAATTCATTTGGTTTAGCTCTACACTTCCAGTTACAATCAGTCAATCACCATAAGCCGGCCATTCTGTCAATATGAATTTCAGGAAACACTGTTTCTCTTCTGCAGGCGATGAAGTTTGACAGCACAGACGCGAACTTATATTCAAACAGGAGCGTCTGTTGGTTGCGCCTTGGTGTGCACGACGAGGCGCTGTCAGACGCCCAGACCTGCACCAGGATGCAGCCTGACTGGGCGAAAGGCTACTACCGTCAAGGGATGGCCTTCTGCTTGCTGCAGGTGATCATCCCAGCATGCTACATCACTACTACTGTTTGCAGTTTCTTGCCGGAAACCAGCTTCAGATTCAGTCCTCAGACGCTCCTGTCGCCGTGCCTACCGGTGTCGGCTTGATTCTGATCTCGCTGCGTTTTCGCATGACGAGGCATCTGATCTGCGTTTCTGTGTTAGGATTATGCCAGCGCTTCCGATGCTCTTCTCAAGGCCTCGAAGCTTGATCCGGGAAACGCTGTGATCGCCAAAGCTCTCCGGTAATCCACTGCACTTTCAGCCTCACGTACACCATCATACAATGCGTGGTGGCCTGATGTTGTATGTTCAACTTTTTCAGGGATGTTTCGGAACGCGTGAGGCGTGTTTCACCGTGATAGGAAGGAATCGAAATTCAGTTGCAGGTTTTGGGAGAAGCTTTTCTGTGTCAAAACTGTTAAGCATAGGAGTCCAAATCTTTTGTGGTAGTATACGGATACTCGGAGCAGAAGCGAGTAGCTTTTGTGGCACCCCGTTTTGAGAACACGCGGTTGATATGATATATGCTATGACAATTCAGGCCCATGTAGATGCTGCCTTGTGGGCTCTACGTAGGGCCTGTTTGGTGGGTTGTGTCTTTTGACAAAGCTGTTGTTGGCTGGTTATTTTAGAAAAGCTGCTGTGGCTGTGGAAAAGTGGACATATGGTTTTTTGGTTGATTCAAATCATATATAGCATTTTGAAAAATGAGTTCTGAAGTATCAGCATATTGCAAAAGGCTGGTAAAAGACAGCTTTTTTTTTGTGCCAGGCAAAAGACAGCTTTTTTAAACAGCTGAATTTGCACTGCAAAGTCTACAGTTACTGTTGATTAGACCGTAACTGTTTTCAGTAAAAAGCTATTGAAAAGCTCAACCAAACGCTGTACTGCGAGAAAGCTTGAAAAGAGTTCTACGGACCGGGATCACAGCCCACCGGGATCACAGCCCACCTAGTGAACATGTCCTTGTTTGGCATGTCTACACACAGTGAGTGAAGCACACGGAGTGAACAAAAATTTCCTTCATAAAAGAAGACCCGGAGAGAATAGAAATAGTAGACTGAAAGTTTTTCACGAAAAGCTGCAGTGCTTTGCAGCTCGTACTGCAGGCTCACACGCGCACAGTTGCCAGCTTGGCTTTTCTGCTTTCTATCCCCCGTCTCTCTGTTCCAAATGTCCATGTATGTTCTGGCTCAGGCCGCCCTGCGGCTGTCTGGCACCTGCCACGGTCTTCGAAGCCCTGTGCAAAAACCAAACCACACCGAACACCGTGCAAGCGTTGGCCCCTCGCCTCTCGTCGTAGCACTACCGATCTCCCTCTTAAATTTCAATGACTCGTATTTCTCTCAAGCCTAGCATCTGGTCATGAAAATTTCTGAGGAAATTTGGTTGGATAGATACAATGACAGGAGGTTTTGAAGCTGAATTTGGTTTACATATTGAGACAAAAAAAGGGACAAATTTTATAGAGAGTAAATCCTGAATGAGAAGAAAAAAGCATAATATTCATATTTTGTGAAGTATGTCTCTATTTCTCTCGGAATGCATCTGTGTCTAGCGCTAGATAGGTACCTCATGTTCGCTCGAAATGAAAACCGTGAACAATGTGACAGAATAACAGAATACTCCGTGCCCGAAGAGTAGTGTTTGCGCAGTGGTAATCTCATATTCCCATGAGCCTCCTTGGTGTTGCCTAGAATAATAATCGCGTGTCTTGGAGGCAAGCGTATGGGGCTTCTTCACCATCCCCACACGACAAAGATGCTCTTGGGAGTCTGGATCATGTCACGGCATACTGGCAATGGCTGCACCGAGTTCGGAGTCCAGGCTCCTCTTGTACTCCTACGACGAAGACCATAAAATACTCCGTCCCCTCACCTCCGGATTGAGAAATTTGAAGACCATGACTGTGACCTCTCTCTCTCCTCGAGACGTGGCTAATCCAACCATACATACTTAGCCAGGGCACCACTGATTAAATAGATTGAGACCTCACGATTTTCCACCTAGTCTAGGCTGTGTAAGGTGCGTCAGAAATGAACGGAGCAATCTGCTCAGTAGCATCGATCGAAAAGAAAGATCGTCTGAAGTGGAGAATGCCATCACTGTGCTGACATGTGGCCTTAGGTCTCATGCACTTATTTCTTAGGGTAGCTGTAACAAGAAAAGTTTTTCTGAGCATTACTGTTTCTTGAGACTTGAGAGTACTACTAAAATAATAAGTTATGAGTCATCTTTCTTAAATTTTTTATCTCATATGTATATATCCTATTAGTTTGATGCAGGTGCACCTAGGACTTTTTTTTAAAATATTATTTTTTAAACTAAAAATTTGAGATATGTAGATCTGATTTCGAAAATTTCAAAAGTAGTGGCCTGTCGGCGCACCATCGGACGACAGGGGTCCAATCCTTCCACCATCGGACGACTGGAGCCCTGTCGTCCCGCCGCCCAACGATAACCCTCCAATCCTCCGACCGCGCAACGATAAGCCCCACCGCCCAACGATTACACGCGGAAAGCGCGGGATTCCCGGGTCCCAGGGGCCTGTCGTCCGGCCGTTGGACGACAAGAGCCTGTCCTCCAACGGTGCAACGACAGGGGTTTTATTCCCCGCGCCAGTTACGCCCGTGACTCCTCCCCTTTTTCGGCTGCTGCGCCTCCATATCATTCACCAGAGCCCGAGCGCAGCAGAAGAGAAAGAAGAGAGGAGAGGAAGGAGAGAAAGAAGAGGGGAGAGGAAGAAGGAGGAGAAGGAAGAGAAGGAGAGGAAGAAGGAGGGAAGGAAGAGAGGAGAGGAAGAAGGAGAGGAAGAAGGAGGGAAGGAAGAGAGGAGAGGAAGAAGGAGGGAAGGAAGAAGGAGAGAAGAGGAGGTGAGTTCGTGGGAGTACGGTAAATTTTCTGTAGTTTTTATTAGTTACGTATTAGTTTGAATTTTATTAGTTTAGCACGTATTAGTTCGTAATAATATATATTATTTAGGTTGTTTAGTACGAATTAATTTGTAATTTCCATATATTATTTAGGTTGTTTAGTATGAATTAATTTATATTTTCCATATATTATTTATGTTAGTTCGTAATAACATATATTATTTAGGTTGTTTAGTACGAATTAATTTGTTTAGTACACACATGGGGATTATGCAAGTTAAATCTCGTAGTTCAATTAGGTATGTGAAGGTTAAATTGATTAGACGATGGGAAAGAATTGTGGTTAAACTAGGTCAAACTATTTAGTTATACTATTAGAGACGTAGAATATTAGTACGTAGTTAGGTTAATTATTAGCTATTCGTGCTCATCGTTACATTCGATCGTGCTAAAAGTTCTATCCCGATTTGTTGGTCGATAACCCTGGTGTGTTCCGGATCACCCTTGTACACGCTATAAGCGTGTACTCGACCTACATTTAGCACGAAAGAATTTAGCGGTCGCGCGACGTAATAGAACTACATGTTAAACTAGGTCGAACTATTTAGTTATACTATTAGAGACGTAGAATATTAGTACGTAGTTAGGTTAATTATTAGCTGTTCGTGCTCATCGTTACATTCGATCGTGCTAAAAGTTCTATCCCGATTTGTCGGTCGATAACCCTGGTGTGTTCCGGATCACCCTTGTACACGCTGTAAGCGTGTACTCGACCTACATTTAGCACGAAAGAATTTAGCGGTCGCGCGACGTAATAGAATTACATGTTTTACTTAGTACGTGACGAAGATGTCAATTTTTCTTACGGCAGGTATGTCGGACTTAGTTAACATGACGGTGTACTATGGTCCTGGGGTTGTTCGATCAAATCAGAGTAGGGTTGATCTGAGTGAATTCAGCCATGTCGATTTGCCTATTTTCGATCCGGAAATGTTGAACTTCAAGGAAGCCAATCATTGGCTTACACGTATCTTCTCGATGGATCCTGCAGTATATGCTGTGACCATTCAGGCAGTGTTTACCAAGTCTTGCACTGATATTAAATGAGACTTGTTACCGATCGAGAGTAGTAGAGACTGGAGATCGTGGATGCGGGTTTGCAAAGCTAGGCAAGGTCCTCCGGTCACACTAGGGCAAGCCATCCTGAAGGGTGCCGGGTCAGAAGGCGGTGGTGGGTATGAAGTGGAGCAGAACAATGTAGAACCACAGGTGGACGAGGTAGTTCAATCCGCTTGGCAAGGTGGGCAAGTTGGGCAGAGCAGTGAACCGGCAGAAGTTGGTCCCACGGGGCAGGCGGATGAAGAAGAGGATTTGGAGACCATGCAGGAGATAATGGAACAGGAAGATGAAGATGGATTGGTCGAAGATATTGACGAAGGTAGCGGTGAGAAAGATAACATTCATGAGTCCCCGATTCCGAGTGCATGGAATCAAGAACTTCTTGGAGGCATGACTGTCGATGATGGCCATGGTTCTGCTTGGGAATATAACAAGAACCAGATCCAAATTGGTTCGATGTATGCTACCAAGAAAGAATTGAAACACGCCGTCACGCAATGGGCCATGTCCACGCAGAGGATTTTCAAGACTGACACATCTTCCCTAAATAATTTAACCTTAACATGTACGGCTAATGGCTGTGAAAGCAAGGTGCACGCCCATGTGCCCAAGTATGAAGTGAATTGGGTCGTGACCAACGTCGTGCCGCACACTTGCGTCAGAAGCAATGTCCTAGCACGCCACCCCAATCTGACATCCACTCTCATCGTAGAACTGATGTACAGCGAGATAGCGGAGAAGAAAGACATGGAAGCAAAGCACATACAAGTTGCAGTAAAGAACAGGTACAAGTACGAAATCCCATACGGGCAGGCTTGGAGGGCTAAGCAGAAGGCCATGGAGATGCGCTTCGGCACTTTCTATGACTCGTACGACAACCTCCCCCGTCTGCTTTATACACTCCTCCTCCGGAACCCCGGGACACATGTCGACATACAGCACTCAGTGAACCCCCATTTTCCAGGCTATAAAGTGTTGAACAGAGCATTCTTCTCTTTCGGTGCATGCATTGAAGCTTTCAGGCATTGTCGTCCAGTGATGTGTGTGGATGAGACATTTCTGACAGGCAAGTACAAGGGGCAGATCCTGACGGTGATTGGTGTGGACGGCAACAATCAGATCCTCCCATTGGCGATGGCGTTCGTGGAGGGTGAGAACTTCTCAAGCTGGTTATGGTTCTTCAGGCAGCTTAAACATGGAGTAGTGAAGAATCGGGAGAACGTATGTGTTATTCATGACAGGCACCCTGGCATACTAAAAGCCGTGAAGATACTCCAGGAACCAGAGGATGATGAAGAACAACCTTGGGCGGACCTGCAAAGCCGTTGGTGCATGCGGCATCTTGGGGCTAATTTTTTTAGCCAGTTTAGGAGCAAGGCTGATGAATCTGTTTAAGAGGCTGTGCAAGCAGAATCAGGAGAAGAAGTACAAAACTTTGTGGCGGAAGCTCGATGAGTTCACTAAGAGCGAGATCATTGATCGCAAGAAAAAAAATTTGGTGCTTAGCCCAGAAGAAGAGCCACATGAGCTTTCTGCTATTCCAGCAATTAACCCTCCAGGTACGAGGAGGAGGAAGGCGAAACAAATAAAGAGTTTCTCTCAGTGGATAGAGAAAGAGCCGCCTGCGAAGTGGTCTTTGCTTCACGACACTCATGGCGCTAGGTACGACATCATGACGACCAACCTTGCGGAGGTGTACAACTTTGTGCTTAGAGGGCAGCGGGCTTTCCCGACGCAGGCAGGTGGCTCATACTGGTACAATCCGCAGTCTGTCATGGTCCACACTACAGGTAAAGCCGTATTACTAATATGGTCATAGTATTGTTTTTGGATTATATTACTTAATTCGAGTGTTTACTTTAGGTGACACGGTTCCCGTTTTGGCGTTCGCGGGTTCACCAGATACTGTTGTTGAGTACGGCGACGTGTGGAGCCAAGCGGACGCTTCAGGGGTTGTTCCTCACTTCCCGGGATTTCAGACTCCACCGCCACCACCCACGCAGGTCACACAGTCACCGCCTCGTCATCCGGATAAGCCGATTTACGGCAGGGGTCACCGTCAGCCACATCCGGTACAACTCTTGACACTGTCGGGCCGTCGTAAAAGAGCACGTCCTCGTACTCGTAGAGCCGCCGCACCCGCCGCACCACAGGGAGGCCCAGGAGGACCTGACCAGGGAGACGAGTAGGACTAGTTTTTTTAGCCGGACACTAGCACCATTTTCTTTTGTATTTTGACTATCTTTAGTTGTACTGAATGGCATGGAACACTTTCATTATTTCTTCGAAATCTAAAGTCTGAAACATCGTCAGCACTACACATGGCGTTACAACACGGTACGATATCATTCGCATACAGCCGAACAACCTACCTAGTCGAAAACGGTACGATATCTTCTCACCTCGCTCCGGAACACTAACCCCTCTCCTCTGCTTTGATTTCTAAAATTCTCGTGGATGGGTGAGAGGTACAGATGCACGAGAGGGGAATAAATAGGGGATGCCGCACTGCGTGAGGTACTGTTTGCAACAGAGGAGACTTAAAGCTATGACATAGGGGAGCAGTGGAGCGTAGACAGGGGAGGGGACATAAAGAGTCATACAGTGGAGCGTAGACAGGGGAGGGGAGTGGAGGTGACAGGAGAGGGGTCGTAGGTGGACAGGGAGGGGACTTAAAGCGGCCGAAAGCGGTGGAGGGGCCCTATCGTCCCACGGTCGGACGACTGGGACTTGTCCTTCCACCGTCGGACGACAGGGAGGCCCCGCTGGCGCTTTCACAATTTTGGCGCTTAATCGCTGCCACGGCGAACAATACAGGGTTATCGTTGGGCGGCGGGACGACAGGGCTCCAGTCGTCCGATGGTGGAAGGATTGGACCCCTGTCGTCCGATGGTGGGCCGACATGCCACTACTTTCGAAATTTCCGAAATTAGACCTACATATCTCGAATTTTTAGTTAAAAAAATAATATTTTAAAAAAAAATTCGGTGCACCTAGAATCTGTTCAAGTTTATCCGTACCGTAATTTCCTCGATGAGCTAGTTTCTTGACATAATTAATTAATCTACGCATCGATAAACTTTCTTTTAGGGGTGCCTTAAGATGGAGCTGATTGATTAACACACGCCACACCTAACAGGCGGCGTCTAATTAATTAGTGGCAAAGAAACAAACATGTGTGTGTGTTTTCGTTTGATCCTTCGATGATTCGTCGACAGGATGATGCACTGATGCTACATCAACCCGTGGCCCATCCGTGCAAGAATGATGGAATTGATGTCCAGGTTTGCGTCCCGGCATGAATGGAGCGAAAGCGAATGGGTACACAAAAGCCGGGGATGTATGTCGCCTGCCTGCCTGCCTGCCGGCCGGGGTCCCTGTAACCTGATACAGTATAGATGATGAGTCTAGGAGAAAGAACATGGACCTCAGTTAAGGTTTGTTGGAGACCACATCCATTCAAGGTCGAGCATACTGCGTGTCGGGCATGTCTATTGCTGTGATACATATATACGCACGCTGCCTTGGTCGGTGCGTACAGCCATGTTCTAGGACAGGTGGTATGCATTCATGTATTAGCTTATTAAGCGCATACGTAACTATAGAAACGTCTATTCCAGATACTTCATTATGAACGGTTCAAAAATCCGTTTATCATAAAACTAATTACGGGCTGCTTTTATAAAAATTCACATCAAATATGATTTTAATCTGTGGCTCTATCAAATGTTTACAACTTGTTTGGTTGGAGGGAATTAAAGCTAGAGAATGGGAGTTAAGGGGATTTGGGACTAAATATCATCTATTTGGTTGGGGGGAATGAAAGTTTAAAGGGGAAAGGGAAAGGGAATTGGTGAATGAAATTCCCATCAATCTCTTCTCTGATTAGGACCTGGTAATTCATGGGAGGGAGAGGTAATTGATATTAATCTCTACTCACCGCCAAACAGGGAATTGGGAGTAAATAGCCATTTCCCTTGCCTCATCCCTACGTCTACTCTCACCTCTAAACTCCTATTCCCCATCCATCCGGTTGCCAAACACGCTGTAAGGGTTTGACTTTGAGATAGGGATAGATGGTGTGTGGGTGTTGAGATGGGCCTAATGGGCAGAAAATAATTCATACACTTTTTTGATAAGTCCATCGGCGAGCATATCATAGACGGTAAAAACCGTATTTATGTGAAAATAAGTAATTTACAAAAATAAGTTATTTATCAATGATATGAAGAAAATTAAAATCCTTATTAGTGGCACGTAGAGAATTCTCGCTCTATGAACAATGAAGCGACTTCTCTAGCATCCCAATTGAAGCGATCTCGGCCGTCATTTCTTTATCCAATACTACATGAGAAGTAAATGCATGATAGTATACGAGGATGTAAATGTGCCTGTAAGGTGTAATGTGTGGAGCAAGATATATAGACACACACCTGCATTTGGTGCGTGTAGCTAATGCGGCAGAACTGCACAGAGCGAATGAGTGTAGCACAAACTGCAGTGTGCAGACGAGGACCCAGCAAAGCAAAGCTCGTTCGATCATGTTAGCGTACAAGACTCAATCGTCTACATATTGTATAGTTTGTTAGCCATCCCTAATCCTTCGCCACGGTCTCTCTCTGTTCGTTGGTTTAGATGTAGGAGATTGATTAGTACGTTGCCATACTCTTGTACATGTATTTATTCACCTCATTGATCATCAATACACGCATGTGTCGGATCTCTCGATTCCTCTAGCCTCTCACAAATCAGATTCAGATGTGCACCGCTCAGAACACTAGCACTAAGCAGCTAGCGTGGGCAGTAAGTATTTTACTAGTACATTTTTTCCATACTGAACCCATACATTCAGGTTGATTTGATTAATCAGGACCGGATGAACGCAAACACAGTAAACTTTACCGGAATTTTGAGGAAAACAGTTGGGAGTAACTCCTTCAAAAAAAAAGAGGTCGACAACGGGGCACCGGAACAGGAAGATGTTGCCCAACTGAAAGTGCCAAATAAAGATTCTTTGTCACTCACTGATCATGGCTAGTGACTGAGTGAGTGAGAAAGAGAGAGAGAGAGGGAGAGATCGCTGGCTGGCGAGCGATGAGACAAGAAAGGACGAGACAACAAAATAAACGGAGCGCATGTGACTCGCCAGTACCTGCAAAGCTTTCCTCATGACCCCTTCCTTCCTAAGTCATTTCGTTCCTTGTTCTCCCGGGGCTTCTTTGTTTATTCCCCCGTCATTCTCTGTTTATTAATGTTAGATTAGTAGTAGTAGTCAGCATTTACCGTCCCATAGAGATGCGTGCATGCTTCGTAGACTGGTTATGACAAACATGCGCCTGGTTACCAATGTGTCAAGCACAATGATCATACCAGGAAAAGTATTTTTGTTGAGAACTTTACACTAGTGTCAGTACAAGAACACTATCTGTTTTTGGAAAGTTAGAAAATTATATATTGCTGTTAGTACTACTAGTGTGCTACTCTTCTCAAGTTGCATTCGTCTTTTCTAAGCAAAGCTAGAAGCGTTTCATAGATTATGTGTTTCTTGTTTGTAAAAAAAGGACTAATCCGAACAAAAAGGTAATGTTCCTTTTGTTGATGCTTTCTATACGGCTAATTGCTAAACAAAAATACTGGAGAATACAGAAGTGGAAATGAGAGGGAGAACAGAAAGCGTGGGGTCCGTGGAGTGGGTCTCACGGCGATGGCAGTGTAGGCATGCGCGTCCGTGTCGGGTGAGAGAGAGAGGGGGGAGAGAGAGAGAGAGAGAGGAGAGAGGAGGGAGAGAGCGCGCTTTTGGCGGTTTGCAGAGCAGGCAGCAGGCAGCAGCAGCAGCAGCTGGATTGATAGGGTGTGGCAGGTACTTGTTGGCATCTCCCCCCTGCATCGTCTCGCCTCTGCCTGCCCCAACTCCACTACCATCCCCCACCACACACCAGCACCACCACCCTCATCTCTCTCTCTCTCTCCCTCTCTCGGCGTGAACCCCTGTGCAGCGCAGGTGTCGTCGTCATTGGACTGGATTAGAGAGGCGGATTGATCGATCACCTTCTTGGCGGATGGTTCCGTGAGCTGCTCTCTTCTGTTCTGCTGCTGCGGAGCTTCTGGACTGCGGAGTCCAGGGGAATTGTAGTTCAGTCTTTTCTTATTCCTCGTGGCTTGGTCGAAACGAATCTGCGGTCTGTGGGGAATGTGGGCGCGGATGTGGAAGCGGTGGCGCTGGTGGGTGGTGGCTGCCGGCGTGCTCAGCGTGATACTGCCGCCGTCCGCCGCCACGCTCTCTCCGACCGGCATCAACTACGAAGGTAACCCACCCTCCCTCACCAGAGAAATCCCCAACATATCAATGTCGCTACTCAATCAGATGGTCTTTTCTCTGGGTCTGAGAAGAAGGAAATAAAGGGTCTTTTGGCGCAAGAAGATTCTGAGAAATTGATGAAAGATTTATTTTTTCCCTTCTTGGCAACTCCCAATTTGGAGGATCACAAGTACATGTGCCAATGTGATTCCGTTGCTTGTGCTGCTTCTTCGCCATAGCTGCGGAGTTTTTAGTTGTTTGTTGCTAAGATTTGGCCCAAGCTGAGCCTGCCTGTGGCTGTACCCTCCTGCAGTGGTGGCGCTGATGGCTATCAAGACAGAGCTGCAGGATCATTACAACGTGCTCGACAACTGGGACATCAACTCCGTCGACCCCTGCAGCTGGAGGATGGTTACCTGCTCCGCCGACGGCTACGTATCCGCGCTGTATGTTCTGTCCATTTGTTCATGCTGATCTCCGGTAAGCGTAAACAATGGCTGCTTAGGTATTAGGTAGGACTAATCTTCTCGTGTGATCTGTCTCCGCAGTGGTCTGCCCAGCCAACGCCTGTCTGGTAGATTATCCCCCGGCGTTGGGAACCTCACCAGGCTGCAATCAGTGTAAGCTCATTGATCCAGTCTTGTTTGCTTTACCCATGTCAATTCAAATCCCCAGCGTGAGAGTTCCTTGAAATGGATTAGACTCTAGACAAATGAAAGACTGGGAGTGGTCATCGTTGCTGTTTTGGACAGGCTATTGCAGAACAACGCAATTTCTGGCCCTATTCCTGGTAGCATAGGCAGGCTGGGGATGCTACAGACGCTTGACATGTCAGACAACCATCTTACTGGGAGTATCCCGAATTCGATTGGCGATCTCAAGAACCTCAACTATCTGTAAATTTCTCTCCCGATTCTTGATCGCGCAGTCTGTATACAGCAATGCACTTTTATTTAATTTTCTTTTTCTCTTGTTGCTACCAGGAAATTGAACAATAATAGCTTATCTGGGGTTCTACCTGATTCACTAGCCACGATTAATGGCCTTGCTCTCGTGTATGTCCTGTTGATCCCTTTTAGTTGTTCCTGTTCTCCTCTTTCATTGGTGTTTTGTAATAAATGGCTTTAACTGTCGTCTTTTACAGAGATATTTCATTTAACAATCTGAGTGGTCCGTTGCCAAAGATTTCTGCAAGAACTTTCAAGTAAGTCATTCAGCTCATCCCTTCTCACCTTGGCTAATTCAATTCCCTCCTGAACACACCGTGTGCATGCTGTAGACTATTGCTCATGCTTTCATTTCCATCGTTTTATATTCTTACTTGTTTGAACAGCATCGCTGGAAATTCAATTATATGCGGTGCGAAGTCTGGAGATAATTGCTCTTCTGTGTCACTGGACCCACTTTCTTATCCACCAGATGACCTAAAGAGTGAGATTATTGACCATTGTTTATCTTTGGGAATATTCATCCATAGCAGAAAAAATGGTAATTCCTTTTATCTTGTGTGTGCTGCTCATATTCGTCTCCTTTTCCTCAGCTCAGCCACAACAAGGCATGGCAAGAAGCCACCATATTGCTATCATCTGCGGAGCAACTGTGGGTTCAGTAGCATTTTTCACTATCGCAGTCAGTATGCTTCTTTGGTGGCGGCATCGGCATAATCAACAGATCTTTTTTGATGTAAATGGTAATACTCTTTGCGGTGTTGTGCTCGATCATCCTAGCAGTAACTGGATTTGGATTGCAACAGATAGATGTCTTTATTGTAGCAGTGGTTGAAGAATCTATTGTTTCTTGAGTTTTGAGCCGCACTTTTCTAAGTTTCTATTTTGACAGTAGTAGTAAATTAGTTTGGACAGAGAGATATAACAATGCTATATAAATGCTGTTGGTTCATTTGACCTACTCACTAAACTGAATGGTTAGCTTTAGTGGCATTCTAGCATATTTTCCCATTGAGCATTGCCCTAATCTTCAGCGATTTCATATCCATAATGAATTCTAAATTCTCATGATGACTGGAACATAAAAAAGGGATACGCTGTAATCCATTTTGTGGGCCAGCACCAGTTAAATGTATCCAGTATTTCATCCTTGCGTAGCATCTAGTGATCCTATAGGTCATTAACATGTCACAGTTCAGTAGAACAGTTACTACCAATTTAACCTGCATTTAACATTTGGGTATAAAACTTATATCGTCCAAGGACTTACAGTGATGGATATTTGATATTTCTCAAACCTAGCGGGTTTGTGTTACGCTACGTACATGCCATACAGAGATAAGTTATCGAATTACTTTGGGAAAGAAGCCTTTATTCTCGTAGATTAAGCAAAAACTAGCATGGTGACCCGCGCATTTGCGTGGCTAGATTACTACATATTGTCATATTTGGTATTTTTTTCTGCTAATTATTTATCCCTTACCGCTAAATATTATTTGATTTTATTCGCTGCTACATTAGTTGTTTAATGTCATTCAAAGTAAGAAAAAAATTATAGCCAAACGATATCCTGAGGAAATATGATTGTAGTTCGGAAGAAAACTTTTCATTAAGTGTATTACGTTATTAACCTTTAGTTCAAAGTACTATTTTAATAGCAAAGACTATTTAATAAATAATATTTTCATTGAGGTCCATGATCTACCATGCAAAACCATATACTTTCATACTAATATCCACTCCTCATCCTGCACTATCTATCTTTCCACCTATAATTTTTTAGAAATTTTCCATTTTCCACCAAGAATTAAATGTGAATATTGATGGCTCGTACATAAACCTTGAGTTTTCTTCCTCCGCCCATCCCATCATTGGTCATATTGGGTGTTCCATTATTCAATAGTGCAAATTCTGCCTCCTGATGCTTTTATGCATGCTCCTCTTATTCTACTTGCCTCTAATGTATCCCCATCTCGTCACTAGCAACGTCAAAGTAGACGTCATTATCATCCTCAAGCCTAATCTTGACTAAACCTATCACATCGTGACATCCAGTGGCAGCCAAGCACTGCGTCCAACTTCTGCTCTTGGACTCACAGAGTGACCCTAGTGGCCATGCTACGAAGCTCATTGCGAGAACCTAAACCTCAGTGGTTCCTTTACAATCTCTTGATTAAACTGCTCTACCTCTTTGAAAACTACCTCTAGGTGGTATCACTGCCAACTTTGCCTTGTTGAATTTCACCATCTTCATTAGTTTGTTTGGCAATCCTCATTTGAAGTGTGATTCCCTACTACCTTGTCATGATGTCATGACTCACCTCATGACCTTAACGACAATGTGATCTTCGATGTATATTTATTGAATGAAAATCAAATTGCTTATTTGTTTTAATTTTTATTCCATATTTCAATTTTAGGTTGAATATCATATATAAATTCAACTGCTAATTTTCATTCAAAATTAATTTCAAAATCTAGCTATTTAGGGAGGATAGTTGTATTCATTATCCATCTACTGTATAAACCCAATTGCTAATTTTCATTTAAAATTAATTCCAAATTTTAATTTAGAGAAATAGAGTTGTTTTCTTTGTACACCTAATAAGAGTTGTATCTACAATGAGTTTCTAAATTAGAGTTGTACTATTTGTCCACCTAATAAGAGTTGTATTTACTATGGATTTCTCCAAACAATCTAATCCATCTATACCATTATAACCTGGACTCACACCACGATCAATGGTGGAGATATTTTAGACTATGTGGACGAACGTGGTGGTCCTATTGTATTAATAATTTTTACTCCTATAAAGGTGTCAATGGGTAGCGGCGGTCCATATACTTTCTTTCCCCCCTCCTTACTGTGGAATCATCTCAAAATTTTAGCAAAAACTATATGCCCATGTCGAAACCTCAATAGATGTCCTCCTCATCTACCGACTCAAAATTCAAAAATTCAAATTCACCCAAAGTACTACTCCCCACAAACAACTCCCAATTCTACCTGAGCTGAAGCTCAACCAAGAGTTGAGACGAAACCGAGTAAGTGGCGTGGAGCGCGACATCAATAATTCGACATGCTCAATAATCTAATTTATTTATCCGTAGCAACGCACGGGTATTTGGCTAGTATAATAGATGATTTGATCTATTACATGGTAGCTTAAAATCTTATTTGGTGGTCCTTATGAGGAAAATATTTGGTGCAGTTCATAATCATGATCCAGTTACTTTTGGTTCATTGATTTGCCTTGCAATGAACGTGAGATGTCTTCTTTTACCCCTAAAGTACTTTGATCTGATAATTTTAACATGTCATTGTTTGTGTTCATGCTTTGCTGTCTGGAATGTTATGATGTTTTAGTTTCGTACTATGGTACCTGACACCTCCTCTTAGCTACAGATCAATATGACCCAGAAGTATGCTTGGGTCATCTGAAGCGGTATGCCTTCAAGGAGCTTCGAGCATCTACCGATAATTTCAACTCAAAGAACATTTTAGGTGAAGGTGGATATGGAATAGTATACAAGGGTTTTTTACGTGATGGTTCAGTTGTTGCTGTTAAAAGATTGAAAGACTACAATGCTGTTGGTGGGGAAGTTCAATTCCAAACTGAAGTTGAAGTCATAAGCTTAGCTGTTCATCGGAATCTCCTTCGGCTCATTGGATTCTGCACTACAGAGAGTGAGAGATTACTTGTTTATCCTTATATGCCAAATGGAAGTGTTGCTTCTCAATTGCGGGGTCAGTCTCTTTCTCCATGCTCATAGAACACTTCTAAGTCACTTGCATTACTTGTTCACATTCATTAGTGGCCTGTTTAATTTTGCTTTGCCCTGGCCATGCTTTAGGCTCCTTTCAAATCTGCATTTTAGCATGGAACCATGCTACCAGTATTGCTCTATCCGGTCAGCACACTCATCGAATGCTCAACTTAAAATCAACAAAAATACAGATGAAGCTCATTAGTGTTGAAGATGAGAACTTCAGCAACATATTCACTTATAGCATGTCATGTATTGTGTAGCCTGTTTTAAGTGAAAATTATACTACAATCTTCAAAACTATTAGCCCGATGGTCTCCTAACCACTTATGGTTTTGACCGACCCAGACCTACCCTGTTACCACATATCATCCTTGGCCAGCTTTATCCTTCAGCCATGCCATCATGACTATGGTGACTATCTTTCTTTGAAAAGACACTGCTTGTGCTGGTATTAGTAGTTTTGTTTAACTTAAATCCTACTCCTGCTCCTTTATTGACCTAAGCAAAAATTTGTCCATGTGATATTTTGCTGTGCACCAGATGTTGGAATATGAACTGAGCCATCGACAACATCACATATCTTGATTTATCACTGATGAAATGCACTAATGGATAATAAGAGGCATCTCATGACCATTTTCTGAGTATATTATTCAGTTTGCAAGCAAACCTTCTTTAGTATTACAAGGCACTTAAACTTTCTTTAGTATATTATTCTGTTTGCAAGCAAACCTTCTTTAGTATTACAAGGCACTTAAACTTTCTTGCATTCTTTTGTCAGAACATATAAATGGCAGGCCAGCTCTAGATTGGTCAAGGAGAAAGATGATAGCACTGGGTACAGCACGAGGGCTGCTTTATTTGCACGAACAGTGTGATCCAAAAATAATCCATCGTGATGTAAAAGCCTCCAATGTGCTTCTTGATGAATATTTTGAAGCAATTGTAGGAGATTTTGGATTGGCAAAACTTTTGGATCACCAGGAGTCCCATGTTACCACAGCAGTGCGTGGGACTGTGGGACACATAGCTCCAGAGTACTTGTCAACTGGTCAGTCATCGGAGAAGACAGATGTTTTTGGGTTTGGGGTCTTGTTGGTTGAGTTGATCACTGGCCAGAAGGCACTAGATTTTGGAAGATTAGCAAATCAGAAGGGTGGAGTGCTTGATTTGGTAAGCACGTTACCTTGTATTCTCTGTATGCAAATTCATTTTATATTTCACGAATGGTCTCAAATTCACTTTATTACTTTATATGAAAAGACTGCTTTCTCCTTTTCATCGGAGCTTGTTGGGCTGTGCCCTTTAGTTTAGTCTCTTGAGAGCCTTTTTGCAAGTCTGTATGTCACTTTTAGGTCCCTTCTCGTCTTTTATGTTGAGTGCATTCAATGATAAGATTTGATGCTTGAGATACTGAACCATATTTTCATAGTACAAACAGATGGGTTGGAAAATATGCTTGGAGAAACCAAAGGTAAATTAACTGTAAAAGTAAATATTCACAATTATGATGTCTCGCTTGAAAACTATTTTTATGATTGGAAGAATGCATTGAAAAATAACTAAGATAGTAATTCCCTTGGCCTTTTTCGAGAAAATGATGTGATCCCTATTAATCTAAATGGTATTAATTTATGTTTTATCAGTGTGGACATATTCCACCATCAGTAACTATATTAACTAATCCACCATCAGTAACTATCTTCTGTTCAAACCGCTTGTCAAAAAAAGCATTCAAGGGGTATTATTCGTCCTTAGTGGTAAGTGCTTTGTATTGACATGAGCATCATTTCTGATACTTGCGTCTGGTTCCAGGTAAAGAAGCTTCATCAAGAAAAGCAGCTGAGCATGATGGTGGATAAAGACCTAGGTAGCAACTACGACAGGGTCGAGTTGGAGGAAATGGTTCAGGTGGCTCTGCTGTGCACACAGTACTACCCATCCCACCGCCCCAGAATGTCCGAGGTAATCAGGATGCTGGAAGGGGACGGGCTCGCAGAGAAATGGGAGGCGTCGCAAAACGTCGACACACCGAAGTCCATCTCGTCAGAGCTTCTGCCTCTGAAATTCACGGATTTTGCCGTGGACGAGTCCTCGCTCGGCCTGGAAGCCATGGAGCTCTCCGGACCAAGGTGATCGGCAATCGCTTATTCACGCAGCAAGGAAAAGGTGAAATTTTCCGGATCGAGTAGGGCAAGATAGCTGCGGTGGCATTCATTTGTACATACATAGTATTGTGAGGGGTGAGCTGCGCCCATCCTTATTGCGCATCTACAGGTGGCAAAGAGAGATGAGATGAATTGAGTAAATATAGAAAGGAAAATTTTCCCGTGGACTCCTTTTTTTTTCTTCCTATCTCTTTCCTTGCACATGATTAATTATGCCAATTTTGCCTTGTAACCATATGGCCGTGATCTGTTGAAGCATGCATTTTCTTGTTCACATTAACATCTGTTAAGAACACATACTGGACTTACCAGTAACAGAAGGTGATAATTATACTTACTCCACATGCATCAGTAGCAGAACGAACATGCTGAAGTATACTGCACCCAAACAGAGACATATGTGTATGTACTGTCTGTGCTTTGCATTGCTAGTGTACTTATGGAAGCATGGAAGGGTACTATGAACTAGTATCAGCATTGCTACTGTCCATTCCGACATGTGCAGCAGCCATCAGTCTCGATTGCGCACTGCGGCTACACGGAAAAGAAAAAAGCTTCTGCGGCAAAGAAAAAGGGCTGGTGGATAGAGTGCGATTGAACTGATGGATTGATTGGTGGGTTGCTGATTCAATTGGCTCTTAAAAGCTGTCCTGTCCTGTGCTCCTCCTCCTTGCTACCGCTGGATGGATACTAGCTAGTCGTACGTACCAGCAGATGGTCGATCACGTCGCATGTATCACGTCAACTGTGTACTGTAACTGTTTGCAGCATCTCACCAGCAAAGCCAAGACTCGAGGAAAAGCCTCCTGTCCTATATCGAGCTTTGTCCTACGTGAGCTTTGTTGCCAAGCAAAACAGTGTAGGCGTTTTCTGCATAAACTAGCGGGCTGATGCACGCATTTATGCGAATAGATTAACTATGTTATCATACTTTATATTGTTTTATATTGTTATTTATTCTTCATTGCTACATGTTATTCGACTTTCAACATATAGGAAATATCATCGAGTTTGGTGGAAATCTTTTTATTAAATATATTATACTGTTAGCCTTTAATTTAAAAGTACTCTTTTAATAGCAAATCTTTTTCTTCATATATGTTGTACTCTCTCTCTCTCTTGCGTTTCTCTTCCATTCTTTAGACAATTAGGCAGCAATTACATCGTCATGTTGTGTGGATAGTAAAAACTGACGGCACCGAGATCCAGGGTCTGTCATCTAAAACTATAGACTTTCATACTAATCTCTATTTTTTCCTCTTCCACTTCTCGTCGTCTCCTCATTGTCTACTTTTCCACCAATAATTTTTTGAGGAGTTTCCCACCAAGCGTTAAATCGAAACAATGATGTCTGGTACCTAAACCTTATATTATCTTTCTATACATGTCTCATCACTGGCCATATTGTATTTGCATTATTTGATTAGTGCAATAGCATACCTCCAGATACTTCCGCACATTTGCCTCTGCCATATGCCCATCCTGTTGATAGCAACAATGAAACAAACATCCCTGTCATCCGTAAACTCACCTTTGACTAAAGCTATCACGACCTAACATCATGTGGCGCCTTGACTAGTTTTTGCTCTTGAACCCGCGTGCATTAGAATGCCTGGAGGCCACGATAGTAAGCTCCTTAATGAGAACCTAAACCATAATAATTTATTTACCAACTTCTGATCAAATTGCTTTGCCTCTCCAAAAACCATCTCTAGGGGCATATGACCATCGGCCTCACGTCGCTACATCTCACCATGATTATTCACAAATCTCCTTTGAAGCGTGATCCCATGCTACCTTGCTATCGTGTCATGATTTACCTCACGGCTTCGACGGCAATGTCTTTATCAACATATATTCATCAAAAATGACTAAAATATTCTCTCTCGCTAACTATCGTCATAGCTCGTCATTTCTGATCGTGCCAAGTTATTGCACAACAACCTATATTTTTAGCAGAATTGAAACGACTTATAACATACTTGACGTGATTTTCTTGTCTAGCGCCCGCCACTTGTCTCCGTTCTGCTCCTATTCACCTCTTTTCCTATATTGTCAAACCCATGCATGTTGATATGCCCATCGGCAGAAGCAGCCCATACACGTTGATATATCCGATGCTTGCTATGTTGACATTGATCCTCCATCACCACATATTGCGTGATATCGAATGAAAATTAAATTGCTAATTTTATTTTAATTTTTATTCCACATATCAGTTTTAGGTTGAATTTTCATATATAAATTAAATTGCTAATTATTATTATAATTAATTCTAAATTTAGTTACTTAGGGAAACAAAGTTTTATTTTTATCCCCTAATATATAAACCAACTGCTAATTTCTGTTTCTATTTTAGTTTTTATTCGGCATGTTAGTTTTAGGTTTAATTTCCTATATAAATTCAACTGCTAATTTTTTATTAAAAATCAACTCTAGAAATTAATTTAAAAAATAGAGTTGTAGTTTTTATCCAATTAATAAGAGTTGTATATATTATGGATTACTATAAACAATTCGATTCATCTACACCGTTATATTCAAGACCTACTATGATCAAGGTGCAGATATTCTAACATACGAGACGTACATGTTTTATTTTTTATTATTTTAATAATATAATAGATAGATTCTTGCTACATCCTCCGTAACCCAAGCCTTTTTCTGCGTGCACGGCACATATCATGTAACCACGGTCACGTAGAAGACCACACGTGAAGCCCCGCGTGATAAAATACGTGCATGTGTACGTATGTACGCTAACGATCTTCTGATCGACGAAAACGTGTGAGTGTTTTGGTCGATTGAGATTAACTCTTGTACAGATATGCATTAGCTAGAAATAGATACGGTCAAGTTTGTTTGAACCATTTGCTTTGTAATTGGTCTTATCCACTGATCGTCTATAAAAAGAAAATGTAAGCTGCAGGCTGTGTTGTGCCGAGCGCAACCAAAATCCAATCTATCTCTCCATTTTTATGGTATCAGAGCTATCTGATCTACACCACGATGTGAACTTCTGCAAGCAATGGTAATGCTTCGGCCGGCGCGCTCGTCTCCCATACGTCGAAGAGCCTTGGCGCTTCATCACCGTTCACCTTCGGGCACCTCATCACCATCAAGCTCACGCAGGAGAACGATCTCCTGTGGCGCGCACAGGTGGTTCCTCTGTTCTGAAGCTACTGCCTCATGGGGTATGTAGATGGAACTCATCCCTGCCCTGCTGAGTATGTTACTCAGACAGTGGAGGGAGGTGTGACTACTCAGGCTCTCAACCCTGGGTTCGCAACCTAGAATCAGCAAGATTCTGCTATTCTCTCGGCGATCATCTCCTCCATGACTGAAGGCGGGATCGACCAGGTTCCCTTCATGACGACCTCGCGTGAAGTTTGGTCCACCCTTGAGAGCATGTTCGCGTCACAGTCAACGGCACGTTCCATGCAGATCAGGGTCCAGCTCTCACACGCCAAGAAGGGCACCGCGTCGGCAAGTGTCTACTTCAACCGCGTCAAAACTCTTGCCGATACCCTATCCGCCATCGGACAACCACTCAAGCCGGAGGAGTTCATCTGCTACCTCCTTGCTGGCCTCGATGGCGAGTACGAGGGGTTCGTCTCCACCGTGACCTGCCGTGACACGGTCATGCCAATCCGCGATGTCTACGCGCACTTCCTCACCACTGAGCATCGCATCGAGACACGCACTGCTGAGTTGCATGGTGAAAATCATGCAGCAAATGCCGCGTTCCTCGGTATCAAGACCAGCGGCAAGTCGGCATATCGCTCCAACAACAAGGGCCAGGGCTCGCAAAAGAACTTCAATTCTAGCAGCCCTGGCTCCTCTTCGATGGGGAACTACACCGGCGGCTACTCCAACTCCAACTCCAGCTCGTCAGGCGGCAACTCCAGCGGAGGCAAGCCGCGCCCGGGATGCCAACGCGAGTTTGTGGGCATAGGAAACGAAGGGTGTTCTGCTGAGGCAAACACCGCCGGCCATACTCCCTCCTACTCCGTCGACGCAAGCTGGTACGTGGACATTGGAGCAACCAACCACCTCACCTCCAAGCTCGACAAACTCATCGTCAAACAGTCCTACAACGGCAAGGACCAGGTTCACACGGCCAACGGACAAGGTATGCGCATATCACATGTTGGTCAAACTCAAACTCATACACCATCTCGATCTCTTCAACTTAATGATATTTTTCGTTCCCTCAGTTACTCGCAATCTTTTATCCGTTCATAAGTTTACTCTTGATAACAATGTACTTATGGAGTTCCATCCTAATCATTTGTTTGTCAAGGATCGAGCAACGAGGGAAACAATCCTTAGAGGTCGGTGTCAAGGTGGTCTCTATTCCATTGAGTCGGCGTCTACAAAACAAGTTTTCAGTGGTGTCAAGGTCTATCCAAATAAATGGCATTCACGCCTAGGCCATCCTGCGGCTCCAATAGTTAAGCATGTGCTTAATCAGCACAATTTGTCATCTGAGTCAGTTCATAACGATGTAGTTTGTGATGCTGGCCAACAAGGTAAGTGTCATCAATTACCGTTTCCGCTTTTAAATAAAATAGCTTCCGCACCTTTGGAGCTTATATTTTCTGATGTATGGGGTCCTGCTCGTACGTCTGTCAGTGGCCATCATTTTTACATCAGTTTTATTGATTCATACAGTCGATTCACTTGCCTATATTTGTTGAAAAGTAAATCTGATGTGTTTCCAAGTTTTTGTGGATTTTCAACGCCATGTTGAACGCCTACTTAAGCGAAAAATCATTCATGTACACACTGACTGGGGCGGCGAATATGAGAAACTTCATCCTTTTTTTCATAAACTTGTTATTTCTCATCGCGTCTCATGTCCTCATACTCACCAACAGAACAGCACTGCCGAACGCAAACACCGTCACATTGTCGAAACAGGCCTTACACTTCTTGCACATGCTTCTGTGCCACTACATTTTTGGAGTGATGCATTCTCCACTGCATGTTTTCTCATAAACAGACTTCCTAGCCGAGTTATTACCATGCACACACCGCTTGAGCGTCTTCTTCATGAGAAACCTGATTACTCCTTCCTTAAATTGTTCGGTTGTGCATGCTGGCCGCACCTCCGTTCATACAATTCCCACAAACTTGCTTTTCGATCAAAGAAGTGTGTGTTTCTTGGCTATAGCTCTCTTCACAAAGGATATAAGTGTCTTCATGTCCCATCTAATCGAGTGTATATCTCTCGTGACATTGTTTTTGATGAAAACGTTTTTCCCTTTGCTGATCTTCCATTGGACTTGACCGATGCATCATCTAGTTCACCATCTGTTATTTCCCCTGACCAACTTGTCGATATTGCGCACTGTCCTTTGCTGTTGCCTAACCATGGTGCAGGTTTTCCACGTGGTGCTCGAGTTGAAGCCATCCCCGATGCTGTTCCTGAGGAGCCGAACTCATCCGGTACAAGTCTAGTGCGCACAGCACAATCTCTAGCTACGAATGACGATGCTGAGTCAGCCCAAGCAGCTGCTACGATCCAGGCTCCCGAGCCGCATGATGCGGCTTCTCCACTAGCACCAGACCCTGCTCCGATCGCAACGCATGCGCCGTCCCGTCCTCGTACGCGCTTACAGGATGGGATCCGCAAGCCACTCCAGCGCACGAACGGGACCGTGACGTACATGGCTCATGTCCCACGCGCCTCTGCTGCGTCTTCGCTTGAGCCTCGTATGCACTATGATGTATTGCATTCTCCTCACTGGAAATCCGCCATAGAAGTTCAGTACGCTGCCCTTCTCCGGAACAAGACATGGCGCCTTGTCGAGCCTCGCCCAGGAATCAATCTCATTGACTCAAAGTGGGTATTCAAGATTAAACGCAAGGCCGACGGCACGATTGAGCGTTACAAAGCCAGACTTGTTGCCAAGGGATTCAAGCAGCGCTATGGGTATGACTATGAGGACACCTTTAGTCCTGTGGTCAAGCCCACGACGATTCGCCTTCTCCTCTCCATGGTTGTGTCTGCTGGCTGGCATTTGAAGCAACTCGATATTCAGAACGCATTCCTCTATGGGACTCTGGAAGAAGAGGTCTTCATGCGTCAACCTCTTGGTTTCACAGATCCTCACTGCCCATCGCATATCTGTCGTCTTGACAAAGCGCTCTATGGACTCAAGCAGGCACCTCGTGCATGGCATGCCCGTCTTAGTGCTGGTCTCCGCGGTCTCGGCTTTGCGGCATCCAAAACTGACACGTCCCTGTTCATCCATCGACATGGCACATCCACTGTTTTTCTTCTGGTACGTTGATGACATTATTGTGGTCAGCTCCTCTCGCCAGGCCGCTGATGATCTTGTTGTTGCTCTAAGGCGGAGTTTGCCATCAAGGACCTAGGAGACCTGCACTTCTTCCTTGGAATTGAGGTACGACGCCGGCCGCATTGTCTTACTCTCATTCAATGGAAATATGCTACTGATCTCTTGGCTCGCGCTGGTATGACCTTGTGCAAACCAGCGCACACCCCTATGGCCTCGACGGACAAGCTTTCATCCCAAGACGGTGTTCCTCTTCCTCCCGAGGATGCAACGCACTACCGGAGTATTGTTGGTGGGCTACAATATCTCACTATTACTCATCCAGATATCTCTTTTTCAGTCATCGAGTATGTCAGTTCCCTCATGCGCCCACCAGTTCTCATTGGGAGGCTGTCAAAAGGATTCTGCGTTATGTCCGTTTCACAGCCAGCCTTGGCTTGCAGCTCCACTCCTCATCGTCATGTCTGCTCTCTGCCTTCTCTGACGCGGATTGGGCTGGGAATGTCGACGACGGGCACTCCACCGGGGGCCATGCTATCTTTTTTGGTGGTAATTTGATCGCCTGGAGCTCGCGTAAGCAAGCCACCGTATCAAGATCTAGCACGGAGTCTGAGTACAAATCTGTTGCAAATGCCACTGCCGAGCTGATATGGTTTCAATCTCTCCTTCAAGAACTAGGTGTTGCTCAAGATCGACCGCCAGTTCTTTGGTGTGACAATTTGGGGGTGACATATTTGTCTGCTAATCCAGTTTTTCATGCCCGCACTAAACACATCGAGGTGGACTTTCATTTTGTTCGTGAGAGAGTTGCTCAAAAACTGCTACACATCAAGTTCATCTCATCCAAGGACCAAGTGGCGGACATCTTCACCAAGCCACTGTCTATACAATTATTTTCCTCCTTCAGGCGCAATCTCAACCTTGCTTCAAATGGCTGAGATTGAGGGAGGCTGATAAAATACGTGCATGTGTACGTATGTACGCTAACGATCTTCTGATCGACGAAAACGCGTGAGTGTTTTGGTTGATTGAGATTACTCTTGTACAGATATGCATTAGCTAGAGATATATACGGTCAAGTTTGTTTAAACCGTTTACTTTGTAATTCGTCTTATCCACTGATCGTCTATAAAAAGAAAACGTAAGCCGCAGACTGTGTTGTGCCGAGCGCAACCAAAATCTAATCTATCTCTCCATTTTTCACCGCGATCCGCCGCAGCCTCAGCGGCGGCGGGACACGGGCGCCGCCGCCTACTGGCCAAGCGCGCGGCAGCATCATAACCGGAAAGTCGAACGCGCCCTCACCCGCACCCGACGACACGGGGCGGCGAGCGCACCGGGCTCGCGCGGGCGCTGGCGCTGTTGGGAAAGGAGAGCAAGCGAACAGAAAAGAGGCGCGCGCGAGAGGGAACACTCGATCGAGCCTTTTTGTCCACCTCTCCCTCCCACGTCAAATCAGCATCGCTCACTCGCCCCTCCCCCGTCCTCTCTTTCGTCCTCGCCCTCGTCCTTCCCCGTTGGCCGCTCCCGCTCCCGTCCATCCATCATTGCCGATCATTACGCCCCACGCACCACCCTACGCGGCATGCCAACGCCGCCTAGACGCGGCATCCGTCGAGCCAAGGACGCCGCCACCACTCTACTCCTCCTGACTCCTGTCCTGCCTACTCGATTCGATCGTTACTACCGCCACCTCCTCCTACTCCTCTCTCTCTCTCTCTCTCTCTCTCTCTCTCTCTCTCTCTCTCTCTCTCTCTCTCCCCCTCCCTCCCTCCCTCCCTCCTCCCTCCTCCCTCCCTCCCCCTCCCGTCCATCGATCATGGGTCAGTCACGCGGCAGTATCGTTATCTATCTCTTGGCCTCTGTCGCGCGCTCTCCCTGTCCTGTCCATCGTCTAGCTCTAGTTTTGCCTTTTGCCAAGAACCAGCGACCCTGCAGCTGCAGGCAGGACAGGCATGGGCGTCGCCAGGTGCGTCAGGATCCTCGTGCTGGTGTCGCTCATCCCTCTGGCGCTCAGAGCCGGCTCCCTCCTCGGCCACGTCGCGCCGTCGCCCTCCCAGCCCGAGCGACCAGCTGCCATCGGTGCGAGCATCTCCCGTTCGCTGCGCAAGGAGGCTCGGTTCGGCACGACGAGGTTCCGGCACGGCGGCGGCGGCGAGGGCGGGTTCGGCGACGAGAAGAGGATGGCGCCATCGGGATCCAACCCGCTGCACAACTTACGATGAGAACCCCGAGTTCCGGAGGTCGTCGACGCATAAAAGACGAGGTTTTTGCTTCTGTGGTAACACGTCTCTGCTCTGCTTTGTTCTGCTCTGAACCCTTGGTTGACTAGTTTCTTGACATGATTGTGTGTCGCACGCGATATATACACATACGTATATATTCTTCAGGTTGCATGTACATACAGGACTGCTTGCTGTTTATTCTTCCATACGTATCAAGACTTGTGCATGAGACCGTACGCCTGCATCTTTTTCGTATGATTTTCCTGAGCCATCGGCTCTCGCAGTTTAATATGTTTTACACTGAATTGATAACTGCTCACTACAGACATAGTATTCCCCTTTCTTTTCCCCTGGAGCCAGAGTTATGCATTCTGAGATGTGAACAATCTTATCATAAACGTGTTGAACACTAAGCTCTCTCCTCCTTTTAGAGGGCGCTCATTTCTCACAATGAATTTGAGTGTTCATCTGATCTCGCAATTGGTCGCTCAGCCATCGATTCCGTAATTAATTACATGATGGGGAGTTATCAGTACTATAGCAGACTTGATTATTCAGTTTTACTGTACAAAGGGACATATTAGGTTGACACGTACAGTTCCTTCTCTTCCCGGTTTAATGGTCAAGTAAATCAAAACCGCACAAGCCACGAGTATGGCATCTTCATCTTTCTGTAAGTTGACACCATTAGTTCTTTTTGTTTCTCTTCCACTAAGAAGAATGAAACGGAAGGAGAACTAATGATATCAACGTAGAAATATGGAAGGACACGCGACCTCCTTACAATCATGGTGTCGTCGACTCAACCGCCCGGCATGCCGAAAGATATCGCTGCAACTAAAGACAAAGATCGCCGTGCATCACTAATTATGCAGCACGAGAACACTAATTAGTTCTGCAACCTGCTCTACTCCAATCAAACTTATTTTCTTCGGAAACAAAGGAGTACAACAGACAAGTAGAAGTTCCACAGTGACATGTGATGAACAGAGCTAAGCTAACAAAGCAAATGAAACCACTCATGGGAGTACGATCGAGATACCTCCTAGTGCCGGTAGGGCAGGGCAGTGAGCTGAGACGATGGAGAATGGCATGCAACATGCGAGATGGCGAGGTACGACGTGCTCTAGTGTCAGTCCTCGGTTTCCGGCGCCGGGTCATCGACGACGACGGTGATCTTGCCCTGGTCGAGCAGGCTGTAGAACTCGCGGGTGCGGCGTTGGTTGCTCCAGTGGTGCAGCTTCCACAGGTACCCCGCGAAGATCCCCAGGCTCATGCCATACACGATTTCCGTCACCACGCTCGGCGGCCGCCTCCCTTGGCCGCCGCCGCGTGTCGCCACCCTGTGCGCCGTCGACGACATAGCTCCTCCCCACGTTCTCGGCGAGCGCTAGAAGAAAAGCACACGTCAGAACGCAAGGTGCTAGCTTAACACAAAAAAGAAGCCAGAAACTCAGGATGCATGAGCAGATCGCCTACCACTATACCAGTCTGACGTAGTGACGTGAGAGGTAACTATGGGGATGCGACAGGATCAGACGATGAGACGTAGGGGGCAGGGGCGAAGGAAGTACCGGAAATCAAGAAACTGGAAGCGCGCGGCATGCAGCGGACCGCGCGTGTCGAAGGATACGCCGGGCGCGTGGCGGGCTGGCGCCACGCGTGTGCCTGGCTCTCCCCTCCAAGCGGCGCCGCTGCGGCAGCAGGCGGCTAGAGCAAACCGTTGACCTGGCGCGCTCCGTCCAAGAGAGGCGTCAAGTAGCTGCATCACGTCACGTCTGGCCCCTGAAGCAGGCAGCAGATAGCACCGCCAAATCGGACGATACACCATCACCACCACCGATCCAATACACCCCATCGCAACTCCACCATATCGGCTCTCTTAACTTGGAACGTCGATGACGCTGAGCACAGCAACAAATGATTCAGACCCAAGAAATCGTCTTCCAAGACGCTTACAACAATGGTATGCAGAGATATGCTAACGCATATACTACTACAGCTGTCATACCACACTACTACAGGTCATGCCAGGATCTGCTGTATCCGTAAAGCGACGTTGTATTACAGAACTTTTTGTGTGTAGAGTTAATAAGTCTTGCACATGGGAATGCCTTGATGTTAGCTATATGCAGAGAGCAGGACTTATGGTGCCCTTTGCTGGCCCAGAACAGGAATTCTATTGGAAGGGATATGAAGACAAATCATGTTGAACAATAACAACATTTTTCTTGCTTCTATTCCCTTTAGCTTTTCTCCCATCGATTCCCCTTCTCAACAAGTATCCAATTGCGAGATCAGCTATTATGGGAACAAGCAGTCTTTACTTTGATGACTTTTGTCACCAACATCATAAAAGTATCGGCAGAGGGGACTTGCTTCTCATTCCTTGTCATCATCTTGTCATATAACCGAAGTGCACTCTTAGTGTTACCCTTCTCACAGAAACTGCTGATCAACATATCGTGTATGCAACTGGTCGGAGCCAGTAGTTTCCTTTCCATCACAGACACAAACTTCTCAGCTTCCTTTGGATTGCCACACTGGCATAGGCCCCTGATCAGGGAGGTAAAAACATCAACACCATGATCAAGTCCCCTGTGCTCCATCTCATGATAAATCTTTACAATACCTTGTGCATCACCAAGCTTACCATATCCATCAACCAGCCTACAGTATGAATCCTGATCAGGAACAATTCCTTTGTCTATCATTGCCGTCACCAAGTCATTCGCCTTGCCGACCTCTCCTGCGTAGCAGAGCACCTCTAAGATCTCATTGCAAGTGCCAATATCCGGCACAAGGCCTTCATGCAGCATCTTGTCAAAGTACTCCGAGCCCTCCTCTACACTCTCTTGTCTAAAACACCCGGTAATGAGATGACTGTAAGTAGCATCATACGGCTCCCATGGAGAGCATTTCTTGCAGCAACTGCACGGCCTCATTGACATTGCCTTCACGGCAATGCACTCCGATGAGGCAAGTGTATACAAACGTGATCAGGTGACAGCCTCGGCGGACCATGTTGTCCCATTGCTCGCGTGCCGAATTCAGATCACCAATGCGACAATAGGTATGCACGATCAGTGAGTAGGCAATGTCGTCGAACACCATGTTCCTCTGCAGCATCCTCCTGAGCAGCAAGATCCCTTGCTCCGTCCTCCCCTCCTCAAAGATCCACAGCGCTAGTGCGACGTGCGCCACAATGCCTGGCGCACACTTCTTGCTATTATGAATCCTCTCCACGAGGGCAGCCATCCTGGAAAGTGCGCCTCCCGGCTCAGGACGCCAATGACAAGCTCGACCGTGCCCTGGTTGGCATACACCCGCTTCAGCGTCATTAGCTCGAACACCTCCCAGGCGGACCGGAACCGCCCGGCGCGCTGCGCCGCGTGCAGAACGGCGTTGAAGGCAGAGAGGGAGGGGAGCACGCCGCGGCGCGCCAGGTAGCGGCAGGCCTCCAGGGCCTGCTCCGGAAGGCGCAGGCGCGCGTAGGCGTGCACCAGGAGGTGGAGGCCGCGAGTCGTCGCGGCCGTGCCGCTGTCCTCGTAGGCCGCGAAGAAGGCGTCCAAGAAAGAAGAAGCGGGATGTTCAGAGCGGCGGAGGGGAAGGAGGCGGAGAGCGCCTCCCAGGTCGCTCTTGGGTGGCGCGCGAGGTAGTGAGAGATGTACTGAGGCGTCGTCGTGGCGGCTGCGGACATGGCAGAGGCGGCGCCGCGGCAGAGGAGCGCGCCGCCGTCCCGCGCGACCATGCGGCCGCCGGACTTGGCTGCGTTCATGGCCATCGAACGACACACCCCCGTACATGATGAAGCGTCATCTATTTGGGCTCGAAGATGCGCGTCCACCGTCCGATCAGATAATGGACGATCAAGATGAGAAACGGCAAACTACCACTCACGGTCCAATTGCTAATCCTGTATCTCGCTCTATCTTGCCTACCATCGGAGGCTATCGATTTTCAAGTAATTTTTGCGACAACAATATTAAGCATGAAACACAGTTCCTGCTTATATTGATAACGGATGATTACATCAAGCACAGGGGTTCATAGTTCAGATACAGCGCCAAGCCAGCGGGCAACAGCAGCAGCAAGAACGACATCAGTGCATGTCACGCAAGCGCAATTTATTCTCATATTAATACTGTATTTACGTCACTATTGTGGTAGTAAGCTGCAGCTACATGTTCTCCTTCACAACCGTGACTGGGCAGGTCGCGTGGTTCACAACATAGGTGCTCACGCTCCCCATCAGAGCCCTGCGCGAAGAAACAACAGTGGTCACACAAAGGATTAAGTCAATCAGCTAGATATGCGCGGTTTAGTCAGCACGAGCGACCTCGACGACACTCTCAGACAAAGGAAATGGCAGGATGATCTAGACAAGAAACAGCAGCAGCATACACAGTTCATCGCTCAAATCAGTCACGCATGAGTAATGCCGAACAATCACGGCGCAGGGAGATTTAAGACCAGAAAATATAAGATGTAAATATACCTCTTCAGTGTGCTTAGGCCTCTGCTTCCGATAACCAAGCAGCTGAGGGAACCACGTCAACTGAATCGCACAGCTTCTTTGTAGGGTCGCCATAGAATATCTTCCCGAAGACTTCAATCTGTAGTCATTTAGTTTCAACAACAAAACAATCAGCTGACAGGATCAGCCTCGAGCAAAGAATTTGATCAGGATTACGACAAATTTTGCAGAGGGAAGATGGAAAACTGGTACCCCTCTCTGATTTGCCACTTGAGCCAGGATTTCCAGTGTCTCCTTGTCTGGTGACAGACCATACGTCTTGGTGACATGGGGATCTGAGAACTCTACCAGAGGGATGAGCGCTGAAATCCAGAAGAAGAAATTCAGAAGCATGGTAATTTGATAGCACAATGGAAAACACTAAAATTCAGACTTTATTAATCAATTCCAAACCAACAAGAGCAATCTAGAACTAGAAGTAATCATGTGCAGCACTCACTGTTCCTATCATATGGATTTCAAGATACGGTAAAGAACGAGAGGAAGAGTTGGACATACGTGAACCACTCTGTTCCCATAGATGCATTGCTCCTTGCTCATTATGGTAGGAACTGTTGACATGGATAAGTATAAGTTGATCACCGTTCCTGGTAAGGTTGGTTGATGCCCATCGCAGAGCTGCTTTGCTGCATGATGAGAAGTCCACCGCAACTCCAATATTCCTTCCACCCATGTCCCTGCAAACAAGCTCAAACAGGTTCGGATTTTCAGACCAGTATCTAATATATAGAAAACATCTGAGATTCCCAGCGCGCCACGTCATTTCTGATGACGTGGCCGACTCTTAGCCGTCGGATCTAGCATGGATGGTCTAGATCAAGTGGTAGACAGTAACGGGGTTAGTACTGTTCATTAGACCCGCGAACAAATCTTTAACAGGTCCAGCGCTGTTCGGAATCCGACCCGCGTTAAACAGTACCGCGCCGTACTGTTCACATCAGGTCCAATACTGTTCACCTGATCCGTTACTGTTCATCACAACCCAAAAACCGAAATTTAAAAAGGAATTCAAAAGGCATCAAAATAAAATTTAAAAATTACGAGAAAATTATCTAGGCTAAATAAATATAAGAAATTCATTAAAAATAGTTCCACCGAGAAAAACCAAAGTAATAATTTATAGAATTAACATATCTCCTTCTTTTAACTCAAAATTAATTCAAACATGTTTGAATTATCCACAAAGGCATCCAAATGAAATTCAAAAATTATGAAAAAAATTCAGATATGCCAAATAAAATATTAATAATATATTAAAAATGGTTCCACTGAGAAAAACTAAATTAGTAATTCATGGAATTAACATATCTCTTTCTTTTAACCTAAAATTAATTCAAAATTAATTAAGGACCTTCTTTCTACGCATATAAATTTGAACATGTCTCTACGTACGTATGGTTAAAGTTAACAAAATAAGTTGTGTACTAAAAATATATAAATCGATTTATAACTAAAAAATGTTAAGTGATTTAATGTTTAGAGGTATGTCACTTCATAGATTAAAACCGAAAAAAGGGTATGTTACACTTATATTCAAAGGATTTTTATTCATATTCATACGCACTAAATTTAATATACGTGTGACGGGTTAGGCTGTGTCGTGCAATCGCGCGAGCCTTTAGCTAGTGTCTTAAGAAAGCCAATGAGGTTTCTGCTATGGGGTTCCAGTTGTTGGCCAGGCCCTTAAATAGATAATTAGAACTAGGAAATAACAAACAAGACGAAACGAAAGGTAGGCTGAGATTATTTTTCCCTTCATTTTCTCAAAATTCCTTTTACATAGACGAACCAATGATCTTTATCTCTTTGTTACTTTACCTGATTCCTTATCATCACTTTAGCCCCCCAGGAAACAGACATGTTACACCAGCTTACTGCTGCTCGTGAAACTGATGAGTACAAGGGGCATGCAAAGTCAATATTCATGATGCAAAGCAAAAGCGGGCAAAAAAGAATTTTACTCCGGTTTCTTTCATCCCACTGACACTGCAAACCCAGATTCTACTTCATCGGTTAACTAAAGCAGCATCTGCAAGGCATAGGTAATGGACAAGAGGACAATGCTGATGCTTACAGATTATGACCAAAAGAGGGAGCATAAATAAGCCAGGTCGATCAGGAATAAGGTATTATGAGATGCTTCCAATTCTGATGAATGGAGAAAGACAAAAGCATGTTGATACTCAGCTATTCTTTGCAAGAATAATATTGATAACAGTTCAGTGCTTCTGTTCAAGGCAGATAATGTAGTAATATGCTAGTTCACAACCTGGCATGCAGAATGAAGAAAATAAGATGGAGACAACATGCCTCGTTCCACCATAACAGATCACCTCCTCATGATGATGATCTTGACACGCTTAGAAACTATTCACATCAAGGTTGTTCACTTAATCCCATTACATACATCTTCTGTTTTTGTTTTGTTTGTCTACTAAATTTTGCCTTTTGCACAAAATTTCTAACTTATTTGCCACCAACCTCCGAGGAATTAAAGACGAGGGTGACGGCATATAGGCTTCCCAGTGGTACTGTGTTCGAATGTCTTGAGGAGAATTGTTAGTTGCTCTCTTATTTTCCTTGGTAGTCATTATGTTGTTAGTTAGATTCTGATGTTATTAGTTGCTCTCTGTTGTTAACTTCATAATCATGGTGCGTGTATCTCTAGCTCTGATTATCTAAGAATTCTTGACTCTACTATTTATACAAGCTTGACAACATATTACATATTGTTCTTTTAGAATGGAGATGGGAGAACACCTCACACCCCTTGGGTGGCTTTCATATATATAGCCTCAAAGGACTTTAGTACAATTACAATTAGATCCCTAGATATATACATATCTAATACCCCCACAGTCGTAGAGGGAGCTTCACGGACGCATAGACTGGACCGAGAATCAGCATTTGAATCCCATTAGGGATAATTCAATCTATTTTGCTATAATTCAAAAGGTTCAAATTTGTAGTGGTTTTTGGCACTTAGCAAAACAAAGGGTGTTATAGTATCCAGAGCTTTTGGGTGTTTGTGTTGGTGGCGTCGTGTGACACGGGGTCTGCAAAAGCCTAGGGATAGCAAATTAGGTCTTGCTGGTAAGCCGAGATTGTAACCATATCTAGAACACAACTCTAGCAGTGGTAATCTACTACTAGCGAGTTGTATGCATGCATCTCTAAATCTGCTCACTCTCTTGTGGTGCGGTATCCACAAAATGAATCCAAACAATAACACAGTACATATAACAATGGAAATAGAGGTTCCATTGTACTGCATAGTTCCAACTGATCATGATTAGAAAGTAACACAATAGGTCGACATCACTAATCAATTTTCACCTTCATTTTCTCAATCTCAGCATAATTTTAACATCAAATGCCTCAATTTTTTACATCAACTTTGCATGCTAAAACCGTCTCAGTATAAAGCTCCTCGGACTGAATTCTTCTTATCATTCAGGGAAGAATGCTTAGCATAAAGTTTCTCATAGGATGCTCGTAGCTATGATATTAAAAGACTGAGCTCCTCCAACTCAACTCTTAGCTTATATCAGCTTAAGCATCCTTGTCACGTCCTACTTCCCCAGCTTCTTACTTTTGAACTCCTCTAATTCCTTCATCAATTTTGCCTTCTCAGCATCATATGCCTTTGTAGCTGCCTCATTTGCCTCTGCCAACACATCCACCTTCTTGCTTGTGTCCTCCAATTGCCTTTGGAGTCCACCCTTTTTCGCCTTACACGCCTCCAATTTCAATTTGAGTTTAACCTTTTCCTCCCTACACTCCTCCAATTCCCTTTGGAGTTTATCCTTTGTCACAGTACACTCCTCCAATTCCAGCCTAATCTTTATTTCGATTTCCAATTGGAGTTTAATCTTTAATTCGAGTTCCAAAATGAGTTTAACCTTTAATTCGAGTTCGACTTTGAGTTTAGGCTTTGCCTTCCAACACTCATTCAATTGACTTTGGAGTTCACTAATTTTCACCCTACACTCAGCCAGTTGCCTTTGGAGATCAGCCTTCACCTCGAGGTCGCGGCGGATCAATATACCTGACGTTCATTAATTTTAGTGGGGGATTAGAGGGGAGAGATGCGAATACGACCACACTGCCCAGGAATTGGACATTGAAAAAATGATGTCTTTTTCCTCACCTTGATGTTCTTTTTCCTTACGTTCTTCTTCAATCTTCTCTTCTTTCTTACGTTCTTCTTCAATCTTCTCTTTTTTCTTACGTTCTTCTTCTTCAATCAACCAGGTCACAAGCTTGACGCCTCCAACTACTACGCCTACGCCTACAACTGCGCCTCCAACTGCTAGACCCACTGGATTCGCAGCCGCAGCCACTTCAACTGCAACTTCAACTGCAACTTCAACGGCAGCTGCCACCCATGTCCATGGAATCGCCACCATGTTCTGGAGACTTGTAGAGGTCGGCGGCTTGCGGCCGTCGTCGCTCTCCTGGCGCTGCTGTTGTCACGCACTCGCCGGAGTTGGAAGACGCTTCCGCTGTCTTCGCCGTACCCCAGGCAAAGGATGAGGTCCGTGGTCGTGCCCCTGCCAACAAAGCTATACTTGGGGGTCAATATAAGGAGAGAGAGAGAGAGAGAGAGGAAGGGAATGTGTACGAGGAAGCGGGAAGAAGCAGAGGAGAGAAGGGATGAAGTGTCGGTGCTGAAGAGGGAACAAGCAGAGGCAGAGGGGAGGAAAAGGATGCAGTGAGAGAGAGAGAAGCCTGCGGCCTGGGATTCGAGAGAGAGAGAGAGAGAGGAAGGGAATGTGTACGAGGAAGCGGGAAGAAGCAGAGGAGAGAAGGGATGAAGTGTCGGTGCTGAAGAGGGAACAAGCAGAGGCAGAGGGGAGGAAAAGGATGCAGTGAGAGAGAGAGAAGCCTGCGGCCCAGGCAGGAATCCCAGGTGACAATCTGAGTACCTTAACCACATAGCAAGCTCCTGCAGTCCTGCGGTCCTGTCTGGCTGCGTGCAGCGGTGCCGTAGCGCTGAGAGGGGCAAACATGCATCTGCCGATGCCGAACGTGAGCAGCAGAAATTACAGCCCAGGTACATCAGTGCAAAAAATGATGCGCACACGTACGTCAGCCATTCTGATGCAAATGAGTCCCTAACGTTTATGCAGATCAGCGCACTCCACTAGAATCATGCCCCATAATTTTCAATCCGTTCGGTACCACTCTGTTAAAATTTGACAGCATTTGGCCCACGGGAAGGGACTCAAATAAATTGTGCAACCTGCTGTCAATGACACTATACTGACAGACAAGCAAACACGACATGAGCAGCAATATTCTGAATCTCCCAATTTGTCTGCAGGGAAGCGGACTTAAAATTACAAGTGCTGTAAAAGTTCCTGCAATTCCCTCAGCCGGCAGCATGAGCCATTCAGCCAAACATGCAAATATGTTCTGTCAAGTTTCCTGATGTGCAGGGTATGCATCCACCACGCCCATGCCAGTTAGTGAGATTATTTCAGGCCATGTAGCTCGCCTGCAGCTGGCAGTCATAAGGGATAAATCACTGAATCAATGCCTTGGCTTTTGGTAACTTGTACGGTTCATTTTCCAGACCACAAGTTAATTCACATGAATATTTCGTAAGGCCCTGTACACTCATGCCATGGGCCTCTCAAAGTGGCGCAAATGCATTCTGTGTACTGTAGTATCTCAAATCATTTCACAAGCAAGCCGGCAATGGCATTAATTCGATGCAAAGGTGTCTGATCAAGACAGACATTGAGGCCTGGGTTGTGCAAACCACACATCAGTGATAAGCGCGCAGACCTAGGGATGAAAACGGGCCGCTGAGGCGTGGTTTCTAGAGCTAGAGACAGATGGGTACAAGCGGGCTGGCCTAGCTGTGCCCCTACAGACCATCACGAACCGCCCCTAAAAAAAGGTCCGTTTAGTAGTGATAGTTTTTTTACCGTTATTGTTGCGATTAGGATGACTCTTGAACCGAAAGAAAAGGTGCTTTGTTGACTCTGCTACTTGTTGTTCAGAATAGTGGAGATGCCGGATTTCATGTGTAGAATTAGAACGCAGTTGGCAAGTCTGCAGTTGTGTATTGTACTGCACTGCATTCATGCCAATAGCTGCTGCTACCGCTACATGAGTAAGCACATTGCCAATTGCCAGTTTTCAGTCAGATGAACAATTCCAAGCTACTGTATTTCGTAAGAAACCGATCGTTTTACTTGCCAATGCCATTGCCAATTTTCAGTCGGATGAACAAGCATATGTCTGATCCATCATATCCTCCGAGTGAGTGCAGTGACTGGATCGTATAGCAGGCCAGGTGAGAATGAAACGGAATGTGATCCTGGCGGAAGTCATCTGCAGCGGCGCTTGGATTCTTCATCGGCATTTCCTTTTCTGTAAGATGGCACCAGAGGTAACGCTAGTAGTAACAATTAGGCATATCCGCATTTCATTGCTAATTAAAATCCCATCTTTAACTCTTTCTGAACATTTGCATGGCCCTGCAGGTCAAGGCAGTGCAGTTGCAGTGTGGAACATTCCCTCGCAGCAATGGCGACGCCGACGCCAACTCCACCTCCAGGGGCAGCAACATGGTAGGCAGATTCTGGGGGCCGCTCAGAACTGCAGAGGTGAGAGTTCTTCTTCCCTGCAGATGAATGCCACTCCAGAACCAGAGGTACGTACAGTTCTGAACTTCTGAATGATCCGGTTGCACCTGCACACTGGAACTGGAATGTTTTATTCAGTTCACAGTTACATTGTAATCGTCCCCAGGATTTTCAATTTCGATTTTAAAAAAAAATTGGCCACCCCTGAAATTACCGAAATTCGCGAAATTTGGCAACTGGTTTCTTGTGGGTTATACAACATTTTCACCTCCTTTTAATGAAATACGTGGCATGACACAATCATGAAAAGTAACTCCTTAAGAGAATGACAATGCTGGATGCTTGGTTTGAAGAGGAAAAAAAAACAGTAAGCAAGCACCATTGGTGTTGGTACAATCCTGCAAGGCATAAGGTACATTACATACAGCTATGAGCTATCGGCTGCTCCACATTTATAGTGCTTTAACATTTATTCAGACATGAATAGCACAGGGTGATACAAATTACCAAATGAAGTTTTATAGTGCTTCAAATTTTTGTCTACTTCATATACAGCTTCAGAAGTCAAATCATTTGAAGAAACAAAGTTTAATCTAATCAGAATGCCAACACAAATGGAAACCTATGGTCACTTTATTTGTCCTCCGTGTTGCAGTCTATTCATCATCCTTCGAACAGCTCTTGCAGCATCTCTTCCAGCTCCTGGGGAGTGAATTTTGGGTTGGTAACTTTGCTATCCTCTATGTATCTTGTATAGTCTGGAATTATTTTTTCGATGACAGCTTTGCGCAGCCTTTTCCTAAGCTCAGGATCTGCGACCTTCCACAGCTTTTGGGTAGTGTAGGTCTTCTGAAATTCAGACTCGAACCTGGACAGTGGGGAGTGGTTTCGCCCCAGGCACAGTGGTGTAGGATTGGACAAGCATGACAACATCGGTGCCCAAGATACCTCTATATAACTCTCTATGTACTGCTCAACTTTGCGAGTGACGGCTGCCACATTGACTACGATATAAGAGTATTTGAGCTTATCCCATATGAAGTTTGAGTTGTTGAGTAGGAATAAGAACCTGAGGCCTTTGTCTAGGAAACGGATGCAGTGAGAGAGAGAGAAGCCTGCGGCCCAGGCAGGAATCCCAGGTGACAATCTGAGTACCTTAACCACATAGCAAGCTCCTGCAGTCCTGCGGTCCTGTCTGGCTGCGTGCAGCGGTGCCGTAGCGCTGAGAGGGGCAAACATGCATCTGCCGATGCCGAACGTGAGCAGCAGAAATTACAGCCCAGGTACATCAGTGCAAAAAAATGATGCGCACACGTACGTCAGCCATTCTGATGCAAATGAGTCCCAAACGTTTATGCAGATCAGCGCACTCCACTAGAATTATGCCCCATAATTTTCAATCCGTTCGGTACCACTCTGTTAAAATTTGACAGCATTTGGCCCACGGGAAGGGACTCAAATAAATTGTGCAACCTGCTGTCAATGACACTACACTGACAGACAAGCAAACACGACATGAGCAGCAATATTCTGAATCTCCCAATTTGTCTGCAGGGAAGCGGACTTAAAATTACAAGTGCTGTAAAAGTTTCAGTGCATTTGAAATATGGAAAGGCACCCAAACAATTCCCTCAGCCGACAGCATGAGCCATTCAGCCAAACAAGCAAATATGACACGTGCAAATGGACTAGTAATTTTCGACAGACTGAGGTGCATGCATCGACATGCTTTTGTTTTATCCCTCTAGTTGTGGTGTTTATGTGTGGCCGATAAACTATTCACACGATTTATCCTTGTCCGATATATGACCGGAGTCTTAATATAAAGTCTCTCAAACTATCACCCATTCCGTGAGAAAACTACTCAACCGTCCTGGCCGATGAGGCTGGAGGCATGTCTCTCCTTGACCGACAAGGCTAGGAGATCATCACTTGCTCTATGATCGATGAGGCTAGAACTAATTATTTGTCATGGCCAGCGAGGCTGGGCACGTTTCTCTCCTTGACCAATGAGGCTTGGAGATCATCACCATTCCACGACCGACGAGTCTGGAAATATTTAGGCTAGACCGACGTGGCTAGACTACTTTTTGTGACCGACGAGGCTGAACCTATACTTACACTTTACAATGAACTCCGCAACCGACGAGGCTCGATTCTTCTCACCGAAGGCCGAGGAGGTTTGGGGCATATTATCTTTCCTATTTTGGCCACTCATGTATACTTCACTACTACAGAAAACTTTACGGAGGCGGACAAAAATGATTAACCGAGGCGGACATCGCAACCGCCTCGGTCCAAAGGTCACAGTAAATGGGATCTTTTCCAAGGCAGTTCGATGCCCGTCCCGGTAAATCGAATAAAAACAAAAAAGAAGGAAAACATGTGGATAAGCCCGGCGAGCCCATCCATGGGCCTGCTGAGCCCATCCACGCGTCGCTGTCGCCGTAGCTGCTCGCCGGTGCCTCCTGTTGCCGGATCCGTTGTGCCCACGCCGGATCCGCCGCCGCCGAGCTCCTCGTCGTCGGATTCTTCGCTCCCCAGCACAAGCTCGCCATCGAAGCCTCCGCCCCCGAGCACAAGCTTGCCGTCGAAACCACCAAGCGCCGCCACCGCTGGAGGAGGGGGTCGGGCCCTGCGCGTCCGGCGGGAGGCCGCGCCCCAGAACCCCTGCACCGCCGCCACTGGAGGAGGGGGCCGGGCCCCGCACGCCGCCGGCGCTGGAGGAGGGGGCAGGCCCACCTCGTTGTCGCCGTCGCCGAGGCCGCGCTCGCACCAGCGCGGCCAAATTTGAGGCCGCCGAGGGTCCTGAGAGAGAGAGAGGGAGGGGAGGGGAGGGAGGGGTGCCGCATGGAGAGCAGAGAACGACAGACGAAGAGAGGTAGGGGGGGCGTGACTCGCACCCCACGCTGGAGGAGCGGAGGGGTCGTGCGGCTGAGGAATTGAACGGCTGAGGAATAGGGAGAGTGTGAGTGCCTGGGGACTAGGGTTTTCTCATTTATATATGTGAAAGAGTAATTGGGTCTGATTGGGCCGCTGGTGGGCTCGGCCGTAGGGGGGCCTCTTTAGGTGCCCGCCTCCAAAAATGGCCTGATTTTTGGAGGTGGGCCACTCGGGAAGCCCGCCTCGGTAAATAGATTTTAGGAGGCGGTTATTTTTAACCGCCTTCGTAAATGTATTTTGCGAGGCGGTTAAACGTGACCGCCTCGGTTAATAAAAAACGACCACCTCGGTTAATCCCAGGCGATTAACCGAGGTGGGCAACCAGCCCAACCACCTCGGAGGGCCATTTCCAAACGCCTCACAAAAGTGTTTATGTAGTAGTGCTTGGAGAATATTTATGCAGTATTGAAGACGACGACCATCAGTGTAGCTTAATCGGAGGTCTTCCATGGCCCAATATCATAGGCCTCACGAGGCCATGGGAACCATGAACCTTCCAATCAATGATCATCTGCTTAGTCAAATGTATTAGGCCAGACTCAGTGTAAATCCCAAGTGGGAACATGTACTTTGTAATTCTCATATGAATTAATAAAGACCAGCATTCCCTGAGTTTTGTTGTCTGATTTATTTATTCTCTATATACATTAGTATACTGGGACGCCCGCACATATATTTATTTAAGCGTTAGGAAAACTCCCTTAGCCCGGGAGCGGTTTATGTTCGTCGAAACAAGTTGTCCAAGTCCATTTGTATCTATCCCGGGATCAATGGCAGATACACACCTTTTGGACACAGAATGATATCACAAACAATACATTTTATTGATAATTTCACTACTAGAGAACAGACTTTAGAACGATGTCTCAATTTGGCATTAGCCTCGGCATTTTTTGCCCCCGGGACTAAAGGTTCCTTTAGTCCCGGTTGGTAATACTGACCGGGACTAAAGGTTTCTGCCCAACGGTCGTCCGCGGGGCAGGGATCTTTAGTCCCGGTTGGTACCTTTAGTCCCGGTTGGTAATACCAGCCGGGACTAAAGCTTTTAGTCCCGGTTTGGGTGATGCCCCAGGAATAAAGATTAATCTCCAACCGGGACTAAAGCTTGAAACTGTAACAGGCAGTCTTTTGAGCCGGGACTGACAGCGTGCTGTCCCGGTTGCATTTATTGCCGTGCTCTAAGCTCTAAGCTCTAAAGCTCTAAGTTTTAGTGCATTTATTGCCGTGCTTTACGAGCTGATGACTAGCACTGAACTTTTAGTCCCGGTGCTTTACTTGTACCTGCTTGCATTTACGAGCTGATGACCAGCACTGAACTTTTAGTCCCGGTGCTTTACTTGTACCTGCTTGCATTTACGAGCTTTAGTCCCGGCTTGCATTTACCTGCTTGCATTTACGAGCTTTAGTCCCGGCTTGCATTTACCTGCTTGCATTTATTGCTGACACTGAAAACGAAGACCTTTAGTCCTGGCTGGTCCGATGCAACTGAACACGACCAAATCAATTAGTCCCGGCTGGTATTACGAGCCGGGCCTTTAGTCCCGGCTGGTATTATCAGCCGGGACTAAAGGTCTTTTAGCCCCGAGCGTTTACAGGAGCCTCGATGGGCCGGCCCAGTACGCAATATGCTGGAATTGCTGGCCAGTCCCACCTATTAGCACCACCTCGCTTGCTCAGAAGAGTGAAAGCTAACTTAAAAGCTCAGCTCTCGAACCAAGCAGCACGAACTTGAACAGGATTGTACCGCTGATCCTTGACTAAAGGTCCTTCGTACTATAGTTTATACAAAATGTTGAACATTATAAACCACGTTTGCTTGGCTGGAGGGCCTTTAGTCCCAGTTGATAACACCAACCGGGACTAAAGGTCCCTCTTTAGTCCCGGCTTGATGACCCGGGACTAAAGGTTCCACCTTTAGTCCCGGGATCGTTGTCCCGGCGCGGTAACCGGGACTAAAGGCCGTTACCGCCCAGGACAACAAGACCATCCTGTAGTAGTGTTTGAAATAGGGTTTTACAACACAGGTCTTATAATGGATGGCCATAGGCCTTGACTTAGTACATAATAACTCAAGTTTCCTACTACAGCGGATCTAAGCGGAGGTGTCCTTTATTCCTACAGGAAGGTCTTGGGCGATAGGCGAAATCCTACTCATAGTACATACTCAAGGTCCTCATCGGCATCCACGTCAAAGTCATGGTCTTCATCTGTAAATCAATCTATTTTGTTGTAATTCAAAAAGTTCAAATTTCTAGTGGTTTTTGGAGCTTAGCAAAACACAGGGTGTCACATTATCCCAAGATTTATATCGAATCCACGCATAGATGGAGGCTAAGGTAAATCTGTCTATAAAGATCAGAACTTCCCTACAGTGCAAACAATATAGAATGCCAAAGATAAAGGTATAAGCAACGCGTCGGTTGAATTCCAAAGCTTTTGGTGTTTGTGTTGGTGGCACCGTGCGGCACGGGGTTTGCAAAAAGCCCAGGGATAGCAAACTAGGTCTTGCTGGTAAACTGAGATCACCATATATATCTAAAACACAACTCTAGCTGTGGTAATCTCCTACTAGCGAGTTCTATGCACGCATCTCTAACTAGCCCGGTATTCACAAAATGAATCCAAACAATAACACAACACATATAATATGGAAATACAAGTTCCATTTTACTGCATAGTACCAACTGATCATGATTACATGGTAACACAATAGGTCGGCATCACTAATCATCTGGAGATGCACGATGATAAGTATGCCTTCATGGATGACAAAGTAGCACAAATGCCACCCTTCTTCTTCCTTTGTGTCTTGGCCATTGTGGGATGGTCCCCTTTATTTTCCTCCAATTTTTACCTTCATTTTCTCAATCTCACCATAATTTTAGCATCAAGCGCCACATTTTTTTACATCAACATTGCATGCTAAAACCTTCTCAGTATATAAAGCTCCTTGGATTGAATTCTTCTCATCATTCAGGCAAGAATGCTCGGCATAAAGTTCTTCATAGATATATAGGATGCTCGTAGCTATGACATGAGCTCCTCCAACTCAACTCTTAGCTTATCAGCTTAAGCATCCTTGTCACGCCCTACTTCCTCAGCTACTTACTCTTGAACTCCTCTAATTCCTTCATAATTTTTGCCTTCTCAGCATCATATGCCTCTGTAGCTGCCTCATTTGCCTCTGCCAACACATCCACCTTCTTGCTTGTGTCTTCCAATTGCCTTTGGAGTTCACCCTCTTCCTCCGTACACTCCTCTAGTTGCTTTTGGAGTATAACCTTTTCCTCCATACACTCCTCTAATTGCTTTTGGAGTTCATCGTTTGTCTCCCTACACTCCTCCAATTCCGACCTAATCTTTATTTCGACTTCCAATAGGAGTTTAATCTTTAATTCGAGTTCCACAATGATTTTTACCCTTACTTCGAGTTCGGATTCGAGTTCACGGTGTTCCTTCCTACAGTCCTCCAGTTGCACTTGGAGTTCAACCTTTGTCGCGATACACACAGCCAACTCGCTCTTCAACTCGAAAGAGGTCTTGGACGATGTGCCTAAAGTTCATTTTAGAGGAGGCATTAGAGTAGAGAGATGGGAGTACGACCACACTGCGCAGAAATTGGACATTGAAAAAAAAATAACGTCTTTTTCCTCACCTGCTTCTCCTCCAGGTGCCAAAGAGAAACCTGTAAAGGTCCTTCCTAGGGGGGTCCACCAGGTCCTTGCTAGGGGCGTCCTTGGTAGACGCACCAAGGAAGGTTCTCCTAGTCTCAACAAAGCACCAGCAGCCAATCCTACAGCAAATCCTGCGCCCAATGGCAATGCAAACGCCATGTTTTGGAGACTTGTAGAGGTCGGCGGCTTGCGGCCGTGGTCGCCCTCCTGGCGCTGCTGTTGTCACGCACTCGCCGGAGTTGGAAGACGCTTCCGCTGTCGAAGTTATACTTGGGGGGTCAATATAAGGGGGGGAGAGGGAGAGGGAGAGAGAGAGGAAGGGAAGTGTACGAGGAAGCAGGAAGAAGCAGAGGAGAGAAGGGATGGAGTGTCGGTGCTGAAGAGGGAAGAAGCAGAGGGGAGGAAAAGGATGCAGTGTGAGCGAGGAAGAAGGACGACGGATGCCGTAGCGCTGAGGGGCAAACATGCATCTGCCGATGCCGAACGTGAGCAGCAGAAATTACAGCCCTGCAGGTACATCAGTGCAAAAATATGATGAGCACACGTCAGGCCGTCTGCCATTCCGATGCAAATGAGCCCCAAACGTTTATGCAGATCAGCGCACTCCACTAGAATTATGCCCCATAATTTTCAATCAGTTCGGTACTTGGGAAGATGCCCAAATGAAGCTGCAAGCGCATTGTACTCCCAAGCAGGCACACTCTGAATAACTGTATGACCAGAGAAATTTCCAAGGTAGATTAAATCACCCAATTTTCTAAGTTGTATAGGTACCACTCTGTTAAAATTTGACAGCATTTGGCCCACGGGAAGGGACTCAAATAAATTGTGCAACCTGCCGTCAATGATACTATACTGACAGACAAGCATACACCATCAGACATACAAGAGCAGCAATATTCTCAAGGATATTAAATCTACGAATTTGTCTGCAGGGAAGCAGACTTAAAATTACAAGTGCTGTAAAAGTTTCAGTGCATTTGAAATATGGAAAGGCCACCAAACAAATCCCTCAGCCGGCAGCATGAGCCATTCAGCCAAACATGCAAATATGTTCTTTCAAGTTCCTCATGTGCAGGGTATGCATCCGCCACACCCATTGTCGGGTACCGATAGTAGTGTACCCAAAGAAGGGGAACTAATGGTCATCAACGATCAATTCGCCCAGACGATTAAAGGGCGTGACCGCGGCTGCATCCGACCCCCAGAGCGTAGGTTCCGCATCGCCTGACCCCAAGGGCATGGGTTCCGTCTCATCCGACCCCTTGGGCGCGGGCTCCACCTCGCCCCCGACCCGAGGGGGCGCGGGCCCCGTCTCGCCTGACCCCGGGGGCACGGGCTCCGTCTCGCCCGACCCCAAAGGGTGCCCGATCCCTTGGGCACAGGGCTCCGTCTCGCCCGACCCCCCGAGGGAAAACTCCGCCTCGCCCGATCCTCAGAAACGCATCCGACCTTGGGCGGGAACGCGGGCCCCCGTGGGGGGACCACGCTATCTCCAACTACTACGGGTGTGACGGCGCGGGCCCGCACCCACGTTGCTAACGTCATGGCGGAGCGGGTACGCCTTGACGCGACCCGTGGCCTTGACGGGACATACCAGGGTACCCACGTCGCCTACAGCGCCGGGCAGACCGGCACTGTGCTACCAAATCCTCGTACGGCCCCAGTCAAGGGAGCCTGTTGACCATGCCGTGTACAGGGATGGAATGGAGCGCCACAGCTAGCTGACGACGCCAGCCTGTAGCGCTAGTGACGAACGGGACCGCCACGTGAAGTCGCCTCAGCCACGATCTACAAGGCCAGCGGGACCCACCTATCGGAGAAGAAGAGCGACGTAGCTCCAGGGCTCTCTTCTTCCCTGTTTTTTTCTCTTTCTTCTTTTCCTTTTTCTCTCTCTTTCTCTCTCTCTCGTGTACCCCCGGCCTTTCCCTTGGTCTATAAAAGGGAAGGCCGGGTGCCCCATCAGGGGCAAGATTTTCAAGTCTTTCTAACGCTCTCAAACCATTGGAAAGCACACGCAACTCACCCCATTCGACACACTCACCAGAGACTTGGGACATCCTTCCTCTCTCGCTCGTTTGTAACCCCTATAGCAAACACAGAGCCGGTAACACGAGCAGCATCGCACTGGACGTAGGGACATTCTGCCCGAACCAGTATAATTCCTTGTGTCCTCCGCGTTCACCATCCGGGCCAAACGCGCAGATACAAATTTACTAGTCGACGGTTCGAAACACCGACAGTTGGCGCGCCAGGTAGGGGCCTTTTGCGCGTTTCATCGTCCACATCAGGCCACGGATGGCTAGCCACGGCGTCGGCTAGGTCCTGGGCGCAAACGTGCGTTTTGGGAATCTGGATTTCTTCATCACCACAGGGGGGGGGGCTAGCGCAGGCTCCCACCCTCGTCCAGCCTCCTCGCTCCGTCAGCATCGGCACCATCGTCGAGGCCCTCGAGGAGCTGCGGCTGCGCGCCCCGGAGGTTCGCGCCCCCGGGAGCAGCCAGCTCCCCGATTTCGATTACGAGAGGCTGGAGCGTCAGCTTGGCGTCTTCATGGGACCCCAGCCGTCCCAGGAGGATTTGCGCAGCCTCACTTTTTCTTTTGTCAATACCATGACGCAGTTTGCCGAGGAGAACCGCTCTCCCCAGTGATCCTTAACGCCCCGACAACGTTTTCGTTCAGTCTGCGCAATGCTGCGGGGCGGTCGGACACCTCACAACACAGCGCATGCATCCGCCTCCCGCGAACGACGAGTTCGTCGGGATGGTGGATTATGTCATGGAATCCTTCTACGATCTCCTCGTGGGAGATTCTGGGAGGATCTCTGACTCCGACTCTAGCAGGGGGAGCCATCATCCCTCGCGTGAATGCTTCATGGCGGAGGGCGCCCACCGTGTGGAAACCCCCAAGGGGCACGTCACCAATGTCCGCGAGGGGGAAGTTACCCCTCCATCTGACCCCAACGACGAAGTCGAGGCAGATGGGAGGGTCCCGCCTAACCCACGGCTAGAGTAGCTAAGGGCGCAACAGTAGGAGCTTGAGGATGCGTGACTCTAGCTAGAGGAGGAGCCCGCGGAAATGGCAGGCGTGTGCGCGCCAGAGCCCGCGACGTGAACCAGAGGATCATCAAGGATGACGATGGCCTTCCGCATTTCACCTGGGCAAGCCAGAACATAGTTGTAGCAGCGGCTTTGCTCCGAGGGCTACCAGAGCCTGCAACACGCGAAGACCGCCGGCCCAGCACGAGATTCGCACACTGCCCGAGCGTGCAGCGGTATAGCAGGTAGAGAGCTCGATGTCCCAGCGATGTGAGCTCAACGCCAGCCAGCGCGCACCCTCAGGGCGGCACGACAAGGACATATCTGTCCACCAGCCGTCGCGTGACAACGGGAAGCGCGTCGCGGTCCCGATACACGAGCGTGTCGGCCCCATCCGCAACGCACGCAACACCCTGAACGCCCACAGACGCGGACGAGGGGATGAGAGGGAGGGGGCCACCCATGGCTACCACCCTCGTCGCGGTGGACGCTACGATAGCGCCGAGGACCAGAGCCCGAGCCCCACTCCACCGGGCCCTCAGGTTTTCGACCGACACATCCTCAACGCGCCTTTCCCATCGCGATACCGACCACCGACGAACATCCCGAAATACTCCTAGAAAACGAACCCTGGACTATGGCTCGAGGATTACTAACTCGCGTGTCAAGCCGGTGGCGCGGATAGTGACTCCTTCATTATCCGCAACCTCCCCTTGTTCCTGGCCGACTCGGCCCGAACCTAGCTGGAGCACCTTCCGCCCAACAAGATTCAAAGTTGGGCGGACCTAAAAGAGATCTTTATGGGAAACTTCCAGGGCACCTACATGTGCCCCAAGAACCCCTAGGATCTAAACAACTGCTAGCAGAAGTTAGGAGAAACTCTTCATGAGTACATCCGATGCTTCTCCAGGCAGTGCAACGAGTTGCCCGATGTCGCCGATGCCGACGTCATTGGGGCATTCCTGTCTGGGACCACATGCGAGTCCTTGGTCCATAAACTAGGACACAAGGGCCCGCGGACCACCAAGGAGCTCGACATCGCCACCAGCCATGCCTCAGGCGAGGAGACGGTCGGGGCGATCTTCGACCGTTCCCGAGGCAAGGCCAAGTGGGACGAGGACGCCGGTGAAGGCACCTCTGACTGCTCGGGTAAGAAAAAGAGGAACAAGCAGTGACATGGGGCCTCGCTCGTAGCTGCTGCCGAGCAAAAGGGCAAAAAGGCGCCCACCGAGGGCACCCCTGACTACTTCGAGAAGCTACTCGAAGGGCCATGCCCGAACCACGCATACCCCGTCAAGCACCAGTACAAGGACTGCTCCCTCATGAAGCGGTTCCTGTCTAGGGGCTCCAAGAGGGGGGATCAGAAGAAGAAGAAGCCCGACCCCCCTGGAGGACGACGCCGAGGAGAAGGAGGGTGCCTTTCTGGAGATGACGGCTGCCTCATTATCTTCGACGGAACAGTGGCTTACGACTCCAAGCGCCGCCTAAACCTCGCACGCCGCGAGGTCTACGCGGCCAAGCTGGCCACGCCTGCCTTCCTCCGATGGTCGAGGTCCCCATCACCTTCGATCGATCCTACCACCCGGAGAGCGTCCCGCATCCAGGCAGGTATCTGCTCATGGTTGACCTGATTGTCGACACGAAGCAGCTCACCAAAGTGCTGATGGATGGAGGCAGCGTCCTCAACAGCATATACGCTGAGACGCTTGATGCCATGGGCATCGACCGATCGCGCGTCTGGCCGACTGGAGCGCATTTCCACAGTATCGTGCCGGGGAAGTAGGCCAAGCCTCTCGAGAATATCGACCTGCCCATTACCTTTGGGGATCCGTCCAACTTTAGGATAGAGACCCTCACCTTTGAGGTGGTAGGGTTCCACAGGACATACCACGCCATCCTAGGGTGCCCGTGCTACGCAAAGTTCATGGCCATCCCCAACTACACCTACCTCAAGCTTAAGATGCCAGGCCCATGAGGGGTCATCACCGTCGGTGCCTCCTTCCAGCGTGCTTACGAGTGCAAGGTTGAGTGCTGTGAGCACGCCTCGGTGATTATCGCCTCCGAGGAGCTCGCGGTCATCAAGGAGGGGATCGCCGAGGAAGCGCCCGACTCCAAGCGGTCGACTAGGTCTTTTGAGCCCACAGAGGGAACCAAGGAAGTCCTCATAGACCCCAGCAGCACCGAGGGCAAGGTGGTGCGCATCGGCACCTCGCTCACCCCCAAATAGGAAAGCACGCTCGTCGACTTCCTTCGCGCAAACAGAGGCATCTTTGTGTGGAAACCCTCGGATATGCCAGGCATTCTGAGGGAAGTCGCCGAGCATGCCTTGAAGATCAGGCCAGGCTCCAAGCTGGTCAAGCAGCGCCTGTGTCGCTTCAACGAGGAGAAGCGTAGGGCCATCGACGAGGAGATTGCAAAGCTTTTGACAACCGGGTTCATCAAGGAAGTGTATCACCCCGAGTGGTTAGCCAACCCTGTTCTTGTATGAAAAAAGAGTGGGAAGTGGAGAATGTGTGTTGATTATACGAGTCTCAATAAGGCTTGTCCGAAGGACCCGTTTCCTTTGCTGTAACACCCTAGGTGTTAGCCTTGCACAATTTGACTTGCATAGCATGAGCATGAGCATCAAGCATTCATATATAAGCATTACAACTGAAACATTTGATTGAAACATATGAAACATTGCTTGTTATTTCATGTTTCTTGGAATATATGCATATGATCATGAGTGAATACATGTAAATGATTGTGTGACCTTGCAAATAGCTTAAAACATGTTTAGAGTATCATTATGAACAACTTTGGTATTCGTGGCTAGGGCTAAATAGATCACTAAGTCATAGTTCATGAACAAGTCATCATTTGAATGTAGCATGTTTGACCAAGTTTGAACTATGTGCTAGAGACCTTGCATGGAGGTGGTCACTAAAGCAAAGTTGTAGTATTTTTCATGGGGAAAAACTTTTATGTTTGGGTCTTGAGCTAAATCAGTGCATAGATTAGTCTTTTTGAGCTCCCAAAAAATCAATAAATCACTGTTTTGCAACACTTGAATTTTTCCAAGTCTTGTTCTGAGTTCAGTTGCACTGGCTCGACTTGAAGATGATTTTACTCCGTTTTGGTTGAGAATTATGACTCGATCCTTTAATAGAAGTTGAAGATGGTATGTAGGGCTTCAACTTTCGTTAAGATAGCTTTCACTGTTGAGTCACGGATTAAGAGTTTTAGCGCCTCCAATTAGCTCCGTCAGGCTCGGCTTCGTGGTTAACTGACGAACTGAATCGGGCCTTCGGTGGCCGACCGTTTCAGGCGCTGGCCGCCGCGTGGACGCGGAGAACGGCCGCGCGTCGCCGTTGCTCTGAGCAGCCAGGCCGCGCCGAGCCAGAGCAGGCCATTATCACCCCCAGCACCGCCCGTGAGCCTCTCAGCGCTCGCATTTCATTTTCCCCCGCTCCTCCTTCGCCGTCCGCAGCAACCGCAAGCACAGCAGCAGCACCGCAGCGCCGCTGTCGCCGTTGACGGCACAAGCCGCGCCTAGCTACTCAATCGCCACCGCAACCCCTCCACCATCATCCCAGCGACTCACTGTGCCCGCCCGTGCCCGCTGACCACGCTCGGTAAGCCGCCGCGCCGCCGAGCTCCGTTACCGTGGCCGCACCGTTTCCGTCCGCCTTGCGCCGAAATAGCTCGTGCGTTAGCTTCTTTGTCGCGTGTAGATGCACGGCGTAGGCCTAGCTTGCGCTTCCATGGCCGGCTCCGGCATATCGCCGTCATCCCGCCCCGCCGTGCCGCCATGAGTGCTGCCACCGCGCGTAGCTCCGATGAGAGGCTCGGCCAAGTAGGTCAATAGGTCCAGGAGGTCGAGTAGGTCATTCCGTGAAGATGTCACCGCCGGCGAACTCGCCGTCGACGAGCTTTGGCCGCGCAGTGCCGAGCAGCGCCGCCTGCCCTGTTCTTGTTTCGCTGACGTGTGGGGTCACTGGTTCGCGGGTCCCACCGGTCAGCGACAGTAGTAATGAAAGATAGCTCATTTAAATCTAGATTCCATGCTGTTTTGTAAATTTTATAAGTGAAGTTGGGTAGATCCAAATCTGTTGGTTCAAATTTTGTTAGAATCATGGTGAGGTGTAGTATTTATGAAAAATATTATATTAGCAAGTTTAGTAAAGTTTCTGGAAGATTTAAAATGAAACTTGAAATGTGTTTTGAAATGCATGTAAACTTGTTATTTTATATCTAGAGTTCCTGCCCTCCAAAAATTATGAAATTTTTGTGGTAATCTGTTCTTGACATGTATAAGCTCTGGTAAAAGTTTGAGGGTCAGTGCATGTATAAATTGGTAGTTATAGATTTTCCTTTTATAATTAGGAGATCCTTGTAAGAATTTTTATAAATTATTTATGAATCCAATATTCATGAAATTTGTTGGAGGTTATACTAGTACCATATGGATGCTAAGAAAAATAGGAAATCTGTTGCTTGAAACTTTTCAATAGGGTTTTCTATTTATGTTATTTTGAGCCTTTATGCCTTGTCATTTTTGCATAGGATATTCTACTTGGTAAAATGGCATGAAACTTTTACAGTAGTCTTTTGGTAGCATCAGTAAGGCACTGTAAATTTTTGAGAATTTATGAAGTAGATCTGGTATATGTTTATTATTTAACCTAAGTATCTAAATAAAATAACGAAGGCATTTAAATAAATAGTTTGGGCTTCACCATTATATTTTCTTTAATGTTTTTGGTGTGCTGAAGCTGTTGGTAGACTTTGTGTTGTCAAACTTTGAAGAATTTCATGAAGTAGAAGTGTTGTTACCTTATACTGCGAATTAAAAGGATTCCGGACAGATTCGGTAGTTTGATAAGTTGCATGGTAAAAATGATGTTTGCTGTAAAAATGGTTAATAACAAAGTTGTAGATAACTTCATCATATGTCTGGTGTTAAAATTTCAGGACCATAGGTCAAAGGGTTTAGGAGTTATAGCTGTTTAAAGTTAGTGTTTCTGAATTGCTTGCTCTCTGGAATTTCTGGACAGCACTGGATTGATTGTCTGTTTTGGTTAAGATAAATTGTGAATTAGTTTTTGGTGACTAAATAAGAGTTGTATACAATTTTATAAGATTTCCAGAAAGTCTAGGATCACTGCATTTGGATAAGTAGAACTCCAGTTATGAGTAAAACAAGTAGCTGCTGTTTTGTGATACAGTAGATGCAGTGTTGAAATGGTTAATTAAATAATCAAGAAGAGATATGCACCTACTCAGTACACGTGATGCACTTGTTATTACTTAAACCACATGCTGTTAATAATACTTACCATAATGCATTCATCATGTATCATCATCCCATACTTATCAGCATGTATGCATTCGCAACATCTTATGTCATATTCATGCATCTAGGATCGACGGAGAAGATCACGTTGCTGGAAATCAACGAAGGAGAGGAAGGGGACCAGCAGGAGATTCCTCAAGCCGCCGCTCCCGAAGAAGAGGAGCAGATCCCTGAGGAGCTTCTAGAGTGCCCTGACCACCGCCCTACTTCCTTTCTGAAAGGCAAGCCCCGGAGCATTCTAAGTCTCCCAGTATTTTACAAAATATTAATTGAGTCCTTATGATTGATGCATTAGGTATAAGAGTTGTCTGGAAACACTTGATGCATGGAACTACCTTATCCAGTTATATGCACCCTTAACCCTGTGTAGGTCCAGGATCGAATATTTGCTTAGCCCTGCTTAGATCGGTAGAAGTCGGGTTATTTCCTGTCACCTGCGAGATATAGGTGGATACCAAAGCACGATCGGCTATATTTGCTATCGTGGAAAAGAACCATGGGGTAAAAGTAAATCGAGACCGGGCGGGATGTCGATAGAGAAGCAACAAGACATGGAGGTCTTGGGTGTGGATCTATCCCCGTCTGTGTCGATTAAGGACCGTACCGTTGTTGGCACTTTTAACAAGAATTGAACGCATGCCTATCACTTAGCTGGCCGAATAACTCGTTCCGACCGCGAAGCCGAGTAGCTCAACTCAGGCCAGGACCCGTTCTGTTGTGCGCTCCTTGCGGGGGGGCGATCAGACTGAGCCCAAGGGCAGGCTAGGCCTGAACGTCCTGGCATTTGGTGTCCCAGATTGTGCGGCGCGGTACGGACCCGCGAAATGTGTACCTGAGTTGTACCAAAGGTGACCTAAGGCGACTAATGATCTGGTCTGCCTGGGTTTGTGTTAGGAATAAATTCCCAGCTGGTTGAAATCGATTCGAATCGCCGTCTCTCCCGGATAGTGAGAAACTTGGCTAGCCCCAACATCGTAGTAATTGTACTATGGAATATGATGGTTCGGATAATCATGAAATTACTACACCTGCTATGGTTACTATTGTATGCTCTTAAAATGATATACCACATGTTTGGCACAGGATAGTTGCTAATGTAGATGGATAGTCATAATTAATTGGTAACAGAATTATAATTGTATAACTGAGTTAATCGCTTTTTATGCAAAATGTTGTCAAGCTACCTCCACTTATACAGCCTTGCATAATCCTTGGAGTCAATTTATTTCTGGTTTATGACGGGTAAGTCTAGCTGAGTACCTTCTCGTACTCAGGGTTTTATTTCCCATTGTTGCAGATGGCACTGTGTATCATGGTTATTGCAAGAGTTGCTTCTATCCCGCTGTGGATGAGGAGTGAGCCTTGGGCAGGCTTCTTTACTAAATCCTTCTATATGCTTTTGTGGACCATGATCGTACGTTGGCACTGTATTAAACTATGTTGGAAACTTTACTTTCAAACTTAATTTGCTTCCGCTTTTATCTACCAACTCGGTTTGTAATAACTGTGTTTCATACTCTGATGATGAAAATGTATCTGTGAACCTTATGTAATATGTGACATGTATGTTGAATCATGTACGATCTTGGTTGTTGTCAATCGTTTATCGAGACCCGTCGTGGTACTCGACAGACTACCGGGTTTATATGGGCTCAAGTATGACAGTGCGACCGCTTGCGGGCCGCCGTTGTACTTGTGTTCTTATAAATTGGTCGGTTCTGCGACATTTGCCACGTATAGACCAAGTAGTCGACTCGACCTCGGGGTGCGAAACCCTCTGCTTCCTCGATGCGTACTCCCAGATCGCGATGAAGGAGTCCGACCAGCTTGCGACCTCCTTCATCACCCCGTTCGGATCATTCTGTTACGTCACGATGCTGTTCGGACTAAAAAACGCGGAGGCTACATATCAGCGGTGTATGCTCAAGTGTTTCGGAAAGCTCATCGGTGAAACCGTTGAGGCTTACGTGGATGATATCGTAGTCAAATCCAAAAAGGCCGACCAGCTTGTGGCCGACTTGGAGAAAACTTTTGTGAAACTCTAGGCGAATGGCATCAAACTCAACCCCAGGAAATGCGTTTTGGGGTCCCAAAGGGCATGCTGCTCGGGTTCATCATCTCTGAGCGTGGCATCAAAGCCAACCCGAAGAAGATCTCGGCCATCACAAGGATGGGTCTGATCCAGAACCTAAAGGGGGTACGGCGGATCACGGGGTGCCTCGCAGTGCTCAGCTGCTTTATCTCGCGCCTCGACGAACGAGGCCTCCCCCTTTACCTACTTCTGAAGAAAACTGACCGGTTTGCTTGGACACTCGAGGCCCAGGAGGCGCTTGACAAGGTCAAGGAGCTCCTGGCGAAGGCCCCGACCTTAGTCCCACCAGCCAAGAAGGAATCGCTCCTGCTCTACATTGCAGCCACCACGCAAGTGGTCAGCGTCGCCTTGGTGGTAAAGCAGGAAGAAGAGGGGCACACCCTCAAGGTGCAGCACCCCGTGTACATCATTAATGAAGTCTTGTCTGATTTCAAGACTCGCTATCCCTAGATCCAAAAGCTCCTATACGCCGTCCGAATCGCCAAGAGGAAGCTGCATCACTACTTCAAGTCGCATCCAGTGATGGTCATGACGTCGTTCCCCCTCGGTGACGTCGTCCAGAACCGGGATGCCACAGGAAGAATCGCCAAGTGGGCACTTGAACTGATGGGAGAGGGCCTTACATATGCCCCTCGGACAGCCATCAAATCCCAGGCGCTGGCCGATTTCGTTGCGGAATGGACCGAGATCCAATTGCCGTCGGCGGTCGTCAACCAGGAATACTGGACGATGTACTTCGACGGATCGCTTATGAAGAAGAGCGCTGGCGTGGGACTGGTGTTCATTTCTCCCCTCGGGGTACGCATGAAGTACATGGTCTGCTAACAATGTGGTGTTCACTTCCCTGCCTCTAACAATGTGGCTGAGTATGAAGCACTCATCAACGGCCTTGACACAACCCGTGGCCTCAACGAGACATACCAGGGTACCCACGTCGCCTACAGCACCGGGCAGACCGGCACTGTGCTACCAAATCCTCGTACGGCCCCAGTCAAGGGAGCCTGTTGACCATGCCGTGTACAGGGACGGAATGGAGCGCCACAACCAGCTGACGACGCCAGCCTGTAGCGCTAGTGATGAACGGGACCGCCACGTGAAGTCACCTCAGCCATGATCTACAGGGCCAGCAGGGCCCACCTATCGGAGAAGAAGAGCGACATAGCTCCAGGGCTCTCTTCTTCCCTGCTTTTTTCTCTTTCTTCTTTTCCTTTTTCTCTCTATTTCTCTCTCGTGTGTACCCCCAGCCTTTCCCTTGGTCTATAAAAGGGAAGGCTGGGTGCCCCATCAGGGGCAAGATTTTCAAGTCTTTGTAATGCTCTCAAACCATTGGAAAGCACACGCAACTCACCCCATTCGACACACTCACCAGAGAATTGGGACATCCTCCCTCTCTCGCCCGTTTGTAACCCCTACTGCAAACACAGAGCCAGTAACACGAGCAGCATCGCACTGGACATAGGGACGTTCTGCCCGAACCAGTATAATTCCTTGTGTCCTCTGCGCTCACCATCCGGGCCAAACGTGCAGATACAAATTTACTAGTCGGCGGTTCGAAACACCGACACCCATGCCAGTTAGTGAGATTATTTTAGGCCATGTAGCTCGCCTGCAACTGGCAGTCATAAGGGAGAAATCATGAGCTCATTATTATGCCATGGGACCTTGTTCCCTATTTATAGGCGTCAAGCAGTTCAGGGCAAAGAGGGGTGTCACGAGCTCGATCATGGCGCTGCCATGCTTGGTGACCGACGTGGAAATATTTAGGCTAGACCGACGTGGCTAGACTACTTTTTGTTCGTGACCGACGAGGCTGAACCTATACTTGAGACTTTACAATGAACTCCGCGACCGACGAGGCTCGATGCTTCTCACCAAAGGCCGATGAGGTTTGGGGAATATTACCTTGGCTATTTTGGCCACTCATGTATAGTGGTACAATAAAATATAGATGGGTTGATGAGGTTTGAGGGCTTAGGTGTGGTGTTATAGGATTTTAGGATTTATTGGGAATTTTTGGAGGTAAAAGGGTACTTTTTGGGAATTAATGGAATATTTAAAGGTTTAGAAAGTTTTTATGGGAATTAATTATTAATTTTCCATAATTTATGGGTGCAATAAAGTGATGAAAAGTGTCAAGGTAGGATCTAGTGTGGCCCTAGTATTTTTAGGAATTTTTTGGAATTTCAAATCTAAACGAAAAGGCTTTTTTGCCAATTCTGGTGTACATTCTTGGGGGGACCTAGCATTTAACAGAGGGCCTGAGAGGTTGACTAGCAGGCCTGTGATGTCGGTGTACTATGCCATGAGCCAGGTGTGCCACTGTGCTGTGGGCCATGAGCGTGTGAGTGTGGCCTTCGTGGACCAGGTGCACGGAGGATTTGGTTGTAGTGGACAGGGTGTGTGTGACTGACGTGTGGGGTCGTGTGGAGCCCGAGAATCGGTGTACGCTGATGCGTGGGGCTAAAGGGGTGACGTGGTGTAGTGGGGTTGGTTGGTTTGTTAATTTGGTGGTGGTACGCGGTGGCAGAATAGGGGACTTTTTCCACGAGCTGCCGGACTTCTCGCCGCCGGCGCCCACAGCTCACCACTGGTGACAAAATCACCAATAGGGCAACCCTCTTGGAATGGGGAGTTCACTAGTGGGGTTCTGGAGCGACAGAGAGGTCACCAATAGGGCAACCCTCTTAGGCCTTAATCTAGGTGCTAAGTGAGCTCGTAACACCAGAGGTGTTACATACTACTACTTCGGCTACATCGGCAACCTCCTCTACTGCCTGGAGTTAACCCCAGAACGTACAAGACAGAACATGATCCTCGCCGACCCGGTCCAAGGACGTCTTCTGGTTCGTATCGAAGCAATCCTCCTAGGCCAGGCATTCCCACCCAATGGCGTCGACGATTGGATGCTGATTCAGTGCGAGGACGCGCTGAGTGGAGAAGGGGGGAGATGTCACACGTCTGATGAGAGGCCCACAACCGTGGGCAAATGGGCTTGGAGGGGCCCAAAAGAGACCGCTGGGCGGCATTGGCCGTGCCCCTAGGGCAGCGCGTGCGCCGGGAGGAAGGGCGCCGTCACCCCCGCTGCCTCCCTCTCCCAAAGGAAATTAGATTAGGGAGATAAATAATATCTTTATATTTATGTTAAGAGTCGGTTTTGTTAGGAAAAGAGGATCCAATCTATAAGGATACCTCTAATAAGTTGCTTGGAGTCCAAGTCCTATAGGGACTATAAATATAGGGGCAATGTAATCAATCTATCAAGAGAAGAATAGAGCTATTGCTCCTCCTCTCTCTCTCTCTCTCTCTCTCTGCCCTAGCCGCCTCTCTCCTCTCCTCTCCCTGCGCCTCCGTCCTCCCCCACGCCAATAGCAGCAGCAGCTGCCCCCTAGACCTAGCCGCCCCAACCATCATGCTCCTGACACCTGGTATCCGGAGACCGGTTCGATCCCCACACCGCTGCCATGGGTTCCAACGACATCAAGGCTGCGTTTGACAAGCTCATCGCCGATCTCAACACGCAGTTCAGCGAGATTAAGGACCGCTTCACCACCATCGACGCACGTATGACGGCCATGGAGCAACGTCATCAGGAGGACGACGCTACAGACGCGTCCACACCGCGCTCAACGCGAGCGGGCGGCAGCCACCGCCAAGCTGGAAGCCGCTGTCAAGGCGGCCATGGAGGAGGCCAGACGCGCCTTCCTCAAGCAGCAAAAGGAGTCATCGCCATCTTCGGCAATTCCAGAGATCATGGATGATCTAGACGGCAAGCTCTTCGTCAACTTCACCAAGCCGGAGGCCCCCAAGACACCACCTCCACCGCCGAACCCATGCAAAGTAACTCCATCGGGCTCCTTCTCTGCCCCAACGCCACGCATTCACAAGCTACCGTTCCCGATGTATGATAGCAAGGAGGACCCCCTGCCATGGATCAACCGCTGCGCATAGTTCTTCAGGGGTCGAGGCACCCCAGCCACCGAGCAAGTCTGGTATGCATCTTATCATCTGACAGGTGGTGCGCAGCAGTGGTACATGCACCTGGCATAGGACTAGGAGGTGATGGACTGGGCGTACTTTGCTCGGTGCGTCAATGAGCTCTTTGGTCCTCCGACACGGTGCAACCCCCTCGGCGAGCTTGCGTCCCTGCGCAAGACTGGCACCGTTGATGACTACAAGGAGCGCTTCCTGGCGCTTGTGGCTCGCGCCGGGCCACTTGACGAGCAGCAGCAAGTCAACATCTACACCGTAGGTCTTCTTGAGCCGCTGAAGACCGACATCGAGCTCCAGAACCCCCAGCACATGGAGATGGCCATGTCTCTAGCGAGGGCATATGAGTGCCGTCTTGCGGTGCTCTCCAACGCCAACAAGGGACCGCCCACAAAGTCAATCGGCTGACTCCCACCACCGAAGGCACCGGCAACGACCACAGCTACACCGACGACGACGGACCCTACCCTGACTTCGCTGCCATGTCCCTTCAAGCGCCTCACCGCCGAGATGGCGGAACATTGACATGCGGGGCTTTGCTTCAACTACGACGAGCCCTTCGTCCGAGGTCACAAGTGCAAGCACCTCTTCGACATCACCATCGTCAATGACTATGACACCGACGAGGCCGACGGCAGCCTCATGATGATGATCGGGACCACCCACTCGGCGGTCCGATTAACTCTTGTACAGATATGCATTAACTAGAGATAGATACGGTCAAGTTTGTTTGAACCGTTTGCTTTATAATTGGTCTTATCCACTGATCGTCTATAAAAAGAACGTAAGCCGCAGGCTGTGTTGTGCCGAGCGCAACCAAAATCCAATCTATCTATCCATTTTTCACCGCGATCCGCCGCAGCCTCAGCGGCGGCGGGACACGGGCGCCGCCGCCTACTGGCCAAGCGCGCGGCAGCATCATAACCGGAAAGTCGAACGCGCCCTCACCCGCACCCGACGACATGGGGCGGCGAGCGCACCGGGCTTGCGCGGGCGCTGGCGCTGTTGGGAAAGGAGAGCAAGCGAACAGAAAAGAGGCGCGCGCGAGAGGGAACACTCGATCGCGCCCTTTTGTCCACCTCTCCCTCCCACGTCAAATCAGCATCGCTCACTCGCCCCTCCCCCGTCCTCTCTTTCGTCCTCGCCCTCGTCCTTCCCCGTTGGCCGCTCCCGCTCCCGTCCATCCATCATTGCCGATCATTACGCCCCACGCACCACCCTACGCGGCATGCCAACGCCGCCTAGACGCGGCATCCGTCGAGCTAAGGACGCCGCCACCACTCTACTCCTCCTGACTCCTGTCCTGCCTACTCGATTCGATCGTTACTACCGCCACCTCCTCCTACTCCTCTCTCTCTCTCTCTCTCTCTCTCCCTCCCCCTCCCGTCCATCGATCACGGGTCAGTCACGCGGCAGTATCGTTATCTATCTCTTGGCCTCTGTCGCGCGCTCTCCCTGTCCTGTCCATCGTCTAGCTCTAGTTTTGCCTTTTGCCAAGAACCAGCGACCCTGCAGCTGCAGGCAGGACAGGCATGGGCGTCGTCAGGTGCGTCAGGATCCTCGTGCTGGTGTCGCTCATCCCTCTGGCGCTCAGAGCCGGCTCCCTCCTCGGCCACGTCGCGCCGTCGCCCTCCCAGCCCGAGCGACCAGCTGCCATCGGTGCGAGCATCTCCCGTTCGCTGCGCAAGGAGGCTCGGTTCGGCACGACGAGGTTCCGGCACGGCGGCGGCGGCGAGGGCGGGTTCGGCGACGAGAAGAGGATGGCGCCATCGGGATCGAACCCGCTGCACAACTTACGATGAGAGCCCCGAGTTCCGGAGGTCGTCGACGCATAAACGAGGAGGTTTTTGCTTCTGTGGTAACACGTCTCTGCTCTGCTTTGTTCTGCTCTGAACCCTTGGTTGACTAGTTTCTTGACATGATTGTGTGTCGCACGCGATATATACACATACGTATATATTCTTCAGGTTGCATGTACATACAGGACTGCTTGTTGTTTATTCTTCCATACGTATCAAGACTTGTGCATGAGACCGTACGCCTGCATCTTTTTCGTATGATTTTCTTGAGCCATCGGCTCTCGCAGTTTAATATGTTTTACACTGAATTGATAACTGCTCACTACAGACATAGTATTCCCCTTTCTTTTCCCCTGGAGCCAGAGTTATGCATTCTGAGATGTGAACAATCTTATCATAAACGTGTTGAACACTAAGCTCTCTCCTCCTTTTAGAGGGCGCTCATTTCTCACAATGAATTTGAGTGTTCATCTGATCTCGCAATTGGTCGCTCAGCCATCGATTCCGTAATTAATTACATGATGGGGGAGTTATCAGTACTATAGCAGACTTGATTATTCAGTTTTACTGTACAAAGGGACATATTAGGTTGACACGTACAGTTCCTTCTCTTCCCGGTTTAATGGTCAAGTAATCAAAACCGCACAAGCCACGAGTATGGCATCTTCATCTTTCTGTAAGCTGACACCATTAGTTCTTTTTGTTTCTCTTCCACTAAGAAGAATGAAACGGAAGGAGAACTAATGATATCAACGTAGAAATATGGAAGGACACGCGACCTCCTTACAATCATGGTGTCGTCGACTCAACCGCCCGGCATGCCGAAAGATATCGCTGCAACTAAAGACAAAGACCGCCGTGCATCACTAATTATGCACCACGAGAATACTAATTAGTTCTGCAACCTGCTCTACTCCAATCACTCTTATTTTCTTCGGAAACAAAGGAGTACAACAGACAAGTAGAAGTTCCACAGTGACATGTGATGAACAGAGCTAAGCTAACAAAGCAAATGAAACCACTCATGGGAGTACGATCGAGATACCTCCTAGTGCCGGTAGGGCAGGGCAGTGAGCTGAGACGATGGAGAATGGCATGCAACATGCGAGATGGCGAGGACGACGTGCTCTAGTGTCAGTCCTCGGTTTCCGGCGCCGGGTCATCGACGACGACGGTGATCTTGCCCTGGTCGAGCAGGCTGTAGAACTCGCGGGTGCAGCGTTGGTTGCTCCAGTGGTGCAGCTTCCACAGGTACCCCGCGAAGATCCCCAGGCTCATGCCATACACGATTTCCGTCACCACGCTCGGCGGCCGCCTCCCCTTGGCCGCCGCCGCGTGTCGCCACCCTGTGCGCCGTCGACGACATAGCTCCTCCCCACGTTCTCGGCGAGCGCTAGAAGAAAAGCACACGTCAGAACGCAAGGTGCTAGCTTAACACAAAAAAGAAGCCAGAAAACTCAGGATGCATGAGCAGATCGCCTACCACTATACCAGTCTGACGTAGTGACGTGAGAGGTAACTATGGGGATGCGACAGGATCAGACGATGAGACGTAGGGGGCAGGGGCGAAGGAAGTACCGGAAATCAAGAAACTGGAAGCGCGCGGCATGCAGCGGACCGCGCGTGTCGAAGGATACGCCGGGCGCGTGGCGGGCTGGCGCCACGCGTGTGCCTGGCTCTCCCCTCCAAGCGGCGCCGCTCCGTCCAAGAGAGGCGTCAAGTAGCTGCATCACGTCACGTCTGGCCCCTGAAGCAGGCAGCAGATAGCACCGCCAAATCGGACGATACACCATCACCACCACCGATCCAATACACCCCATCGCAACTCCACCATATCGGCTCTCTTAACTTGGAACGTCGATGACGCTGAGCACAGCAACAAATGATTCAGACCGAAGAAATCGTCTTCCAAGACGCTTACAACAATGGTATGCAGAGATATGCTAACGCATATACTACTACAGCTGTCATACCACACTACTACAGGTCATGCCAGGATCTGCTGTATCCGTAAAGCGACGTTGTATTACAGAACTTTTTGTGTGTAGAGTTAATAAGTCTTGCACATGGGAATGCCTTGATGTTAGCTATATGCAGAGAGCAGGACTTATGGTGCCCTTTGCTGGCCCAGAACAGGAATTCTATTGGAAGGGATATGGAGACAAATCATGTTGAATAATAACAACATTTTTCTTGCTTCTATTCCCTTTAGCTTTTCTCCCATCGATTCCCCTTCTCAACAAGTATCCAATTGCGAGATCAGCTATTATGGGAACAAGCAGTCTTTACTTTGATGACTTTTTGTCACCAACATCATAAAAGTATCGGCAGAGGGGACTTGCTTCTCATTCCTTGTCATCATCTTGTCATATAACCGAAGTGCACTCTTAATGTTACCCTTCTCACAGTAACTGCTGATCAACATATCGTGTATGCAACTGGTCGGAGCCAGTAGTTTCCTTTCCATCACAGACACAAACTTCTCAGCTTCCTTTGGATTGCCACACTGGCATAGGCCCCTGATCAGGGAGGTAAAAACATCAACACCATGATCAAGTCCCCTGTGCTCCATCTCATGATAAATCTTTACAATACCTTGTGCATCACCAAGCTTACCATATCCATCAACCAGCCTACAGTATGAATCCTGATCAGGAACAATTCCTTTGTCTATCATTGCCGTCACCAAGTCATTCGCCTTGCCGACCTCTCCTGCGTAGCAGAGCGCCTCTAAGATCTCATTGCAAGTGCCAATATCCGGCACAAGGCCTTCATGCAGCATCTTGTCAAAGTACTCCGAGCCCTCCTCTACACTCTCTTGTCTAAAACACCCGGTAATGAGATGACTGTAAGTAGCATCATACGGCTTCAATCCCATGGAGAGCATTTCTTGCAGCAACTGCACGGCCTCATTGACATTGCCTTCACGGCAATGCACTCCGATGAGGCAATTATATACAAACGTGTTCAGGTGACAGCCTCGGCGGACCATGTTGTCCCATTGCTCGCGTGCCGAATTCAGATCACCAATGCGACAATAGGTATGCACGATCAGTGAGTAGGCAATGTCGTCGACACCATGTTCCTCTGCAGCATCCTCCTGAGCAGCAAGATCCCTTGCTCCGTCCTCCCCTCCTCAAAGATCCACAGCGCTAGTGCGACGTGCGCCACAATGCCTGGCGCACACTTCTTGCCATGAATCCTCTCCACGAGGGCAGCCATCCTGGAAAGTGCGCCCTCCCGGCTCGGGACGCCAATGACAAGCTCGACCGTGCCCTGGTTGGCATACACCCGCTTCAGCGTCATTAGCTCGAACACCTCCTAGGCGGACCGGAACCGCCCGGCGCGCTGCGCCGCGTGCAGAACGGCGTTGAAGGCGGAGAGGGAGGGGAGCACGCCGCGGCGCGCCAGGTAGCGGCAGGCCTCCAGGGCCTGCTCCGGAAGGCGCAGGCGCGCGTAGGCGTGCACCAGGAGGTGGAAGCCGCGAGTCGTCGCGGCCATGCCGCTGTCCTCGTAGCCTCGAAGAAGGCGTCCAAGAAAGAAGAAGCGGGATGTTCAGAGCGGCGGAGGGGAAGGAGGCGGAGAGCGCCTCCAGGTCGCTCTTGGGTGGCGCGCGAGGTAGTGAAAGATGTACTGAGGCGTCGTCGTGGCGGCTGCGGACATGGCGGAGGCGGCGCCGCGGCAGAGGAGCGCGCCGCCGTCCCGCGCGACCATGCGGCCGCCGGACTTGGCTGCGTTCATGGCCATCGAACGACACACCCCCGTACGTGATGAAGCGTCATCTATTTGGGCTCGAAGATGCGCGTCCACCGTCCGATCAGATAATGGACGATCAAGATGAGAAACGGCAAACTACCACTCACGGTCCAATTGCTAATCCTGTATCTCGCTCTATCTTGCCTACCATCGGAGGCTATCGATTTTCAAGTAATTTTTGCGACAAACAATATTAAGCATGAAACACGGTTCCTGCTTATATTGATAACGGATGATTACATCAAGCACAGGGGTTCATAGTTCAGATACAGCGCCAAGCCAGCGGGCAACAGCAGCAGCAAGAACGACATCAGTGCATGTCACGCAAGCGCAATTTATTCTCATATTACTCTGATACTGTATTTACGTCACTATTGTGGTAGTAAGCTGCAGCTACATGTTCTCCTTCACAACCGTGACTGGGCAGGTCGCGTGTTCACAACATAGGTGCTCACGCTCCCCATCAGAGCCCTGCGCGAAGAAACAACAGTGGTCACACAAAGGATTAAGTCAATCAGCTAGATATGCGCGGTTTAGTCAGCACGAGCGACCTCGACGACACTCTCAGACAAAGGAAATGGCAGGATGATCTAGACAAGAAACAGCAGCACAGCATACACAGTTCATCGCTCAAATCAGTCACGCATGAGTAATGCCGAACAATCACGGCGCAGGGAGATTTAAGACCAGAAAATATAAGATGTAAATATACCTCTTCAGTGTGCTTAGGCCTCTGCTTCCGATAACCAAGCAGCTGAGGGGAACCACGTCAACTGAATCGCACAGCTTCTTTGTAGGGTCGCCATAGAATATCTTCCCGAAGACTTCAATCTGTAGTCATTTAGTTTCAACAACAAAACAATCAGCTGACAGGATCAGCCTCGAGCAAAGGAATTTGATCAGGATTACAACAAATTTTGCAGAGGGAAGATGGAAAACTGGTACCCCTCTCTGATTTGCCACTTGAGCCAGGATTTCCAGTGTCTCCTTGTCTGGTGACAGACCATACGTCTTGGTGACATGGGGATCTGAGAACTCTACTAGAGGGATGAGCGCTGAAATCCAGAAGAAGAAATTCAGAAGCATGGTAATTTGATAGCACAATGGAAAACACTGAAATTCAGACTTTATTAATCAATTCCAAACCAACAAGAGCAATCTAGAACTAGAAGTAATCATGTGCAGCACTCACTGTTCCTATCATATGGATTTCAAGATACGGTAAAGAACAAGAGGAAGAGTTGGACATACGTGAACCACTCTGTTCCCATAGATGCATTGCTCCTTGCTCATTATGGTAGGAACTGTTGACATGGATAAGTATAAGTTGATCACCGTTCCTGGTAAGGTTGGTTGATGCCCATCGCAGAGCTGCTTTGCTGCATGATGAGAAGTCCACCGCAACTCCAATATTCCTCCCACCCATGTCCCTGCAAACAAGCTCAAACAGGTTCGGATTTCCAGACCAGTATCTAATATATAGAAAACAACTGGGATTCCTAGCTTCACAGCGCGCCACGTCATTAATGACGTAGCCGACTCTCAGCCGTTGGATCTAGCATGGATGGTCTAGATCAAGCGGTAAACAGTAACGGGGTTAGTACTGTTCATTAGACCCGTAAACAAATCTTTAACAGGTCCAGCGCTGTTCGGAACCCGACCCGCCTTAAACAGTACCGCGCCGTTACTGTTTACATCGGGTCTGATACTGTTCACCTGATCCGTTACTGTTTATCACAACCCAAAAACCGAAATTTAAAAAGGAATTCAAAAGGCATCAAAATAAAATTCAAAAATTACGAGAAAATTTATCTAGGCTAAATAAAATATAAGAAATTAATTAAAAATAGTTCCACCAAGAAAAACCAAAATAATAATTTATATAATTAACATATCTCCTTCTTTTAACTCAAAATTAATTCAAACATGTTTGAATTATCCACAAAGGCATCCAAATGAAATCTAAAAATTATGAAAAAATTCAAATAGGCCAAATAAAATATTAAGAATCTATTAAAAAGGTTCCACTGAGAAAAACTAAATTAGTAATTCATGGAATTAACATATCTCTTTCTTTTAACCTAAGATTAATTCAAAATTAATTAAGGACCTTCTTTCTATGCATCTAAATTTGAACATGTCTCTACGTACGTATGGTAATTTAAAGTTAACAAAATAAGTTGTGTACTAAAAATATATAAATCGATTTATAACTAAAAAATGTTAAGTGATTTAATGTTTAGAGGTATGTCACTTCATAGATTAAAACCGACAAAAAGGTATGTTACACTTATATTCAAATAATTTTTATTCATATTCATACGCACTAAATTTAATATACGTGTGACGGGTTAGTCTGCGTCGCGCAATCGCGCGAGCCTTTAGCTAGTGTCTAAGAAAGCCAATGTGGTTTCTGCTATGGGGTTCCAGTTGTTGGCCAGGCCCTTAAATAGATAATTAGAACTAGGAAATAACAAACAAGACGAAACGAAAGGTAGGCTGAGATTATTTTTCCCTTCATTTTCTCAAAATTCCTTTTACATAGACGAACCAATGATCTTTATCTCTTCGTTACTTTACCTGATTCCTTATCATCACTTTAGCCCCCCAGGAAACAGACATGTTACACCAGCTTACTGCTGCTCGTGAAACTGATGAGTACAAGGGGCATGCAAAGTCAATATTCATGATGCAAAGCAAAAGCGGGCAAAAAAGAATTTTACTCCGGTTTCTTTCATCCCACTGACACTGCAAACCCAGATTCTACTTCATCAGTTAACTAAAGCAGCATCTGCAAGGCATAGGTAATGGACAAGAGGACAATGCTGATGCTTACAGATTATGACCAAAAGAGGGAGCATAAATAAGCCAGGTCGATCAGGAATAAGGTATTATGAGATGCTTCCAATTCTGATGAATGGAGAAAGACAAAAGCATGTTGATACTCAGCTATTCTTTGCAAGAATAATATCGATAACAGTTCAGTGCTTCTGTTCAAGGCAGATAATGTAGTAATATGCTAGTTCACAACCTGGCATGCAGAATGAAGAAAATAAGATGGAGACAACATGCCTCGTTCCACAATAACAGAAACCCAATGTCTCAAATTAATTCAGAGCCATGTCCATTTTTACAAACATAGGTGAAGTTAAAAAAGCAACTGCAGAGAAATGCAATTTAATTTGATGTCATTTCGCTTGCACTGCAAAAAAAATACAACTTAATTGATGCATCCATCAAACAGATTCCGTGGATGACCAGAAGAGCTAGATCTTCCAAATGAACTTGCGATGTAAAAGTATTTTAGCATTACATTAAAAAGCAGTGCTTTGAAACATTCCGAGTCACAGTTCACCTAATAAAAATGTCAAAACTTCTAGATAGTTGCTGCTAATTAATCCGCTCTTCAGAATGGAAAGTTATGCCACATCCGCTCCTCTCTCTTGACATATGACACATGATAGATCCACCAGCTGCCCAGAATTCCAATGACATGCAGTACTGTTTGGTCCTTTAATTCAACCGTTCCAATAGAGAAGAACTTGTAGTCTGCAGTATCAACTTTTCTAGTCTGCACGAACTGCAGATAAACGAACAAGGGTTTAACTAAAAGAGTAGCACATAAAAGGAGCATACTGAGGAGCTCAATATTGCCATACATAGTTATCAGTCTTGCCAACACTTGCCAATACTTCGCCAAAAACCCATTAACCTCAAATCTATTTTCAGCATTCATGTTTTCTTTCGAAACGTGCAATTCAAAGATACACCCAGAAAACTCAAATGAACTGAAATCACCAGAAAACTGGAGTTGCTGAAAAAACTCAAATGAACTGAAATTCTACCTATATATCAATAATACAAGAAACAAAGTTGAATTGCTCTTTTGTTCACTTAAAGTAGAATTATGTTGCAACAGGAAACATGACAGACAACTACAAGTATATATCCCAGGGGAGAAGAAAGGCATAGCACCTCAAAGTTGTAGTCTACTAGTTCTGTCAAGCGATTGGGTTTGTGCTTGCTGATAATATGATTTAGTTGTTGCAATTCCACCAAAATAGCATAGCGACATTATTCCAAATCATCAACTAGTTCTCCAAAAAGAGGAAAAGGGAAGATATGCTCCAAACCGCCTTTACCCAAGGTAGACATATCATCAATTGGGGGGTTCTGGTTTGATATAAGAGTAATACAGTATTGAGAGAAAGGATCTAAACAGGATCATCTCTAACTGGTTTCGAAAGGGTGTATGATCTTCTAAATGTTTGCAAAGTTAGGGGATGTTTCAGGGTTATGTCAACTATACAAAACCCAGAGTGGAAGTTTCACGGCTATATGGAACGCACTTCAAAATCAGTATGACTTAGAGAAAATGTGATGTAGAACTAGTGAGGTACTGTGAAATGTAATATAAAATGCAGGTATATATTATCTCCTTCCTCAGGGAAAAAAACAAACAAGCATGAACCTCACCTCCTCCTTCCACAATGCAGGATTTTTTATGCACCTTCCTTTGATGATTCTGAAACAGTTAAAGTTATATTAGGGAACAGAAGAATAAGAATGGCAGAACATCCTCTGGTAGTTAGTTATGTTGAGTAGAATAATTAAATCTGAAACAATGCTACAATCATTCCAAGTTGGGCACCATAAAACTGTAACCGTGAATATGTTTAATTATTAAATAACATAATCATTTAACTAACCTCCTGAAGAAACAAGTATATCGAATAGGGGTCTGGCCTTGAAGAGTAGAGAAGAAGCATAATATTGATGAGGAGAACTATTGGTTTCCGCCAACCATACGCAATCAAAAGAATCAAACCGACTGTCAGCTGATATTTCCTGACAAAATTCCATAATTCGCTAAGCACCTGTTTCGAATTTTCTGAGGGCACAGCGATATCTTCTGATGGGCGCTCTGCCAGTTTTCCTGCGATGCAAAAATTACAGAAAGAGACAGCGCGAATTAGGATAATAAAGGTGACTTTACCATTTGGCTTTTGCTTCAATGCTCCAACAGAAGAGAAGTTTTACAGATATTAAAGGAAACCAGCTATTGTAGCTGGGGTCAAGTCTGTAACAACATAGACACAATTGGACTTAACTAATCTGAATAGTTCAACCCCAGTCCTATACATAGCCAATCACCCAGTTCATACCCACATGCACGTAAGTATAGACGCTCTTATCGGGCAAAAAAAAACACTTTAAACAATTTCTCCTTGCAGCGCACTAGAGAAAACCCTAAATGTGTCTGGTGTGTGGAGGCAAAAAATTTACCTTCTTTAGCATCAGCAACCTTTTTCGGATAAAGCATCACAGCAAGTGCGGCCCCACCGGTCCCAAATCCTTTCATCAGACCTAAAACAATAGTTAAACTCAGTGAATGTGATACTGGTAAATTGGTACTGTAGGCTAACTAAAACATGGTTATTTTACATCACATTGAAGCAAATAGAAGGAAAACCAAATTGTTTTCATCTTGAACGATAGTGACGGCACAACTGGAGGCAATACAACTAAACCATAGCACATGATCCTAACTCCAAATATTCTACCTGGCAGCTTGGTACGAACTCCAGGGGGCATCCTCGCCGTCAGGAATGCTCCGAACTTGGGGACGCCAGCTTGAAACGCTGGACTCGACCTCGAGATCGAACACCGCGACCAAATGCTCTGCTGCACCCCGTGCCTGCCAAGGACTGACGGGGATCGTCACTCAAAGGCGTCAGCGCAGCGCAACCGAGCATCGGCGATCGAACAAGCAAAAGCGGACCAGAGAGCGGGAGACTCACGAATAGGGTTGGCGGCGGGAGGGAGGCAGGAGGCGGAGAAGCTGCGGGCAGGGGACGCGCCCCGCCGGAGGTGCGCCGCCGCGTCCCTGGCCAGTCGCCTCCACGCCATTATCGCCGCTCTCTCTTGGTCAGGATCGCCCTAGTAGCGTCGCTTCATCTTCTCTCGAGGAGGAGGAAGCGAGGAGAGAGAACGGGGAGCTGTCCCCCGCTGCCGATCCCGTTCCGTTCTCGTGGAGTTTTGGGCTTCATGGGCTGTGAGGGCCTTTAGGCCCATGTGTTTACATTCTGATCATTGATATGGCCCATGTATGGGCTGGGTTATATCCATGGGCCGTATGGTAAGTTGAGCCCGCTTGCAAGCTTACTTGCCCCCCCTTCCCGCAGTGCGCCAGTGAGACGGGACCGTTAATCCAGTCGTTCGTACGGCGCACCGTCGGCGTGCTCGGTACCGCCGGCCGCCGCGCTTCACCGGCCCTGCCGGATCTGCCGACGAAGACGGCGTTCCTCGTCGCGGACTAGAACCGACTTGCCCGTGTACTTGGTTGTAGGATCCTTACGACGAGCGCATAGTTTGCTTTCCTTCTTTCCCTGACAGGTACTGTAACTACCGGTTCTTGAAAGGTTCTTAATTCTCATTAATCTCAAGCTCATGCTTTCGTGATAGTTGGTTTTGCTGGAACTCGGAAAAGAATAGATCACTGCGATGTCCGGTTGTTTGTTATACCTGAAGAGTGAGAAACTGCATGTGTTTATCATGTTCAACATGATATGCAGCAATAATTAAGCCTGGTAGTGGCACTGCATTTCCAGGATTCTGCTTTCATCAGAGAATGCTAGGGGCTAGGGCACAGTGAAAATGCATACTCCTCCATTAGCCTGAGCTTTCTGGAGAGGGAGAGAAATAAAGTTTTGGTCTATGGTCTCTGCACATTTCAGATTTGACCGTGTGTCACTTTTACAGTAGCGAAATGTTCCTTCCTGGAGGTGCAGCTAGCGATGATGTAGACAGACCATCGAGTGCCACCCCGGCTGATGATGCTGTCTCCTTGATCCACTGCACCTTTCAGCTGGACACGGTGACACCAACGCCAGCTCATACGCCATGTCAGCAGGCAGCGATGCTGACATGGCGTATGAGCTGAGCTGGCGTCGGCATGGACCGCCACGCCATTGAAGCCGTTCTGATGGCATGGACCGGTCACTCACCGCCGTCAAAGCGAAAACCCCTCGTATCATATGCTGCATGTCTACCGGGCCCTGGTTGTCTGGGTTCAACCTGGAGCAGCTTCACCTGTTTGCTACGTGCCTGGTTTTGTCATGGTTTCCCACATATGCAGTTTCCTCGCACGGCTGCCTGCCTCCACTGCAAGATTTGCAACGCTGCAGTGCCGTGCCACTGTCAGAAGAAGGAAAGATGGATGGACGGATGGTTGTGAATTTGTGTCTCTGATAGTGATAGTTTGGAGTCCCTTTCAATCGGTTGAGTTGTCGTTGAGTTACGGTAATTTCTGACAAGATCATGGTAATTTCTTATTGTTTATATTTTTTGAATAACATTATTTCGCATTTTAAGTTTTGATGTTTTGAAATAAACACTATATACAAAATTGAAGTTGACTTATTACGCACCAAGAAAACTTGATTCATTGATAAGATGTATTAAAATTTAAAAATCATTTTTTTAATAAAACTTAGGGTATTAAAAACATGAAGTTTACATACGCATTTATCATAATCTCCCTCACTTCCAGCTTAAGGTCTTAAGTATTTCAATATTATCATGATGTATGTCGTGAGGGTCACTCCTCTCTAGATATATTAGTTAAACATATATCTGATGTTAATTATAAAGCTTGTACCATTTTTATTTTTGAAAACTTATTATAGAGGTCCATCTTGATATAAGGTAGTCATTTACATCTTTATAGTTTCTAATTTCACATCGATTATAATTTATTTATTGTTGTTATTTTGAGAAAACGATTATATGGTCCCTTCAAGTTATTATTATTCTTTTGCACATTCATGGTCCGTCCTTTGTGAGGCATGTCCATCTTTCAAGTCAAGAAATAAGTCTATTTTTATTTTATTCCAGTAATGGCTAGGGAGTGGAGTGTGACTCCACCATACACGGAACTGTACTCCTTATCTCACTCGACCCTTTCTTGTCTTCGCTTCTCTCTCTAATCCTTAGGCTACAATTGCCTGTCTCTGATTAGTCTTCTTGAATGGCATATCGCCACTATGAAACGGCTCTAGTTGCTGCTCCGGTTCACCTACTCTTCTTTTGTTCATCCAGTTCACCTCTTTCAATCATTGCACCAAAACCTAAGCCCGGTGATGAGTTCTCCATGGTGGCATTCTCATTGCCTAGTTCTCCAAACCCTAACTCATATGGTGTGGATGTACGCACGCGGTAACTCTAAGGTTGAGTTGGCTATGATCGGCGAGACAGATGTCTCGCCGTGTTTGGCCTAGTGAGGTGGGCACATATATTTGCATTCATTTCAGTTTTGTAAGATTTTCTTTCTGTTTTGCATTATGTGTTGTGTCTAGCATCTTAAGTGTTTGATACTTTTGCATTATTCTGTTTGAAGTGATTGTGTATTTGCACAGCTAGATTTTACTATAGACTTTTCTTTTTGAAAATATCTATAGTTTTATGTTTTAAAGTGAATATTGTAAACTTGATCGATTGGTAAGATGTGATAGAAATTGAAAAGAACCTAATCCATCATTGGTGTTTCATATTATAGTACAATACACGATTTATGGTTCTCGATTATAATCTCTTACAATTTTAACCGTCCTTACGTCTATGTATGGCAACATCATTATGATGTCTTGCAACCGTAGTCGATGACTCGTAGGACGTGCGGCTTTCTGTCGTCCTAGTTCTTGCTACAAGCTTCTCATGGCCGCTCAGCACCTATGGTTGTTTAGTGGTTTGCATTGATGACGCCAAGGAGCCTATCGTCCATGTATGTTTGATGGTTTGCATTAGTGATGCCTGAGAGCCTATGACTCGAGTGTCGTCCATGTAAGGCTATGCGTGATTGTCATTGCGCACCATCTTTTTGCGCGACTTCCTCAGCTCCTCAATCCTCAAGGTTTTTACTCAGGTTTCTGCACAGGTGCTCACCTGCATATTATTGCTCGGGACTTTAAGGGTGTGTTTGGTAGCCTGTATGTCTCTAGCATGGCTATCTCTCCTGATACAGGCTGAGCCTGGACATGCTGAACGCATACAACTGCACAGTGTTTGGTAGCCTGTATATGCTGAGACATGCTGAGTTGAGATCTTGTTTGGTGGGCTGTATCTGTAGTCTAGACATGGCTGAGAGGCTTTGCTGAGAGGTTTTGGTGGGTTGAGGTCAGCCATGCTGACTAGGGAACCTCCACTTGTGGGTTCTCTCCTGGGCATGGCTGAGAGGCTTTGGTGGGTTGAGGTGGGCATGGCTGAGAGAGCTCATACATCCTACCAAACAATGAAAAGTGGGTTGAGAAGAGAATAGATGAGGGGATGCACTCTACCAAACACACCCTTAGTATTGTATGTGTCATATATGTCGAACAGCCGAAGGAAGATACTTAGTAGAAGGCACATGAAAAGAGGAAATGGCATCTCACATGTTTATATAAAGCTAATATTTTTGTTGATGTAATTTGAATCAAACTCATCATACATGTCATGACATCCAAAGCTGATTTCACGTGAAGTTGGGTAACTTGGCGTGATAGTTGACAAAGAAAGTAAGTGTCTTTTTCATGGTAAACTTTGTAGATTCTCTTATGCACGTCCACGTGGATATGTTTTGGCTACTCAATATATTTGTTCTTGTCCCAATGGGTTAGGTGCAAAGAAGTAGATAAGATCCATATATCAACTTTTGAACTTCAAAGTGTCAGGGTGTCCATAATCCACATATATATTTTTAGCACATGATATTCACATATTTTATGTTCTTAATTCTCCATATTCCGCGATATAATAATTTTAAAATTATAATTTATCACCACTTTCCCTCCCTATAGAAAAGAGTTAGAAAAGAGCCCTCAGAATAATTAATTAGAAATTTTGCAATAGTGCAATTCATCAAATGTTAATTGAAAGACTATTATCACACCGATCTAACCGAGCCGATCGAACGAGCCTATAATTTGCCTAATTCGTGCTCCAGATGGAAAGATACACAGCAAAGGAGGAAAATTCAACAGTGACATCGTTGCAGGTAAACAACGCTGCACTGAATCGGACGGCTCCCAGACTGATTTCGGATTAGTTTTCGACCTCTATCACTTTTTCTCATAAAAATACAGGTTTTTTATATTAATTTTAAATCTCAATTTTTATAATTGGGATATACTATGATTAAATGGAGCAAATAATTTAATCTATGTGGAACAGCCGGCCGAAAAAGTGCACGTTGTTCCTTCGCAGTAGGATATCTCTATCTTCTTCTGCTACTCCTATTGACAACGCCGCGTATTGCTCCATGTATATTAGCAACCAAGTTGTCTTGTGGCGAGTACTAGGACGGCTACCTGCAGAACGGACACAAAGATTTGTAAGATTGAGGCTTTTGGACTGTTCATCTTACAAGTAGCACTGTAGTTTTTCTTTTTAAGGGAATAGAAGAGAATAATTCTTTCGATCTTCACAATCTATCTATCTATTATATATTAAAAGTATAATACAATATAAAAATAGAGAGATGCTAGAAATTTCCACAAAAAGGTAAAATATCTAACCATTAATCTGGTGGATACTTTTATTATTAGTGAACCACAACCGATAGATCTTCATAATTATACGTAAACAAATTACAGTCGATATATTTTCACAACTGTACCTAAACAGGTCACAATCGATAAATCTTCATGACTCAAAACAATAGAAAAAATAGAGGGAGGCTAGAAATTCCTAAAAAAATCCGACCATTAATCTAGTCGACCCTTTTATTATTAATTGACCATTGAAGTGACCCCACACACCACTATATGGTGTAATGTGCTAGTATTTGATATAATACAATGAAACTCCATCTCATTAATATTACGTCCATCAGAATAATACAACAAAAGCATTGATGGTTCAACTGCTATATTATTTTCAACTGCTATATTATTACAAGCCAAAATATACAAGCAAGTTCATCTTGCGGAATTACAATACTGAAACTTCTGATAAAAAATTTAAAGGACTAAAATTTATAGATGGAAAGATATAGCTACGTTATTTGTTATTCTACTCTATACTAATTTCTATTGGTCAAGCTCTACGTCTTCTCGACCTCCATAGTCGATATAGTAATCGACTCCTTCAGTTCCCTCTGATAATTCCAGCTCTTCTTTTTCCTTCTGGGGTTCGGTATCTTCAGACTCAGATTCTACTAATTGAGAGCCTAACAAAGGATGCTTTATGTAGGGGATGAGTACATATGGTACACAACAAGTTCATGGATAGCAATAAGTGTTTGATATGAACTATTACTATAAAGATATCAACCCTCAAGGAAATAATGCATTTTTCCAATAACATTTCTGAACAATATTTTATGCTCAGATTATTCGTCCGAGCCATATCAAATTGAAAATATCTGAAATCCAATTTAATATAGAAATTGGAAAAAATTATATTCGAGTGATAATGTCATACTTCAATACACTCTATAGATGTGCATTACCTTATCCAGAAGTGGTATTTAGCCTTTATGCGGGTGCGAAGCCCATCACTCCTATCGGTATGTGGCCAGGTCTGAGATTTCAAGTCATTTTGTCCTTCTCATGTGTCATATCCACTCTTGCGTAGTCAGTCCAATACCGACTACCTACCTCGTCACTATAGTGTACTTCTTTAAAAAAAATGGGGACATAACACCTCCCAAAGTGGAAATTCAGGGTTTAATGCTCCCCATGGACGAGGGACATAACGCTTTCCCATGCATTACGATACATACTTTCTTGGGAGATATTTCAATAAGAATGTGCTACTTGACATGTGATGCAGGCGCATCAGTGACCATCTGTATTTATCAACATGACTCTTTATGTTGGAAAGAAGTGCTAAGCCTCATTGATAAATATTATCAGGTGGATTCAATTAACACTTGTCTTATACACTTAATATATCAAGGGCAGAGCTACTATTTTACGTTATGATATGTGCAGGACACTTGTTGAGCTATACAAGTCAAAAGTGAAGATGAGATGTGTTGGTGTCCAGAGAGAGGAGAGGGAGGAAGGACTGCGACATAAGTCAAAATACACAAGTATCTACATATATATTTGGAAAGTATATCGACTCTACTTTCCAACGAATCAAACGGTGCACGATTTGGAGCTTCCAAGAGAAAGTTATGGCTATGGAAGTAAAGGTTGCACGAGCTGTCTCAGACTACACGCGAGAATTGACATACTTGAAGAATCTAGAACTTATATGACAAGTATTGATGGAACTCTACACTACTACAAGCATCTAAAGGTACTAATGCTATCCTTACCTGGTTTCACTCAGACTTGGGGCAAAATAGACAAGAAAAGAGAAATTACAAAGAATTGAATTCATTGCGGATTCGGTTCAGATTAGCCAGGAGGTCTGAATGTAAAACAAACATGGTTTCCTCATACGAACTCTAAATTAGAAACATAAGTACTTGTTGGAAAGCTAACTCCGAGTACTTTCCAATGGGTATACACTCATCCACAGATTCCTTTTGGTCTGTTCGCAATCATCACAACAAGTCATCGGTTGGATCTGTCATTTTCCAAATAGAGTCATGTAACTTAGGGAAGATAGAGTTAGGTTGGATTTTGACCCTAATACAAGGGTGGACGTCCTAGAGTCTTTATATACTGCTGTACTCGTGGTTTTTAGCCTTAGACCACTTTATGCATAAGAATTGGAACATAATTATTGCTTGTTCTTTTGTACCAGCGTTCATGCGAGGACAGCTGAGCGAGAATTAGGCGATCATGTTTATTCTGCAATCCAAGGTCAAGCCGTCATTCTGTTGAGAATTGGGGACTTGGTGATCATTGTTCATGGTCTCACAACGATCATCTACCGGTTTGTTTGGGCATATTCCGAAGAGTTGAGGGTTCGTGCATTGGCGCAGGTGTTCAGCTAGTGAGATTGTCTATTCGTACCATCTATCCACGACTCCTCGCGGAGAAGATCAGGCCACCCTGTATCAACCTGCCTGTCTCATTTCAGGTCTTTCGGTTAACACTATCTATGCAGCACCAGAATGCCAACTGGAATTTGTTATTCACCTTATGTGATACCATATAGAGTGGAACCGTGATCACCCAAGAATTTCCACTTTGGGTTTCCACCATCCACCATATAAGATTCCATGAATCAATGATATATTTTCAATTGTTCCAAACATTATCCTTTATTTTTATGCAGGTGACAAGAGGATAAATTTTGCATATGCTTTGGTAAAAGTTATTAGAGGATATGGACAAAAAGTGAACTTGCTTTGTGATGGACAAGTAATGAAGTGTGAGGTTTCTTGGGAGAAATCGGTAGAACCTCGGGATCTGAAGATCGAATAATAGTCCGATAAGGACTAATTCCAAATAAATGCAATTGCATATTAATATGAAGGCATGTGACTATGCTTTGATGAAAAACAACCAAGAAAAAGTTAGGTATACATGTTTGGACGATATGAACTACCTTGTTGAAGACAACGTGATATATGATATTTATTTTTATTATTCATAAAAATATATTATTTTTATGAACTTATAAATTTCTAGGATTTAAATCTTCCAAGATCTTACGATTTATTTGATTATCATTTTAATGTGGATTTCCTCCCAATTTTAAGCCTTTTAAGGATTTTTTTTAATTAAAATACCCAAAGGAAAAATATCTATTAAAGAACTAAAATCATAAATCGTAAGGTAGACAAAATTATTGTAGATTAATATGAATATGTATTTGAATGAAAAACCTTGAACTCTGAATATGTAGGAATTCTCCAAAAGAATTTCGGATCACTTTTTATTTATTTAAGAATTGATTGTTAGAAAATTTAATACATAAGAAAAATTTATGAATTGCTTAAGTTATACTGGAATTTAGGGTGTTGAATTTTAGTTGAATTAAATTATTCCAAATAGGTAAACTGCTTAAAAAGTTTTTATTTCCCTCTAAAAATTCTATTTTAGCACATCTTTTTCTTTCTTTATTCAGCTCAAGGCTTACTTGACCCAAAAGCCCATATAGCCGAAGGCCCAATTGGCCGAAGGCCCGCTCGGTTTATCCGGTTGGGGTTTTTCCCCTAACTGGCCATCTCCTCACACTCGTGTTCCTCCCTCTCCCCACTTCAGCTGCTGTCGCCTCCTTGATGCCTCCCTCTCTCTCGAGCAAAATAGTCGCTGCCGCCACCCAAGTTGTCATTGCTAGCGGTCAACATTTGTGGCTACACATGTGCCCTCTTCGTGCTCCGCTCTTCCCTTCTCCTCGGGCGCCTCGGTCCCTCACCTACGCACACCTGCTCGATTCCTTCCGAGCATGCCTATGCCGATGCCGCCTGTCGTCGCCCTGTTCCACCTTGGTTCGGTGCCGCCATGCCTCGGTCATCGCAGATTGCCTTCGACCCTTCCGCCACCCTGACCTCATGTTGGCCTCCCGATTTCCTTACGCGCCCTACCCTAGGGTTGGGTTTGGCAGGGTCAATGCCGGCGTTGGTGATGTTGGGTAGCTCGGCCCTAGCGCACACATGTCGTTGGTTGCCACGGTGCTCATCTCCGGGGGCTATTCAAGCTTGCCCTACTCAGCTTCTTTGTCGCTGGTCAGTCCATCACTTTATTTTCCACGGTCGCTGTTGCTGGATGGCACTGGGCTTGACGACCACTAGTGGCATCCGTATTATAGGTAATTTTCTTTTTTCCTCTTTTCTCGTACACTATCGCAACTAGGGTTCCTTCTATCACAATGGTTGCGATGGTGATTTTGACCTCGGTAGTGGCTCTAATGTTTGATATAGTGTATGCACATCAATATTGTGCTCCTATGCAACTATCTATCCTTGGGTGGTATGGTCTAGAGTTTGCTTGTGATGACCTCTGCTTCATTTAGTGAATGTATTAAACTTGTGTTACTTCTCCGGTGCACCTGTGATCTGGCTCTAATAGTCGATCCTTTCTAAAAACTCTACCTTGGTCAAGTACTTCTTTACTATGTCATTTGAGCTTATGTGGTAAAAATGAGAACCGACACTACCCTTGATCTTGATCTACCATACTAGCATGTTTGTTTACAATTATGTCAGTAAGTATTTATTTTTGATGTGCTTATTAACTTGAAGGAACAGATGGTATACCAGACCTTGGCTAACCAGATCAACTTGTTAAGCACATATCGAATTGTTATGAACTTACTGAAAGTGCATCTATTCCCCCTAAGTAGGTTTTGATGATTAACGACAAGCGATTAAAGGACTAATGCGTTCAAATGAGTATTTGAACGGGTGAAAGTCCCATTGGTGAAAGCTATATGACGTAAGTGACCACCCAAAATGAAGAGGAGAAAATGATGATTGGTATTTCCATTTAAAGTACTATTTTTTATTCAAATTGAGTATAGGACCGCCGTGCTATTAAGAGGGGTGCAACATAGATGTTTGTTGGTGAACTTAGTGCTCAAATGAATCAATACTTTTTTTAGAGAGAGTCACAAGTTGACAACACGAACACCGGGTTTTGTTTCCTTTAGCTCAATCGGAAGTTCCAATTCTACGGTCGGATGTTTCGATCGGATCAGAACCCACGGTTTCTAAGAATCTTGAGCTCTCAGGTTACTGTTTTTGAAGTGGATTGGAAGTCCTGATCCAAGAGATTGGAAGTTCCAATCCAGGCATGTCAGGCCATTTAAGTCAGGCAACTTGAGAGTTCCTAGGGCCGTGTGCTAAGTTGTGGCGTACCCGGTTTTGATGCCGGATAAACCCTTGTGTTTACTGTATCGATCCCTGGATCAGTAGCCGATACACACAAGCACTTGATAGCATAGACATGCAATACATCGTTCATTACACACTTAGCCATATTTGGTCTTTAATAATACAAACCGGACCTACTGGCCGAATTAAAACAGCAGCGGAAATAAACACATGGTAGATAACCCATCAATATGCCGAACCACAGGCATCTGACTGGGGGAGAAACCCTACGCCTCGAAATCACTGTCGCTATCTCCGATCTGGTACTCCTCTTCATCGTCTGGCCACATAACAAGCCAGGTGAGTACATTGAATGTACTCGCAAGCACTCCGCCAGGCAATTTATCATGGATATGAGCATGCAAGGGAATTATCAAGAAATTGACTCTATCCTAGGTTTCATATGGTGCGAGAAAGTAAGTTTGCATTTGAAATATGTAAATAGATATTAAAGCAGTTTTAGCAAAACATCTCGACGCAGCGAGATAAGGTACCTGCCTTTATCACTCTTCCCGTTACGACGGGGAAATCATCTCTGTGCTTTCCACTATAACGGCAAAGCAGGGTAATCGCCCGATTCCTCAGGGAGACATAGCTCACCCGGTACATACGGGGATATCAACGGTTGCCTGCTATGACGGGAACCTGTTCCTCCACTCCTCCCGCTACTGCGGGGATCTTTCAAGACCCTGTGAACTCGGCGGATCGCATCCTTAAACCCTTAACCATATTTTAGATTTTGAAACCCAGTCTACTTTAGTGTGGCTTAACCAAGTTCGTCCTTGACCATGGACACGGCTATTCGAATAGTTTTTAACCCTCTGCAGAGGTGGTACGGTTTTACCCACACGATGCAGGTCGCCCTAGGCATACTGTGCACCGCATACTAACAGAGCTAGTACAACGAGACTCTTCGCCGGTGTGAACCCAGCCATGAACCCGCCAGAAGGACATATCCCAAACCTAGTTTGAGTCAGTATCATCGCTTGCAAGGAGGTTGGTGTTCCAACTTTGTGGCGAACAAGCCATCGCTTTCCCGCGAAAACTTTTCTCTACAGAGGCTACAACCTCATCTGCACACTGCTCACTGTCTACGGGTTCATGCTAGTTCAGACCGAGTACTAGATCAAGTCCTTCCCATAAAGGACATGTGGACGTACGGTAAGACTTGGCCAAACAGCACTTAAGATCGGTCCTTAGGTGATCCGAGAGGGACTTCGCACCTCACCCGTAAACGGGCTGCGAGAACCACGCCGGGCGTTACCTCACATTTAACAAGCTTCCTGCTTTCCCCCCTTCATTTCCGACCCGGATCAAAATCTTCTCTATTTTGTTTTTCAGGTTTTAACGATAACCTTTTCGCGGTAAAGTATCCCAACCCATGGATATACTATCTTCATACTCCTCCGGACACGACGGTCCGTTTCCAAACATTTGCCACATGAAACATGGGAGCATTTCACTTTTTATTTGAAAACCTAATTTTTTTCCTACCGCAGGGCTAAGCATACATACATACTCTACCCTAGGTTTTCGGTATCTTTCCCGGATATGTAGTCTTTAGGGTGACAAGGAATACAGGGTCGAGCTAGGGTTTTCTAGGCATCGGCTATAACTACTCTACATAAAATAATGGGTATAAAACATAGCATGCATGTTTCGTAAAGCAAAATATATTTCTTAAACTTGGGATTCAACATGATTAAGGATGGAGAGCTTGCCTGGCAGTTCCTGGCTTTGATCCGGACGCGACGATGCTTCGGGTTCCTCCTGACGAACGTACCTCACACCGTCCACTACACGTTCGGGAAAACTTCGGATAAGAAACCAACTTAGCGAGAGCCAAATAGAGAAGAACCACAAGATCAGCATGCATGCATTCTAGTTCCATGATATCTTTGAAAGGTTCATCATGTTTAGGAACTACGGAAACATACATATATGCATGAAATCTAGGGTTAGGGTTTTTAGGGTTTAATACGCCTTTTCATCTTTTGAGCTATGCAACATATGCAGGTATATATATGTATGTATTCTGGTGCAAAGGTTTAGAGGATTTGAGCCTAACAGGTTAGAATAATTTGGCATGGATCAAAGGTTCAAAAGAATTTAAAATGGTGTTTGAATTCAAATTGGAGAATTGAATTATCTCTGTACAGCAAGGGAAATTTGGATTTTTGAAAAATGGTTTGAACCAAAAGATGGGAAATGTTTTTGGGAGCAATTTCTATTTTGGAACTTTTCTGAGAACCGGCCGGACCAAGTTTGGAACCGGTTCTGGACTGGAAAACTGGCTCTGGACAGATACGACGTCGAAGGCGTAATGGACTGAGGCGTCTTCGGAGTGGAGATGTGAGGAAACAGAGGAGATCGGTTGGGAATACGTCTTTCCAAGGAGGAAGCGTATCCAGTGGAATACGTCTCCACTTAATCTAACAAGGGGTCCCGCTTGCCGAAGCGGTACGCGGTTTATAACCGTGGCTCGGGGCCCCGCATGTCAGCGACGGAGGATTGGCGTGCAATGGAGGGGTTCCGGCGAGGAATCTCCCGACTCCGGCGATGCTCTGGTGAAACTACGACGAGAAATTTAGGCTGATTCAGAGGGAAAGGAAAAGATCGGCTGCTACCTTCGGGATCAGGGAGGTTAGGTGATCTCGTTTTTGAGGTTAGAGAGCTTGGGCGGTTGCTGGAGGTGAGGATTCGTCGGGGTCCAGAATGGAGGTGGCGGAGGCAATGGTGGATGGGGAGCTCTGGTGAACATTGGCTGCAGAAGAAGTACAGAGGGGGTTTAGAGAAGATCCAGGGGAGTTCTTGTAGCGTACCCGGTTTTACGGCCGGATAGGCCCATTGTGTTTCCTGTACTGGTCCCGTGATCAGTAGCCAGTACACACAAACAACTTGGTAGCATTGTCATACATCAACGATTTATTACACGAATAGGCCATTATGGTCCTTTTTACACAACATAGCCGAAAGGCCGAAATTAAACAGCAGCGGAAGATAATAAAACGTGGACAGACCCATCAATGTGCCAACCCGACAGGCAACTGACTGGGAGAACGCCCTAGCCCTCGTAGTCACTGTCGTCATCGTCGGAGAAGATCTCTTCTTCTTCTGGCCAAATCAACAAGCCAGGTGAGTACATGGAATGTACTCGCAAGCAATTATCCCGAGGAAAATGTATACGGGAATAGTTCATGCAAGGTAGGGTTCAAGGAAGTAGCTCTATTCTAGGTTGGATGTTGTGCGAAAAAGTAAGTTTTCAATGTAAATATGAATATTAGATTCAAAAGCATTGTTGAAAACTTCACGGTATTGTAAAGATAGCAATTCATCTCAACGCATAGAGTAGTCACCGCTACTCATCTATCTTCCTAGTGCCGTTAGCTCCACCTATCGATGGGGCTCCGTCTATCCTTGGATAGCTCCATCTGCCAAGCGATAGCTCCATCTAACCGGCATCTTGGTTCTACAGTATCGGCTCGTATGGTCCTTCACCATTCGACCAATACGACTGGAAACATTTCTCCTGCAATTCCTTGCCACCGCAGCGTGGCCTTAATTGCACACTGTGGACACTTCATGCCCACGTCCTTAATCCCATTGCCCAAACTTTCACAAACAAAACTTAGTCTAACCAGGGTGTGGCCTTGCCAGTTCGTGTCCATAACCGAGGACGCGGCTATTCGAATAGTTTTTTTAACACTCTGCAGAGGTTGTACGGCTTTACCCACAAGATGTAAGTCACCCTTGTTGCCAGGGCCCGGTGAGCACATTTCACGAGATGTGTCGGCAGGGTTGTTACAACAAGGTTTTCACCCGCTTCCATGTCAAAGTTGAACCCGCTAGATAAGATTTACCCAACTCCGTTTGTGCCCAGGCAGCCTGACACCACAACCCGGAGCGGACTCATCTCTGTGTCGGAGCTCCACCCACATTCCGTGTAGAGACCCTCTAGAGATATCAATCTAACTAGCACGACTCCATACTTCCCACGGGTCCAAACCCTAACATTTGCCGGGCTAATACACTAGGACCTTCCCATAAAGGTCATGTGGACGTATGGTATAGAACTGGTTTAGCGGCACTTAAGTTCGGTCCTTAAGCGATTCGAGCAAGACTCCATTCCATCACACAGCACCCATGTAGCTCCCAGCTACTTCAACATCACCCATACACCCTTACATTTCTTGCCCGAATCAAAAGCCATCTCCGTTCTTTCCACTTAGGGTTTCGAAAACAACAATTTCCAAATCATCGCCCCGGACGGCACTGCCGGGCCGAGGGTTTTATTCCCAAATCCCGAAGGGGGGGGTATAGTAGCTTGATTCAAAACGGTTTTAATTTCTAAGCAGGGCTAACGCCTATATCCCTAATTACTCTGTCGATAACCTAATGGTCGACAGTTAATACTAGAGCTACAAGGATAGGATTTATGAACCTAGGCTACTGCAGCTACAGGGTGTAACTATTCTACATAAAATATCAGTGTTAACACATAGCATGCACTTCCGCAAACAATATAAAAGTACTTTGCAAATATAGGATTCGACATGGTCAAAGGGAAATTGCTTGCCTGGCAGTTCTTGCTCCTGTTCCAGCCGCGGGGGTGACTTCGGTTCTTCCTCGCGCACGTACCTCGCTCCGTCAACTACGCGTCGGAAAAATCAGCGAATAAGAAGCAATCAAATGAAACAACTCCAACAAACCGATGCCTGCTTAAAAGAAATGATGTTGTTAGGGTTAGGTGATAGAAGAGTTCGGCCAAGTTAGTGCTCGGGGTTTTGAAGGATAGGAGGTCGTTTCTTCCGGGAGTTGTTAATTTTAAGGGCAACTCGGAACGGAAGGTAGGAGGGGTATATAGGGGCCTAACTTAGCAGTGGGGTTACGAGGTTTTCGAATTTAAGTCTACAAATTCAAAGGTTGTCCTAGATGTCGGGTATACGCGTTTAGACCACATGAAATGACGGTGTCTTAGTTCCAGGTACAGCATGCCATTAGGGTTGTGAGTTCAAAATCACCCGTCCGATCAACCATAGAGTACTACGGTTATCTTGGTTGTACCGGACTGCGTGGCAGGATCATTTTTGAGCTTACCTTAAAAAGAGACACATACACTATGTATATCGGTTTAAAGGAATTAATAAACCCTAACGTAACTTCTACTGCTCGAGTGAGAAATAATTTAAAATTTGAAACTGTGTTTAAATAGAAAGTTTGGGAATTTTACCTAAGGATCTCGGAACCGATCCTAAAATGCTGGGAAACCGGTCGGCAAGGGCCCTGACCGGTTGAACCGGCGGTGCGCCCGGTCTCTGCAGTGAGCAAACCCGTGAGGAGACACCTGCCGACAGCGTTAATGCACTTTTACTGATCAACGTGGGAACTCGATTAGGGCGGACTAATGCGCGGTAGTTAAACGGGAAATAATGGTAGCTCTGTCGGCTGCCAGGTCCTTACTCGGTCATGGGCCTTACCCGACGCCTGGCCCACGCGCCAGTGATTGTTTGATTAGCCGGCTTGGTCTTCGGTTGGGTGGGATTAGCCTGGCCGTTCGTTCGGTCGCTCGGACAAGTGAGGAAAAAGGGTGGTTGCCGGCGGCGGGGTAGAGATTGGAGGAAGGACAGAAGGCTACCGGCGGCGGGGTTGGAGATGGGAGGAGAGAAGCAGCCCCAGGCTCGGTTCCTAGCTTTAGCTAGGGAGTTTGGTTTAGCTAGGCTGGCTCGGGATGTCGTTTGGGCAGCTGAGGACAGTGGTGGGTTGGTGGCGAGCTGTGGCAGGGAGAGGGGCGGCAAGAAGGGAAAGGAAACCGGGCTGCTGTTGGTTCCAATGGAAAAGGAAAGCTTGGTGAAGTGCTTGGGCTGAAGGGGCGTTCGGCCGGTCCATTTATAGGGGAGGCGGCGAGGGAGAGCTGGCGGCGGCCGCTGTTCCGCTACAAGGCCGGTGACGGGACATGGCCGGAGGGGTTCTGCGGTGCGCCAGGCCGGCGCGAGGCTCAAGGGAAGACCGTGGCGTCTGGCGATTGGCCGCGCGATGCCGAGACGGCGAGCGGCGTGGGTACGACGCCGGGGCTCACGGCGAGAAGCCTTCCCGAGAGTCCACAGGGAATGTTGAGCTGGACGAAGTGAAGTGATAGTTCGTGGCCGCTCTCGGCGTGCTCTGGCGGGTGGTCAACGTGCTGAGCGGCGGGCGGCGCGGCTTTGCCACGGTGGCATGCCGATGCCATTTCTGGGCGCGTCCAGTGCGCGGCTCGAAGCGGCATTGGGTGCCCTAGGACGTCCCATCGGAGCTTTCCACGCGGCACCTTGCCACAGGGCGTCATGGGGACGTGTTCAAGCTCTCCAGGAAAGTTGGGCACCGAACGGTACTACTTTGCTGTGCAACTCTCGAACGCCGATGCTAGACACAGTGTAGAATCTCACTGGGGAAATTGGACGTGAGTTGCCAATGGAAAGTTAATAGTGTGGGTTGGTTGAGGAAACCAAGAGAGGCTGCACAAGCTTTTGGGTAGCCCTTGGTTGGGGCTTGCTCTTGATTTTACGATCGGTAAGATTTTGAGCAGAGGTGTTCGATGTAAGCCATCCCGGGTTTCTGAATATAACTCAACCATGTTTTTATATATTCAAGTTGCTGGGAGATTGAGGATTATCGTGTACATTGTTCAGAATTTTTGAAGACGTATTTTTAGGAGTTGCAGTGCAACGCTCCTTTTTATCCTAAAGTTCATTAATTTGGTTTACAGATATTTTTGTACTGGACTTTATTATTTTATGTTATAAATAAGTTAGTGTTATTGTTAGGATGTCCCATAAATTATTTCAAAATTTTTGGAGAGGCCGGGGAGTGTTTTGTTTTACGATTAGGGTTTTGGGAGAATTCAGTATTTAATATCAGGAAGTGGTCGGGAGCTAGGGTTAGGGTTTCTGAGCGCGGCAGGGTGACGCGAGGGCGTGGAAACTCTCGGAGGTCCTTTACCTTAGTCTAGGAGTGGTTGGTTCTAGGTTGCCGTAAATGCACTGACGTCAACGGCATATACGCGGCATTAGGGTTTGGACCGGGGTAGTGCGTGTGTGACGGGGTCGCGTATATTGAGTGCATGCATGGTCTAAAATGTCCCGCCTACATATGATGATTTGTTGGTAACTTGGTTTTCGAAAGTCGGGATGTGACAGTTCTGAAGGGAAGGAAGGAGAAGATCTCCACTGGGGTAGCTTGATTGCTCCTGGATGCGGCGGTGGATGCTTTGTTTAGAGGAGGGAATGGGAGAGGCGGAGCTAACTTGGGAGGACGCGGGAGTTCCAGAGAGGCGCAGAGAGGTGAGGTGCAATGGCTAGGGTGCTCCGGGTGCCTTTATGTAGGTGATCAGCGGGGTCGGCCGGACAGTGGCCGCTGGACGCTGCCACGCGCGAGGCTGAGCGGTCGCAAGGTCCATTCCGTGGCGTGCTTAGGTTGCTGGAGTCCAGAGGAGTGTGGCGGCGTGCGGGATAAGGCTGATCAGCGCGGGGACGGAGGATGGCACGGAGCCGCTGCTGCTGGTTGACCCGGCCACGTGCGGGTGCGTGTCCAGAGCGTGCCAGGGCGTGCTCCCGAGTGGCATGCGTGTGCCAGAGTTTTCTCTAGCGTATAGAGGTGATTCCCGAGCAAGTCTACGATGCTGAGGTGACCAAAGAAGGAGGAAGCAGCAAGGAGATGGCATGGATATCGTGTGGAGCATGGTTGCCCAAGCTTGTCAATGCCAGCATGAATAGACACCATGGTTGAATCATGTGGATTGAAGTTGCTCACTGAGGGAAGAAGGGGTGGGGTAGGGTTTTGGATTGAAGTGGAGATGCTGGTAGAAATTTGGAGCAAATGGGTTGAGAGATGAGCTTGAATTCTTGATGAGAATGAAGATGGCAGAACGTGCTCGACAGAAGTTGTGCCAAATTTTTGTACTGGACATATGTATGTTTTTGGATATTTGAACTACTGGCACTGAGATGAGTATGGTAGAATTTTATGGGATTTTTCTGAACCAGATTTGGAGGGGTTGTAGTTCAAGGTGCCAATTTGACCTAAGTTCTAATTTGAATGCAATCCAAGATTTGTGAACTGGACCTTCCAATATTATTTCATATTTGGGTGACAAATAGTTTTAAGAAGTTTATGAAATTTTTCTAGAATTTTTGGGTGGAAGAAATTACATGCAATATGGATTTTAGGGTTTCGGCCCGATAAAAGGATTATTAGGAATTATGGCGACAGATTGGGTTTTAGGGTTTCGGGCGATGGCACGGGAGTGGTAGGGTATGGGGGAGGTTAGAGTTTATATTTGGAGGGTCGGGAGCAAAGATGGGTGAGTTGCCACTTAGGGTTTGGGTTCGGGAGGTGTCGTGCGTATACGGTGCGTGTGTTGAATTAGGGTTTAGGGTTTTAGGCGCATGCGATGATGGGGTTGCGGCTTGGGTGACTTCATGAAATGACATGTTCTGAGAAAACTGAAATTTCAAACATGCATGGCAACTTGATTGAAACATATACGCATATACGCGTCTTAGGTTTAGGTTTTCAAAAATTCGAGTCGTTGAAAATCAGGGTGTGACATAAGTCCCATTGGAAGCTCCGATGTCCTGATTGGAAGTTTCGATCAGTGTCGGGAGTTCTGGTTTTTCCAAATCCCAATCTCTCTATTTCACCGGATGGAGTTGATTGAAAGTTTCGATATTCATATTGAAAGTTTCGACCAATCGCAAGTTCTGATTTTATCAAAACCTGCTAGCTCTGTTAGGCTATAGAAAGTTCCGATTGCAGAATCGGATATTCTGATGTGTGGTTTTTGACAGGTCTATGTTTGGGGTGTGGATTGTAGTTGTTGTTTTTTGAATATCGGAAGTTCCAATCCGTGGGTTGAAAGTTCTCATGTGTGCTGAGAAAATATCCAACAACTATTTGTGAGAGAGGAATATTTATACTCCTTCTCAGCTTTCCACCTGCCAACTATTCCAACAGTCATTTGCTAATTTGCTCTCTTGTTTCCTGCCACCCCAAGAGCAAAGCTCCTCTTTTCTCTAAGCAAAAAGCTTCCACCTTTGTGAGAGAGATTTGAGAGAGAGGTTTGAGTGCTTCCAAGCTTCTCCTCATGCATTTGTTACTCTTGGAGCTTGAGAACTCCTAGACCGTTAGAAGTCACTCACGAGCTCCCAACTTGTGTCGTGAGCCGTGGGAAGTTTGTGAAGGTTGGATTTCACCTCCGGAAGGGAAGAAATGTCACAAGGAAGCCGATGAATGTTTTGTGCAACCTTCGGAGGAAAACGGTTGAAAATGATCTGGCTAAAGTGCAAATGAACCCCTCAACAACGACATAGAATCCCCTCATGGATTCAAACTTCCATAACAACTTCATTGCGTCTCCTCACCTCGGTTTATTTGATTTCATCTCTTTACTTAATTGCAAGCTTATTATTTGTTTCTTGTAATCCACATTGTTGTTAGCATCACTTAGAATTGCCTCACTCTAGCTTGCATCAGAGAATCCTAAATTCCGTAATTATCTTGTTAAGACAAAGAATTTGATTAAAATTTATAGTGGCCCATTCACCCCCCTCCTCTAGGCCGTCATCTCAACCTTTCATTTATTGTCTAACTTATACTTTAGAACATTAGGGGATGATGCTATGTACTCTAGTCTGTGTCGTGCTTATGTGTTTATGGATCCAGTTCCTAGCTTGATGCTATCTGGCCATTGGATGATATTCCTTATATATGTGTATATATGATTGATTAAAGAACATACTTTATACTTGGTGTTGCCTAGCTAAGGATGATGCCCAGCACCTGAAGCAATTCTTATTAAAACTGATAAGAACAGATACTCTACATTAGCTACCAATTATGTCAGTGATGAATTAATGCATCATATATATGCCTAAGTTGAGAGTATATCTTGACTCGTTTATCTAGTCTATCTAGATGCTAATATGAACAGATGCATCATTTGTTCGCTGCTTTTCAATATTAGGACTTTTGATTTAACCAAACGCAGAATATTTCTATAGAGGTTGGGCATTACTTCTCCTCTTCTAAATCCTTAACTTTTCTTCCTCTCTTCTACTCCTACCTTGAACAATCTCTGAAGCTTGTCTTCTAGGTGTTGATTCCTGCTTCTTCAGGCTGTGCCTCCTCCTCCGAGCTCCTGAGCCTGGCTTTCTTCTCCTTATAGCCATCCTTCTCCTATTGCTACTACTGCTGGTAGTAGAGACTTGGAGGGATATGAAGAGGGAGTGACCTGAGGCCTTCTACTTATAGACTTTGAAGTTGTTCTATATGGCTGCCACCACATTTGGTGACTCCTAACCAAGCTACTCACCAGCAGTTTGAGGTGGCAAGAAACTAGGGCCTAATTTCAGATGTTTATCTTAGGATAATTCTTATGATGTGGAACCAAATCTCCTAAGTAGGAGGTGGCTTGGTTATTAGTATATGCGCCATGCAGTTGCTTATGCCGGTTCCTCTTCCTTGGACATTGTTGTACTACTATGGCTTTGTTCTATTCTATCTACCGTCAATCAAATGCTGGCTAGTTGCCTTCGAATTTAATTAGCAATTTGGCATTTAGGTCAGTTAGATTTACATATGAAAACTGATCTTAATTAACCAGATCATGGTTGCCTAATTGGAGATTAGTCTAATTAAGTTAGCTTATGAAATTAACTCGTTGCCTTGGTTGCCTACTGTTGCCTTATCATGGTGCCTTGAAATTGGTTACCTAATATCAGATCTCTTCTCTATATGTTGCCTTTAAAAAAGAATTTTTGATTTCATAAGTCGATTTTCAAATTTTTATTAAGGCCAAAACTTGTTCTTTGGTCTTATAAGGCTAATCTCATAAAACAAATATTACGTCTCTACATGAGATGCAAATATTTTAACCCTTAACCCCCACACTTTCTTTATTGAGATTTGTGTATGTGCAAGTTAGTATGGAAGTAAGAAAGAAGATGAAGAGAAGAAAATCTATTTAGTACAATGTAGTACTATAGGATTCTATTTTTGTAACACACTAATATAATTTTCTTTGCAATATTATTTCTTTGTAATATTACTTGTACCGAATATTAATACACTGTAACTTAAGAATCTTTTGTAATATTGTTTTGTATTTTAATCATAATATTGTTTAGCATGGATGTGAATATCCAAACATTATTATATTGGATATTTCTTATTTGCTGATTGTTACTTATCCATATATTGTTGAATGATTTATTTAATAGTAATATTACAATATTTAAATTTATGGTTTGCTATCAAATTTTTTTACAAGTTAACTTTCCATCTATATATGTGACTAATGCACAACAAAACTTCTAAAACCCCTTCTCTTATTCATTAGTGAAATTTAGGGTTCTCATGACCACAACCGATAGATCTTCACAATTGTATCTAAACAAATCGCAGTCAATAGATCTTCATAATTGTACCTAAGCATATCACAACCGATAGATCCTCATAACTGGACCTAAACAGATCACAACCAATAGATCATCATAATTATACCTAAATAGATCACATGCAATAGATCATCATAACTGTACATAAATAGACGGCTCGGTATAACGACTAGCATGCCACTTGTGATCTAAACTTTTATTTTTCGTATTAATCTAACATCATATGTGTATATCAAAAAAGTAAAGATAAATAAAAATATTTTTCGTGTAATTGTGTGAGACACGGTACTAGTTATTACAGAATCATTATAAAGTTCACGTCGTACAACCACGAAGAAAACAACTTGGTCACCGTGATCCTTTCTAACGAAAATAATCGTTGTGAATCTCGCAAAAGCCTCTCCTTCTTTTCCTCTCTGCAAGGAAGAGCAGAGCTAGATCTTCCATGACAAGATTAATTGCAGGAGGCATCAGGCAAAGAGAGAGCTGTACGATCACATATTCACATCCAAGTGTCTCAAATTCGCAGCACACAGGCTGTGTAACGAGGTGATGTGTTCCACTACTGTACTGCTCGATCAACCACCACGTCGAGTCTCGTCGTCTGGGCACGGGATCTTCCTTTTAACTTCTCCAGGTTTGAATTCCAACTTTATTGCCATCGAGGTAAGCGGTTTTCTCGTTCTTTTAAACAATTAATTACCTAGTCTAGATTCTGATCAAGGGCTCACCGGTGTTATTATATCTCTGTGCCCATCTCGTACCAAAGAATGTGATCGACTGCATGTGCTTGCTAATTACTACTACGCCACTTGGTGCTACAACAAGCCGTTCTCTGCATAGCATCCTGCTTGCCAATCTAAATTTTTACGCATCGTTTGCACTCGCTGTCAGCATATAAATCATTCAGGTTAAAAGGGTGAAGCTGTAAATATGAACAGAATGATAAGCATGCAGTGGTCAGTAGACAGTAGATAACAGGTTAGTCCTAGCTAGTGGCAAGGGAACAAGCATGCCATGAAGAAATAGAGTATTTACCAGCCAGCCAGCCATTGTGATCATGAAAAGAAGTGTACATAGCCATACATGGTGGCACTAAAACCTAAGGCCCATTGGTTTCCCTGATTTTTATCTTGTGCAGAATCAATCCACTGGTACATGAGCCCCCACACTGGCAACAGCAACAGCAAATGCTAGCTCCCACTCAGATACTCCTAGACTATCTTAGGGGGTGTTTTGGTTGGGTTTTTCAGAAGCTTTTTACTGGAAAAAGCTACAGCCCAACCAAATGGCCAATTTTTCAGCATCTTTTGCCAACGGTAGCTGTGGGCTTTACAGTGCAAATTCAGTTGTTTGAAAAAGCTGCCTTCTGCTAGCTTTTTGTAATGTGTTAAAATTTCAGTGCTCAATTTCTAAAATGTTGTAGATGGTTTGAATCAACCAAAAGCCATATGTTCACTTTCCCACAGCCACAGCAGTTTTTCTAGACAGCCAGCCAACAACAGCTTTATCAACAGCCATAACCCAACCAAACAGACCCTTACTCTTTCCCGCACACTCTTTGCAAAAGCAGCAGCAGCCAGCCAGTGCCCTCATCACTCATGTGGACCTGACCTCCCCCTTTTTATGGACCTGAGGCAGCGGGTGTCTGTGCAGTGTAGCCTGATAGGTGTGGGGAGAGAAGCCAAATGCTTAAGATGCTTTGGCCTTTGGTGCAGCTAGCGAGCATAAGTGGGGAGATTAGTACTCAAGAAATTAAGGTATACCTGACCATTTAAGGTGCTCTTCTTGCCATGGACCTACCTCATTCATCATGCCTGTCTCTCCCCTTCAGTGAAATTCAATGTGTCATGGTACTGGTAGTAGTAGTAGTACTCTTTGGTTGGGAGGCATGGAACAATGATCATGGTAGTACTGACAACAGTAGAGTCAACCGGAAAGATCAATTGCTTGTGGAGGTTGCCATTTCATTTCATGCCATAATTGCGTGGTGTTTGTGTTAAGGAAAAGGAGCTAAAGAGAGATCAAAGAATAACTATAGAGTACCTGGACAGCCAGTAAATTGCAAACAATGGATTACTTCAGAACTAGCCTGATTTTCGTGTCATGTATTTCATTCTTACTTTGAGCAAAAGCAGATTCAGTAGCTGGGGCGAAAGGAATCCACCCCTTTCAATTCGGCCAAGAAAGCAATATACAAAGGCGTATGTGATCTCCACACTCCCACAACTGTCAAAGAAGAAGAAGAAAACAAAGCCATGGCTGGAAAAGGTACACGTACGGGCACGTATATCTATTAGAGTTTTTCTACTTCCAATCGTATCTAGAGGTTTTAAAATTTCAAAAATTTATACATGTACACTATGGGATGAAGTATACCTGTAAAAAAATATAACCATTTGATATTGTGAAAAAAAAGTATGTGTTGATTTTTCAAACGCTACTGTTCATTGTTGTAGTAGTGTTCCTTGTGTTTTTTACACAGGTGCAAATAGTAATAGTTTTAAATCAAAATTTGTAGATGTATACTTCATCAATAATATACATGTTTAAATAATGTTAGAATTTTTAAGAAGTATAAAATGTGTTTTTTGAGTTTTAGAAAATAGTGGGTTCCACGCTCAGCCATGGCGCCCCTACTTGTCGACATATATAGCCAAGCGAAGAGCTGCTCCTCCAAGGAGGAAACCATATTTCCATGCAAACAGGGAGAAATAGAGGGTCGGGGAGCTCATGATTGCACACCAGCTGAACACCACTGCTGATCCCTCGAAAATTCCTTCACCCTGGCACATGGCGAGCACACCTTGCCCCTGCCTTTGCGCGCCTGAAGAAAAGCGAAGGAAGAAGGCAGCTTCCTCGGTGCAATGCACACTCACCACAGGACGGATGCATTGACCCACACACACATACGATCCATGCAGCATGCATGCCCCACACCCCCCCCCCTCTCTCTCTCTCAGCCGGCTCCTTTCTTTCTTTATTCGCTCGCGCCCTGCCCTGATGGAGCAAAGTTAAGTTGCTGCGTGCTCACTCACTCAGCCCCACTGTCACCACCGAGGAAAAAAAATTCGGTCTGAGCAAAATTTCAAGACCCATTGAAATTACTAAAATTTCGAAAATTTCAGTAATTTCGAAAAACATTTCGGAAAGCACTACCGAAAATCGGTTTAAATTTTAACCAAAATTTGGTCAAATTTGACCAAATTTGAATTGGGGAAATTTCAGGACCCACCGAAATTTGCGAAATTTCGGAAATTTCAGAAATTTCGTTGAAATTTCGTCGAAATTTTTTTCCATGGTCACCACCACCCAATTGATGATGACGCTGCTGCAGGGAGAGGTGATGATGCATACAGTAATCCAGCTCCTGCCTTTCTTTCATGGGGAGAAGCAAGGGAATGTGGAGAGGGAGACAGTAGCACGATATATAAAACGAGATGATGCGATTGCAAGGCACGGGCTTTGGTTGTGTGCTTCTCCTCTGGAAAAGGCCGGCGTACCGCTAGCTGCAGGCGAGCCGAGCAGCAGCTGAATATATCCCGTGTCCGAACTCTGAACTCATCAATTTCACCATTTCAAGCTCAGCTCTACTCCTACTACACTCCACGCTAGTATATTTATAGGCTCGAGTCAAGGGGGAGGCAGGGAGATCAGGAAGAGGACAACCACGCCGATGCGCGCAAGCATCCAAACGGATCAAGAACTAGAAGAGATCAGGAAGCAGAAACAGACGACAGCAACGACGACGACAACCCCTAGCGCTAGCTACGAATCGTTGAGAGGAATCCAAGAGGAGTAGTACTCGACGTTGATGGAGTCTAGCTGCAGCGAGAGGCCCAGACCAATCATTGCCTCCTTTGTCTCCTTGATGCTTCTGCTGCTGCTGTTCTTCGCTTCGTGTTCTTGCTCGGTGGTCGTGGCGTTGGCTGCCGAGAGCAGCAGGGGCAACAGCAGCAATGCGGTGTTCCGCTCCGGGGATGAGCTGCTCAGGTACCGGAGGATCGTGGCCCGGATGGCCAGGATGAAGAAGGCTTCCGTCAAGACTATCCAGGCAAGTTCTCGACCAGCTGCTAGCTCATTGCTCTTTTGCTGTTCCATGTGTACCTGCGCCGAGCAAGCAAATCCATGCCAGTAACGTTGGATTCTTGGTTCATTCTGCGTGCAGAGCCCCGACGGCGACGTCATCGACTGCGTGCCGGTGCACCTGCAGCCGGCGTTTGAACACCCAAAGATGAGAGGCCAAAAGCCCGAGGTGATCCAACCAAATCCATCTAACGAACTAACTAAATCGGCAGCCTGCATTATAATTTGTTCACAGCAATCGTCGATCTCTTCTTCCTTTTCTAGAGTCGTTTGATTCTGAACAATTGCGTCTTTGCTTTCGTTCGCAGGACGAGCCCGAGGAGAGGCCAAAGAGCGGCATGGCCGAGGCGGCGCAGGAGGAGGATGATGCCGTGTTCCTGCAAGCGTGGAGCGACGCCGGCGAGTCGTGCCCCTGCGGGACGATCCCGATACGGCGGACGACTGAGGCCGACCTGCTGCGGCATTCCTCCAGCTCCCTCCGGCGGTTCGGGATGAAGCCGGCCCGCGCCGGCAGCGTCCGCCGCGACTCCACCAGCTATGGCCACGAGGTACGCCCGTCCGTCCGTCCGTACGTGCTGCGCTGCTAACACGTACGGCAATCTCGTCATCAACACAGATTTAGGGGGTGTCTGATTGGTTTTTCAGTAGCTTTTTCCCGAAAAAAGCTGCAGCTAAACGGAAAAAGCTGCAGTCCAACCACACGGCTAGCTTTTCAGCAGTTTTTGTCAACGGTAGTTATGGGCTTTGCAGTACAAATTCAGCTGTTTGGAAAAGCTGTTTTCTGCCAGCTTTTTGCAATGTGTTAAAGTTTCAGTACTCATTTTCTAAAATGTTATAAATTATTTGGATCAACCAAAAGCTATAACTTTCCTACAACCACAGCAGCTTTTCCACACAGCCAGCCAACAGCAGTTTTGTCAACAGCTACAGCTCAACCCAACATGCCCTTAGCACTCCATAGTCCACAGAGGCTTGAGAGACGAACGGTGCTAATAAATTAGGAGTAACTGCGTGATTAATCACGCGACCAAATCGCGTGCATGGCTGATCTCCGACCGAGTAATAGCAGTACTTGGATTGGATACGTGATACATACACTGAACACTACATTGATTGTACTGGGGATAGCTGGTAGGCAGCTGGTGCTGTACCTGTACTACGTACGCACAGTACGTTGATTGTGCTGGGTCGTTTAGGGATGACAACGGCACCAGCAGCAATGCTAATGGCGATGCTTAGCTAGCCGAAGAACTAGTAGTACATGGCAATGGTAATGGCCTGGATGGAATTGAGTTTTGACGATGTGCATGCATGGTGTTGGTTTTGTATCTTTCGGCGGCAGCACGCGGTGGGGTACGTGACGGGGCAGCAGTTTTTACGGGGCGAAGGCGAGTCTGAACGTGTGGCCGGCCAAGGTGGCGTCGCCGGCGGAGTTTAGCCTCTCCCAGATCTGGGTCATCTCCGGCACCTTCGGCAACGACCTCAACACCATCGAAGCAGGATGGCAGGTACCCTACCTACCTAGCACCTACCATACCTACCTATATACGCGTTCATATGCATGTTCTTCCCTGCTCCCTTTCCTTTCTGCTTATTCGGTGCATGCAACAACACTGATATATCGCTGATGCATGAGAACTTCCAGAATTTCCTGCAAAATTTTCCTGCTGACTTGTGAAGAGGGGGGAGAATATGTTGCTTGATTTGGAGGTTGGAAATTAATGTGCAAAGATATCGAGATGTTCTTTGCTGCTCTTCGATCTTTACTCCGCTAGAGTTGTAGGAATAGTAGGAGTGAAGAAGTTAAGGAGCTGAGTCGATGGCAGCTTTCACATCATTCCTGAAAAGCCATTTAGCTAGTTAATGGGAACCTGACTCGCGGACGCGGTCTTCAGACTATCTGTCTGGTTGGTGAACGCGAGTAAATGTGGCAGAAGTAGTGGAGTTTCTGCAGGTCCTTGTTTGAATGCTAGCTTGATCACTGATCACATTAGCGAAGAATAGACATAATCACGTACTCCTTTCGTGGCACCATGTAAGTGCTTTAGGACATTGATATGTCTCCAGTGTGACATTTTGATCATTGGTATTTTTAAGAATATATCATTTTAGATGAAAATAATAATATATTATGAAACTATATTTAATGATGGGTTTAGTAATGTCACTTTGATATTTTTTATGTTGGTAAGTTTTTTAATATAATAGTCAAACCAAGAAATGTTTCACTGACGTAGATTATAAAAAGATCTATATCACGATGCGAAGGGAGTAGTATATATGTCTCAAACAAACACAAACATGTACACAAGTTAATTTTATCGCGAAAACCCGAAAGATGTTGCTCTTGGCAGTAGCTAGTCACCACGGTGAAGTGAGAACTCATCTCTTGTTAGAGCTTTAGAGCATTGTACCCTCGTTAGTGACGATGTGACAGGTTCTTCCCCGGATGCTTCCGATGGAACGGTAAAATGGTAAAGGATCATTTCTCCTTAATTAGCATGTGGTTGCATGTTGACTTGGTAGTATTAAAAGGAGGTATAACTGGGGCTCATTAATAAGATTCGATCCATATGATCTTGATAAGAAATGTGTGCCCCCAGTTGACTTAATTACTTCTTGTTGTGGTGGTTGAGTGTAGTCTACTGATCTGCTTGCTGGCTGGATGCAGTGTTAACACTCCCTGCACCGTTTCTTCTTTATTCAGGTAAGCCCTCAGCTGTATGGAGACAACAGCCCAAGGTTCTTCACATACTGGACAGTAAGTCTCTGAACCAACAATGCACCATGCATCTTTCATATCAGTGGCAGAAACATTTAAGGCTCAATTAGTTTATACCCTCATTTAATTTCTTACAAACATTTGGTTTCTTGTCATTGAAAAACCTGCAATCACGAGCAGTAATCGCAAAGCTGCAACACTAATGTAAATGGCAGCACCAGGTATCTTAACATTGAGTGCACTAAATCCCCAAGTATTACTTTTTTTTTGAGAAGGTGGCAAATCCCCAAGTGCTGCACTGCTTGAAGCGAGTTAGAAAAATGGAAGAGAAACTAAACTGTTGCATTGTTGTTTTGTTGCTACGCACTTGCAGACCGATGCATACCAGGAGACTGGCTGCTACAACCTCCATTGTTCCGGCTTCGTCCAGACGAACAACCGTATCGCCATTGGCGCCGCCATCTCGCCGACCTCGGCCTACAACGGCCGGCAGTTCGACATCAGCCTCCTCATATGGAAGGTACGCAACTCCAACAGCAACACGTACGTGTCTTTCTAGTCGGTGCAAATGTCCAAAAACGTCGTTCACCGGGGATGCATGCATGCGTGCACGGACGTGCAGGACCCACGGCGGGGGCACTGGTGGCTGCAGCTGGGGTCGGGGCCGCTGGTGGGGTATTGGCCGTCGCCCCTGTTCAGCCACCTGGGCGGGCACGCCAACATGGTGCAGTTCGGCGGCGAGGTGGTGAACACGCGGCCATCGGGATCGCACACGCCGACGCAGATGGGGAGCGGCCGGTTCCCGCGGGAGGGGTTCAGCCGCGCCGCCTACTTCCGCAACGTGCAGGTCGTCGACTGGGACAACAACCTCATCCCGGCCGCCGCGCTCCGCCTCGTCGCCGATCACCCGTCCTGCTACGCCATCCAGGGAGGCTACAACCGCGCCTGGGGAAACTACTTCTACTACGGCGGCCCCGGCCGGAACGTACGGTGCCCCTAGCTAGCTACGCCGGCCTGCCGGCTAGCCGGAGAAGAAGGAGAGCGGTCCATCGAGTTTATACTGATCGATCTCGCTACTACCTACTGATCATTACCAACAACACCATATCGATCCTAGCTAGCTAGCTAGCTAGTGGTTAATTGCTGATCGCTAAGCGCAGCGAGCGATAGCACTAAAAAGTTTCCGAGTTGATACGTGCGATGCTTCTTTTGATATGGTGGTTAATTAGGGTTTTTTTTAACTATGTATACGTGAAGAAATTGATAGAGAGAGTGCTGTGAATTTGTGATCATCACATCGTGTATAGTACTTTCCATCCATCCATAGTGCTCCGGTTCTCTATATGTGCCTTACTCCACGCATGCAAAGTGCCTCTTACGTTTTTTCTTCTTCACTTTGGCCAGTGTCAGTCGCCTGTTTTTCTTTTTCCTGTCATGTTTAAGTAAAAACAAATCGTGCGCGTCGGATCCTCTTTGAAATGCGTAATGTACGATGATCCAAAGAAACAAAAACTGACTGAAACATAAGAAATTTTCAGTCACCTATGGTGTGCAGTAGTCAGCCTCTTCTCTTCTTCTTTGGAACCAGTCCCGAGTTTGATGAAACATGCAGTTTGCGTTGCTGCTCATGAATCGATGACGATGTTTATCACTTGAAGGAAGGTTCGCTCCTGCTTTGGGAACGTCGATGAGAAACTAAAACGAAATTGCTACGTCAGGTTAAAATTTGGGCCTCGATCCACAACGTTGGCATGGCATGTCCGCGTGTTCATGCTTCTTGTAATCTCGTGAACGAAAGCCCATTAAGGGAAACTAGTTGTAGAAGGCCCGTTTTGCCCTTGAGCGCGCAGCTGCTATGTAATGTACGTTATACCTTGTACGAGCTACGACATGCTTTACGATCTTGTTTGGTTTGCTACTGGTATTTTGCTACGATGTTGTTCTGAAAAACAATTCATAATGCACTCGACTTTAGCGCACGTACGTATCGGCGAGTGATCAGTGATTTGATGAATGCAGAGAGCATCAGAGACAAGGACGGCTGTGTCGGACTCCTGTGTTGATTGACAGGAGCAAGCCGTTGAACGCTGAGGAGAAGAGGTGAAAAGAATAGCACGCACAAACCGCCCGGATTTATGCATTTGTACTGGAATCTCATCACTCACACGTCCCCTTTCTGTGTGGCCGGGCAATGAATCTGACGTGGATCATTCAACCGCAAAAAGGAGGAGAGCATGCGAGCCTTCCGGTACAGAGGCAGAGACCTTTGCTCGAGAAAGCTACAGAGCAAAGTCATGAGCAAACTTGTACTGTAACGGTGTAATCCCCCTGAACAAGCATCAACCCAGCCGGCCTCTCTGTTTATGATTCATTCATTTCTCTTGATTCCTCTCTGCAAGATGCCTGCAAGTACATGGTTCATTCATGAAAGTTGAAGAAGCCCCACATCTCTGAACATTCCATGGCCCAGCGAACTACACTCACTGGGCCAAAAGGAACCTTTTTTCTCATGTTCAGTAACCTGCAGTAAGCAGTGGCTACACCAGTCAAAAGGATCTCACTTCACTTTGTCGCCTCGATCAGCAGAGGGTAGTGCGTCCTTTTCTGTCCGTGCAAATTCACCTCCACAAATCTGACACACAAATTCACCGAAAATTCGAGATGACAGCATGATTGGACAGTAAGCCAGCCTATTTGTACATCTACAGCGTAGCCCGGCAGAGCAGTGCACGGCACGAGCACAGCCAAAACGAACGGGACCGGCACGATCGAGGCGACAATGCAAGTATGATTCGGAACGGCATCATGCCATTGTCACCAAGAGATTGGATAATTTACACACACACGCCAGATGCGCTGCATATCGGGCATTAGCAATGTGTTGTGGTACAAAAAGGAGGAGGAATTATTGCTTCGCTGTTTGGTGGTGTCTTCTTCTTCGTCCCACCTTGCCTCCTCAGGTCCACACGACGCGGGGCTTCTCGGCGGCGGGAGCAGCGAGCCGGCGACAGTGCCACCTCCGCCGCGGACCCGCTCGACGACATGTAGTCGCCGTCACAGGCGTCACAGTGCTGCGTTTGCCGTCATCGGAAGATACGTTTGGACTAGCAAAGGCTACAGGCTCCCGGCTGTTGAGTGGGCCTGGGTTTGGGCCGGGCGGGGGAGCGGCATTGGTTTACTTGGCGTGGCGGGCCGTCTCGGGTCAGACCACTTTGCGGCGGATCCGTCACCACCCTTCCGCGCCTCGGCGCTGTCGTCGTGCCGGAGGCCACGGAGCAACGCCGCCACGTCCTTCATGGTGGGTCGGTCCTCGGGGCGCGTGCTGGCGCACAGGAGGGCGATGCCGAGGGCCTGTAGCATCTCCTGGACCTGCGTGTCTGGACGGCCTTGTAACCGGGCGTCGATCACCTCCGCCGGGTCGCACTTCCGGTGGAGGTGCTCGCGCACCCATTGCACCACGCTCTGCCCCTCGCCGAATGCGGGCTCCACCGGGCGCCGGCCCGTGATTATCTCCAGTAGAACCACTCCGAAACTATACACGTCGCTCTTGGTCGTGATCTTGATCATGCATCCGTATTCTGTATATAAATCAGGATGAATGTCACTACTGTAAGTGTACTATGCTATGGAATCAGATGAGGCATTATGTAATGTAACGAACTTAAGTGACAAGTATCCGTCAATGGAATCGGTGCACAATGGAATTGTATGGCGGGAAGCGAAGGCAAAGGCCTTACCGGGAGCGATGTATCCGTAGGATCCCGCGAACGGCGGAGGCGACGAGTTGGCGCCGTCCTCGGCGACTCTGGCGAGGCCGAAGTCGGCGACGCACGCCTCATAGCGCTCCCCGAGGAGGATGTTGTCGGCCTTGACGTCGCGGTGGAGGACCGCCGACACGCAGTCGTGGTGGAGGTAGGCGAGGCCCTCGGCCACGCCGACAGCAATCGAGAGCCGCACCTCCCACTCCACGACGGCGGCGCCGGTCGCGCCGCCATGCAGCAGGCCGCCAAGGGTGCCGTTCGGGAGGTAGTCGTAGAACAGGAGGCGCGCCCGGCGGTTGGAAGCCCACCCGAGGAGCCGCACGATGTTGCGGTGGCGCACCCGGGGCAGCACGCCGATCTCGCAGGCGAACGCCTCGGCGGACGCGTCGTCGCACGACCGGAACTTCTTGACGGCGATGGTGACGCCGGAGGACGGGATGCTCGCGCGGTACACCGCGCCGGACCAGCCTTGCCCGATGACGTTCGCCGGCGTGAGGCTGCGGGTCACGTCGCCCACGCTGATCTCCAGCTTCTGGTACAGAGTCACGTCCCACGGCGGCAACATCTCGGCGTCCTTGTCCTCGTCGGGGCGCGCACCGCCAAAGATCGAGCGCTGGCGCCGGCCGAGGAGGACGAGCGCCGCGGCGATGAGGAGGACCACGAGAGCGGAGAGCAGCACGGCGGTGGCGACACGAGCGGCACGCTGCGCCGCGCGCTCGCGGTCGCTGGCGTCACCGGGGCACCGAGAGAGGCACAGCGCCGGGTTGCCCTCGACGTCGCTCATGGGCAGCTTCGCGAAGAACGCCGTCTCCGGCGCGCGGCCGGAGAAGTTGTTGAAGGAGACGTTGAGCGCGACGAGGTTCTGGAGAGCGGACATCAGCTGGAGATCACCGGAGAGCTGGTTGTGCGACACGTCGAGCACGCCGAGCCGTGTGAGCCCGGCGAACTCCTTCGGCATGGCACCCGACAAGCCGTTGCAGCTGAGGTTAAGAGCGATCTCCAACCCCGGAATCTTGCCGATGCTCTCCGGTATCGCGCCTGACAGCGAGTTTCCGCCGAGGTCCAGGAGCTGAAGCCGTGAGCACGAGCCGATCTCCGGCGGTATCTTTCCGGAGAGCCGGTTCCCGCCAAGGACGAGCTTCGTGAGCGAGCCGAGCATGCCGATCTCCGACGGGAGCGCACCGCCGATGGCATTGTACGAGAGGTCGAGGTACTGTAGCGACAGCATGCCTTTGAACAGCCCCTGCGGCAGCACGCCGGTGATGGCATTGCCGTGCAGGTCGACGAACGTGAGGTTCCGGCACCCGGCGATCTCGGCCGGGATGGCGCCGGACAACCTGTTCGAGCTGAGGTCCAGGAAGGTGAGGTGGCCAAGCTTGCCGATCTCGGGAGGTATGGCGCCGGCAAGGTGGTTCCCGCTTGCGCGGAACCGGACGAGCGACGTGCAGTTGCCGATCTCCGGCGGTATCTCGCCGGACAGGATGTTGTCGATGAGCAGCAGCTTGGACAGCCGCGGCAGCCGGAACATGGACCGCGGGATCGGCCCGGTGAGCACGTTCTGCGACAGGTCAAGCGACTCGAGGCTGACGCAGCCACCGATCTCCGGCGGGATGATCCCCGTAAGCTGGTTGGCCCAGAGGTACAGCATGCGCAGCGCCGTGAGCTTGCCGATCTCGGCGGGGATGCCGCCGGATATCTGGTTGTTGTCGAGCTCGAGGTCAGTGAGGTTGGTGCACCGCGCGAGCTCGGCCGGGATCGGGCCGGACACCTTGTTCACGCTAAGCTGCAGCTCCTGCAGCGATGAGAGGTTCCCGAGCGATGCCGGGATGTGCCCGGTGATGCCGTTCATGGACAGGTCCACCACGTTGAGCCCTGTGCATGCCCCCAGCTCCGGCGGGATGACGCCGACGAGGTTGTTCTGCCACAGGAGTAGGTTCTTGAGGCTGCCGAGGCCGCCAAGCTGCGCCGGGATCGAACCGGAAAGCGCGTTCTCGTACAGGTAGATGTTCTGCAGGCTGCTGCACTTTCCGAGTTCCGGCGGGATCGGGCCGGAGAGCAGCGCCGTGTAGATGGCCAGCGTGTCGAGGTTCTTGAGCTGGCCGAGGCTCGCCGGGAGCGGGCCCGAGATACTGGTCTCGGCGAGGCCGAGCATGGTGAGCTTGGAACAGTTGCCGATCTCCGGTGGGAGCGCACCCTGGAGGTTCTTGTTGCCGCCGCCGCGGAGCACCTCGAGGCTGGCCATCTGCCCGATGGACGCTGGGATGGTCCCCTCGAGCTGGTTGTCGTAGATGGCGAGTTCGCGCAGCGCCGTGAGGTTGCCGATGGCGTCCGGGATGGCGCCCTCGAGGTGGTTGGAGTTGACGGACAGGCTCTCCAGCTTGCTCCCCGGCCGGCAGAGGCTCGCCGGGATCGGGCCCGTGAGCGCATTGTTGCTGAGGTCAAGGTGCGTCAGCGCCGGCAGGTCGCCGAGCTGCGGCGGGATCGGTCCCGACAGGTTGGTACCGGTGAGCACCAGCCGCTCCAAGGTGGCGCCCACGGCGGACAGGTTGGCCGGCACGCCGCCGTGCAGGTCGACGAACTGCAGGCTCAGCTCCCTCACCCCGCCGTCCGCATTGCACGACACGCCCGTCCACCTGCACGGCGACGCGTCCGCCGGGTTCCAGTCCCCTAGCGCCGCGGCGCCGCCGCCGTCCAGCGTGCGCTTCCACGCGAGCAGCGCCGCGCCCTGCGCGTCCACGGCGAGGGAGCCGCGCATGCACGCCATGACGACCGCGCAGCACAGCAGGAGTGGCGGCGCCACGTACCCCCTCCACCTCCATCTGCTTCTAGTACCACCACCCATACCAGGACGCGGCTACAGCTACAAGTCAGGCTACACTTGACACTGCACTGCACTACAAGCCAGTAGTGAACTCCTACTGAGTATCCAGTACCCAAGAACAGGTCTAGAGATGAGATGAGTTGGTGCTGTAGAATTAGCTAAGACATGTTGGTCTGTCACAAGCAAATCTTGGTTCTTGCTTGTGTTGGAAGGCTAGATAGATAATAACATAGTAGCTTTGCGACTTTTAGGTGGATTGGTGGCGAGGTTTACTCTCACACAAACTGGTTTAGCAAAGGGAGAGGGGGAGGGAGAGAGAGAGAGAGAGGCATGCCGGCCATGGCCAAAGGGTGCAATTTTTATATATCCATGGAAAAAGAGATCAAGGAGAGAGAGAGATGGATGGAGCAAGCAGCAGCAAACAAGCAAGGAAATGGCAGATTAGGTGGCGGTAAGCAGCACCAGAACTGTGTTAAATTAAAGGGATTTTGAGCCGCTGACATTATAAAGCGGTAGAGGAGTGTGTGTGTGTGGGTGTGTCTGCAGAATCTCCGGATCCAAGGCCACCGGTTGGGTCAGGCCACACCGCACCCCTGTCCCTCCTTGTGCTTAGTTTATTACATCCAGTGCAGTACCATTCATTCCCAAGTTATTTATGGTTTGTAATAAGAAGATTGCAGGCTTGATCTGGTTTCAAAATTTTCAAGAGGGCTCACCAACGACTAATTGCTTTTGCTTTGCCAAATTGGAATTTAATGTGAGAGAGAGAGAGAGAGAGAGAGAGAGAGAGAGAGAGAGAGAGAGATGCTGATTGAGTATTTTAACTGCTGCAACAGCTTTGCTCCTCAGGAAAAGATGGTCTATCAAAGTCACAGCAGTTGCTGCGTTGCAACAGGAGGTCCGGTAACTTCACGGAAAGGGCGTGCCATGGGTGATAGGATAAAAATAAGATGCCATGAATTTGCTTATATGCATCTCACCATTTGTAACCCACCATGCTTCTTTCTTCTTAAGAAAATAATGAGTGTGCAATTGGCAATGCAAACCGCTCATCATGCGTGCAATGCAAAAACTGCAATTGCGATTGCTAAAGTGGTGCAGCTAGTGGGCAAGAATATCTGGGAAATGCAACTACTGGTGTAGAATAAGATGGACAAATTGCAAGATACTGCATGAGCCTTTGGCATTGTGTAAAGAGCTGGTGAGGCTTTGAGTTGTGATCATGGCATGGGCAAGCAACCGAAGCAAGAATCTCAAAGGGTTAAAAGGTGAAAAGGGTAAAGAAAACAAAAGAGGCATTCACCGCTGGTAACACATGACACCCAAGGCAGTTCATTCCATGCAGTAACAATGGTATTGAATTGCATAGCATAGCTCTTTCTTGCAGTGACTGTCTGCTCTGCTGCAGCTTAAACAAAAGGGTTAGATCTAATCTACCTAATGGAGGGCAGCTCATGCTCTAGGTTAGTAGACGAGATCTACTTCTACCTAGCTCATACTTTTCACTGCCAAGTGGCAGTAGCACTAGTTAAACTAGTAGCATCACCCTGTCTTTCTTGTACTTTGTGTTAATTGCGAGGAAGCCGCCATTAGCAGAGGTTAAAAAATTACTAGCAATGTACTGAAACATTTGCAGGCTCACAGATCTCGATCTACCCCTCACTCCAAATTCCCATTGGTAAATGAGCAGTCCTAATTAACCATGACACAGCACCTCTAATCCCGTAGAAGATAATTCCAATGAGTGGAAGTTACAGAGTATTTACATTGGAATTAGGGATTCCATTTGGGGCAGGCAGTGCATTGTAAGTTGTTTTACCTGATAAATAACAGCATGCTTTTCTGTTCTTCTCTCATGGGAAAGAACAATGCTACTGTATGCATAGATAAGAGGGCAAGCTTCAGATAACTTTTACTGATACATCTGCTGAATTCAGCTAATCTAAGAGCAGAAAAATATTACTGCGAGTAAGCTTAGTTCACAAGTATGTTGGTAGAGTAGATGTGTTGAGCAATGATGCATCAACATGCAGGGAAGCTCAAAGCTGGCATCCGGTATGAAAAGCTGGTCAGTTTTTGCATGGATGATGAAAGGGTATGGAGAAAGGAAGAAAGATACTCAGACTACTATCTACTAATTAAGTCTATGTGCTGTCATAGCAAATAAGTTAAGAGACTAATCATTAACCCATGCACAGTAGCTCCCAAAGTTTTCACCACACCATACTCTAGATTTACCAGACTATGAGGTTCTGCTTGCCATTCAGTTAGTCTACTTCTACTCAGTTCATACACACACATATAAAATACACGCAGGCAGGTTTTTGACCAAATGACAAGATTTGAAGTTCGGCACACAAGTCGCAGTGGTAATTAAGAATGAATAGATCTGCAGGATCTAATATTATTGCTGAACAGAATCATAATATGATATTTCTTTTCATTTTTAAATAAATTTGGTCTTCGATTTCTTTTAAATAAAAGAAAGAAAAGCAGATAAAAACTAAAGTGATCAATGGATCACGTGAGACAGTGGACTATTGAGTTGCTTGCCGCGTGACCGCATCTAATCAACAATTCCACATTCCATGATACATGGCTGCTGATCCATTTGTTTGTACAAACTTGTAGATCTTTGGTATGATAATTAGAATCTTTTGTAGTGTTAGGTGCAGCTTGGAAGGAGAAAGTAAGTGCAGATATGGACTTCATGTGTACCTCGTTCTTAAAAGGACAATTTACATTTTTTTTTGTTGTGGGAGAAAAGGACAATTATATGTAGTCCTACAATCACTTCAAAAAAACATGTGATCGTACAAAATCTGGAATCTGAAAAGGACATGCAAGAAATGGATGACGGTAGCAGAACAGAGACAGAGAACCCCTGAAAATTGTGGCACTGATTCGCAAGAGGTATCTATGCGATTTTGGAAGAAACCTGCTAATAGTTTGAAGAAACTAAAAGGAAAATACCAATTGGTGACAACAATTTTCTTGGGGTTCATTCATACTTATACATAGAGGATACAAAGTACAAATACTTCAAATAAAAATACAAAAAGAAGAAAGCAATTTTAGAAATGAAGTAGCTGGTAATTATTTGAAGAAACTTGCAAGCAACAATTACAGGGGCAAAGATTGCCTTGTTAAATGGTGTCGGTAAGAGACTGCTGGAGCGTGTGAGAGAGATGGCGGCCAAGGACAGAATCTAGGTAGGCATGAAGGAGGGGGGGTAGGGGCACATGAATGGGGTAAAAGAAGAAGAATACAAGTCACAAGGACAGGGATAGGGGTCATGTGAGGGGGAGATGGTGCTTGTAATACACTGCTAGGTGTCCATTTATTTAACTCCAGGCAATTAAACCAAGGGTGAGCATGCAGTTTAGCCATAAACAGTCATCATCAGTGCCATATAGTATAACTAATGACGTGCAACTATTTGCAGGCTTGTGACTGAGGCAAAGGCAGGCAGAACACAAGACCATGCATGCTCTAGTCTACGCATGAAAAGAAGAGAAGGCACTTCCCTTGAGCTATAGCTCCGGAGAGTTGCACACAGCAATGGCCAATGGCTTGGATCAAAGACAGGATTTGATTGGGTGTTAGGACTAGAAGTTCTTTATTTACCTCCTTTGCTGTGGAACAAAGAAACCTGGACGTCAATTAATTCTGTTGGATCGGGACTTGCGCCTCCCCCTCGACCAGAGCGATTTGGATTGGAGGGTTTCTTTCCTGCATGGACACGAACAAGCTGTGTCCTCGTTTCAGACTGGGACTTGGCTTAAGAAATTGTGAAGCATCTTTTCCTGTCGAAAGAAAACAGTGCCAATGATTTGACAAGGCTAGATGTTACGTTCCCGATGGAACCAGCGAAGTTCATCCCTCCCATGCATGCTTGATGCTTGTGGAAAATGGTGAGACGGTCAAAACTCGAGACAGATAATGGTGCTGGGTGTTCAGTTAACAGTCTAATCATCATCTGTACCAGTAGTAGGAGTAATACTTAACTAATAACTAATGAGCATATCTAACTGAAACCGTACAAGTACATTATTTGATTCCAGACACTGTGCATCTCGTACAGCAAAGATTAGGCGTACACGGAATCATGGGTGTGTTTGGAACGTATACGTACCAAATCAAATAAATGAAGTGAAGGCAATGCATACTACTGACACCAAATCTAACAATATATAGAAGGAGCAAGAGAATTTAATTGATGTGGCTTAAGTAATGGATATAACTGGTAAACTGGCAAGCCTTTACTAGAGTAGATGGGTGGAAGTGCAACAGTAGATGCAGGCTCGCCTACGTGTTCCATTAGGCTTCAACTCTTCAGTAGAACAAGTATCTGCTACTCCAATGAAAAATCAAAGAAGTTGGTTGATTTCTTTTGTTTATCCGATCCTCTTCAGTTTCGAATAACTAAGGACCAGATTCCACATCCAAAACATGTTAATCAGGCAAGGTTTTATGATTTTGTTCAGAGGTAATCCGGTCTTCATTTGTTTACCCTTCGAAAAACGAAAAAATGAAAACCACAACAACATCTAGGCAAGATGAAAGAAAAGATGCTCATTGCCACCCGAAACTACATGTAATTTGAGTCTCGAAGAAAAAGAAATTAACCTGGCCAGGGCAAGCAGATCACAAAATAGAATTGCTTGACTTGTTTAATTAAGTTCAATTTCGAACTTGCGGAAATTTTGCAAAAGAGCACACTGGTCCATTGAGGGTGGTTTTTATTTTTAGGCTAGCTAAGAAGTTTTGACTGAGATTTTATTAGTTTGTTACACTGAACTAAATCCATGATTTGCAGGATACTTCCTCTAGGGGAGAAAATCCTGGATTGATCCCTTCTTTCTTGTTGCTTCATAAGAGTGAATCAATTTCATGAGCGAAGCCGAAGGGTGGGGACTCAAATCAACTAACACCATTAACAAACAAAATAGTGAATAGAGATATTAACCATCAGATCATATGTTTCTCTTTGTCGAAATAGGCAATCAATTTATGGGTTATGGAATAGATCAAAGTCGTGTTAGAAGAGTAATAATTCCACAGGTCCTTTCCGCTCTAATTAGATAAGGGGGTAAGGACCAGCTAAATTCTTACTATTTGATGTTTACAATATGGTTCTTTCTGATTACCAAGTTCAGTCAATTCTGTAGGGAACTCATGTCAAAAAAATTCTGTAGGGAACATTCATGGCTTACATCGATTTCCAGTTTCCGCCGGTGCCTGCAATAGCAACAAACCCGTATAAGGTCTGGTGAATCTTAGCAATAAAAAAGATGCTGAAAGCAAAAACCACCGAGTTGCAGATCATCAAATTAGGAGTGACAACTCACGATCCATTATGCACTAAACGTACATCATTATGGATTCATATATGGAGTGCAGAGTTGGTTTAGGGTCAAATCACACTTGAGCAGTTGAACCCACATCATAGTGATTAGTACATCAAGATAATTGTTCTCTAGACAACCATAATGGGAGCAGTGCCCTAGTTTTGAGGGTGGTGGAATTGAGCCCTTTGATTTCTTTCCGCCTTAGAAAGCACTTAGGCCGAAGATATACATATAATAATGGTCCTAAGTCCCAACCACCTTCTTCCCTCCCTTTTTATGTGATGTCATCGCCTTTTAATCATATGCAATATATATACCTTACTTGCTCACAATCAGCACCTCCAGCCTCCTTCCAAAAAAATTAGATTGTTAATCACTCCCAAGAAAAACTAGCTTTACTTTTCATTTTACTTCTATAGGGCTGAGAGAGACTTGCTTGTCCAAGGTACTAATTCACACAGCACGGAATGCAGGATCAGGATGACTAATCCTATTAGGCCTCAAATGCTCTTGCACTTGTGCTGTGGCAGTGGCACATCAAAAAGTTCCACTCCACCATTTTTATGAAGCTCAGCTACTGTTCTACATTGATTCTAAGACACAATGACCATACTTGTGCTCCATGTCATGAGTCATGATCACAATAAAAACAAATAAACGAATGTAATTTTCTTGAAGAACAAGGTGAGTGTCATGGTCAAATGACATCAAATAAGATAATGAAGCTGAAATCCAAAGTATAGTGCTACTTCCAAAACAAATATTTATGATGGTATCCTAGCATCTCAAAAGTAGAAAATAATTGCATCTACTGCAAACTACACCCAAGAAACTATGATCAAAGATCTACAGGCTTAAGCGAATTTTTACCACATTAAAGATAAAGAAATAAATACAAAGAGCAATTTCAAGTCATCTCATGTTTTATCAATTGACAGATGAACAAGATCAACAACAAACCATATTGATAGATATAACAGTAGTGCAAATTTTATATTACCAGAAGGAAAATATACTAAAAGAAGGCTGGGAAAATTTATACGTCTGTAAATGATAGGACATGCTCAATGTAATTTGAATGTAGAGAGATCATAGTTTTAGACCGCACTTTAACAATTGCACAGCTTGGGAGAAACGGAAAATCCCTCAAAGATATCGTAGTACTTACGACCTCCGTGTCAAAATACATGTCATTTTAGAATCTACAAAAACCAAATATTTTAACTATCGATATAGAAAAATTACCCACATCTACAATATTGAATTGATAATACTAGGTCCGTCATGAAACATACTTTAAAAATGTATACTTATTTTTATTTGAAGAAACATAGTTTCATAGAAACTAATGATCAAAGTGTAACCTTGGAGATTGTGTCAATGTTTAAAACGGCATGTATTGTGACATGGAGGGAGTACATTACAACAGTACTGAAATTATGACAGTATGTCAGGGTCAGAGAAAAAATCACAAAATTGAACTCAAGTAAGCTTGTTTTCCAATTTTATTGTTGACAAAGTTGTTATCGTTTTCTTTCTCATAGCATGGGCCTTACATCAATCCAATAACAACTAACCTTCTGTATTAATCCAGAGAATACACTACAGGTTTCCTAGATGCAGTATGGGACCAATTAAGCATAAGAAGGAATCAAAACCTTTACTACCTGCATCAGTAAATACAATGTCCTCTCAGAAGGGTGAAAATTGCCAAGCTTACCACTAGTCAGTTACGTCATTTTACACCTGAACCAATGACACCAAATTTTGGTAACTTATTACATATACTTCTAAGATTCGCACCTAGAGAACAGATTAGTGCATGTCTCAGATGGCAAATTACATTTATTATATGGTTCTTTAAGCATAATGTTCCAATTTCTAATCTGCACAAAAGAAGCTACAAAAACTAATAAAAAAATACAAGTTTGATGCATTTTTCCTCATTATCTTATGTGATACAGTATAAATATACCTCCAGAGGCCACGGAAAGATGCACTGAAATCACCAGATGGGTTCAGATCAGAAACATCCTAGCGGGTTTGATTCCATCCCAAACCAGCACCATGTTTGTTGACGGTAGGCTGTATAGGCTCTACAATACCCTTTCTGCTTTTACCAAGGGCCTCGCCCTAAACAAAATTGACAAAATGACAGAACATAAATAGGAAGGCCAAATATTTATTCTATAAAATAGAAACTTTATCAATGATTTTCCATGTGCTCCTAAAAGAACCTGATGCATGAAAAAAATCCTTCACCAAGTATTATAGTTATTAATTGCTTATTACTCTTGTTCAGAAAAAGTATAATAGCAGCAAGTGTCCAAGACAAATACTCGCCACAAAGGAGAAATAACTGCAGGCAATATGCAACCTTTATACTTGATATGTCAGCTACTGAGATTTGAGGGAACTGGTGTTTACACAAAACTATATACATAGTTTTTTTTTAAGATAGATATTTATTTTCTCACTCATTGTACTGCAGATATTCTGAAAGCAATTTCCCCCCAATATCCTAAAGTGCAAAGACAATTACCAAGTCCAACAGTGCAGATAAGATAGACACACACTTCCTTCCAGCCCATGTTCTCCATGATTCTCTTGGCAGACTTCAAACCACTGGAACACAAGTTCATATCTACTGATGCAGCTCCCATTGAATCCATGTCCTCATTTGTTTCCTCATATTCATCAGAATTGATGTCGTCCCTATGCTTCTGCCCAGGTTCTATCCCTAAGCCACAGTGTAGGATCCTTCTCACAGCAGCTCTGTCCCTATAAGTATTTATCTTATGCTCCTACAAATATTACAAAAATTTCAGAATATTGTTGATGTCAAGAACATCAGTACTGATGCTTTATGTTTTGTTATTTATGACAGAAATTAGAAATATAGTCATGGAAGGGAACAGTTCAACAAAAGCAGTACTTCAAAATAGCGTAGATAATAATTTCTGTAGACATTAGAGACATGGAATGATATAGCATTGTCCATGTATTTGGCACAACAATAACAAGTCGGGTGAATTCCTGACTATAGGATGCAAACTAGAGTTTCGAAGCAATAATATGCCAATCCAAAGCACTTTTCAAGCACTGCATTATCAACACCCAGAATCAGGGCTAAATAATGTACATAAGCCATAAAACTGCTGTAAGACAAAGTCGAAAAAGATATCAATACAATTTTATTTCTATGGAGAAGCGTCTCTTGCATAGAATACAAATAAATCAGTGCCTATCCACCCCTTGAGTTTAACTCTGGCTATTCACGCTGTGACCTAGGAGTAGTAGACAGAAAAGCCTCTATGATTTCTCTAGCTTTTGATTTTTCTTCTACACCTTTTACTATTGCTTTCGATCATATGGTACCCAATTCATCATGGTTACCAAACCAATAGGTTGCATAATTCAACACTCACTGAAATGATGAAAATAGCACAAAACTGAAACATTGTGAAAACCAACTTAAAGTCCCTGAAAAGGGAACAGAACATAGAAGGCACATAAATTCAACAGATGGGTTTGCCTTTCAATGAATTCTTGGAACAGAAACAGGATGGGCAATACTTCAGCAAATGGCAATGAACTAAATCATTTAAACCTTAACTTGCCTTGTCACTAGCAGCTGAAACACCTCTTCTGATAGAAGATTCATCAGCAACTTCAGACTGGCAATGTGCAGTTGACTGGTTGTGTAAATTGTTATCAGGGTTGGCATATATGTCAGGAAAACCCAATCTTTTGTTGGGTTCGAAGAGTCATATACTGATAAAGAGGCCAAGTATTTTCTGCTTTGGTTCCTTAACCTGTACAACTTCCCTGATAATGAGATAAGTGAGTACATGTAAGCAGTACATGGAGTTTAGGCCCCAAAATTGTCAACCAAAGAGCAGTAGAAATCTGTCTTTACAATACCGTTTTACCTTTTATAGTGGTATTTATTTTATTTATGATATTATATTCAAGTTTCAACAAAAGACAGGCTTGCTTATATTTGGAAGGAAAACCGACTATGTCTTGGTATCTAAAGAATGGTGCATATCTTGTCTTTCTGGAACCTATCCAAGTATACGGTCTTACCTGAGGCCACACGTACAAGATCAAGCTGAACTTCGTGCACAGGAGCAGTTCTTAGATGGCCACCATGAGTAGGCAGAGAAGGATGAAGCTTACTGGAACCCCTAGCTAAACGTCCCACAAGCCTAGCCATGGGCTGACCTTTGCTAACGAGTTGTGTGACCATATCCCAGTCCCACAGATCGATGCTCCAAAACAATGGCAGATCATCATTCACTCTATCTACTTGACCATACTAAGAAAGCCATTTCTCTTCTTCTGGGAAACATTATGCGAAATAAAATATTAGTCAGACTCACACATGAAACAACACACAAGATAATCATTAATATAATATGTGTCAGTGTTCAGCATTTCCTAAGGGCTTCCGCGACAATTGCCTTCAAAACAATAAATAAAATGAAGACCATAACATAATGGCCCCTCACCTTCCCTCAATCATGCACAGTCGTGAGCTTCTCAGTTTGCATTTAATCTTGTATTTGCTGTAGTGTACCATCATTCAGAGAGTCTGGCGCATTATCTGAAGCCAAGTTACTAAGTTTGTTCTCAACTGCCTCATTTTTGTCTTCCTCTGGTGACCACGAGTTCATTAGGGTTGACAGTACAAACTTCAGCACCTCAGAACACAAGAAAAAAGTGGAGAAAAAACAGCAATAATTCATACTAAGTTACTAACCAATTGTCCGTGAGCCTCTAGTGAATTTTCAGTATTGACCTCTATATTAGAGTATCCTGATAAATACATGTTGATTAATGTTTTCTCCATCCTGGTAAGAAAATAACAAAATCAAACGCAGAAATTCAGAGATCTGCACCAAAGATGTTTATCAAATAAGAGAGAGGCAATTCTTTATGCAAGAACCATTCTGATGGCAGTTGCTGTGGAAAATATCCGGTTCCAGTCCTGCTATTAAATGTGAAAAATGGTCACGCTATTTTTCCAATGCCAACTGTATAAAGAGTTCTCATTCCCATAACTTGTTTCCCAAAAAGGAGTCTGGCCCCTTTTCTATTAAAGAAACACAAAATATACAATTCTATAGATTAAAAGTCCCCTTTCACAAATTTATGTCATTGTTATGAAATCAAAGATGGCACGTTTATTTTTCAAATATTTCAAGAGAAAGATATAGATAATGAACAAATATGCCCTCAAAAGTTGCAGCATTATCGACTAATGAGACATACAAGAGCATCCCAGGAAACCTTGGTTAGCTTCATCACATGGATAATGTACTTTGGGTTCCTTGCCCTGTTTGTATAAGATTACAAAATTTACATAAGACAATGGAACATTTAGAAATTTGGATGAACCAATTGAAGTCGTAATTACCACATCTGATGTCCATAGCACGTAATCTCCATTCTCATAGATGTAGTACTGACCATCCTTGCTGCTGTAGTACCACCCTGCGATGGGGTCATGATAAAACCCAGTACTGAAAATGGTATATTTTCAAGTGAATATCAGAAGTAAAATTTAAAACATAACAATGCTAGGAACCAAGACTAAAACTGGAAGAAAAGAAGCAATACTTAGAAAGAAATGGATATGCTGAAGACTGAAGAGAAAAGGATACAGGAGAGGATTAGACAGAGAAGGCCTTCTGTATCTTGAATTGTATCTTAAGAATAAGTTGGCTTGGTACAACAAGAGAACAAAGAAAGATCAAGAACATTACAAGCTATTCGTGCTTAGTATTCTGCACTTACTCATTTGCCGTTCAAGAATGAAGTAGGTAAACTCTATATACCACTAGGAACAGATAAAAGGATGATTGCTTTTGCTCACTTAAAAAGGCCACCCGGGTGGTTATGATGATATCTTAAACTTGAAGCACAGTCCAAATGATTAACAGACCATTGTTTACACAAAATTAACACAGCAACATCCTCTTAAAACTCAGAGATCTCTCCACTCTCAACGTATGTAAGGAATGTGTAGTACGATAAGAACACCCTCGCCCTCTTCTTCTCTCACAAAAATTTCTAACATGAATAACCCTACATTCTCGTACTACTAATTACATGCATCATAAAAATACTTTCAGGCTGCACAGAACGCCCAGTTAACCACATCTGCAGGACCGACTCAACCACACACACACACCACCACCACCAATTAATTAGATAATAACAGAGTCAAGTACGGGTACAAGTAAAAACCACAACTGCGAGAGACAATTTAACCAAAACTTGTGTAGAATCACGAGTAGTGTGGGTTCAGGCAGCAATTCATATCCCCAAATTCGATAGTAACTTCCAACGCGTATCCATCACTAGTTACTACTACCCGTTCCCAAACGAAATGATCCTATTGCGCATCAACGTTCCCGGCTGCCAATACCATAAAATTCCATAACAGTATGGATTCGAGCGACAACAACCGGTCGCGACGCCCAAAGGCAAAGTATCGGAGATTTGGAAGAAGAAACTAAGCCGTAAGGGGGGCAAGAGGGGGAACCTGGCGTGGTAGTAGAGCTGGGAGTCGGCGTCCCACACGAACCCAGCGCCGCCCTCCGACCCGGCGTCGCCGCGGCCCCGTCCATCGCCGCCGCTCGCCGGAGGAGCACCGGGAACTGGATTCGAGACGGCGCGCTTCCCCAGCGTTTTCGTCGGAGTGGTTTAATGGGCCGAACGAAATGGAGCTGAAGGATAAGCAAAGTTTGTCTGGTCTCGTGGGCCTCTTTGATATGGGCTAGACTTGGAAGTAGAGCTTCGAGGGGCCCGGGCCGCACGAACAATCCGATAGCCCGTTAGGTGGACCGGCCCATCAAACTGAGCGTGCAGCCCAGCCGGCCCAGTGTCCTCTGCCTGGAATAAATAATTTAACGGTTAAATTCCCTGCAAAGTTGAAAAAAATATCCCTGTGTCTATGATATGCGAGCCATCCTGTGTCTATGACATATGGGCCTTAGGAGCTTATAAGAGTTTAAGTTTTCTTTTTGTAAAGACATATAAGAATTCACCCCAAAATTTCATGGTGCTCCTACTGGAGTGAACACAGGATCTCCTCTGCTGCTATTCCCGCATTCGTATACCAACTAAGCAAGCCAGTGCCGCGTAAGAAGGAAACTAACTTCAACTTCTGTTTTGTGCGAAGCGGATGAAAAAGAAAGCGTGCAAGTAGCAAGCTAGGGAGCCAAAAGTCCGAGACATTTGATTACAATGGTATTGTGCTTCTAATTGAAGTGTTAATATCATAACGATTCATACGTGCAAGTAACTCTACCTAGAAAGCGCGGCCTCGAAAAAAAAACTCTACCTAGAAAGCGTTGAGGAGATTAATTTTATCCTTTTTCCATACATTACAACGTCAATCAACTTTGATATATCCATGATTATTTTACAACCTAGACTTTAGACAAAAGACAAATAAATCATCTTATGTTGTTGCTTTTGTGCCTCAGTGTAGTCATGCTCCAAAGTTCATGATCAGTTCTCGGAACACTTCAACACTATTTGAAAAATCCGAAAAAAGATGAAAGTGTCCAAGGATCAATGGAAGACTATTTGGTGTAACAAAATACTGGGGGGACAAAACGAAACGAAGTGCTCATAAAACAGTCGAATACTAGTGGTGAGACAATAAAATTAATAATACATTCAAAATACCGGAACAATTCGCAACGATTAGTGAATAGACTATAGTGGAACAAAAATTTAGTGTTCATGGAACAAATCATGGATGTTGCAAACCAACAGGAAAATGCACATGGAACAATTCTTCACGAGCAAATTTAAGAATTAGTGGAAAAAGATCAAAGTTACTTATGGAACAATTGAGACCATTGACGAAACAAAACAGTATATCGCAAGAAACTGAAAATGGTCTATATTGTAACACCAAAAATATTCGAACAAATTGAAGTTGTTACAGGGTATCTTAGGATTATATTGGATAAAAAATAAAAAATAGCAAAACATATACAAGTGCTTATGGAGGTATTCGGAAGCCTATTAGTGAAAGAATGAAAGAGACTGAAAAATGAAAGAAATAGAAATAGAAAAAGAAAAAGAAACTACACACTAAAATGTAGAAAGAAAAAGAGAAGAAAAAAGAAACTACCCACTAAAAAAAGAAAGAAAGGAAAAACACACACTAAAATGCTCTCGTGTAGGCTTACCACTTTAGCAGGACAACCTGCTAGAAGCTACGGCCCAGTGGCCCAGGCACGTACATCAAACTGATCAAAGTCCAGTGCTGGAAATATAAAAGTCTGTCCAAGCCCACTTACGCGGTTACGCTATCTGTACGTGACGGATAATGGGCCGCGACGCCACCGTAGGCCCACGGTACCGAACAAAACCCAGCTTGCAGGGCTTTATTTGGAAGTAGACTTATGGGCCGAAATGTTTAGGCCTAACTTTTCTTATGGGCTCGTGTTTGGCAAAATAGCAAATTTGTGATCTTTCCCTTCAAAAAATTGGTGATCCACCATAAAAAGAAGAGCAAATTGGTGATCTCCTTCTTTAAAAAAAGGGAATTTTTTTTGAAAGGAGAGAAATTTGAAAATTAAGAATAATATTCTTACAACCATGCAAGTGAAATTCCGACACGCAGAAAGAAATTCCACCATGCATAACATCACAACATAACTCTCTCCTAGCTAACTGAGCTAAAGCATGAACAACCTGCTTGCCATCTCTTTTGATGTGTTGAACTTTGATGCCAGGTAGTAAGCGCATCAAGTAGTGAGCCTCCTTGATAATCAAGGCCAGGTAGTAAGCGCATCAAGTAGTGAGCCTCCTTGATAATCAAGGCCAGAGACGAGCAATCCACATTGGCATCCTCAAGAACTCTAGTAACAGCTAAACAATCTGATTCAATGATAAGCAAATTATTTAGTTGAGAAACCAACGGTTTGAGAGTAGCGGTCTATGCAAGCAGTTCAGCTTTTTTCACCGAAGAGCACACTTGGATAATCTCCCAAGCTGATAAGATAATTTCACCTTTGCGATTCCGAATAACCATGCCTAGACCTGAAAGCCTCGAATTCCTTTCATAAATAGCATCAACATTTACTTTGACCCACCGCATTAGAGAGCGATGCCAAGAAATATCAGGAGCGGGACCAGATTTATGATGGTGATGTTTACTAAAGGAAAATGCAAATTGGTGAGGCGAAAACGACTAATAACTCAATCTAATGGATGTGTGGCGCTAACCTTGCAGAGGTGTTGGTTCTTTTTGTGTGGAGATGCAAATAAATCAGACAAAAAGGCAGGGATAGTTAGCGAGAAAAGGAGGAGCGCATAGAGGACGGTGTGACTGGGTGAACGTGGAACACGAATGGCAAATGAACGCTGCCCAGATGCCTCGTGAACCTTCTTTCCCTTGTTCTTTTCTTCAGAAAAAAGAAAAGGAGGCCAATGGGTGTACGTGGTCGTGAGGACATGCGAAGCTGCTAGCTCCGTTGGTTTCGTGGCATTGCCGCTTCCTTCAATTCCCTCAGAGACAGGGCAATTATCCAGCAACAAGTGCAAAACTGGAGGCCATCTCAAGGATCAAGCCAGGTCAAAAGCAGAACAAGTTTGTCCCTCCTCTCTCCAAAGCTGGTTGCGCACTGACATACGATGGCCTTGATCTTCAGATTGCTCATTGCTCAAGAGCAAATCGATTAACAAAATACCGCCGGTGAAACGATGGATTCTTCCTTGTTGCGAACAATGTCCACACCTAGTTAATTACCTCCCGTGGAGAGAACTGGGCTGGAGCTAGCATGCGAGATGCAGCTGCAGGCTTGCAGCCTAAGTGCCCAGACATGGAGACGCCGCCGGTGCTGTTGCATGTTCACGTACGTAACTTACGTGTTCTTCAGCTTGAAGGCAACCTTCAACAGGTCAAGTCTTCAGGAGCCCTGGAATCGCCGGCAACGACGCGTCGTACCGGGCAGGCTGCAGGCATCGACCAGTGAAGATCCAAAAGTTCGGAGCTGTCTGTCTGTGTCGCCCTCGAACTAGCTAGCTAGGAGCTTCTGGATTATTGGAGAAGCGAGAGCTTTGCGTGCATTGGACGCGCTCTAGCTCGAGCTCGACGGTTCTAGACTTGTGGCCAGTGTGACTGTCATAAGAGCTGTCGCGGCTGCGGCCTGCATCTGCAAGTGTGGTCCTCTCTCTCTTGCGCGCACGTGCGAGGTATGCTTCCTCATCAACACCAGTTAGAGGTCAGGTTGTTGTGCGAGCCACGAGCCACAAGGCCACAGTGGAAGCCAGGAAGTTGCTCGGTCGATCGCAGTGGAAGTTGCTGCCTTGCAGAGGCGATGTGCTATGTGGAGTACTTTTTATGTGTGTATATAGGCCGAGGGAGATGACGACGTACGCATGGTCACCGCCTACAAACAGGACAGTGATCCAAAGGCTTACAGGCTTCCAGCTGCTACCGTAGGCTCCAGGTATGTATAACGTGCGCATGCGGACCTACGCCATTAGAACAGACTAGACCACACTAGCATGGTCGCTGGATCATGTATGGCCACTTTTGTCTTGCTGTCTACAAAGGAGATTCCACTAGAATCTCAACAATTTTCTACCCTGCTCCATCTGCAGCATTTTTCCCACTTAGTGCGCTGCACTGCCCTCAGGAGGTTCTCTCGGATCCATACTTGGTTAGCCAAACGCAACGTACCATGTTAACTATGCATGCCTCCGGACGAATCACAGCTGGTCTGCTCCGTTGCCGTTGTGTGGCTTGTGGCATGCAGGCCAATGCTACTGGAGACAGAACAGAGAAGAAACAGAGGAGCGCTCACTGTGCCAGTGCCACGACGAAATAAACGATAGAATGGACTGCTGTGTATCAGTAGACCGGTAAACCTCGGGCCTTTTCGGCGATTTCTACGAACAACGAACAGGTGTCTCGGATCGGATAGTGACGCATAGCATAGGACGGTGACATGAACACAGGAACACCTGTCACACCTAGAGCTAGGGCAGTTGTAAACCATTGCCCATGCCCGCTACACCGGCCATGGATAGATCTTGACGAGCATGCATGCATGCGGACGTGCGTGCTGCCAGCCAGCCGCGGACGTACGTTTCGCGCGTCGCATGCTTCTCAAGTCAAGCGGCGACCTGACGAACGTCCACATGCCCTAACAGACACGTAGCACGTACATACCGCTGCACGTCTTCGTCATCTAGGCAGGTAAAGGTCGGTGATGCACACGTACGGAGGCCGCGTGGTGGCGCCATGGCTGCCATGCGCCGGGCCTACTTATCCGGTTCAGTTTTGCACCCGTGGAATTTCTTGATAGGATATTGACTGCGTGAGGATACTGGATACGTACACTTTTACCGCAGCACGATCTTAGCTACGTGCGTGTCATTGTCGGAAGGTCGGTGCAAGGGAATAAATTAGAGCGGGACAGTCGGCATGTTCGCATGTCAAAACTCACACGGTTTTGGTCATTTCGATCTACTCGTGGCGTCTTACCCATTTGGTTACAGTAATCTAGGCTCATGCACGTCACTGATTGGCCATTTGACTCTTGCATGGACGGTCTCGCGGTACGTGCGATTACGCGACTTGCACCGACCATGAGCATGCACGAGGGACATGCACCCCGATCCATCCAAGGATCACAAATAAGTGTACTCTTACTAGAAGAGACATCTTCTCTATATCTTCAGAAGATTTCTTTCAAAAAATATAAAATAATTTTTCGTTGGTCCTGTCTTCTTTCCAAAAAAAAAGTGGAGGGCCCACCACACTACTTCCCTCGACCCTTTACCACGGAAGTCACTAAAGATGAGACTAACCATGATAAGGGTATAGGGCATTGATTAGCTTGGAGGATTAAGGGGAATAGATTCGGGTAGTGGAGGTCGGCCACTGAGATTTTGCCAAAGTCCGATCTAGCTTCGCCACGTCGACCGGGTGTTGATTGAATAGTAACTGCTGTGCAACGTTTTGGTTACAGCTGCACCTCTCAAGCGCATATCTCATCTCAACTGCCAACGACCAGCTTCGGTCTCAACGGGCCCATGCTTCCCGAATAGTGGCGGAGAAGAAGGGGAGGGGCTCCTCTGGAAAGGCCTGGACGGCAGGGTTTGGTGTGTGTTTAGTAAATAAAAGTTAATTAAACACCGTGGGCCTAGTTAACGTACAAGTTACGCAGGGTAGCGGGCGCCACGTGAGCTGGGGAGCCTCCGAGGACACGTGCCCTCCGCGCACACGTCCCAGTGGGCGTGGCATGCCGACCTCGTTCCAGTAGGCCCACCTGACCTGACGCGCCTCCGCACTCCGGCTGCCACCCTGGAGCCCCGAGTTTAATTTCCAATTACTGTGGATGATTATCTGCTTAACCGGCACTCTGCCAAGTCCACGATCATGGGACTGACGCCGACGGGAACTGTTCCCTGGCACGCGACAGAGCCCAATCAACACGAATTTGCACACATATATACGTCGGTATATGGCATGATACACCTATACATGGATGTGCATCAATCAAGAGAAATTAAGGGGATTCAATACGATGCCTTACTTACGCAGCAGAATCTCAGGAGCACAATAATTTCCATGATATATATCGGTTACTAAGTAAGAGAATCATACGCAATCAGCTATTGATTGCTCAAGATCTGCGATCTTAAATAGTAAAATACCCAATATCGCCCGAGGGAAAATTGGATACCTTGCAGCTGTAATCCCAGCAAGAAAAGGGACAGAGAGAGGATAATTAGCACTATCGGATTGCACAGTATCAAAATTATCCATGTTAGAGATGGATTTCCAAATATAAAACCACTAAAAGGGTGAAGTAATTAGCCTGCGAAGCTTCGCCATACACGATTAGGGCGGTGGAGGGTCACAGCTTCCATGTAACTATCGCCAAGAACAATAATTCCATAAATGTATCAAAAGAAAATTTACCCAAAAAATAACCAAAAGAAAATTTCCATTGGAGGAGGAAGCTTTCCATGCGGGCCACACCAAACCCCTCTATAAATTGCGCGCCAATGGGAAGCCGATTTTCACACCAAAGCACCGAGCTTAGCAAGCCAACAGAGAAGCAAACCAGAACCTGTCGAAGCCTCTGTTCCAAACAGCGAGAGCGAAGCAAGCCGACCTCGATCGCCATGGCTCCCAACCTCAGCAAGGTGACGGCCGACGACCTGCTCGGCGACGTCGCGGTGGACGGCCTCAAGCCGGCGCGCTTCACCCTCAAGGGCAAGAACCTCACCGTGGACGGCCACCCGTTCCTCCTCAACGTCCCGGCCAACGTCCGCCTCACCCCGGCCTCGACCCTTGTGTCCGGCACCGACGCGCCCGCCGACGACGGCAGCTTCCTCGGCTTCGACTCGCCGGCGGCCAAGAGCCGGCACGTGGCGCCCATCGGCAAGCTGGTGGACACGAAGTTCATGAGCATCTTCCGCTTCAAGGTGTGGTGGACGACCCACTGGGTGGGCAGCAACGGCAGGGACGTCGAGAACGAGACCCAGATGATGATCCTCGACCGGACGGCTGACCGTCCCTACGTGCTCCTCCTCCCCATCGTCGAGGGCGCCTTCCGCGCCTGCCTCGAGTCCGGCAAGGTGGAGGACTACGTCGACGTCTGCGTCGAGAGCGGCTCGTCGGCGGTGACGGGCTCCGTGTTCCGGAGCGCCGTGTACCTGCACGCCGGGGACGACCCGTTCGAGCTAGTGAAGGAGGCCACGAAGGTGGTCCGCGCCCACCTCGGCACGTTCCGGCTGCTGGAAGAGAAGACGCCGCCACCGATCGTGGACAAGTTTGGGTGGTGCACGTGGGACGCCTTTTATCTCAAGGTGCACCCGGCAGGCGTGTGGGAGGGCGTGCGGCGGCTGGCGGAGGGCGGGTGCCCGCCGGGGCTGGTGCTCATCGACGACGGCTGGCAGTCCATCTGCCACGACGAGGACGACCCCGCCAGCGGCGCCGAGGGCATCAACCGGACGGCGGCCGGCGAGCAGATGCCGTGCCGGCTGATCAAGTTCGAGGAGAACCACAAGTTCAGGGACTACAAGGGCGGCCTGGGCGGGTTCGTGCGGGACATGAAGGCGGCGTTTCCGACGGTGGAGCAGGTGTACGTGTGGCACGCGCTGTGCGGGTACTGGGGCGGTCTCCGGCCCGGCACGTCGGGGCTTCCGCCGACGAAGGTCGTCGCGCCGAGGCTCTCGCCGGGGCTGCAGCGCACCATGGAGGACCTCGCCGTCGACAAGATCGTCAACAACGGCGTCGGGCTCGTCGACCCGCAGCGCGCACACGAGCTCTACGAGGGACTCCACTCGCACCTCCAGGCATCCGGCATCGACGGCGTCAAGGTCGACGTCATACATGTAAGTCCTCTTCCGTTGATTTGTCTTATATGCATTAGCACTTGCTTAGGTAGTTGTATACAGCTCTAGTAACGGACCGCAAAAACAACTACCTAAGCGGTGCACGTGATGGTTCTCGAGGTTTCCGGATGAACCGGGAACAGAGTATTGCTTTTGCGGTCTGAAATGGCATCCACTACAGAACAGAGTGCTTATCTCTTGCACTGGTTTGATAGTATTCTTGGCGAAAAAACCGGGTTTGATAGAAAATGTTCGCACACTTGCAATCTTCTACCCAAATCCGCACGTCAATTCAAATATTTACTAGGTGACAATTCCGGAGGCTACCCTTTTCTACTTTTTTCTGAAGACCATTTAATGTTTTGCAAGTGACATGAATGGTAGGATATATACAAGTATTTGACATTTGGCACCACGTCGGTTTCTTGCGCCCTGACACATTGTTGTGTTTAGAACCAGAGAATGCCTTTTGCTGTGACCGGTAAAATGTTAGTAAAAAACCATGATTTTGACAGTGTTTGACTTGACATGCAGCTGCTGGAGATGCTGTGCGAGGAGTACGGCGGACGTGTGGAACTTGCCAAGGCCTACTTCCGCGGGCTGACGGAGTCGGTGCGGCGCCACTTCGGCGGCAACGGCGTTATAGCGAGCATGGAGCACTGCAACGACTTCATGCTGCTGGGCACGGAGGCGGTGGCGCTGGGCCGCGTCGGCGACGACTTCTGGTGCACGGACCCCTCCGGCGACCCCAACGGCACCTTCTGGCTGCAGGGCTGCCACATGGTGCACTGCGCCTACAACTCCCTCTGGATGGGCAGCTTCATCCACCCTGACTGGGACATGTTCCAGTCCACGCACCCCTGCGCCGCCTTCCACGCCGCCTCCCGCGCCATCTCCGGCGGGCCCGTCTACGTCAGCGACTCCGTCGGGAGTCACGACTTCGCGCTCCTCCGCCGCCTCGCCCTCCCGGACGGCACCATCCTCCGCTGCGAGCACTACGCGCTCCCCACCCGCGACTGCCTCTTCCGTGACCCGCTCCACGACGGCGAGACCATGCTCAAGATCTGGAACGTCAACAGGTTCTCCGGCGTCCTCGGCGCCTTCAACTGCCAGGGTGGGGGGTGGAGCCCCGAGGCGCGTAGGAACAAGTGTGCGTCGCAGTTCTCTGTCCCCGTGACGGCGCGCGCCGGGCCGGCCGACATCGAGTGGAAGAGCGGCAAGAGCCACCCCGTCACCGTCAAGGGCGTCGCCCAGTTCGCCGTGTACTTCGTCGAGGCCAAGAAGCTCGAGCTGCTGCTCCCGGAGGAGGAGGTGGAGCTCACGCTCGAGCCATTCAACTACGAGCTCCTCGTCATGGCCCCCGTGAGAGTCATCGCGCCGGAGAGATCCATCCGGTTCGCGCCTATCGGGCTCGCCAACATGCTCAACACCGGCGGCGCGGTGCAGGCCTTCGAGACCACCAAGGGCACCAACGGCGACGTGACTGCGGAGGTGGCCGTGAAGGGCGCCGGGGAGATGGTGGCGTACTCGTCGGCGAGGCCCAGGCGGTGCAAGGTGGACGGCCAGGATGCGGAATTCGCGTACAAAGACGGCATGGTCACCGTCGACGTGCCGTGGTCCGGCTCGTCGTCCAAGCTGTGTCGCGTCGAGTATGTCTATTGAGTTCCTGGACTGTCCTGGTATTTTACCTTAGGTCGAAATAATTAGTCGGAGCTCCAAAGTTGGTAGCTCTTATGGTTTCAGTTTGTTTTTTGCTTTTATCTTGTAAAGGATTTCGTCTATTTAATCTGAATCAAAGAATTTTGAGTTTTGGTTTTGTTATTTGCTAGTAGTTATTTACATGGTTACTTGGTTTGTATGGATTGCTCCAAGTCTTGAGAAGCATCACGCAAACTGACGCTGCTTGCCCTGCCTTTCCACAACCAAGGTCTCTTTGATTTAGAGGTCGTTACTTCTGAGTCTACTAAAGAATTATTATTTCTCTATCTATGGAGTTATATAGCTATGAAGTCTGAATTACCATCAAACAACCATATAATGTTAAGATCTAGAAATTGTTCAGCTTAGCAATTGCACAGCTTTTAGACTAAATTATATGTAATTTTTAAAGTATGTAACTATTTAATTAACTGTTAGATAAAAAACCAACGATCAAGATCATCGACTTAGAAATTTTAGAAATAACAATTTCTCAGTCGACTGAGAAATAAATAATATTAAATTTTAAATAAAATTTGCATGATTTTAATTCTTAAAAAAATTTCATACCGAGATTATTTGATTCGTAGGATTAAGAAGCCTTGGGAATTTCCTATGGATCACTTTGCATTCACTTTAAAAGGAAAATTTCATTAAACCCAACCACTTGAAATTTTCCTTTTTTATCACAATTAAACATGCACCAATCACTGTTTTTCAGTGGTGTAGCGAAACAAGTAGTTATTCCTGCGTAGCATACAACGTGCCATGGCATCAAATTCGTATGTTTTTCTAATTTTCATATTTTCAAAATCTCGTGAATCAAAGAGGCCCTTAGAATAACCATATGAGTCAAGTCTGATTGTCTCAACAATGGCTTAGTCTTGGAAATGGCCGAGAGATATCACCATGCTCCGGAGTAAATCTACGACAATAGACAACAATATCATATCTTCTTCTTCTTCGTCTTCAAAATTCTCGTTCATGAATAATTCAAAAAAGGGGGGACCGTGGCATGGCGCCACCGGCAAGGAGCACGGACGGGAAGCTAGTTGGGACCCGTAGCTGGAGGAGGGCGCGTTGGTCCCTTAACTTAAGAAAAATATTTTTAAAATCATTAGTTATTTAGGATCATGGATCCTAGTAGTTGATAGTGCATTCAAATACCATTTGTTATTCAGACTTGTTGAGTACCTTCTATACTCATCCTCTATATAAACCTCCTTTGTTAGATTACGAGTCAGTAGAGCGAAGAGCTAAGTATCCGGATGTGCCAAAGGAAGAGATGGAGAAGCAAACACCAGATGAAGGGGAGACAAGAGTCAATTGCTACTTTGACTTCAGTGAGACAAGCGATACCGAGCAGTTGTGAAACAAGACATAGCATAAGATCGTTGGTCATAGATGTAGAAATAATCCTTTGTTGTCTAGGTTATTCTGGTTTTTTACTTTTTACAAGTTTGGCTCGTGTGTCTCTTACATTGTTTTATCATATGTAAATTGGAACCTTTGTACTTTTGTTGGTATGTAATATAAGTATGTATTATATCAATAAGCCACGATAATGCTTCTATCGTACTATTTTGATGGCCATATTGTTAGTGAAAACATAATTTCACCTGTAATAAGCCAAAGACTAGCACGCTCAACATGCAATAGCGTGCAAGATCACCACATAAGCCAATGGTGAATCTGTTAATGATAAACTTTAGCAGATGTTGTTAAAACCTAGAGGATGAATAGATCATTATTGTTCTTTTGCACGGGGAAGATATTTACCCACAAATTAGTATCACCAAAGCAATCACCAATAGTATGATTTGATACGTCTTGTACATGCATTTAGTTGTCCCTGTGGAAAAATCGCTTAGTTAAATTATGCATTAGAATCGGTCTAAATTGTAAAGGTTTTTAAATTGCTTATTTACCCCATCCTCTAAGCGACATCTCAGGTCCTTTCAATAACATAACACTTGCTATATCTAAGAGATCACTAGAGCTAAAAAGTGAGGTTAGATTGAGTCTCTGTATATACCTCCCTTATGACCAAGGCAGCTAGTTATTCAAAAAAACCAGACAAAAGTAAATATGAAGCAAATGTTATTTTCCATATCAACAAGTACAACAGTCTTATCCACATTGAAAATGAATATTCAGATGATGATAAGAACAAGTAGCCCATTATTTCAAATCTTCCGTAGAAAACCAATCTAAATAGTTTCATTGAATGGTATTTTTGTTTCATATATCTGTGTTCCACCACCGCAATCATTTCGTTCAAAGTTCAATCTTTAAAACATTCGTCTAGCCTATAAATAAACAGTGAACGATTCTCTCCCAAGAAACAAGAACATAAACATGAATTCACCTAAAAAGGCCCTCGATGTAAGGAAGGCCAATCCTCTGATATATTTTTTAATTTAAAAGATCGCCTTACATTTTACCAAAAAAACACATTTGAACCAACCAACTTATTACCAAAACTCAAAATTGCCTACTTCCAAAATACAAAGTTTCTAAAGAAAGATTCTCCCTCGATATGTCTCTCCCTCCAAAATAAAAACAGGACAAGAGGAAGATAAGGCCCAAATAATCATATCAGGGAAAACAAAGCCCAGCACGCATATCAGTCGGCGATCAAACTAACCACGCAACCGCTACGCGAAAACCCAAACCCACACGATTCAGGCCCAATAAAGGAAAGAGAAGCAGGAGGAGGAGCAAGCCAACCCCAACGAACTCACTCCGTCACTCGCCGTGCCGTGCCGTGCCGTCTCGTCTCCCCGTCCCTTCTCAGTTCCTCCTCCTCCTCCGCCCACCACGCCATCGTCTCCCACCTCCCCTGCTTCCCACCACACGCTGCCCCGGCGCCCACCGCTCCCGCCCCCGCCGCCGACGAGGCGAGCCTACCCGATGAACACGTCGCAGTTCATGGACAAGCAGATCCTCGGCCTCGCCGCCTCCGCCTCCCCCTCGTCCTCCTCCCTCCCCGGCGGGGCCGGCGCGGGGGAGCTCCTCGATCTGATTGGCCCCGACCCGCAGGAGGAGAGCGAGGACCGCCTCCGCAGCCGCCGCCGCCACCACAGCACCAACGGCACCGCCGACGACGTGCTGCCCAGCTACGACTTCCAGACCATCCGCGCCACCGCCCCTGCCCCCGCGCCGGCCTCGTGGGGGTCCCTCGACTCCAACTCCAAGGCTGCCTCCGCCTCGTCCCCCTACAACCTTAAGGTACCTTTCTTTTTGGGCCGGAGGTTCTTGCTCCCTCCATTAGATCTCTCGATCTAGCTGCGATTCATGTACTTGCCTCCCAATTCGATCGCAAAAAAATAAAAATAAAATCCAATTTTTGTGTTACAAAATTTACGAAGGCGCCTAGTTGGTAGGAGAAAACTCACATAGCTCGTAAGCGCTGCGCTGCTGTCATGTAGAATTGCTGGGTAATATGCTCAATAAGTTTATGCTTCTCTGCTGGACAAAAGATACACGGGGACTACACGATGGGGTTTTATTTTGGATACTGCTAGTTGCTACTCTTAAATTTTGTGACCATGCTAGTTTAACGTATAGGATGGGCTGGAAAAGCTTTGCTATGTCGTGTGGTTGGTATCTACTGAGCACAGCCGAATGATTTTCATAACTGCGTTTGCTCATTTGTCCACCCATCTACAAGTTTCTTTGCACTACTGCGAAACATAGATCAGTGAATCTGTAATATGTGCCATGTGTCGATGCTTCTCTATTGGTCGAGTAATGAAACTATTCCCGTGTAGATTTTTACATTAAGTTCTCTTTGCATGCTGCTAGCTTTCTTTCCTCCACCCATCTACAAGTTTCTTTGCACTATCCTGAAACATAGCTCAGTGAATTTGTAATATGTGTCATATGTAGATGCTTATTTGTTGGAGAAACAATCAGTGAGACTAAACTCATGTAGAGCTTTACATTAAATTCTCTTTGCATGCTGTTAGCTGCCGATACATTTGTGCTGTGAAACTTATGCTGAGATATTATTTTATCAGAGGCTACCCAGAAATTTGTGCTAACAATTACATTGTGTAATCTTGCCTGTGACTGATTTGAATTGAGCACATCAGATATCCTAATGGTACGCATTTACCCCATGGAGCATGTACAAGTTCATTTGCAATCTTGTGAGTCATAGTTCGTTGAATTTATAGCGCTTAATTCGTTAGTGTCATATAACCTGCACTGGCTGCAGCTAACTATTGATGTAACAGTATATAGATATTTTATCTTTTTTAGGCATCCATTGGTTTTGTTAATTGCATGGAATGAACTATTCATGATTCATAGTTGTATTTGATAATCAATACTATCCTTTATCACATGAAATTATGAATAGCATATTTACGAATTTTCTTCTGATGTGAAGAGTGCTGGTACATTGGAGAATCATGGGCTGAAGAAAGTTAGTCATGAGGAGGAAAGGAGTAACTTTGGAATGGTTACTATGGCAGATATTGATCGGACCATGAAGAAGTATTCTGATAACCTGTTGCATGCACTGGAAGGTGTAAGCTCACGGCTTTCACAGCTGGAGGGCAGAACGCACCATCTTGAAAATTCTGTTGATGAGTTCAAGCTAGCAATTGGCAATTATAATGGCAGCACTGACGGAAAACTGAGGCAACTTGAGAACATGCTGAGGGAGGTATGCTTCGTTTAACTCTCCTGGTCCCTCCCTCTGATAGATGTTACAGTGATTGTGCTTGATAAGCATTGCAGCTGATGCCATATTGAAATAAGTTTTTGTGATGGGAGGAAAACATTTATACTCCTTAGATTTGTACATAATCATATTTTCCTGTCTCATATGTGGTAGTGCTACAATTCCTTACTGCTTATCTTCTCCAATATAAGATTTGCATGTCATTCACAGTGGATTGTCCTGTTCCTCATATTTATTGCAGTAATTCTGGCTCTTCCTGCATCAAAGTCATCTTTTCGTGGCGGCCGATAGGGATTTAGCATGACAGTATACCTATGACAATTCTGCTAATTTGACTTTTTCTTGTATGTCACTGTTCTTATTAGTGTGCTATGTAATTGTTGGCAGTACGTAGGTCATAGTGCTGTGCTAGCTCACCACTGTCATTGTTGACAACAGATGTGCCATGCTATACCTGAACTCATAAGTTGAAAATTATTATATATACTCATCTTAGGATTTGTATTAGTGCCTCAATTGAGCAGCATATAGTGAAGTAGTTAACTGTACATTTGTTAATTTGGACGCCTAGACCTATTTGGTGACACGTAAATAAGATGTTTTGGTGGCTTCCTCTTCTTAGATGCATAGTCACATCTCAGACTCCTTTAGATTCTTTTCCTTTTTAACTGTGCATTCACGTTGCATGGTTCATCTTTGCTCAGGATGATACACAGTCACCTTTTATGTAATTACCATTCATGGGATTATTTTTCTAGTATTACTACTGTTGTATAAATGTCTTGTTGTGTGAAACAAAATAGGAAGTACCAATTAAGTGCTTACAAACAGTAATTCTGTTGGTACGTGGTACTGCTACGAGTACCTTAGCTATGAGGGTATTTTTGCTATAATTTTTGGATTACTATATGCAGGTCCAAGTAGGTGTCCAGATTATGCGTGACAAGCAGGAAATTGTTGAAACACAGCTCCATCTTGCAAAGCTGCAGACACCAAAAACTGAGACCCAGTCATCAGAAAATAGTGGGGCTGGACAGGCAGACTCACGGCAGCAGTCAGTGGCTCCACAGCAGGCAGCCATTCAGCAGCAACATCATGTCCTGACCCCTTCCCAACCACAAGCATTTCCTGCCCTTCCCGCTCCAAACGCGCCGCCTCCAGCTCCAACGCTTCAAAGTCAGCCTCCATCGCAGTTTCCAGGCCATTCACCGCATTCACAGGTGCCATCAGTCCGACCTGTTGCAGCAGTTCCCTCAGTGCCAGCTTTACCACGGGATCCCTACTACACGCCATCTGCTCAGCCATCCGAAGCCATGCACCAGCAGTATCAAGCCCCTCCAGTTCCACAGCCACAGGCGCCTCCAGCACCACCACAGCAGTATCAAGCCCCTCCAGTTCCACAGCCACAGGCGCCTCCAGCACCCCCGCAGCAGTATCAATCCCAATCACAGTATCCTCAATATTCACAACAACCTCAGTCTGGAAATGTTAATCCTTCAAGTCCACTTGCACCTCCTGCACCCCAGCAGACAGAAGAAACCATGCCATATGTGCCTCCTCAGAGCTATCCACCAAATGTTCGCCCTCCTTCACCTTATATGCCGCCACCTAGTGGACCAGCCCCTCCTTTCTATGGACAGAATCCTAGCATGTATGAACCTCCTGCAATCAGGCCTAACTCTGGGCCACCACCATCCTATGGGGCCAATAGTTACGGGCCACAGGGAGGAAGTGGTTTCTCTGAATCATATGGTTACACTGGATCTCCTTCTCACCGCAGCAATGCTGGAATGAAGTCGACGCCTTTTGCTCCCTCAGGGCCGTCATCTGGGGGAAGTGGCAGCAGCTATGGCAGGCTCCCCACGGCTCAAATACTACCACAAGCAGTGCCGGTCAGTTCCAGCCCAACTGGTTCTTCAGGCAACAGGGTGCAGCTTGACGATATAGTCGAGAAGGTTGCAACGATGGGATTCTCAAGAGAGCAAGTTAGGGCAACTGTGCGGAGGCTGACCGAGAACGGGCAGAATGTAGATCTGAACGTGGTGCTTGACAAGTTGATGAACGACAGCGATATCCAGCCCCAGAAAGGTTGGTATGGGCGATAAGTGATGAATGACAGCGATGTCCAGCCGCATGACATTACCATTCCCCACAGTTTGTGTATAATATTAAAAATGTTACGTGAATTCTCTCTGCGCAATGGTATTGGAGTTCAGATTGTCTGGCCTGAAGAAGCGATCATCAGGTCTGCTGTCTGCCCTTGGTTGCTCTGCCCTCTTTCATCGAAACAACTACAGGCTTTGTTAATGAGTGACACTCTCTGAATAGATACTCTTGCTCTTTTTTATATATGTGATGATGATATATGAAAACTCAACCATGGTTTCTTGTAATCTGTCAATAAACAATATTTAGCTTGTTTTCAAGCTCCCTTTTCTTGTCTTGCCTCTGGGTTTGATCTTCGATGTCAATGTCAAATTGTCAACTGTCAAGAGATGCGATTTTGTTCACTTTCTCCACCCACAACTTTACAAGATGCTATTGTTCATGCTGGACTAGCCTGTCAGCCGTGTCGCGCTCCTGGAGAAAGCACTGATCAAATCCAGAGAAGTGCCGGGTTTGTTACTCTGGTGGCTGCGACACAGTTCGGCCTTGTTTGGTTAGGCCCATCCCGGCGTGGATCGTGGCCCAATCCACGTGGATCATCCCTGCCAGGGAACTATTCCCGGATGGGCTTATTTCTGCATTTGGATCGTGGCCCGATCCACCGGGCTAACAAAATTCTTCTCAGACTCGTGGAACGGATCCACGCGATGCGAGCGCAGCGTCTGTGCTCGAGCGACGGCAGCGGCGACTATGACGACGACGGCGACTGCAACGGTTACGGCGGCGACAACAACGACAGAGACTGCACGGGACGGTTACTTCCTTCCTGCTTCCTTTCTTTCAGGTGGTTGTGCTATCTTGCTTGTGCTTGACGTGGTTGGATGGATGTGTGTGGGTGGGTGTAGGGGTAATGGAGGCGTCTGGCAGGGGGAGGAGGCGCAGGCGAACGGGAGGTGGGCGGCGAGGCCGGCGCCATTCACGGCGGTGCAGTACGAGGAGCTAGAGCAGCAGATGCTCATATACAAGTACTTGGTGGCCGGCGTGCCCGTCCTGCCGGATCTCGTGCTCCCCATCCGCCGCGGCATTGACTCCCTCGCTGCCTGCTTCTACCACCACCCCGTCACCCGTACGGCCCCCCTCCTCTTCTTGGCATCGTCATTACCGCAAATCTTGTTTAGTGCACGGCTTCTTTGTTTATTCCAATCAGGTGTACTTTGCATCCATCTGTTTACTGGCTTGTGTCTTTTGTTAATCCGGGATGCGCGATTCAAGAAACGCGTGCTTGCCTCGTGTTATCCTAGATTTGCTACCGGAAAGTTTGTGGTTTTTTAATCCAAATCGGTGCCCTCTTCCAGAGTCAGCACATGATTTGGGGGAGAGAGCTTGCCCTTCATTTTCTATTTGATTCGAAACAGGACTTGCACTTCCTCGTGTCTAAAACACAGGCTTGTTTATTAGCATGCTGAAAACAAACAACTTCAAGCTCGTAGAATAGTAGCTAATTTCATTTATCAGCACAAGTTGTCTAAAATGAACTACTGAGAAAATGCTCACAACAGTAGTACTGAGTGTCTTACGGGGCATGTTGTAGTCTAAATTGTCCTGATTCTTTTCTTCTTTTTTATTGGTCTCCTCGATCCTCCTCTGTCCGTGGGTGACATGAAGAATGAGAGCATGTTTTTGTATAGAATCCTTTTCCTTTCTTAATACAAAGATAGCCAGCTCTCCTGCGTGTTATAAAAGAAAGCAATACTGAGTGGACACTGGATAATAAGAACGAAGTATTCCCCAAAATATTCAAAAGTAAATTATGTTTACTCAACACATTTGATTATTGACAACATATATTATTTTTGCTCAGCAAATTTGATAAATCGGGGTTGTGAAATGGATTTCTATTAATTATTTATTCCCAATGTGTGTTTTAGGTATTTCATTGTAATCGATGACATGCGAACAGGTCAGTGGAGTACCATGGAATCTGCCTGCCCAGCAGATAATGGTGTTAGCAGCAGAGTAGCTAATGCTTGCAGCTCTGATAACGACTATGTGCACAAAATGAGAAGACTTGGTAAGAAGCGCTCAAAACAATTGTTGCTCAAGAAAGCTTGTCCGAAGGAATATTCAAATTACATGGAGCCGGATTCAGCAGAAGTTCTGAAAAAATGTGATGGCCAACCACTTGCTCTTGTTAGCATGAGCCAATGCCTACGAAAAAAGGGTTGGCCGATAGAATCAAGCTACGAAGATGTGTGCAGGCAGCTAGGCTGTCATCTGGAGAAGGAGGACACCTTAGAAAGAATGCGATGGGTGCTTACCCATAGAGATGCCAGTCTGACTGGCCATGCTCCCAAAACTTGCTTGCTTTATTTTGGTGTGTTTCCAAGTGGTCATCCGATTAGGAGGAAGAGTCTGATGAGGCGAACATCACTCAATACTCTTGATTTTTCTCACGCTAAAGAAAGATGCACATGCATGCTTGTTGTTTGGATGATTACTCACTGAAACTCCCTAGTTGTGAAGTTGTTCTTGAATCAGTTGTTTCATTAGAGTGTGTTTTGTTTTTTTGGAGCAATTTATTCATAGCAATCCATGTAACACTTGTATTATTCAAACATAATTTTTATATAACAGGGATTAAGGTGGAGGAGAGATTGATCTCTATGAAGATTGGGTGGAAGGAAGAAAATTAACCCAATCCCTCTCTAGATTAGTTCCTCTAGGGGATTATTCCCCAGGAACAAATAAGGCCTTATGTGGATCATTCATGTGTCACTCTCAGGCGTCACGCGCCGCGTCGGTTCATAATAGATGGTTGACGAAGGGATCGACGAAGAGAGAGGTCACGAGACGGCACGCACCGTGACGGGCAACGATCACGTGCCCCCATGTGTCTGCCATGCACCGCGCGCATGAATGAGTGATGCCAACACCAGCATGGGTGGCCGGAGCAATCATCATCGGCGTAACTACGGGCGGTCCCGGTCTGATGATCACGGCAGCGTGCTCGATCAAGTCGGTTGGTTGCCCATATCAAGTCGCAGTAAGTGCTACTCCCCCTATAATCATCAGCATGTTTTCCCGGAGGCCGATCTGGTCCTCTCCAGTCATCCCGCCTATTGTCAGTTCATTGTTTTTCCCTTCTTTTTTAAAGAAATATCCGATACAATTGGTAGATGTATATACACACGCACATCGTTATGTATACATACTCACACAATGCTTAATAAATATTGAAGCCGTGAATTTAATGAAGTTACCACCGGTACCTCGCTATTGACAGGTACGATCGTGTACCACTGATTTAATCCCTGATAGGCTAAGGAGGTGTTTGGTTGGGCTTCTAGGGGGCTTTCCATTGGAAAAAGCCTCAGCCTAACCAAACACCCAGGGTAGCTTTTCAAAACAACAGCTTCAACTTTTACTCAGAAATTGGGCCACTGCAGGAAGCCGGCCGGGAGCAGCTTCCCGCAGTGGTCACTTAAAGTGGTCTCAGTGTGCCCTCTGAGTTCATTGATATTTACATGCAATTGCCATTACCCGATCCCCTTCACCGCCAGGCTCCGACCTTCCCTGCCTCCTCTGCCGTCCCCCCTTCCCTGCCTCCTCCGCCATCCCCGCCTTCCCCGCCTCCTCCGCCTTCCCCGCCTCCTCCATCGTCCCCACCTTCCCCGCCTCCTCCGCCGTCCCCGCCTTCCCCGCCTCCTCCGCGCCGAGCACTGCTCCCTCCACCACCCCGCCCTCCACTGCCCCGTCCTCCACGCCGCCATCCGCTCTTTGAGCTCCGGCCGCTCCAGCCCTCCCATGAGCCGCCGGATCGGGGGTGAGGCGCGGGGCCCGGCCGGCGGTGGCGATGGCGGAGGTGGCACGCCTCCTCGACCGACTGGCAAGCAGCGACGGCACCGCCACCGACCGGAGGAGCCGGAGGGGAGGAGCTCCGGGCACAAGCTCGCCGCGCGCCCGGCCACTAACATCACCGGCGGTGGGGACCGAAGGGAAGGAGGGGGAGGAGGCCGAGGCGGCATGCGACGGGTACGCGCGGTGGAGGAGGAGCGGTGGCCATGGCGGATTCGGTGCGGATCCGAAGGGCGGCGGCGGTCGCCGGAGGCGGAGACGGCGGCGGTGTCAAGGGGGAGGCGGCGGTGGAGTTGGGCTGGGCCGCCGGGGTGGCCGATGCCCCCTACCCCTTTTTTTTCTTTTTATTTTTTGTTCTATTTGTATTTATATGTCTGTATTTATATTTTTTGTATTTGTATGTATTATGTATTATGTGGATCGAACTTAGGGGTATTTCAGACATTTCTTTCATATACAGTCGATAGCCACAGCCCAACCAAACACATTGAACCTCTGGCTCAGGTGTCAACAGCCATAGCAGCTTTCCCAAACAGCTACCCAACAGCCGCTTTTACAACAGCCGCAGCCTAACCAAACACAGCCTAAGGTAGGACCACCTCCACTAGACATCCAAACAATACTTGATTCTCATTTCAGTTCATTGTTATTAGGAAAATGGGATCCAACCATTCCCATAAGGACGTACTGCTTTTTATTGGACAGGAATATGACTATTAATCTTCAACTATAGTTAATCATCCACAAGAAAGAGTAAAATAATGTCTGGGGCATCCTCTAGCCAGATCGAGGGAGGAAGATGCCACACGCTGCTAGCTAACTTGTCTGCTACGCCCATTAGCCTCTCGCGGACAGTGTTCAAGTCTTCAACAAACTCACGAGCAAGAGCTTGGCACTCAGTATATATAGGAGTTGCCGGGCCCAAGAAGTTACTGCCATGCACCATGGTCTCGATGACCTCCATACGGTCTGAATTGACGATCAGCCTGTTGCATTCAACCTACGACGCCGCCGATAGCAATCCATGGTGGAGCGCATGAGTTTCAGCTGATGCCGCATCATGTACTCAACTGCTAGGCTTGCCACACATATAAAGGCTCCCTTCTTGTCCCTAATAACTGCACCAGTAGCACCGTGATAGGTTTCTGCATCAAATGATGCGTCGACGTTCAGCTTGACCATACCGCTATGGGGCCGGACCCAACCGTGCCGTCTGATACCGCCTCTACTAGCTGATGATTTCCAATAGTTTGCTGCAAGCGCCGTGATCGCCAATGCAGATCTCCCAGGCCGCTGAATCGATTCTCCCTTAATAGTCTGCGGTCGCTTCCACCAAATATACCATGCTCCCACAGCCACCATCTCCTGCAATCCAACATATCCGACAGCGGTAGAATTCTTCTGCTTTAAACACATCAAATGTTCAATTGATATCGAGCCAGCTCTGTGCACGAAGCATGCTTCATCAACTACCCTTTTCAGGCCAAGCGCTTTCCAAACTGCCATGGCTCGTTCGCACGTAATTAGCGCATGTCTTATATCCTCCGCTCCTCCCGAACAGATTGGGCATTGTCACGACCCTGATTTTCGGAGCCGCGAGATAATGCCCGCAATTGTCCAGGAGTTTCTCAATTGCGGACGCAGAGTCATCACATTGTCAACACAGCGTTAAACATTCAAACTTTATTACAGAACCTGAAAATATGCTTAACAACAGTTGTTTTACAACGGACTGGGGTATCCGACTCCAAAGTTTATATTACAAACAAAAGGGACCTACACCACAGACGCCTCAAGCGCGGATAAGACATAGAATTCACACTCGTCTCCGTCGAAATATTTCTCGTCAAAAGATCCTTCTTCATTTTCCTGTACATCTGTGATAATTGGTGCAGTAATGAGTACATGACGTACTTAGCAAGCCACGTTGGGAAAGTGCACTACTTAACTATATGTTATAAATTTCAAAGGAGGGGTGTACAGCTTAGCATTTGGTGGATGTATAATCTTAATCTCCACCTTAGCAATTAAAATCTCTTCATTAAAATGTTTCAACTACAAATCATTGTGTTTATCAACCCTACTGGGTTAACGTTAGATTGAACTAAACATTATCAATTTCTACTTGTGTCTTGTACTGAGAATCACCTCTAAACACAACTTCATTAACCGGAAGCACAGCGTATTCGAATACCATTTGGTTTAACTCTGCAGAGTGGCTTAGCTTGACCCACATGATACCTATACCTCTTAGTGTCACTGCAGTTATACACATGCCCATCGGTGTGTCGACAGATGTAAGTTAACAAGGCTTTTTATCTGTTCTATCTTTTGAAGTTTCTACCCAGAAACACTACATCACTCGCTCTCCCGGGAGCCAATGGGCCAATGTCAACTTCGCGATCCGGGAGTCGGGTGAGTTCCAGTTATGATTTCTCAATAAATGGCCTATCACCTCATTCGCTTCTGCGGGCTTTCTAGAGAAGTGGAACGGCAAACTAGTTTGTAGTTGTTCAGCAGGTAGAGCAGATTTACTAGGCCAGGTTTGACAAGTCAAACATGTGGTTGAGCGGTTCTATGTTCATCACTAAGCACAAGGGTTTTATCTTTAACTGTCCTAAGTAAGGCAATCCACCAGATTACACTTACTCCACGGAAGGGGTATAGCTACACAATCAATACATGAAGGACCCCATCTTCTCTGTCCCCAATTGTTGGCAATTTCTCTTTAAAAACACATACTCCGAGCTTGAGCTAGGGCTACCAATATCCCTGAATTTTGTGTAGTCTAACCTTTAATGCCGGTGAAGGATACTGATATGACTTATTTTCATCCTAATGTTTTCAAGGTGAATATGGTCTACAAAAATTAACTGGACTGTGGGGTGGTAGGTGTTAACTACACAGTCATGTCATTCAACAATATCACGTATGAAATTAACATGCGAAAAGTAATTAACTAAATTAGTAGTACAGTAAATAGAATGGCATGTGGGATCAACATGAACAAGAATTGTGACTTGCCTACTGCACTGGGTCTATCAGTTTAATGTCTTCAGGGAGTTCTTCGCCATCAGGATCCTTTCCCAGCGTCGGATCGTCATTACCGTTCCCTAGTTGCAAAAAGATCCAAGCAACAAACCAACATATATAAGTCTGGGCTCGACAAACGCGAGCTAGGAGCAAAATGTAAAATAATTTGAAAATAATGTTAAAAATAAGAAGTGGGGTGTGTGAGGTTGGAACCGGGATATTGAAAGGATGAAAAGGAGGTATAGGGCATGGGTTAGGGTTTCGGAGGGGGAATCAGAATATATGTGGGTTAAGAAGGTTTTGCGGGTTTTGGGTGTTAAAAAGTGATAATTTGGATCAATGGTGTGGAAAATTGGAACCGTGGCGTTGAGACGATCGAAACGGTATATAATAGCGTTTTTAGGGTTTCGTCGGGCCCGGTTCGCAAAATAATATAGGGCCCATTAGGGCCCTCGGGTTGGGCTGGACTGGATATGTATTGTGGGCTGAACATGGGTTGGATTAGACATGGGCTAGGGCTTTGGGCTCAACAGAAAAAGAAAATAAAAAGGAAATGAAATTCTAAACCTATTGGGCTCAAAGTGGTTTGGGTTGGGTTGGTGTTGGGCTTTAGAAATGGGCCTCGGGCCGACAAATAAATGGAATAAAAAGAAAAAGAAAAGAGAGGCTGGACCAGCCTGAACCGGCCCGTTATGATCGGAACCAACCCAAAAGGAATTTGGGCTGGCCTGTTAAGGAGGGAAGGTGGCGGCCTGGGTGGGGAATCGAAAGGGGAGGCAGGGGAGGGTGGCCGCCAGCGACAAGCCTCAAATTCGTCGATGGTGAGGGTCGTCGGTGTACATTGAGGGCCCGGGGAGGACCTACAGGAGCCGAGAACTCATTTTTGAGGAGAGGGAAGGGGATTGCCGCGGGAAAGGAGCTCGGTGGTGGTGAGGGCTCTCGGGATTACCTCGCCGGAGCTGGAGGTGGCGGTGGTGAAGTCGCCGGTGCTTGAGAAGGAAAGGGTAAGCTCGGGGAGGTGAGGAGGAGGTGGAGAAGCTTGTGCGGTTGAACGGGAGAAGCAGAGGGGGCTCGAGCGCGTTCGGGGTGGGGAGGAGGGAGCTTTGGAGAGAGATCCCCGTCGGGATTTATAGGGCAACGGGGCGGGCATTCGCTCAGGCGACGGGATGAGGCTCGGGAAGAGGAGCTCCTCGATGGCTTGAGCTCCGGTTGCGTGGCGTCGTCTCGGTGCTCGGTCGACTACGAGCTCGGGCGACGAGGTGCTGCAGGGCGTGGCAGAGCGGAGGTGGCAGGAGGAGCTGAGCGAGGCGGGAGCGGTGGTGCAGGGGAGATGAGCGGCGGGGCAGAGAGGGGAAGGAGGAGCGGAGGACGCATGGAAAAGCGGTGTTGGGGGTAGCGTCGCTGTAGAGGAGTGGCCCGCCGTTACCAGCGTTGAGCCAAGGGCGGCGTGATGGGCGGCAGCGACGGGACGGAGACGACAAGAGATAGGGACGGTGGAGATGCTAGGCCAGACTGGCCGAGGAAGGAGAAGTGGGCCGGAAGAAAAGGACTTGTGGCCCACGAGCGGGTTTCGAATTTTTCTAAAACTTTGAAAATTTCAGCACTATCACAGGCACTGGGCCCTTACCTTCATATGGCGATTAGCTAAAACAGCTCGGCAAAGAGAATTGTGTAGTGCTTTTCAGATGAAGATCTTGATCTTGGCAGGCACCTTTAAAGACCAAATCGTATCCCATATAGGGTTGATCACTGAAGATTCGACGCCGTTCTCTGTCGTGTCAGCTTCCTTCCAAACTGATGCTCCCATCCAGTATAGGGCCAGTTCTTTTCGGCTTAGGCTTCTCCAGAAACGGCTTATAGCTTCTCTACGTATATAAGCTGTGGTGGGGAGAAGCTCTCAGAAACTGTGTTCCAGTTCTTTTCAGCTTATGTCATCTGAGCTTATTGTCTGAGTAGTTAGATGAAAAGTCTATAATGTCCCTGGACTGTTCGCGGACCCGTAATAAATAGTATCGGGTTTGTACTATACATCCGACCCGACCCGCAATGAACAGTACCTAACCCTGGTACTATTCACCCGACCCATTACTATTCACCAAACCGTAAATACACATATTATATCCATTTTGATCGTCTTGACGTCCTGATTCTATTTTTCTACTCCTTTTAACCTAAATCCCGCTCCTTTTAATACTGTAATCTTTAAAGAACTCTCATCTTCATAATTTTGCTCCTATTCTCTATTTTTCTGCTCCTTTTAACATAAATCCCGCTCCTTAATACTGTAATCTTTAAAGAACTCTCATCTTCCTAATTTTGCTCCTATTCTCTATTTTTTAACATTTTGCCTCGCGCAATTGTGTGAGGTTTTGTCTAGTTTATTACAATAAGGACATGGTTTAAAGTTTGATTCTGAACTAAGACAAGGCATCATACATGTGATCGAGGAGGTGTTTGAATAAGTGCATAGTACTGTCTAGTTTATTACAATAAGGACATGGTCTAAAGTTTGATTCTCAACAAAAACACGTAGCTACTAATCTTCAAGGTACGAGACTAGCGGCAATAGCATCACGTATTGTTCCCATAGTACCATCATCTAGGGGTGCTACACTTGTATGAGAAGCGCTATCATCATGAACATATCCTCCAGTCTCGAACTTGTCGAAATGCTCATCATGTAGCTTACTATCACGAATCTAGTTATGCAGACATGTGCATGCAGTAACTATCATCTTTTGCGTTTCAAGTGTGTACCGCGGTATGCCCAGGAGAATTCGCCATTTCATCTTGAGAACACCAAATGATCTTTCGATGACGTTTCGTAGAGACGAATGACGGTTGTTGAAGGTCTCCTTTCTCCCAACCGGAGGTGCATGTTGGAACTCAGGTACATGGTACCGCTGCCCTTTGAATGGTGCTAGATATCCAATTCTATTTGGATATCCGGAGTCAACTAGATAGTACTTTCCTGTAGTGTTAGCCAAAGAACATTGCTAAACCATCCAACACAATAGATTTGAGCAAACAATTTGTGCTGAAAACATGCATAAACAAATGATTACCTTCCGGAGGGTGCGGATAATTGTCATATTCAACCATAGCATCGGCCCATACACGTGTGTCATGAACAGATCCAGGCCATCCAGCAACAACAAATGTGAACCTCATATCAAAATCACACATTGCCATGACATTTTGACTAGTAAATCCTTTCCTGTTGTAGTGTGTGACCTGCTCCTCTGCAGGCACAATCACAGGAATGTGTGTTCCATCTATCGCCCCAATGGCATTCTTGAAATGAGGCCAGAATTTAGATTTTCTAAGTGTGGGATGAATATAGGTGAAAGTTGGATCATTGGGTATAAGATAATCACCAGCCATGCGATCTACACACTCTAAAACCTCATGAAACTTTCTATTAATTGTAGACCGACTATGTTCAAATCGATCTGCAATATTATCAGTATAAGGACATGATCTGCTACTTTCCCTCCTCTCAAGCAACTGCACAATACGTTCCAATGCTACTTTTGGAGCACTCTCGCTTGTCGTCTTTTCGGCTGTCGTGGGACTAGGTGAATAAGGACATGATCTCTTCTTCCCACGAACTGGCAAAGGTGTAAGTTGAGGTTCACCTTCGCAACCCGAACCAGCATCATCATCCAAAATATTAACCTCAGAGGGCCCAACTTGAGAAGTTCGAGTTGGCACCCTCGCATGCTCATTTGTAACACTGTGGCGATCAAAAATCTGACTCATTTTGGCCTCATCCGCTAGTGGAGTATGCCGAAACTTGGCCGCCTCTGGACATCTCTGCAAACAAACATCACAATACCACATGAGTACACTCATATATAAAACAACATAATTCTTTGAAATAATCTGAAAGGGGCAATATCTTTATCTCATTTTCCCACCAGTCATCACTTGCGGCAATGGTATTAGTGATAGGATCTCTGCCTAGACCGGATGCATGTTGATTCAATGACTTCCAAACATTGTAATCCTTTTTGAGCGTCTCCCACCTATTTTTGAATTGTTTGTGCTCATAATTTCTCTTCGTGCGATCATTAAACTTTCTTACCAAGTTGGCATACCCAAGTATGTTCAAACATCCGGTGGGACGGTTATTTGCATGGACTTCTTCGATACACACATCAAGGAAAACCATATGGGCAACAGCATCCCAAGTAGCTTTGCCACATTTTACTTTCTCCATCTATAATATTCACAATATTAATGTAAAATTCCCGCACCGTATATCATACACAAATATAAGTGGATACACAAATACGAATACCACAATTCCACATCTTAAACCTGCTCAAAGTACTAGGTTGCATACTTACAAGCATCACATGAAAATATATTAATATAGTGTGTCCAATTTCTACATGGATCAGTACATCAACACATGGTACATTCAAAATTGACTTGAGTTATTTTTCCCTAGAACTACTTGAGCTTTAGTATAGGAATCTTCAATGTAGACATTATCCAGAGCAGCTGGATGCTTCATTAGTTGTCAGTTATTTGCAGGTGAGGCCATCATGTAATGCAGATTAATTAAGGCTTGTCACCTAAGCAGTACGATTACAGTAAAATCAAACAATGCCCTGCAGCATTTCAATGGCAAGTGTCAAGGGATCAAATACCTATTTTATAAAGAAAAGACAACGATATATGCTCGATTTGTATACTGCAATATATATATATATCAATCGAAAACAATAGATTTGAGAAATTGACATGCCTTACAGGGGGGAATGGCAGAGGAGCACACGAACAGAGCAGTTCACCAAAAGGCTCTAGCTGCCAGATTAGTGGCAGAGAGGATCTGGAGGAAGAGGAGCTACTCGGGTTGCTTGGCAGGTAGGGGAAGAACTCGGGAAGGAGAAGAATGGAGCTCGGCTGTTTAGTGGGAACTCGGTGGCGGCGGGGCGGAAGGGCGGCGGGGCCGAGGGCGGGGACGGCGGCGGGGATGGCGACCGGTGGAAGAGGACGAAGGAGCGGCGTCGGGTCGACCGGGCGACAATGAGTCGGGCGAGCGGGACGGTGGGGGCGAGGGCAGGGACGGCGGCGGGGATGGCGGCCGGTGGAAGAGGAGGAAGGAGCGGCGTCGGGTCGAACGAGTCGGGCGAGCGGGACGGCAGGGGCGAGGGCGGGGACGACGGCGAGTTGGATGGCAGCGGGGATGGCGGCGGGGCCGAGGGCGGGGATGGCGGCGGGGAATGCGGCGGCGGCGATGAACCCTAGAGGCGAGGCGGGATGTGGGAGGAGCCCTGCGCCCGTGCGAGCTGTGAGGGGTGAGGAGAATTCCCTGAGTGGCATATGAGGGTAATAACGGTTCGTTTGAGGGTTAAATTGGGAAACTTTAAATTCACTTAGATGGAAGCTCGGGAAGCTCCTCTCCCGTAGCTTTTTTTCACTCAACGCAAAAGGCTCTAGCTGCCAGATTAAGCTCATGATAAATTTTGTGTTCTTTTTGGCTTAAGTTTAAGTTCACCTATAAGCCTCTCTATAAGTCAAAAAGAACTGGCCCATAGTAAGCCGATCGGACCGAGAAGACACCTGTCTTGGTACGTTGCCACGCAACAAAATCTTCCAAATTTCCACTGAGAGGGATTTGCATGATACGGTTGGCATCAATCAGCCAGAACAGACCACGAACGAGCTCTTCAATGATATTGTATCGTTCTTGAATTGCTAGATAGTTTTATATGTGATTGTAAAGCTAAGTTGCTGATTTTCTCTCACGAATGTTGAGAAAATAATAGTACATACAATTAACGTAAGCATGCTCATAGCCTCCTAGGATGATTCACGTCAAACAGAGCCCAATTAACCACACATGGCAGTCTCAGTCAAATAGGTCGATCCATCTCGACGGCTCAGCAGTTCAAAGCAACACGGAGAGCTCCTGAAGCATCAACAGTAAAAAAAACAGTTTTCATTTACGTTAATTATATCATTTAGATATAATAATAAAAATATATAATACAATAATAAAGAAGATTGTCCTCTTCTATATTTAACTTTTATATCACTAATATTTTTAAGCTAAAGGAGATAAATTTCTCTTTATTTTTTTTCACGTCAATAAAAATCTTTAGTGACATGATAAAAAAGATTGCCATCACGTTATCCTAGATACCCTTTTTAGATTGGCCGTCACACTGTTAGTGGTCGCCACGTCGTTCTCTGTTCTCATAATTGCACCGTCCGTAATTTTGCATCGCCATTGATGCGGTGAAGGCTCGAGATCTTAATCAGGTTATCGTGATCCTCTAGCAGAAGGGCCCCACATGCAGGGTAACGTGTGCTCGGAGCAGGTGGCGGCTCGATCAACGGCTGTAATCCGGCCTGTTGGGACGAGATCCATCGGCGTGGACGGTGGCACGATACGAATGTTGCTCCAGTTCCCGGGGACGTACGTGTTAATAATGTGTGTATCGTTCTTTCAATTCTATCTCGAGATGTCCAAGTGACGCATCACGCGGATGCCACGCCCTCTCATATCTCTCTTCTTCTTCTTAGAATAGTTCAAGAAAAAACAACGATTATTCAAGACATGTAAAGGTTTATACGTGAAGGTTTATTAAGCACCAACGATTATTCGGCCATCTAATATGTCGGCCGTTTTCCACAACAATGGATAAAATAGATGGTCTACCAATGCCCCTAAGGCAGAATTAACATGAAGATTTGGTGAGTCGTTTTCAAGTATTGCATGGGTACACACGCTGCCGGTGATCCTGGAGATTTGTTTGCGCTATTTTATCGTGTATATACGCTTTAAATTAAAAAAGTCTAGTTATGGGCCTTTGTACATGTGGGAGATATAGAACACTAAAAAAGAAAATGCGGCATTGGGTTTATCCAGTAGTGCTTATAGACGAAGCTGCTTGAAAATTACAAAACGCGAGGAGGTTTGCTCTGCTGATGTGTGCTCTACGCAGAAAGTGCAATATTGCAGTGTGATCAGAGAAACACACTACCAAAACATGTGTTTAGTTTGGAGTATTTGGAGATGTACGGTCCGGTCACCCTTTTATTGCTCCTTTTTCGTTGAGAATAAGTTACTTTTATCAAGGGGCCATCCGTTATTTACCAGTTGTCTAGTGGTGCGTAACAATCTATGCCACTGTTCCAATCCGATAAGGTTGAGGTATATTCTGTGTTGCTATGCTGTATCAGGACAGTATTTCTATAACCATAAGTTTATCAAATTATATAAGGTATTAGGAAACAACTAGTATATCTAAACGGAAGGAAAATTGTACGTGGAATTCACGGTGATTTTACGTCAAACAGTAGTACCGTAAAATTCACGCTTACATGAAATAGACCCAGGTTGTTGCTCGGATAGTTGGTGTAGACGATTGTATCCTCTATTTACCGAGAATTAAACTACATATTTGATTTACTATATGTCTCATAAATGTGAAATATTTTTTTAGTGCCAGCTGACATACTCGTCGATATCAAGACGTCTATGGTGATTTTATCACTATTTAAACTCTATAAGTCCAGTGTTTAGTAAACGCCATGTGAGTGTACTTGTGTTGTGGTGTATATATAAGTGTGTTTACCAGTTATAATATGTGTTTTCTAAAATAAATAAATAAATAAAGAGAACCATCTCTTGGTGGATGGTAGAATTGTAGGGCATGACTCTACCCACCACTTGCACATACATTTAATAGGAATTTAGTGAGATCGTGGATTTATTTCCGACTCTGTTATTTTAAACGTGTGATCAAAGGAACACGCTTATATGAGCCTATGTGTGATGGCGTGCATACGTAAGTCTTTTTTATAGTACAAATATGAAAGGAAAGACATGACACCTTAGACAAAAATGAAGAACTCAAAAGAAAGTGGAATATGGTTTGTGGGCCAAGTATCAGCTCCTATCACTACTATAAAAAAAGTCATCCGCTATATCTTATCACTGACGGGCAGGAAAAAACCCGTCGGGCTTCTCACCTATCACTGACGGGCAGCCGGATATCCGTCAGTGGTGACTCTATCAGATGTTCCGTTTCAGGGGGAGAAAAGTCATCACTGATGGGTAATAAAGTCGGTCCGTCAGCAATGACTTCAGCAGAAATACGAGATTTCACAGAAAAGTCATCACTGACGGGCATGAAGTTAGATCCGTCAGAGATATCGAGAATATCACTGACGGGCAAAAAGTTGGCCGTCAGTAATGACTTCAGCAGAAATATGAGATTTCACAGAAAAGTCATCACTGACGGGCCCGAAGTTAGACCCGTTAGTGATGTATGGACCTCATCACTGACGTGTTGAAAAGTGACCCGTCAGTGGTGTGAATCCCGCCAACTTCGAAATTTCAAAACCCGAAATTTTCATTCATCACTGACGGGTTAAAAAAGAGACCCGTCAGTGATGTGAATCCCGCCAACTCTGAGATTTCAAAACCCGAAATTTTAGAATCCCACGTGGTATATAATACACCTCAGTGCAGCGCACTCAGGCCACTCCACTCCATCTCCCTTCCACCCTCCTCTCCTCTCCTTCCTCAAGCACCCTCCTCAAGCATCCCACCGTCGGATCCTCCTCCCCACTGCCGGCCCCTCCTCCTCTCCAACTCCATGGAGTCACTGTGAGCACCCCATCTTCCTCCCTCCTCTCCCCCCTTCCATCCTTCTACTAGTGCCTAAATTTTTTATTTTTTAAATTTTTTCTCATATTTTTTTGTAGCAGCTCTATTCCCTCACGGTTTGGAATCCACAAAAATTACTGCATTTGGAGCTCGGGAAGAAGTTCAACGGAGGGAACGGAGGGTTCGGTAGGAGATTATTCGTTCGGAGGATTCGGTAGGCCGAATTTGGAGTGAAATTTTTTTATTTTTAAAATTTTTTCTCGTATTTTCTTCTAGCAGCTCTACTCTCTCACGGTTCAGAATACGCAAAGATTACTGCATTTGGAGCTCGGGAAGAAGTTCAACGAAGGGTTGAAAGAGGCAACGTTTCGTTTGGAGGGGCAAAAGTCAGTCTTAGAGGGTGAATTTGGAGGTGAAAAAATGTACAGGTAGATTTTTTAGATGCGCCTCATCGATACGGTCATTTTGAGTGGTCGTGGACCCAAAACAGACACTGTATGCAAAAGTTACAGCCTTTTTAGTGAAACCCTACCCGGCACTGCCCGGGTAGGGCTTTTTTTTTGTGCCTCTGAAAACGTCATCACTGACGGGTATAATACTTCACCTGTCAGTGATGTGAGTCATCACTGACGGGTCAAATATTCTACCTGCCAGTGATGACTTTTTTTCACGCATCTAAAAATGTCATCACTGACGGGTGGATTGTTTGACCCGTCAGTGATGACCTTTATCAGTGACGGGTAATTTACCCGTCACTGATAATACGAGTCACCACTAATCATTAGTTGCTGACGGGACGGGTACCCGTCACTGATAAAGGTTTTCCGCCCGTCAGTGTTGACGTTTTATGTAGTAGTGTATCATGAACTATCTGGTCGATGGGACCTCAAAGAATCTTCCGAGGTGCTTATATCCTGTATAGAGTTTTGCGATATTTACTACAGAGTCTAAAATCATAAAAGGACAAATGGCTAAGATGATATGATAGGCCATATAAAAGATTTAAGTATTACATAGTTTAAGTTGAGGTTGTCATCTAAACTGAAATATAAGTACGTTGATAACCGAGTCCAATCTCATTGCATCAGCCACCATCGCTTTCTTGTCATGCAACCATTAATTGTAGTGAAGACCAGGATCACAACCAGTTGGTACATACATCGATAACTTGCCTAGGATTAGGTGATTTCTTTTTCTCAAACACTATATCATTTCAGCATAACCAAGTTGACCAACATAGAGCCGCTACATCCACTAAAATAAGAAAGCCTGAAGGCCTCACAATCCCAAGCAGCCAATCCCCAAAAATTTGAAGAATACTACACGGTGGTGAAATATTGAAAGCTATGTAGATGTGGAACAATGCCATCTTCAACTAGATGTGGAACAATGCTGTTAACTTGCCTATCTTCTTTGGCACGTACAATGATTATTGTTAGCATGTCGGCTATGATATCAAATAGAATCGGGGATATGGGATCACCTTGACGTAGGCCTTTCAAAGTCTAGAAATACAAGCAAATGTCATTGTTGACTTTGATGCCAACGCTCCTTTCTTGAACGAACTTAGTTATCCGATTACTTCTGTTTGGTGGAGGAACGACCATTTCACTCTATCATAGGCCTTTCTCAAAGTCGATTTTAAAAATTACACCGTCTAGCTTTTTCCTATAGATCTTGTGGATGGTTTCATGTAAAATTACAACTCCCACCATGATGTAACGACTAGGAAAAAATGTTGTTTGAGAGGGCCAAATGACTTCTTGAGCAACAATTGAAATATGATTAGTGTTAACTTTAGTGAATATCTTAAAGCTAACATCTAAAAGATAAATTGGTCAATATTGTTGTATTTATTTGGCAACAACTTTCTTTGGGAGGAGGATGATAATACGCTCGCTATAAAAGTTAGCGAAGAGGGCCATCAGAATAACCTCCAAAAAATGATGGTAGAACTCAACCGAAACACTGCATCCACGACTTCTACTTTTGTGAATGCCTCAGTAAGTAAGGCATTTTTCTCGTTGGAAACTTGAGTGATGTCATCATGCCTAGAATCAATCATAGAAAAGTGATTGTGCCCAAGAGGTCCTAACAAGATTTTGTAATACTTAGTGATATAAGTTCTGAGCCCTTGTTCATCACAAATAACCCCGTCATCTTGTTATTGCTGGAAAACGTGTTGCTTACTGTGCTTATCGTTAGCAATTAAGTGAAAATACAGTGTAGTATCATTGTCTTCTAAAAGATGTTTGACTTTTGCCCATTGATACCACCTGATCTCCTCCTCCCTAAGAAGCTTGGCTAGGCTTTTAGACTGCACTTGATACGAACCTCAGCATCCATTAAAAAAGTTTTCGGCCTTTTTATTAGGCATGTTAATAATAGCTAATACTCTTTTTTTCTCCTTTTTTTAAAGGCCGCTCGTATTTTTAGACCAACCCACAAATGTTGACGAAGTGAGCGAATCTTCCATTGCCATCGTTCCATGGCCAAATGACCCTTATGTTCTCAATGCCAAACATCAGCAACCATGCTGACAAAACGTTCGTGCTGTAACCACCCAAGTTCAAACTTAAAAAGGGGTTGGCTGTCAGGATGGGATGTTATATCTGTGTTAAGCATAAGGGGAGTATGGTCGGGCATGAAACATTCCAAGACGTGAACTATGAACAAAGGAAATTTGTGTTCTCAGTCTGTGCTCATAAGAACTCTATCAAGCGTCTCATAAGTGGGGTTATCCAAGAATTTGCCTAAATGTATTCTTGACCTGATAGACAAATTTCCCTTAGGTCAAGACCGTCAATGACAACATTGAACAAAAAAGGCCATCGGGCATAAAGATTGTCATTATTTTTCTTGTCTTTTCTACTAATGATATTAAATCACCTCCTAGTAACATAGGTAGAGATTCCTTGCTTCATGTTTGTACCAGTTCTATGAGAAAATTTTCTTTTGATTCAGGTTGGGCCGCCCCATAGATTGCCACTAAGATCCATTGGAACCCCCCTCCTTCTTCCAAAGATGGCTTTTGAGGCAAAAATCCCTGGGTACAATGGAAGAAATATCAAAGAGGGGCAAGATTAATCCACATATGAATGCCCCCCCGATTTTCCATGTGGGTCCAACTCCAAAGGAAATCAAGACCACCACATAAATTTTTCTTAACGGTCTGGGAAAAATCATCTTTACAAGCTTCTAGTATTGCAACAAAGTCCAATAGTTCCTCTTTAACTTTCTCTACAATATATGATGTTTAGCCAAGTCCCCAAGACCTCTAATGTTCCAAAAGATACCCTTCAATTTTTAGATTTGCTCTTTCGTTTTGGTTTTACCATAGAAGACACCAGTGATTTTTCCTTGGCAAAAAGTGCTTTATTCTTTCAAGGAATCACCTAGAAATCCAAGTGATTACCTCCCTCTAAAACCTGTTCCTCAACTAGCTCAGAGCATAAATGATCAATTGAATGTATTTCAAGACATTGAATCTCTTCCTCCCCGTCAAAACAACGATTGGCTCTACCCACAGCTAAAATGTGTTCTATTCTAATTTTTTTAAATGAGATTAATATATTCATCCATTTGGACATCATTCTCCCCCAATGAGATGTCTAGTCTAGCAATATTCGAAGTAATAGTACTATTAGGCATATTGACAAAGGACATACCGACGGGGGCGTTGAAGTTCTAGATTTACGCCATTCTTTTAGCGCGTTCCATCGTGTCTGCATCCACATCTGAATGCTTGCTGATCTGGCCGCCCCCAAAATGGGTCCACGACTTATTGGCTCGTTCTCCTCCTTGTTGCTGCAGTGCTGGAATGCACCACAGCTGGCGCAATAGCACCCCGCATGAGCACATTAGCAGAAGAGGCCGCCAAGTTTGGGCTGCCACGGTAGAGTACTTTGAGGCTGGAGGGGTAGCCTAGCCACGCATCGCATCCTCAACATTAGCTCTGGAGTAGCCAGCGCCCATGCAATCACAGAGTTGCTACTCCCAACCGACCTCCATCTTGGCCTTGGCATATAGCACAACTGTCATGACAGCCGGCGAGTCTGCCATCGCGAGCACATCGTCAACATCAACTTCGACGATTGCAGCAGGACTACCAGCTGGAGAAGGGGCAGGCGCAAACGCCTCCGTAGCAACTGCAGTCGCTGAGAGCAGGATCACGGGCACGTTTGCGACAGGTGATGCAACTGCGGTAGTAACAGGCACGGTGGGGCCTCCCTTAGCGAACACAACAGTCGTGATGGAGTTCGCGGCGATGGCCGCGATAGGCACGACAACTATGGCAGCTCCAACGGTAGACTCGGCAGTAGCGACAACATCCATAGCAGCATCCATGACAGCTTCGACAAAGCCCACGACAGGCGTGTCAGCTATGACAACGCCCGCGATAGGGCTGGTAGCTATGATAGCGCCCGCGGAAGGCTTGGTAATTGTCAGAGCAACTCCAGCAGTCACGCTATCGCACCCTCCACCACCAAAGTAGCGGGTTAAAGGCCAAAGACCCCCCTCCAGTAGCGATGTCATCGCACACGCTATTCTGGCGGGGATGCCATCCTCAGCCTTGCAAACGCCAAATCTGGCGTGTGCCCTCCAAGCCTCCATCGAGCAACGGGCGCATCTTGGATGCCACTTTCCTGCCATCTCCGTTCGGAACCAAAGCCTTGGAAGTGCTCCCTGCACTTGACGTCACCGCCTTGCACTCAAACTCAGCACCCAGAGGCTACAATGACAAGGTCGCACGGCACCGCCGCCCAGTGCCGACTAGATCCGTGTCGTCGCGTAGCGAGAAGGTAGCCCTCCTCTCTCTATCTCTCGGGTGGCTATCGTGTGCCCTATGTGTCTTGCACCGGGGAGGGAGGGGAAGGGGTGGCGGTGGATGGATCTCAAGGAGGGAGAAGAAGTGGTGGCAGGGGGATCAGATCCATCGGGGAAGGAGGGGAAGGGATGCAGGCTGAGCAGATCCGCTGGGGGAGATGCCGGGGGAGGAGCAGATGCGCCGGAAGTGGGGGGAGGGGGGAGGAGCAGATGTGGCTTGAGGAAGGCAGCTCGCTGTGGACATGAGTTGAGGAGGGGGGCCGTGGGGAGCTCACAGTGGACATGAGTTGAGTAGGGGAGCCGTGGGGAGCTCGCCGTGGACATTGAGTTGAGGAGGGGGTGGGGAGTTTGCCATGGATATCAGCTGAGGAGGGAGCCGTGGGGAAGATAAGGAGGGGGCCTGGAGCTCACCGTAGAGAAGAGGAGGAGGGGGCTTGGAGCTTGCCGTGGACAGGAGGAGGGGGTTGTGGGAGCTGCGTGCTAGAATGTGCGCCGTGGAGAAGATTTGGAGGGGGTAGTGGAGAAGATGAGGAGGGGCGGTGAAGAAGATGAGGCCGGGCTAGGGCATGCTGAATTGCTTGTGCTTTGGGAAACCAATATGAGACAGTAGATAAATGTTGTTTATAGATTACACATCTAATTCATGCATGCTAGATAAATGTTATTTATTGATTATATAGTATGTTGGTTAGGAAAGAAAAAAAGATTAGTCATGACTGTTTATGCTTTTCTTTTAATTAGAAATTTTTTCCTTTCTTTTGTTTATGCTTCTCTGCACAAGTTAAAGAATAGACATGATTGTATGAGGATAAAATTCGACGGCCATGTTAAAGAATCCTATATTGCTTTGAAACTTCTACATAGAGATTTATTTCATTTTGTCGAACTAGTACGTCCTATATGTTGTAAATAGAAACATGTTGTCTTGTGTATGTGATAAAATTGCTCTCCACATGTTGTATTTTGCTAGACCAGTGATGGACAAGGATCCGTGGAAAATTAGTGAAGGGTGGGCATGGACCATTAAAGAATTAGAGGTGATATTAAGCGAGTAAGAAAATTGCCAACGACAGCTTCTCTCCTATGTCAAGTACCGTTGATAACGATCTCAACTATGTTCTAATTCAAATTGACCAACTAGCACGGAACGTCAATAAGTTGTCCATAGAATCAACTGGTTTGCTTCAAAAAGATGGAATAGTTCCTGATCAAGATGATGCCGAGAACGACGTCGACCCTGCTGATCATATCCCTTGCGATTACGTGAGTGATGATAGTGGTAAGAGGGATTATTGGGACTATTGCGAAGAAGAGGGTATCAATCCATCTCATGATTATGGGTATGACAGTGTTTTATATGATGATGGAGACTTGTTCTAGCTATTTGTATGTGTGGACTTTATGTGTCAAACAATTTATTAGATATGTGTATATTTTGGACCTTAGAATATAGGAAAGAGAATATGAAGAGTGAAATATAAATGTTCTGTTAGAATGGTAGGATAGTATAAAAGAAGAATCTTTATAACGGATCATCTTTATAGAGATATAAAAGGTGAATTTTGATTAGTCTGCTGGAGTTGCTCTCGTGGAGACCTCCAATCCCGCCATCATAGTGTTACCTATCACAGCAGGATGAGCAGCGACAGGAGTCATGGTAGCGAGCGTAGCCCCCGGTTGGGCCACGACATCCTCCTGCATGGGGTCCTTACCCTTTGACGAAGCTGGCGTCCCTCCCCTAGCGTTGTTCGTCGTGTCATCGTTCTTTGGTTGCTTGGGGTCGGGATCCGACATGTGTATATCGTCCCCATCATCACCAAGCTAGGCCATCAAATTCCTGATCGGCATCATCCATAGCCTCAGGGTCACCATAGGCAGGCTGTTGCTCGAGTTGGAAAAAAATTTCATGAACTCAATCCCCCACAACAATCTCAAGTTTCCTGGGGATCAAGTTAGGATCGGTGACCGCGACTTGAATACGGGCCACATCATCCTTTCGGGTGCTCGCCATGTCTACCCGAGTCGTGGCACCAAGCAGTGAACCCACTACATATAGATTCAAATAATCTCGGATCTCGGAGGGACAACGTAAATGTGCACCCAAACTTTTGCCAATTGAAACTTGGCATCGGATTGGGAGGTCCAGTGTTCAAATTGTAAAGTCACCCCGTGAGAGTGCACACTAATTTCACGAATACGAACTAGACAATCTAATTCGACCTTGGAAGGAAATGGCACTACAAAAGCATTTGTACCATGTTCTTTGACCTCATAATTCCAATCAATCGTCACTACCTGACGGAGTTCCTTGACCACCAAATCAGCGGACAACTCGCCACCATTGGCACGCACGATGCACTTGGAATCATGTCGTCCGTTATGCAAACTCGGCGCCTGGATTTTTGCCTGCGCCCACAAACATGGCGGTGGGCTTCGGGAGCCGAAGAAGCGGGCACCGAGAAGCTAGGTGTTCGGGGCTCTCGCACGCGTCACAAAGGAGCACAACCTTCGTGCACTCGGCGGTGGCATGCGAGCGATCCTTGCAGCGTGAAGACTGCTTGGCCTTCCTGGAGTGGCCCGAACACGTCGCCCCGTCAGCGACAGCCGGTGCGGTAGCAGATGACGAAGGGACCCCGGCCGAGCCTGCGGCCGCAGGAAGCACATTCGTCCCGGTTGCAGCCAATGCTGGAGTCGAGGCCACAACCGCCGTAGTGGCCAGCACAGGAGCAGGCCCCGTGCCGCTCCCCCGTCGCACAGCAGGGCGTGCACGGCGCCCTCCCCCCTGTTGTTGCCGCCGGACCCATTGCTGGCGTTGTTCGGCGGGGCGCGCGTCCTCCGGCCCAGCTGCGCCTTTCCCCCTTCCATTCCTCGGTGCAGGTGTACGCAGCACCTTAGCAAAGCTTCGATGATCATGGAGGGAAGCCGAAGATTGAACCGAGAGAGTCTCCTCTCCAGAAGCGAGCCAAGAGGCGACGTAGAGAGAAGGTGTCGCGATCTAGGGTTGCGTTAGCTGGCCGGTTATATGTCCTTCATGGCACTGTAGCTGGACGGTGGTCCCTCGCGGAAACAGCATACGAAGATTTCGGGATAGATTGATTGCCTCCAAACACATAACGATTACGACGCGCCGAATCCGAAAGTGTTCGAATTCGAAAACCAACCGGGCGAACGTAGTCAGAAGAGACCAGAATAGTCGTCAAGACCTACAGGCCGAACGTAGTCGGAAGAGAAAAACGAATGCGTTACCGTAGGGCACTTAGCAGGCGTAGAAGAATCGCGAGATGGAGCGTCGCCGGCTCCGGCGTCCTCTGCCTCCGCGCTCGTCGCCAGCGACCAAAATAGCCCGCCGATCGCCTCCAACGGACCTCCGCTTTTTTCGCTCATCGTTCTCTCCACTCTTGACATCATCCGGCCATCCAGCTTTGCAGTTTGCATACGTGACAATTGTGTGTTGTGTATTGATGTGTCATTAATTTGTTTGTTCCTAGATTGACTGATCACCTTTTGGCCAATACTATTCTTTATGTGCAAATCTAAAAGTCAACCAGTATGTTTACCCAACCCTTTAATAGCTACAAACTGAAGGAATCACCACACCAGATATTTTTGTCTAATTTGCTGTAGGATCCATGCTTGTATAAATCATTTTTTTTTGCGACGACTGTATAATCCATGCTTGTATAAAAATTGCTAACATTGGTTAGTAATTTTTGGAAGGTACATATGGATACAACGAGAGCTGTTTGCCCTGTTTATGATAATGATTTTTTATAGAATAAAATAAATAAACAAGAGTACCTTATTTCCAACAAGTTCAGGGTTTCCATAATTATTTCCTTACGATTGATAATGCGGCGGAGGAAGAGACGTTAACCTAGTATTACTAGCATGTACAGAGTATGCTGTACAGTGTACACTATACTTGTAGGAGATCTTTTGAGGTACATTTGTCTAATAATCACTTACGAATCATTTGTCTGATTGCTTGACTGATGCTTTTCATAATGAGTGGTCCTTTCCCTACATAAAAATTCCATTCGCCATGTCTTTTCCCCATGTATACCATCATAAACAAATGATAGGCATAGTGTTTTTAAATTATAAACTAAGCTAAAGTTGATGCAAACTTTTAGAAAGCTAAAGGGATAATACACGAAAATGGGAGCACTTGCAGTCTAAAAAACATGGAAAGAACCATACCAGACGATACTGCTTAAGATAAACACGCTTTGGAACAGTAAAAAGTTGCACATTATGAAACAATCGTTACACTTGCAAAGCCAAGGCTCTTTAGTTAACAATTATCTTTTGCTTTATTTCGGTAAGAGATGCAAAGTGTCTACTCATGTTTTGTGTCTGGTCGGAAAGTTTATCTTTTACCGACTATACTAGTATGGCTACTCTATATCAAAAAATTCGTTACGGTAATGACTGGCCTTTTATGTTTATATGGAAAGTTGGAAATTGGAGCTCGTCTAAAAAGGCAACCAAGTGTTACCAGTTGCAAAAATCAAAGTAATAATTGAGAAATATTCGATCAACATGCATGAAACATGCAAGTGGAAAACATATCTGCATTTTCACAAGAAAGTATCCTGTACAAACTTATTTTCGGTGCAAACATGAGCATTTAGATGTAAAATATATGACTGAGAAAGAAGACAGTCTAAAACACATTTTGCAAGAAACCACATTTGCGCAAAACCCCCCATCTATTCCCTTCCCACCTTACTTATCCCCCAACGTGAATGTCATATTTTCAAACACTAGCAGCCAGACGGCAAAACGGGACAGTAAAAGTTGATATAGAGAGAGAGAGGCGTTGCTGCTATACCAAATCTGAAACCTCTTCCATCCAACACATCGCCATGTCTCTGTCGTTTCAGGGCCATGGGTCATCGTCGTTGCCATGCCATGGTCTTGCCTCGCTGCGCAATGGTCGCTGCTATCATTGCATCGTGGTTGTCGCTGTGGGTCGATTTGGACGCATGGCACCGCCAGATCTGGCCTCTACAATCTTCGGAGGCCACTGCGCATGCGCCATTGGATGCATATTTTTCTTCCTTTGCCTGTTATTTGTGTGTGATGTGTTAGCTTCTGTCTTTTTTCTTCTCTTTTCTTTTAACGGGTTTGCAAGTGGCTATTGTGGCTACCTTTTCTCGATTTGTATCTCAAGAAATGTGATGTTCTTACTTCTTAGATTTGTTCAGTGTAATGCACTAGTGTCTGATGCATGTTGATCTAGCATAGAGGATTTGTTCTCGTTCAACTGATCTTGTTAGTTATACTTTGTTGAATTTTTTGGGTTGCTGAAACAAGGATGAACCCAATACGTTGAATCTTGTTTGAAATATGTGTATTTATTTCATGGAACATCCGTGAGAGATTCAGTGGAACACAACAAAACACGTCCAACGCATATGTGAAACATATATAAAATCCGATGAAACATCGAACGAACACATGTAGAACTCTGAAATAGAGAAACTTGTCTAAATTTCAAAAAACCCAATGAAACTCGTGTGGAATTCTCCCCAAAACATGTATCAAACTCATCTTGAATTTATATTTATTTGGATCAGTTTAAACTCTCTTGAAAATAACTCAATCTTCTTCAAAAAATTTTTTTGGAACAAACGCATGGGACAATGCATGTGTGAGAGAGACAGGTCGGCAAGGAACACTCCATCCAGCCTTTATTGTTCATTTGTGTGTTAGTAGGGGGTTCTGTGCAGAACACACTAAGTGGTGGATTATGTGTTTCATCTATTATATATTGCACATCCAACAGTTCTTGTTTGAGTTTTTATGTTTTCATCAATGATGGATTTTGATGAGACTCTCCGTTTCCATAGAACCCACCGATAATTTTCGTGTTCTAGACAGGCACTAAGATGTTTTACATGAAATTCCTATATTTGTATAGGACGCTCAGATTTCTATATAAATCGTCATAAAAGTTTACGAGGTTTGAACCATTTTCTATAAAACACTTATCTCACGTCAGATATCCTACGTTCTTATACAAACGAGGGGCTTTCGCACAGATCATGCGAGGACCCGGCCGGAGAGGTTTTTCCTTTGAGGTTCATCGCTCTGAATCAACCCCAAAAGCCTACACAAGCCTAGATAAACAGTGGAGGGGATTAAGACCGATCTGAGCTAAATAATCCAGCAATCATAAGCCTGTGCTACTGCCAGCTAGTAGGTGTACGACGAGCTATAGGGCTGTTTACAGGCATAGGCCCGTTCCCGTAATAACCTCGAAACGGCAGAAGGAATATGTTACCATCCTCCCTCTCATGGTGGGGCGCAGACTGCACACAGCCTGCTGCATCCTCCTCCCTCCCTGTCTCTGCTCTGCAGCACCCAGAACCCATTGATCGTTCCCATCACCAAACTTTTTTCTCTCACCTCACCCCACTTCCTTCCTCTCTCTCTCTCTCGTCCTTCCATTGCCATTTGCTTCTGTTCAGCTGTGTTCTTGTGAGCTAGTGCGTAGTGTACCAACGAACAGTCAGCTGCAGAGCTAGAGACAGAAAGCAAGAGTGGTTTTTTTCTCTTTCTTCTTTTTCTTTTCCCGAGCTGGTGATTACTCGCTGCGAGCAAGCACATCCTTGCTCCGAGTCCGAGGTCCGAGCCCGTCGGCTTCTCCAATCTGAAATCTTTGTCTCCAGACCACTGTTGCTTCCATCTGAAGGGCGTTTCTTGCAAAAGGTAAGCTTTTTTTTTCTCACTTGGTTTCTTTCCACCAAGAAAGAGGGAGGGGCGTTGCCGAGCTCGCGGGGTCACGAGGGAACGCCTCGATTCCGGGCACCATGGCGGCATCCCATCGGCGCAAAGCGGCGGCGGTAGTGCAAGGGGAGCTCCAAGGGAACGCCGGCCTAATGCCGCCGTCGGTGCGCACCCTCCCCCCTCCCGGTGGCGCGCCCAGGAACGCGCGGAATCGGGAGGAGCACGCGCCCGCCGTTGCCGCGAACGGCGGCGCGGCCGAGCTCCGGGGGGCGAAACGGAGGAGCGGCGGCGGCGTGTTCTCCACGGCGAAGGCCACCAGGTGGCGGGCGGGCAACATGCCGCTCTCGCGCGTCGCCGTCTTCGCCTCCGTCGCGCTGAACGTCACCGCGCTCGCCCTCCTCCTCCACCACTACGCCAGCCACCAGCACCACGATGCATGTGTTCCGCACTCGGATCAGAGCGGCGAAGGCAGCAGGAGCAAGGCCGGCGCGGCGGCGCGACAGGAGGAGTCGACGAGGAGGGCGCCGTCGACCGCGAAGCCGGTGGTGAACCTGGACCAGTGAGTCTGTCCTGTTCCTCTCTTATTTATTTTTCCTTCGCGTTAGAGCATCTCCAGCAGCAACGACACGCCGCTCTCCATCTTCGAATAGTGTCTCCGAGGCAAAAAAGAAAAGAAAAAAAGAGCTCCAGGAGGCACTCCATCGCGGCCGTCATTTTGAAGGGCACATCATCCTCGGCTCCCCGAACACCAAATGAGCTCGGGGGAGAAGGGGGTGCCAAGAGAAGGGGAGGGGGAGGGGACGCGCCGATGGAAGGTCAGGGAGAGGAGGGAGATTGGGGGAGAGCTCGGTGGAAGGGGAGGATGGCTCGGGACAGGAGGCGTCGGGGGTGGGATTTGAGGGAAAGGGGGATTTTGAGGGAAACTGAGATAGATTAATATTACATCAATGGCTGCAAACCTAAGCTTGTTGGATTGATATTATGGTTGATCTATCCATATGCGTATACAGGCCCAATAAGTCCGAGAGAATGGTATCTGGTAGAACTCAAATACGAGTACTAGAGATTATGGTTTGTCCTATTTCGTATAGTTCATGCAACGGGCATTTATTTCTTCTTTATCTGCGAGACGGCAGCAAAGTGAGGGTTTGAGTGGTTGATGCATTTGTCTTTCTGTTAATTTAATGCATTGTAGTGGTCGATGCATATGCTGCTGCACAGTATTGAACGCGTATCCTCCCGTAGAAAATGAAAGTGAGGAATTTGAGGAAGAAATATGTCATGTTAGTTATAGGATATTATTAAAAAATATGAGAGGAGAATATAGGGGTGATATATGGATGTGTTATTGGAGTGGTGGGATAATATAGAGGGGGAATCAATATAGATGGCTATCCATATGAGGATATGGAGACTCAAATTTGGATGGCCACTTGGACATGCTCTTATAGTACTCTCTCTATCCATAAATGTAAGACGTGTATGAAATTTAAGATTTAATTTTAACCAATAATTAAACTAACAATTTTTTAGTTATATGACATAAAATTGATATTATTGTATTCATATTCAAACTTATTTTTAAATATTATCATTTTTATGTTATATAATTTAATATTATTAGTTTAATTATTAATTAAAATTAAATTTTAAATTTTGTACACGTCTTACATTTGTGGATGAAAGAAGTATCTGCAATTTGCAAGCGTGCGGAGGTGTTCTTTCCCACGGAGAATATCCTCGTGCAATGCCAAGGGAGGATTGGAGGAATGAACGCCGATCTAGGGCCGACTGATGCCAAGATTCTGCGCAGATTTACCCCGCGTTGCATGCACCTAGCGAGCGGGATTCCGTTCTCACCACTTGTATATTCTCGCCGTCGATGCGAAACCCACATGCACGAGCATGATGGCCGTGCTGGGATCTCACTCAGCTCATAACGCATTTTGACATTCGTGCTGTCGGCTGCAGCGGTGACCCGACCATGTTTGAGGCCTTCTGGAGGGAGACGGGGGACGTGGCCGATATCGTCATCCCGGGGTGGCAAACGATGAGCTACTTCTCCGATGTCACCAACCTCTGCTGGTTCCTCGAGCCGGAGTTCGACCAGCAGGTGCGCCGCCTCCACCGGGCGGTCGGCAATGCCGTGGTGGATGGGCGCCACGTCCTGGTCGGCACCGGCTCCACGCAGCTCTTCATGGCGGCGCTCTACGCGCTGTCGCCTGTCGACGCCGACGAGCCGATGAGCGTCGTCTCGATGGCGCCCTACTACTCGGTAAGTGTGGGGAAAACAAATCCAGAGTTGTAGTTAAGCAAATGCATTTGGGTTGATGAGTTGTTGTGTGACAAGGATGGCAAGGGCCTGTCATTATCTTATCATTCCCCACTAAATGATGAGGAGATAGAGCAGAAATTAAGCCATAGGGTTGGCTGATAGTGCCAGTTATCTCTGTCCCCTTCTACTTGTCCCAAACCCCACTACTATGGTCATGTGATGGTAGGGCCGGCGTTGCTGCGATTTGCAGGTAGCCGACATGTCCCTTTAAACAGTGATCATGAGTTTCTAGAATCAAATCTGAATCTCAGTTCTGGCTAGCATGTTAGGCAGAAGGCGTTGTCCTGCGAAATTCCATTTGCATGTGCTGGTGAGAATATAGCCCCCACTGTATGCGATTTCTGTTTATGTTCATTTGGCATGATTGATGTCTAGTTAACCTGACAGAACAGGAAAGCACAGCCATTCTGTTTTTATGACTTCAGTGGCATGTGTCTGCTCCATATCTAGTGCTTAATCATGTGCTCAGTCATGGGTGCCGATGCCATTTTACTTTCTCAGGCTCTGTAATCTGCTTTTATCTCTTGGCTGAACTCTTGATTTTGTATTTATTAGCTGTGTGCACCTTGATGCAGAGGCTGAAAGAGTTATCTCTTTCATTATCTAAAAAATTGGTGCCGCTGCCCAGTCGATAGTTTATTTGTTAGTCAATTCCATGTTCTGAATCGGAACTATACTGACAATGGATAACAAAATAGTATTACTCTCTGATAGTGAGTCAATTCTCTAACTTGATCTGATCATGGATGTAGTCATATCCCACTGTGACGGACTTTCTCCGATCCGGGCTCTTCCGCTGGGCCGGGGACGCCAACTCGTTCGATGGCGACACCTACATCGAGCTGGTGTGCTCCCCGAACAACCCCGACGGCGCCATCCGCGAAGCTGTGCTGAACTCCAAGGCCGGCAAGACAATCCATGACTTGGCCTACTACTGGCCGCAGTACACGCCCATCACCCAACAGGCAGACCATGACATTATGCTCTTCACGGTGTCGAAGAGCACGGGGCATGCCGGGACGAGGATCGGGTAAGGGTTCATGCTTCCTGTCACTCAATTGAGGCAAGAATATTACGTGCTTGCCGAATCTGAACCGCAACGGTCGTTGATTCGAGATGAACCATCTGCAGGTGGGCGTTGGTGAAGGACCGTGACGTCGCGCAGAGGATGACCAAGTTCATTGAGCTCAACACCATCGGTGTGTCCAAGGACTCGCAGATGCGCGCCGCCAAGGTCCTCAGGGCGGTCTCCGACGGCTACGAGCTCTCGGAGCGCAAAGACACCCCTCGCCTTTTCGACTTCGGACGACGCAAGATGGTGGAGCGCTGGAGGATGCTGCGCGCCGCCGCCGTCGCCTCCGGCATCTTCAGCCTGCCCGAGGAGACTTCGGGCCACTGCAACTTCACCAAGGAGATGGCCTCCAATAACCCTGGTACGTACGTCGCAGCACAATTGCCCACGCCTGATGTACATGATGCGTCTCTCACCGCCATTTCTTCGGTCAACACCTCGGCAGCGTTCGCGTGGCTGCGCTGCGACAGGGAGGACGTGGAGGACTGCGCGAGCTTCCTCCGCGGCCACAGGATCCTGACCCGGAGCGGGAGCCAGTTCGGCACGGACCCGAGGTACGTCCGGGTCAGCATGCTCGATAGAGACGACGCCTACGACATCTTCGTGAGGCGCCTCTCCTCGCTCAAGTGAAGACGACGACCGCGCGTCATGGCTGGCTTCGTCAGGCATGCCCGTTCCGTGAGACTGAGCATGAGCAGGAGGACAGGATCGGGTAGGAAGGAAGACGAGGGCCAAAGTTTTGTTCTGCCCTCATGCTGAAATCCTGTTTGGTTTTCGGTGCTCGTGCTCTGTCATCTCGGATTCTTATTAAAAGGTTTATTATTTTTTCTGCTTCCGTTAATTCTGAGTGAGAACTGAGGTAACTTTAATAGTCAATCTAGGGATGTTCTTAGAAGTTAAAATTTCGATGCAGAAGTGAAAATGGCTCGAAGAAAAAAAAAGAAGAGAAAAATGCGTGGAACCTCCCAAATTGAGGAAGGGGGAGACGAGGGAATCAAGGAGAAGAAAGCCCAACTAACTTTGGTCTCCAGAAACAAAAAAGAGCAAAGCCCAATCGTACGAGAGCCCATTTAGATGTGATTAAGCCCATGGACGACCCACGCAGAAGATCCGGCCCACGCTACCCTCTTAAACAGGAGGCAATAGCTACTTTTCTCTGAACTAATTTAAATACCCCTTAGCCTGGTTCCGGAGAGTGGTTTATCATATCGATGATGACATGGTGATAACTATTTATTAGAATTTAAAATTTTGTTACACGCATAACTCTACATATCAAAACAACCATATAAGCGCCATGTGTAAGAGAAAAGGAAGAGAAAAACTAGAAAATGAAGAGAAAGAAATGTAGTAGTCTCTAACACGCTGGGCCATGTGTGTAAGAAATTTCATATTTTAATTTAATTTATTCGGTAAGTAAGCATCATATAAGTGTCCTCGTACTTTGAGTTTTGGGGTGTGTGTTGGGGAAGGATGGGGGGTGGGGGTGGAGTGTGTTTTTAAGGGGTTTTTTGTGGTAGGGAACCATTGAATTGGGTTCAAAGAGGCCCAACTAACTCACATTTAATGAGTACTAGTAGGATACCCGTGCGTTGATACGGGATTAATAAAGAGATGTGTATAGGTACTGATCAAAAGATCGTTTCTGATTGCATTCGATAAACATTATCGTCTTCCTCTCCCATCCCCTTTCTGGCGACCATTGTGTCCCTCCGCTTTGCTTTTCTCCCTACCGAGTGTCTCTGTGAGAATCCTAATTTTAGAGTTAAGAGTTAAGCGGCGTGAGGTGGAAGCTCGATCAACTTGCGCTACTGAGTTGACCTAACTCTATCGAATATCGTCGTGAGCTACATCGTGAGCTAGGTCGAGAGGGGGAGGAATTTGTTGCGCATTCATGGCATGCATTATTCATACACGTTTGATTCAAATGAAATTTAAACCTTATTGATCAATCTAAACTTTATTGATCAATGAATATTACAATGTCATGATACAATAATATGTTTACAAAAGGAATAAAGAAGAAGAAAAATAAAAATTACATGATGATATTCTACCTATACAAAATCTAAACCTAATCTTCGGATCTTCGAAGTCTTCAAGTCGGAGAAGAACGCTGAGAGTCGGAGGGAAAAAGTTTCATCGAAAATGTTGGCGGTCGTCCGAGGTCATCGAGTATAGGCACTCGAGACCGTTGGAGTCACGCCGTTGTTGTAAGAGGCAAGGGTTTTTGAAATCGGAGTTTTGGAAACGGTATTTTTAAATATGTGTGGTCTTATCGGCACAGTTCCGCTGACATCCGCAGGGTTAGCTGCGGGGGCAAAATAGTGCCGATGACCTAGATAATTTTCTAGTTTTGAAAATTAATTGAAAAAATATTTTGTTTTTGAAAATGTCCGAGGGCCACGTGGCTAAGACCCTCATCGGACTAATCTAATATTTTGTATCAGGGATAAAAGAGATAAGGATAATAAAGTATATTTTATTTTTCCTAATCTAATTACCTCCATGATTTTGTTTTGAAAAGAAAATTATTTTGTAAATCATTTGAAAGGCAAAGCAAAGGATTAGATAAGGCAGCCATTCCATGAATTATCCATCCATGTTTATCCAACATCCTACATTTGTGACTTATCACCTAAGCCATCAAGCAAGAGTATCCAGCAGCCAATACTACTCACCAAGGAAATATCCCAGCTCAGATAAGGCAACCACCCATCGAGTGATGTGTATAGCCCACAAGTGTGGACTGAGGTCAACAAGCTTAGCTTGGAAGGCACCCAAATGAGCAAGTAAGGATGGCAGTAGTTATCCAGTGAAGGATATTAGCAAAAATCAATCAAGCTATATCCAATGCACCCAACCAAAGGTAGTAGTAGCAGCTCGTAGCAAACAAGCATGAGGTGGCAGCAAACACCTTAAAATAATTGCCACCGAAGAACCTTAGAGAAGGCTCAATAGGAAGAGTAATAAGGCAGCTGAGCTTAGCAGTACCACAGTAGTAGCACCAGTCTTGGCCGACCACCACCAAGTGAAAGGACCGAGATGCCGACTAGAGGGGGGGTGAATAGTTGGCTTATAAAATTTTCCCTTTTTAGTCTTTTGTTTGAGTTATCAGATTAACTTCACAAGTTAATAGTGGACAGCTGTGACACAGGTGAGTGACACAGGTAGAAACTATGTGTAAAATAACACACAGCTGTCACACAGGTGATAGACACAGGTGAAGAGATAACCTGACACAGGTGCTCTGCTTAGACTAACTGTGACACAGGTGCTAGAACAGGTGAATACAAGTGAATGAAACAGCTGAGTGACAGATGATCACACACAGGTATAAAGATAAACTAGCACAGGTGAAAAGATAAGTACAGCAGACAAGTCTAAGAGAGACAAACAAGCAAGAGTAAACAGATAAGCATGCAATACAGGAAGTAAAGGAGACTCAGAGGTTTTTCACCGAAGTTCCCAACTCTTTGCAGAGAAGGTACGTCTCCGTTGGAGAGACCACTCCTAAGAGCTGGCCAGCACTGAATCGTACTTCTTCTTCGAGTACCTGATCTTTCAGGACTCTTCCTTCTTGCTTGTGGAGATCCTTTTGCCTTGCAGCAGGTAGACCTCAGAACACCTTCACAAACTACTGGTTCAACCCACACAAGCTCGGGTGATACCAGCAACTCCTACACCCGTCTAGGAGCAGACAAACTCCAAGAGTAACAGATGATCCAGCAGCAATCTCTTGGAGGAACCTTTGCTCGTGCTCTAGCTCACAGACCCACTCGAACTAACCCTTAGCCTCTCGGCTCTTGCGGAGTGGTTGGAGGCTTTGCAACGGTCGTATGTCAATCACTGATTTGAGCAAGGTTGAGGACAGAGTCCTCCCCTGGTCCCCTATATATAGGGTCCACAGGCACCTGACCGTTACCCTGTTGCCACGTAGGATTAAGTGAGCCACCGGTGTCAACCACCGGTGACACAGCTACACCCTACGCCCAACTGTACCCGGCTCAGGCAGACCGACACCTGTGTCACCGGCGGCGCACACAGGTAAACCCTTAGCTGATAGCAGCACTACTCAGCCCGGTCCTGGCACATGACATGCCCTCAGCATACTTCAAACTCTAATACCTATAAGGAGAGAACCTCCGACAAACTCCTGACTCAGCAGACCATCCATCGCAGTGTAGATACCTTAGCATTTCTTAAGCTCTCCCCTGGTACAGAGATGTACCTGAGTCACAGAGCGGAAGACCACCTGTGACACAGCTGTGTCACACAGGTGCCTAAAGCTCTAGGGTTTTCACACAGCTACATACTTATGTTGCAAAGCTATTGACACAGGGCAATTGGCCTCAAGGCACCAATCCCCTTGACCAACACTCTGAGCAATGAGCAAGGTTCCCTTAGACAACTGCTACTGTTTCATCCCTCTTGATAGTATGGGTGGTTCCTATGGACTCAAAGAAACTAGCAAATCTAGGCTTCACCTGCCACCAACTGAAGTCACGGCCCTTGACGCATCAAGCCACCATCACCCTGCTTGCAGCTCCCTGTATAGCACCGGCTTCTTCTCAGCTGTGGCACAGCTCCCTAGCACAGCCATATTTGGTGGCCATCCTTCTCTGGATAACCCTTCTTCATGGAACCTGTAAGATCTGCTTACACTCAAATGTAAACATTAGATTCCAGTTTAGGTTGCCATTAACCATCAAAACCATGTTGGGGCCTAGATGACCTTTCAATCTCCCCCTTTTTGGTGGTTAGTGGCAACCCAAACTTCACACATTCAAATATATAGAATTGAAATATTGAAACATGTGAAATTTGGTAGAATATACTCCCCCTGAATCTGTGCATAAAAGATTTGTTTGACAAGAGATGCACAGTTTACAAGTTTTCACACAGCTACATACTTATGTTGCAAAGCTATTGACACAGGGCAATTGGCCTCAAGGCACCAATCCCCTTGACCAACACTCTGAGCAATGAGCAAGGTTCCCTTAGACAACTGCTACTGTTTCATCCCTCTTGATAGTATGGGTGGTTCCTATGGACTTAAAGAAACTAGCAAATCTAGGCTTCACTTGCCACCAACTGAAGTCACGGCCCTTGACGCATCAAGCCACCATCACCCTGCTTGCAGCTCCCTGTATAGCACCGGCTTCTTCTCAGCTGTGGCACAGCTCCCTAGCACAACCATATTTGGTGGCCATCCTTCTCTGGATAACCCTTCTTCATGGAACCTGTAAGATCTGCTTACACTCAAATGTAAACATTAGATTCCAGTTTAGGTTGCCATTAACCATCAAAACCATGTTGGGGCCTAGATGACCTTTCAATCTCCCCCTTTTTGGTGGTTAGTGGCAACCCAAACTTCACACATTCAAATATATAGAATTGAAATATTGAAACATGTGAAATTTGGTAGAATATACTCCCCCTGAATCTGTGCATAAAAGATTTGTTTGACAAGAGATGCACAGTTTACAAGTTTTAATCATGGGAAGTATTTTCTGATGACTTGCATTCTTATCAGTTTAAGTATGTTGATGAATGATCAGAGCATTATATTCCTTATCAGAGCATACATATAAATCAGAGCAAGTCATATTACACATATGTATATCAGAGCACAACATACACAAAGTATCAGAGCATATGTATTAAGCATTTGATATGTGTATTAGAGCATGATAAACATGTATATCAGATCATACATATGTATATCAGAGCAAACTATGAATCTGAGCATTCACACATGTTTGACAGAACAAGATGTGTTTTAGAGCATACCAAACATGTGTATATCAGAGCATTCCAACATATAAAAATGAGCATAAGAATGCATAAGACATGTATCAGATCAAAAGATTTGCATAAAAGATATAATGTTATCAAGACATAAGATACACCAGAAAAACCAAGTCTTGATACATCATTTTGAAAATATTTCCCAATATGCTCTCCCCCTTAATGCTCTCCCCCCTTTTTTTGTGAGCAAACAGACTTCATTAGATTAAAAACAACACACGTGTCCTCCAGGAAAGCATGTGGAAAGGGACAGCTGACACCCACATTTGCGAAAAGGCCCACAGAAAAAAGAAAATTACAATGAAGCCCCTGGGCCGAAGAACTGCATCCGCTCCGCTGGATCCATCCTTCCCGACGACGAGCCGCCGAACACGCAGGAGGGCGACGACGATGGCACGACCAGCACACCAGCCGAAGAAAAGGAGGCGAACGCCTCGGAGATTGGCCGCAAAAGACACTCGCCGCGGACGGCCGAGCTGAAGAAACGAATGAAGCGCGTCGGCAGGGGCAGAGCCCCAAGCTTCGCCGGCATCCGAGCCACGCCAACGATCAAAGCTCCCTACAAGATCTGCAACACCCCGAAAAGGAAGACGAAGAACCAGCAGCCCCGGAGGAGACACCACCGAAAGCAGAGCCAGAGCAGCACCAGCCTCCACTCCACGACCTAACATCACAAAGAACAAAGCAGAAAACGGGGGAACCACGAACTCCTCACCGTCGCCGGCGAAGGGAACGGTGAGCCGAGGTTGGAGCCGTGGGAACAAAACTCCTACCGCCGCCGAGCAACCCGACGACCCGGCGATGGCGCGGAGGAGCAAAACCAGCCCGGCGAGGGCCGTAAATACAGAACCCGGTGGAGGCCGCGTACCCCTTCGCCCCGCGGTGCCCGAAGGCCACCGGAGACGAAGAGGGACAGCGGCCTCGCCGGGGAAGAAAACCTAAAAACGGGAGCCCGGCTGAGACGCCTCTCTCAACTGTAGCGAGGGGAATAAGCAGCCAGCTAGCCCCCTTTTTCTTTTCTCTCCCTTGCCCCTTGCACTACAACTCTACTCTCTCTCTCTACTCTACACTCTCTCCCCCTTTGACACTAAAACACCCAAAAAGGAAGACAGGAGGAAGAGATGCTTCAAGAAGACTTGCTCTGCAGCAGCTGAAGGACCTCTGAGAGCTGATTGGACATAGCTGAGAGCTGGTTGGACATATCTGAGAGCTGAGATTGCACTTGATCCATGTTGGCTTTCAGATGAGGGAGTTCTTCGCGAAGCTGGCGATTTTCTTTGCGCAGAGTAGCAAGGTGAGCTGGAATGACCTTGTTTACAAAGGCTATGACAGGGTTGCAAGAGGTGTCATCATCATCATCAACATCAGCTGTGTCTTGCACAGGTGCAGCAGCTGTGGCACCGGTGGGGACTTGGCTTTGAACAGATGATGACCTTGGAGGAGCAGGTGGGGCAGCTGTGTGACTGGGAGATGACACAGCTGGGCCAGGAGAGTCTCCAAATAATGTAGGGACTGCAACCTCATCTGGATGATCATCTGCCTGAGGTCTAAGCTGGGTTTTGATAGTCTTCACAAAGAGATCAAGTGTAGAATCCATAAGACCTGTTCTTTGAAGGATCATGTACATGATGTACGATCCATACCTCAGCTTAGCCTTTTTATCCTTGGTAACAGCATCTATCTCATGAAAAATGTATCTTGCTACATCAAAGTGCTGATTCTTGGCTATATGCACCAATATCTACCAGGTTGCATTATAGACAGCATCTGTGTTTCCCCCTTTGGGTTGAAGAGTGACATTCAGAATCTTGATCAGATGCTTGGCGGTGATGGTTATACCCTTGAAATAGACATGATCTGAAGGAGCCTTGATGGGGGAGGCCCAACCAGGTAGGCCCAATACAGCGAGTCGGCCCAACAAGCTTGGACAAGCCCACTCGGGCGAGAGCCCAAGAAAGGCCTGCACCAGTGCAACGTCCGGATGCCATTAAGGCAGGCGTTACAACTCATCAAGGCATACGTTTCAACCGGCATGAAGACTGGCGTTACTCGGACGGTTACTAGATGTAAATATTACAGTTAATTAGGGCAGTAACCGAAGCTCAGCCGAGTGACCGAGTCGGCTAATGTACAGGCCTATATAAGGCCGAGCCCTCCATGCAGAGGGGGCTCTCTGGACACTACATTCTCTAACCTCTAGCTTCTTCTTCAACCTCCTGTACTCTCTTTTTCACGCAAGATCATTAAATATATTCAGCAGGAGTAGGGTATTATCTCCATCCTTGGAGAGCCTGAACCTGGGTAAAGTTCTTGTGTGCACCGCCTAGATCTTCCATACACACCTTCCCGACAATCCTATTACAAATGGATATTGCCGCGAATTCCCCGCGACAGTTGGCGCGCCAGGTGGGGGGGCGTGCTTTGGAGTCATGATCCGGGCGGGATCTTCTCCAATCACCGGCGACAAGCTCATCGTCGGCAATATGTCGCCAAAGGCACACCCTGAAGGCTCGAAGTTTATCTTCGGCAGCCTTCACTTTGTGGCTGATGCCTTTGGCCAGCTGCGTCTTCAAGATCCGCGCCCTAGCCCCGCGGAGGAAGTGAAGACCGAGCTCCGGCCCGGATCTCCTTCTGCTTTGGTCAAGGGCGAAGGACGCTCCCAATTCGTCGCCATGGTGGGCACCGAGTCTCTCCTTCCCCTTCTGGATTCCGAATCCGAAGGAGACGAGAGTTCGCACAGCCATACCGCCTCGGCAGAGGTGTATGTGGTTGGGGACGGTACCACCGATGACGTGGGCACGTCTACCGCAGTGGCAAGGGCGGCACTTGAGCGCCTGCATACGCCCATTGGCGGACAGTCGGAGGCCGAGAGGGCCTTGGAGGCTTCTCGGCGAGCCCTCCTTGCTGAACGAGAGCGCCTCGATCAAGAGCGGGCAGCACTCGAACAGCGGGAACGGCAACCGAATGATCTTCACGGCTCACGCAGTCGCACGAACTGGCGATCTTCTTCAGCCGCTCGGAGGAGTCGGGCTACTCGGGCCCCACTCTTCGGCCGAGAACAGGACGGTGTCCCTGTCTTCCAGACACCAGCACAAAATCTCTTTGCGGCTGCTGCGCTGGCCGACTCACTGCCGCCTCCGGCAGACGGCCCCGTGGCAGAAATCCATCGTCGAGTCGTCGCATTGATGAAGACGGCGGTGGAACAGCAAAATGAGGCTGAGTCGGTTAGCAACCGACTGGCCTCCCAAGCGACTCGGAGTCGGCCTTCGGGGGCTCCGAGTCGCCTTGCCACAGTTGGATCGTCTCAGCCGAGTCGGTCCACAAATCGGCCTGACGCTCGCCAGGAGATCAACCGACTCCAGGCTGAGCGACGACGAGCCGGCTCCCACCGAGCGAACGACACCCGAGATGCTCGCGATGACATCGAGGGGCGGCGGGCAGCTCGAGTGCGGGCCGAACGACGCGCTGGCGAGGTCAACCAGCCGGGTGGTTCTGCCTCCACCGGACCGCTTTGCTTCAGCAAGCGGATTCGGTCCGAGCCGTTCCCGGACCGGTTCCGAATTGCTAGCGGCGTTAACAAGTACGACGGCACGGCCAAGCCGGAAACATGGCTTGCTGACTACTTGGTCGCTTGCAACATAGGAGGAGGCAACGAGCGTGTCGCCCTCCGAAGCCTACCCCTGATGCTGGAAGGGTCGGCTCGGGCATGGCTTAACAGCCTACCCGAAGATAGCATCTATGACTGGAGGGACCTCCAAGAGGCCTTCGTCAAGAACTTCGAGGGCACGTATAAGCGCCCTGGGAACGCTCAAGACCTATGGCTCTGCGTCCAGGAGAAGGGCGAGTCGGTCCGCGATTACATATAGCGCTGGACCCGGCTGCGCAACTCGATTGAGGACGTCACCGAGACGCAGGCCATTCAGGCCTTTTCCCAGGGAGTCAAGTACGAGCTCCTCAAGCATAAGTTGGCCCGGTCTAACATTCAGACCATGGGCCGACTCACGGAAGTCGCTAGTAAGTACGCGACGGGAGAAGAGGCGATGCGGTACGAAGACAAGGGCAAGGCAAAAGCCGAGTCTTCGAACCAGAAAGTCCCCGCCGACTCAGGTCGGAAGCGTACAGACAGTCGGCCCCCGAAGCGGAAAGCTGGTGGAGATGGGGTCAGTGGAGCCGACTTGGTTGCGGCCGCAGAACGTGGCCCCCAGCGCGGCGACGCTGGCCAAAAGAAAGAGCGTCCTTGGCAACAGCGCAAGGCGCCAAAACTCACATTTGAGGAGGTCCTCGACGGGCCCTGCTCGTTACAGCACCACCAAGTATCAGGCGGGGCACTCGACCCGGGAGTGCAGCTTCCTGCAGCGCCTCCGGGAGGAGAAGCAGCCCGAGCCGGAAGATGGCGGAGAGGGAGGCTCCGCCGCAGACGGCGGCGCTGCGTAGTATCCCCCTCAAAGGGGGGTACTCATGATTTTCCAGGGATCCGACTCCAAAAGGGGTCGGAAGCTGCGCTGTCGCGAGGTCAACGTGACGGTGCCGGCTGTCCCTCAATGGCTGGACTGGTCCGAGGTGCCAGTCGGCTTCAGCCGGCTCGATCACCCGGACCGGGTCCCTCAACCCGGCAAGCATCCTTTGGTGGTGGATCCCCAAGTCGGTGGGTTCAAGCTCCGCAAGGTCCTGATGGACGGGGGCTCCAGCATCAACATCATTTTCATGGACACCCTGAAGAAGATGCAGGTCTCGGAGACCCAACTTCGGCCCAGCAACACTTTCTTCCACAGAATAGTGCCCGGGAAGTGTGCCAAGCCTCTGGGTCAAATCTCCCTGGAAGTTGTGTTCGGCGAGCCGAACAACTTCCTGGTCGAGACATTGACCTTCGAGGTAGTAGGCTTCAAGAGCGCATATCATGCGATCTTCGGCCGGCCGGCTTATGCCAAGTTCGTGGCAAGGCCGTGCTACACGTATCTGAAGCTGAAGATGCCGGGTCCCAAAGGCGTCATCACTATCACTGGCGACTTCGAGCGCTCCAACGAGTGCGATCTCGCCAGCGCGGACATAGCCGAGTCCCTGATCGCGGCTCAGGAGTTGGAGGACATCCAGGCGTCTGTCGACCCGGACCAAGCTCCACCCAGCAAGAAGGCGGCAACCGAGTCCGCCTTCCAGTCGGCCAAGGACACCAAGCGTGTCCAGGTCCATCCTGAGGATCCGTCCAAGACGGTCCAAATCGGGACAGACCTTGAGGCTAAATAGGAAGGCGCGCTCGTCGACTTCCTTCGTGAGAATTGGAACATCTTCGCATGGAAGCCTTCTGACATGCCGGGTGTTCCAAGGAAGTTCGCCAAGCACTCCCTCAACGTCACCAAGGATGCGAAGCCGGTGAAGCAGGCTCTCCGTCACTTCGCTGAAGACCGGCGCAAGGCAATCGGAGAAGAAATCGCCCGACTCCTTGCAGCCGGATTCATCAAGGAGGTTCTTTACCCGGACTGGTTAGCAAACCCGGTCCTGGTTCTTAAGAAGAACAAAACTTGGCGCATGTGTGTGGACTACATGTCCTTAAACAAAGCATGCCCCAAGGACCCGTTCGCTTTACCCCGAGTGGATCAAGTCGTCGACTCCACAGCCGGTTGCGAACGTTTGTGTTTTCTGGATGCCTATTCAGGCTACCACCAGATCAAAATGAAAGAGTCTGATCAAATAAAAACTTCTTTCATCACCCCGTTTGGGGCTTTTTGTTACATCACAATGCCTTTTGGTTTGAAAAATGCTGGTGCTACGTATCAACGATGTATGCAAAAGTGTTTACACGACCAGATAGGCAGAAATGTCCAGGCTTATGTCGACGACATCGTGATAAAGATAAAGAAGACTGCGGACCTCTTGACCGACTTGGCTGAAACCTTCGCCAATCTCAGGAGGTTCGACATGAAGCTCAACCCGGAGAAGTGCGTCTTCGGAGTCACGGCTGGCAAGTTACTCGGTTTCATCGTTTCCGAGCGAGGAATCGAAGCGAACCCAGAGAAACTTGACGCCATCATCAAGATGGGAAAGCCGAAAGATCTGAAGTCGGTCCAACGCTTAACCGGGTGTGTTGCTGCCTTAAGTCGGTTCATCGCCCGACTCGGTGAAAAGGCCTTGCCTTTTTACCGACTCCTCAAGAAGTCAGACTCATTCGAGTGGACGAGTGAAGCTCAACAAGCCTTCGAAGATCTCAAGCGTCTTCTATCAACAACCCGGTCCTCGCTGCACCAATGGAGGGTGAGCCCATGCTGCTGTACATCGCGGCCACGAATCAAGTGGTTAGTGTTGTCCTAGTAGTAGAGCGCACAGAAGAAGGCCGAATCCAGAAAGTCCAGCGACCTGTTTACTACATCAGTGAAGTCCTTTCCGAGTCGAAGCAGCGCTACCCGCACTACCAGAAGCTCGTCTATGGCATTTTTCTGGCGACTCGGAAGTTGGTGCACTATTTTCAAGCCCACTCGGTTACCGTGGTGAGTCATGCCCCGTTGTCTGACATCATCAACAATCGGGATGCCACGGGCCGAGTCGCTAAGTGGGCAATAGAGCTCATGCCGCACGACATCAGCGACGAGCCTCGCAAGGCAATCAAGTCACAGGCCCTCGCGGACTTCATCGTCGAGTGGACTGAGAGCCAGAGTCTTCCGACTCAGGTGCACCTGGAGCACTGGGTCATGTACTTCGATGGCTCGAAGATGCTTGCGGGCACGGGGGCTGGAGTCGTGCTGATCTCCCCCAAAGGCGACAAGTTGAATTACGTGCTGCAGATCCACTTCGCCGCCTCCAACAACGTGGTGGAATACGAGGCGTTGCTGCATGGCTTGCGCATTGCAGTTTCACTCGGCATTCGCCGACTTCTTTGTCGCGGCGACTCGGACCTGGTGGTGCAGCAAGTAATGAAAGCTTGGGACGCCAAGGATCCCACCATGGCGGCATACTGTGCCGCTGTGCGCCGGCTGGAAGGACACTTTGATGGACTTGAACTCCATCACGTTCGACGAGCAGACAATGAAGCAGCCGACTCCCTTGCTCGGATTGGCTCAGCTCGGGAAAAAGTCCCACCCGGAGTATTCCTTCAGCAGCTTTTCCAACCATCCGTCAAATTAGAGCCGGCGACCGAGTCGTCAGAAGCCGGGTCATCACAACCAGAACCGGTTCAACTGACTCATGAAGACGTCTTGGCGGTCGTTCCTTTTTGGACTCAGCCGTTCCTGGCATACCTCTTGCGCAAGGAACTACCTGAAGATCTGACTGAGGCGCGCCGCATTGTGTACCGCGCTCGAGCTTATACCATCATCAATGGTGAGCTCTATAAGCGCAGCACTACTGGAATCTTCCAGCGCCACATTTCGCCGGAAGAAGGCCGGACACTGCTCGAGGAAATCCACTCGGGACTCTGCGGTCACCATGCTTCGTCAAGAGCCCTGGTCGCTAAAGCATTTCGACACGGGTTCTTTTGGCTCAGTGCACATGCTGATGCTGAGGAACTCGTCCGAACTTGCGAAGGGTGTCAGCGGTATGCCCGGCAGATACACATGTCGGCTACCGCGCTCAAGACCATTCCGATCACATGGCCTTTCGCCGTGTGGGGACTCGACATGGTGGGTCCGCTTAAAACAGCTCGGGGAGGTTTTACACATCTCCTCGTAGCCGTGGACAAGTTCACGAAGTGGATTGAAGCTAAGCCAATCATGAAGCTCGATGGTCCGACTGCTGTCAACTTCATGAAAGGAGTCATCTTCCGATTCGGAATCCCCCACAGCATCATCACCGACAACGGCATGAACTTCACTGCTGAAGTCTTCCGCCATTTCTGTCGGGATCACGGGATTTGGATCGATTATGCCTCCGTGGCTCATCCGCAGTCAAACGGCCAAGTCGAGCGGTCCAACGCTCTGATTCTCCAAGGCATCAAGCCCCGGTTGTTAGTCCCATTGAAGCGGGCCGCCGGCTCCTGGATCGATGAGCTTCCATCCGTCCTTTGGAGCTTAAGGACGACTCCAAACCGGTCGACTGGTTACACGCCGTTCTTCATGGTTTACGGAGCTGAAGCCGTCCTGCCGAGTGACATCCTCCACGACTCCCCGTGAGTTGCAGCATATGTGGAAAAGGATGCCGAGTCGACACGACAAGATGACCTAGATCTCCTAGAAAAAACTCGGGAACTTGCCCTCTCGCGTTCGGCAATCTATCAACAGAACCTGCGCCGATACTACAGTCGGCAAGTTCGGGGTCGAGTCTTCAACAAAGGTGATCTGGTCCTCCGACTGATCCAAGATAAGGCAGGCATGCACAAATTGTCTTCACCTTGGGAAGGTCCTTTCATCGTCAACCAGGTGCTTCACAATGGCGCGTACCGACTGGAGGACCCGACAACCGGCGCTATCACCGAGCGAACTTGGAATATTGCACAGCTGCGTCCTTTCTACACTTAAAACTTTGTACTTCAAACAATTCATTGTTTCATAATGAATAAATTTTTGTTTCCTTCGAGCGGCACTCGGGAAGCATTTTGTTCATTTAACTTTTTCCCTTGAGCAACCCCTGGGGGCTATGTCTAAAAACAAACCGAGTAACTTCACTCCGGGCAATCCCCAGAAGTTACCTTAAACCCACTGGGTGAATCATCACTTGGTACAGATTATTTCAAATCTCCTAACTTTGTTTCTACACGAGCGTCTAAGTAAACGTGTACGGTACCTAAGGCCCACTCTTCGTCCCCAACTACTGTCGCAACCCGGCTGTCCGGTTGGCAAGAGCAAAAGCTAAAGGTCGGCCTGCACGCGAAAGGATCCGACTCGGCATCAAAAACAAACTCGGACGACTCAAATAACTTGTGCAAACAAATAATTTATGCAGAAGTCAATCAGAATGAATTGAAAAACATCTTCATTCATTGCAAAAGTTTTTTACATTTTGTCTACTCGGCATACCAAGAGATATTACATGATATTTTTTCTATTCTTCTGGAGTCGCTTCTACGCGCTCCTCCAGGTCGGTGAAGCTGGCGATCCGGCTGGCAGCGGCGCGGACTCGGGGAAGAAGCTCCAGAGGATCCACCGACTCCCCTTCCTCGTCGACAGGGGCGCCCGCGGAGATGTTGTCGACATCGGCGTCGGGATGGTGTGCCAACACCATTGCCAGCGCCATGCCGGCTCCCGAGCGGGCTGCCGACTCCTTCCACTCTTCGACTTCTGCCGGGCCCAGCGAGAGTTTGTCGGCGAGTGCGAAGATGCTGGAACTCGGCTCTTCTCCGGGCCAGAGCTTGGTGCAGAGGCCTTGGGCAGCCGACTTGAAGCTCTGCACTAAGCTCTTGACTTGAAGGAGTCGGTCCTCCAGAGTCACGACGCAGTCGGCCATCATTTCTGGTGTCCAAAGTACGTCGAGGACTGACTTCGCCGGGTCGGCCAGCGCGCGGAGTCGGAGCGTCGCCCGCCGGGTTTCTTCCTCCAATTCTGGGCAAGCATCTGGGTACGGATTATTGCTAAGGGAATAACCAAGGAAGAATGCAAAAACAAAAAGCAAAGGACTCGGGGGCTTACCGAGTAGAGTCTCGTTAGCCTTCTTGAGTTGGCTCAAGAGGTCTCTCTCGCGCTTCTCCCAGTCAGAGATGACAGCGGCATGTCGCTTATCCGACTCCTCCAGCTTCCTGGAGAAGTCGTCGATGGAGGCTTGCAGCTTTTGGTTCGCCGACTGCGACTGCTTGTAATGCTGCGCCAGCTTGTTGTAGTCCGACTGAAGCTTGTCGGCGGCTTTCAGCTGATCGCGAACGTCGCGCATTTTGTCTGCATGCTCGGCTTCTTTATTGCTGAGCATTTGAGACACTTTTTCCGCCGAGAAGCTTGAGTTCACCTCTTTTTTAAGCAGGGCGTTCTCAGCTTCGAGGTCTGCCGACTCAACAAAGTCAATACCAAAGAAAACTTCAAAGGCAAAGAGTTTGAAGACTTGGACACTTACTCTTGAAGGCGGCAAGTTTCCCTTCGAGTTGCCGACTCCTGGCCTTCTCCTCCTCCAATGCCTTCTCCAAGGAGGCATTTCTTTCCAGAAGGGCTGGGCCGTTTCCGCCCAGTCGGATTGCAGCCTGGTGAAGAAAAAAGGTATGTTAGCAACCGAATTCATAAGTCTCCAACCGACTCAATCAGTCGGCTAGAGACTCGGGGGCTACACCCACTGGGTGCATTGAACGTGCTCCCAGTGTTAACAAAGAGCAAAGGATGAAGACAACTTACCCCGACTGAAGACTCGAGGACTTCGGCCGAGTCTGCCAAAGACTTGGCCGCGTCGGCAAAGTCCCTTAGCTTGGAGCTAAGGTCAGCGACGCGGTTGGCGGCTCCCTCCGCGGCCGTCACGTCCCCCGTGCTGCAACTCGGCAGTAGCAGCGCGGGGATGAGGCTTCATGATGCAGCCGGAGCCGTTTCTTCAGTTGCGGCAGTCGGGGCCAAGGCTTGGCCCTGCACGGTTTCCCGGGACGACTTGGGAACGGCTTGTCCTCCGGCTCCGCCCGCTGGTTCGGAGGAGTCGGCGCCAGCCGCAGCTGCCGGCTCCGTTGTCTCCTCAAGGACAGGAGGTGGCTGTGGCTGCGGGTTGACAGCCGGTTCCTCGGTTGACCCGGCACCATTGTCCGACTGTGGCTCCTCGACGGATGCGGCGGGTGGAGGTGCTGACCCGGCACCCGCATCCTGCTCCGGCACCCCCGCAGTAGGAGTTGCGGAAGTCGCGGCACCCGTAGCTGACTCCGTTGCCTCGGCGGAGACGACCGGTGCTGGAGCAATGGGTTCCGTTGTAGCCGGAGTCGTGGAAGCCGACTCTGGCGGCGGGATTGGAGTCGGGGCTGGCGGGGCGCTGGATGAAGAGCCTCCTTTGTCGGAGAACTTTTTCTGGACCCTGCAAAGCAAAGCGCAACCGACTTCAGTATCTTCTCAACCTACTTCAACTGGGGCATGAGGCACAAGGACTCATACCTGGTGGTCGTAGGGATTGTTTTCTTCGGCTTCCCCGGGACGGGTGGAATCCCGGAGGAGCCAGCAGGATTCGGCCGAGGCACACTCGGCTTGGCGGCAGGAGCCAGAGCCTGCGCCAGTCGGCTGGCGGATGCAGCTTGAGCAGGAGCCGGAACCTGGGCGACGGGGCCGGAAGAAGTGGTTCGGGCCCGTTTGGCAGCCGACTCCGTCTGGGCTGGCTCCGTCGCCGCCGGCAAGGACGTGGACCCGGAAGCATCGTCGTCGCGGCCCCGCTTGACGACTTTGAATTCAGACCCTCCTGACTCAGAATCCGAGTCGATCTGGATACCACTGTTTGACTGACCTGGCTCCTCCTCGACTTCGGCGTCATCCAGCGCCGCTGGATCCAACTCATGCTCGGGAAGAGGCGGCATGGAGTTGAGGTTGAGGTAGTTCTACAGCATCAAAAGACTTGGTGTTAGCAAAAACAAACATATAATAAAAACCCGACTCGGAGTGCAATTCGTCACTTACAGTCGGCGGAGGGTAGGCAGCCGAGTATGGGAACACCTTGGGCGCCCGGGTGAGCCCTGTTCGTTCTTTGGTCAATCCCTTGAAGACCTCCAAGAAATTCTCGTCTGAAAGGTCTTCGGATGATACCCTCTCGGGTCGTGGTTGCCCGAATACTCCCACATTGGATGCACCCGGGCTTGAAGAGGCTGGATACGCTGACTCAGCCAAGTGCCGATGAGGTCGGTGCCTGTAAGCCCCTTCTCCTGGAGTCGGGCGATCCTCTTCAGGAGTCGTTCAACTTCGGGCATCTCCTCGCTGGAAGGCTTGGCGCTCCAGCGCTTTAGCCACTCGGGCGAACCTTCAACGTACTTTGGCAGGTTTTCGTGGCCAGTCGGAGTGAGTTCATTCGGGCAGTAGAACCACCCGTCCTGCCACTTCCGAACGGTATCCGGAAACTGCATCTTGAAGTACTTCGCGCCGGCTTTGACCTGGATGCCGGCTCCCCCGCAGATGGACAGTCGGCCGCCGGCTTTGACGGGTTGGGCCTTCACGGTGAAGATTTTCTTCCACAATCCCCAATGTGGCCGAGTCTCCAAATAGCACTCGCACAGCGTGATGAAACACGCAATGTGCAGAATGCCATTTGGGCTCAGGTGATGGAGTTGGAGGCCGTAAAAGTAGAGGAGGCCGCGCAAGAAGTCGTGCAGCGGTAGCTTGACTCCCCGCTCCATGAATGGCGTGAGCATAACGCGCTCGTGCTCGTGCAGAGCAGGCTTCGTCTCCTTGAATGAAGCCCGCCAGTTGCTGATGGTGCGAGGCGGCAGCAGGCCGTTTTTGGCGAAGCCGATGAGCAGCTCATCGGTGATGACCGAGGGGATCCAGTCCCCTTTCTTCCACTCATCGACGGCGGCAGCGGAGGAGGAAGCAGCGGACTTCTTTCCCTTGCTGGCGAGAGACATGTTCTCCGCCTGGTGGATGACGGCGGCGAGCGAGTTTTTTCTCTCGGGAACGAGCGCGCGGTGGCGGAGCTCTGGAGGCAAAGAGTTCGAGCGTGAGGAAGATGAAGGCGAAAGCAAGTGGGAGATGGGGAAACCCTAAACCCGCTTTTTATAGCCAAGGGAGTCCAACCGCTGGCGATCGTGCGTCTGACGTGGCGAGAGATTGCCGCGGCAACTGCCGTCCCGCGCGTGAAAACCCGCGGGATTCGGGCGCCTTTTTCGCCACGACGCGACATCCCAGGCGACGTGACCGGCTGTCATTACGTCAGCCTCCGTCCCGCGCGCGCTGCCCGCGTGATTCAGGTGCAGTCATGATGAGTCGACTCCTCGGACATCGCGCGAAATGAGAGCAGCGGCGGATGTCTCGGGAACGCCTTATGCGCGACTCGAGGCGAAATCATTGCACTGCGGGCACTCTGTCCAACCGGCTGCACGCATTAAATGCTGACGCGACATTGCGGTCAGGGCAACAACGTGACCCCAGTCGGCTCTGGCTGGTGCCGAATCAGATCGAGTCGGATCATGCTCGAGCAGCGAATCGACAGTCGGCTTGACCCGTTGTGACACGTCACGAGTTATACCGACTCCGTCAAGCAACTCCGAGGCGCACAAGCCGCCAAACTCGGAAGCAGACTGGCTCTGCGCAAGGGTGCTGATGACCGACCCGACAGGGTTTGCAGGCCACTCGGCAACACCCAAGCTAAGAACGAACCCGGCATCCACAGCGGTACAATACGATCCCTGAGTCAGAGCCGAATGCCACAGCGGCGCAACGTGGCTCATTGATTCAGGGTTCAATGCCGAGTTCGAGGACTCGGTTTCGAAGTTGAAGATCGAAGGCGTCCCCCTCGCGGGCACAAGATGGCAACCGTTCGTTCGGATAGGCCAGACGCTATTTTGAGTTCACTCGGAATTCATGATACGCCTCTCAGAGGGCCACAAGCCGATTTCCCCAGCCGGAAAGCACGGGTATCACCAAGTTCCTAATGCTTAGCACAAATCTAACCTCTTTTCAGGTATCAGGAGAGTCCATCAAGGTCTCTCCATCAGCCACTCGGACATGTACAGTCTGCTTCCCAGTCGGCATCCCTGTCGAGACCTCGAAGCACTCGGGGGCTACTGACGGGGGAGGCCCAACCGGGTAGGCCCAATACAGCGAGTCGGCCCAACAAGCTTGGACAAGCCCACTCGGGCGAGAGCCCAAGAAAGGCCTGCACCAGTGCAACGTCCGGATGCCATTAAGGCATGCGTTACAACTCATCAAGGCATACGTTTCAACCGGCATGAAGACTGGCGTTACTCGGACGGTTACTAGATGTAAATATTACAGTTAATTAGGGCAGTAACCGAAACTCAGCTGAGTGACCGAGTCGGCTAATGTACAGGCCTATATAAGGCCGAGCCCTCCATGCAGAGGGGGCTCTCTGGACACTACATTCTCTAACCTCTAGCTTCTTCTTCAACCTCCTGTACTCTCTTTTTCACGCAAGATCATCAAATATATTCAGCAGGAGTAGGGTATTATCTCCATCCTTGGAGAGCCTGAACCTGGGTAAAGTTCTTGTGTGCACCGCCTAGATCTTCCATACACGCCTTCCCGACAATCCTATTACAAATGGATATTGCCACGAATTCCCCGCGACAAGCCTTAGCAGGGAATCTGAAATTCCTTGGGTAGAATTTTCTCCTTAATTCATTAGGAACTGGTGCAAGCTTGAAAAGATTTGGCATGCCTGGTTCCAGAGGAGCATGCATTAAGCTATTGAACTCTGGAGCTGTGATTGAAAGGAGTTGACCTCTTGTTTTCCAGAGCATAGCATCTTGATTCTCCTGTTCTTCTCTTTCTTCTTGCTCAGCTGACTTACTGACCTGTGCCACGGGGGATGGCATAGGTGCTTAAACTGACTGAGCTGGGTCAGCTGGCGGTGGCACAGGTGATGGAGACCGGTGAGAGTCTTGGGTCTGAGCTTTTTCTCCTGCTTGGGACACAGCTGGTTGAGACAGCTGTGGACTTGATGGTTTTGCAGCCACTGGGGACTCTGCTGAAGCTGGTCTTGTAGATGGGGACACTTGAGCCTTTGGTGCAGCTTGATCTTCAGCTTCAGAGATTAAAAACTGAGAAGGAGACAATGGTTTCTGAACATCCAGGGTTGAAATAGAGTCAATGCTTGTTGAACTCTAAGATTTTCTTCCTTTCCTCTGGTATGTCTGTTTTCCGAACTTGCCTGAGCTAGCCACCTGTGTCACAGGTGATAGCTTCTCCTTCTTGAGTTCTTGCACAGCTTGCTTCTGTTTATCCAACTGATTCTTGAGGGATGGCTTAGAGCTCTGGGATGTTTTAGAGATTATTGCAACCTCAGGTTCTTGTTCAGGCTTCTTTGCAGAAGGCTCCTCAGAGATTTCCTCTGTATTTGATCTCTTTCTCTTTGGGGCTGATGGAGCTGGAAGAACAACTTGAGGTGGAATAACAGCTAGGGGAGCAGCAGCTCTAGGAATAGGAATGGTTCCAGAAAGCATCCCCTGCTTGGTCTTGAGCTCAGCACGCAGAGCTTGCTTCTCAGCACTAGACGGCGTCCTTATGATCTTTCCAAGCAGAGTTTGAATCTCTGCAGCAAGAATTGTTTCAACATCATCCCTGCTGAGGCCTGGTTTGAGGATAGTTCGAGCTGGAGGAGGTTTTCTGAAGTCTCAGATAGCTGACCTCTCTTGAGTCTGATTTCAGCCAATAGATATTGTTTATCAAGACCTCTGGGCAGAGAATTTGCTTTCTTCTATAGCTCTTCTATCTGTTGAAGAAGATGACTATCTCTGGCATCAGTTTTAGATAAGCCTCTCTGATCCTTAGATCCTGGCAACAGGCATTTTGTTGAGAGCTTATCCTGCTTTTCAAGAATTTTCTTTCTGATCTCAACTGCAGCATCATGAGAAGATGTTGATTGCAACTGCTTGTGTAAATCTGTAATTTCTCTTAAGAGTTCCTTATCTTGTTCTGTTGGAACAGGAATGCCCATAGAAACAGGCCTTGCAGCCTCTGAAAGCTCAAAGCTTTTGGCAGTATAGATAGTGGTCAGCTTTTTCTTGGTTTCTTCATCTGTTTCTTCTCTTATCTGAGCATCTAACTTATCCATCTCTTCAAGGATTATCTGATCATGCTCAAGATCTTCTTGAGACACTTTAGGCGGTGGAGTAGGTTCTCTGATTGTGAGTGTGCCACTTGGCACCACTACATCTTCAATAGATGGCTTTGGAGTTTTCTTTGCTATCTTCTTGCCCTTCTTGGCAGCCTCTTTTCCCAAAGAAGTGTGCTCAACTGCAGCTGAGGACCTTGTCCTTTTGGATGGAGGACCCTAAGAACCAGCTTTAGAAGCAGCTGCCTTCTTTCCAGCAGCTACTCTCTGCCTATAAGCCCTTTGCTTTGCTCTTCTTTTCTCTGCAGCCTCCTCTTTTTGTCTCAGCCTCTCTCTTTCTTGATCTGAATCTGAGATGACAAGATCTTTTGGAGAATCCTCTGGATCAGACCATTTCACAGCACTGTCAGCTTTCTCTGAATCTGAAGACATCTGTAGAAACAAGATAGATAAGAGAGAAGCAGGTAAGAGGTGTTCATTTGATGCAGAGTAATAGCTGTGTTAGACACCTATGTTAGGATGGGAAGACACAGGTGAGGACTTAAGGTTTTACCGAGGTCTCAGCCAGTTGAATAGGCGCACCTGTGTGACAGGTGAGACCCTAGCGATGACACAGCTACGTGCGGGGGCGGACAGCAAATTCATGGAATTTTGAGTTTGACAACGATTTGCTGGCTAATTTTAGGTTGGATGTGTTCAAAAGATTGCACAAGAGTAAGGCCAACCCTAATCAGGACCAATGCGCTACTGGATTAGTCTATCAAGACCTAAAACATGAACTGAGCGCAAAGGAGGGTTTTGCAGAGGCTTACTTTGATCGAGATTGAACTTTGCTGCGGATGAATTGACATTAGAGTTCAACAGAGTGCTTTCTCCAACTTGCAGAAGAAGTTTCGAGAGCGAAACCGGCGAAAAAGATGAGAACTCGAAAAAATTGGCGCACAGCGGAAGTTTTGGGTATGGGAGTTCGAAGCGGTTTCTGTGTGGACACAGCAACTCTTTATATAGGCCCAGAGGTTATAAGGTGGCTGTGTCACAGCTGACATAAGAACCTGTGACACGGGTGAAAGAGATGTATACTCTGGCCTATGGGATTTTCAAAGCATTCACCTGAGACACAGCTGGGAGACTCAGGTGACAAGTATTTCATCTAGTGAACACCAAGATGGATTGATTTAGATGAGAAAGAAAGCAGTAGCACTATCAGAGTGTCCTTAGGTGATCTTCTCAGTGTTAGCTTGCCAGAAGATCAATCAGGCAAAGCTCAAGCTGACATGAGTTGATCTAGATAAAAACTTGTACACAAAAGAGTGCACTTTACAGACTATAAGATATGATTTCAGCATGATGCAAAGCACACGCCTGTGAGACAGGTGGGTAGCACAGGTACAAAAGATGCAAATGACTTAGATGAAATCATATCAGCTAGACACCAAGCCAAACCTTTTATTGCAGGTTAGAGACATCAATGATATTCAATTCACTCCTCAGGGCACAGAACCTAGTCTCATCTAAGGGCTTGGTGAATATATCAGCTAATTGTTTTTCAGTCCTTACATGGCACAGCTGCATATCTCCTTTTTCTACATGGTCTCTAAGGAAGTGGTGCCTCACTTCTATATGTTTGGATCTTTGGTGATGGACTGGGTTGTTGGCTAACTTGATTGCACTTTCATTATCACAGAAGAGGGGTACTTGTTTAAAAGATATGTTAAAATCTTTCAAGGTCTGCCTCATCCATAATAATTGAGCACAACAACTACCAGCAGCAATATATTCGGCTTCTGCAGTGGAAAGGGCCACTGAATTTTGTTTCTTGGATGACCAGGACACTAATGAGTGCCCTAGGAATTGACAGGTACCTGAGGTGCTTTTTCGGTCAACCTTACACCCTGCATAGTCGCTATCAGAATAGCCAACTAGCTCAAAGTTTGCACCTTTAGGATACCACAAGCCAAACCCTGGAGTATGAATCAAATATCTCAGAATCCTGCGGACTGCCACTCTGTGACAATCCTTAGGGTTAGCTTGGAATCTAGCACACATGCAAACACTAAGCATAATATCAGGCCTAGATGCACACAAGTACAGCAAAGAGCCTATCATGAATCTAAATTCCTTTTGATCAGCAGACTTACCTTCAGTGTTCAGATCCAGATGGCCATTAGTTTGCATGAGAGTGTGTATACCTTTTGCATCCTTCATGCCAAACTTGGAGATGATGTCTTTGGTGAACTTTTCTTGTGAGATGAAAGTCCCTTCCTTCAGTTGATGGATCTGAAGTCCTAGGAAGTACTTGAGTTCTCTATCCAAAGACATCTCGAATCTCTTGGTCATCAGCTTGCTAAACTCTTCACTCATGGAACGGTTAGTACTACCAAATATTATGTCATCGATATAAATTTGGCACACAAATAATTCTTTTCCATTTCTTTTAGTGAATAGAGTTGTATCAACTAAGCCCATTTTAAATCCATTGCTGATTAGAAATTCTTTCAATGTGTCATACCATGCCCTAGGTGCTTGTTTTAGACCGTAGAGAGCTTTGTGCAATTTGTAAACATGGTATGGCTTCTTATCATTTTCAAAACCTGATGGCTGCTCTACATATACAAGCTCAGAAAGCTTACCATTCAGAAATGCTGACTTGACATCCATTTGGTACAGCTTGATATTGTGATGAGCAGCATAGGCTAACAGGATTCTGATGGTTTCAATTCTTGCCACTGGGGCAAAAGTTTCTCCAAAGTCCAGACCTTCTACTTGTGTGAATCCTTGTGCCACAAGTCTGGCTTTGTTTCTTACCACCAGTCCATTAGTGTCTTGCTTGTTCCTAAAGACCCATTTGGTTCCAATCACATTATGGTCTTTAGGTCTTTCCACCAATGACCATACTTCATTTCTCTCGAACTGGTTGAGCTCCTCATGCATAGCATTAATCCAGTCAGCATCCTTTAGAGCTTCACCTATGGTCCTGGGTTCAACATTTGAGACAAAGGAGTAATGTTCACAAAAATTAGCAATTCGAGATCGAGTGGTCACTCCCCTATTAATGGCACCGATGATATTGTCCACAGGGTGATCCTTCTGCAGCCGGCTGATCACAAGGGGGTCGGGGTCAACTGCCTGTGTCACAGCTGATGGAGTTGCCTGTGACACCGGTAGTTCTTCCTGTGATACAGCTGGGTGCATGAAGGCTTCTGCGTCAAGTTGATCATTGGCTGGGTTGCACTCGAACTCTATATCATGATCTCCAGTGTCTTCAAGGATTGATGCAGTAGAGGGTTCTTGATCACTTGGTGAGGCAGGCTCCTCCTTGATGGTGGGTCTGATCTCACCGGTGGACTTCTTCAGAATATCCTCATTTCCTACATCAATAGCAACTTGCTCTCCTTGGGAGCCATAAGACTCATCAAAATCCACATCTATAGATTCTTCAACAACCTGAGAGTTAGTGTTAAAGACTCTATAGGCATGGGAGTTAGTGGAATAACCAAGGAATATACCAACATCAGATTTAGCTTCAAACTTAGTTAGGCGTTTGTCTTTCCTAAGAATGTAGCACTTACAACCAAATACTCTGAAGTATGAAATGTTTGGCTTGCTGTTGGTGAGCAGTTCATAGGGAGTCTTCTTGAGTAGTGGATGAAGGTATATCCTGTTGACAGAGTGACAGGCAGTATTGACAGATTCAGCCCAAAATCTTGGTGAAGTCTTGTATTCATCTAATAAAGTCCTTGCCATCTCTATCAGAGTTCTGTTCTTCCTTTCCACCACTCCATTTTGTTGTGGAGCATATGGACCTGAAAATTCATGCTTGATTCCATGCTTGTCCAGAAATGCTTCCACCTTGGAGTTCTTGAACTCACTCCCATTGTCACTCCTGACCTTTACAAGATTCACCTTCCACTCATTTTGCATTCTGACAATGAGATGCTTGAATTTCTTGTACACCTGTGTCTTCTCCTTCAAAAAGAACACCCAAGTATACCTAGAAAAATCATCTACAATGACAAAGCCATATTTATTACCTCCTAAGCTCTCATAGGTTGTTGGACCAAAGAGGTCAATGTGAATGAGCTCGAAGGGAGTGGAGGTTGTCATGATGTTCTTAGGTCGATGGGCAGCTCCAACTTATTTGCCGGCTTGACATGCACTGCAGGGTTTGTCCTTTTCGAACTTCACCTTCTCCAAGCCTATGACATAGTCATGTTTGCTCAGCTTGTTCAGAAGCTTCATCCCAGCATGTCCTAGCCGCCTGTGCCACAGCCATCCAAGACTGGTCTTGGCCATTAGGCACCATGGAGCTGCTGCAAGCTGTTCATAGAAGTTCACAATGTATAGCTTACCAGACCTGCATCCTTCAAATACTTGTGAATCATCAGATAGTTTGAAAGCTATAACCTTTTCAGGATAGAAGGTAACTTTCATGCCTGTGTCACACAGCTGTGACACAGACATCAGACTATAGCCTATCTGATCAACAAGCATTACATTAGATAAGGAGTGATTCTCAGATATGGCAACCTTACCAATGCCATTTACCTTCCCTTTAGAGTTGTCTGCATAGATCACATGTTTGCTTGGAAGATTTTCACTTGTGATCTCTACAAACTCCTCTCTGCCTCCAGTCATATGTTGTGTACATCCACTGTCCACAATCCAATCAGTTCTACTGGAGACAGTTTCCTTGGAGTCCTTAGCCATGAGGCATAAGGGAGCAGGAGTGGATGAAGCTTGATCATCCTTGGAGTTCAGCTTGGAGCTGTCTGACTTGGCTGTAACACAGCTAGGTGTGTCAGCCATAGAGATTGCTATCGCAGCGACTTGGATTTCTTCTTCTTCTGATTCTCCATCAGAACTAGAGTCATCTGAAACCCAGGCTTGCCCTACATAGGCTCTTGCAGTAGCCTTGTTCTTGGAATGAGAAGGATGCTTGCTGAAAGTCTTCTTCTTGTTATAGAAATCTTTCTTCTTCCCTTTGTCCTTCTTTTTGCTGGGGCAATCAGTTGCGAAGTGGCCTTCCTTGCCACATTCAAAACACTTGTTGTCCTTAGAGGGCTTCTTGCCTCTGAATCTATCTGTTGATCCAAACTGCTTCTTCTTCCTATAGAATTTCCTGAAGTTTCTGGTAAGAAGGAGCAGCTCATTCTCTTCTCCACTTGACATATCATCAGATAGATCATCACTGCTATCACTGTCTGGCAGTGTGGCTTGAGCAGTGGTTTTCAGAGCAATGTTCTTCTTGGGTCCTGAGGAGGAACTGTGCTTGCCCTCTTGCTTGAGCTCCATCTCATGAGTGAGGATTCTTCCCAGCACTTCGGTAGGCTTCATCCTACTGAAACCCTCTTTCTCCTTGAGCATGGGTTCTGTAAGGTTTGGGCAGCACAGATAAGAATTTCTTGATAACATCTTCATCCTCAACACGGTTGGAACCCAATGCCTTCAGTTGATTGGTGATGAGAGTCAGTCTTGAGTACAGAGAATTTATGTCTTCTCCATGTTCATGCTCAAATCTCTCTAGAGTTGATTCCAACAGTCCTCTCTTGGACTTCTTCAGAGTGTCACTGCCTTCATATATCTGCTGTAAGGTATCCCAGATCTCCTTAGCAGACTCCAGTGTGCTGACTCTGTTAAAGTCATGCTCTTGCAAGCCCATGAAGATGGCAGTGGCAGCTCTGGCATGATTCTGGATATTCCTTTTGTCATTGATGGTGAGAGCATCAACCTTCTCCACTTTATAACCTGCATCAACAATATCCCACACATCTGGATCGATGGCGGTAAGATACATCTGCATCTTCCTCTTCCAGAAAGCATAGTTAGATCCAGTAAAGACAGGTATTTTACCCTCGTAGCCCGACATCCTTTACTCTGGCGGTTAAGCCAATTCAAAGAGCAACCTGCTCTGATACCAATTGAAAGGACCGAGATGCCGACTGGAGGGGGGGTGAATAGTTGGCTTATAAAATTTTCCCTTTTTAGTCTTTTGTTTGAGTTATCAGATTAACTTCACAAGTTAATAGTGGACAGCTGTGACACAGGTGAGTGACACAGGTAGAAACTATGTGTAAAATAACACACAGCTGTCACACAGGTGATAGACACAGGTGAAGAGATAACCTGACACAGGTGCTCTGCTTAGACTAACTGTGACACAGGTGCTAGAACAGGTGAATACAAGTGAATGAAACAGCTGAGTGACAGATGATCACACACAGGTATAAAGATAAACTAGCACAGGTGAAAAGGTAAGTACAGCAGACAAGTCTAAGAGATACAAACAAGCAAGAGTAAACAGATAAGCATGCAATACAGGAAGTAAAGGAGACTCAGAGGTTTTTCACCGAAGTTCCCAACTCTTTGCAGAGAAGGTACATCTCCGTTGGAGAGACCACTCCTAAGAGCTCGCCAGCACTGAATCGTGCTTCTTCTCCGAGTACCTGATCTTTCAGGACTCTTCCTTCTTGCTTGTGGAGATCCTTTTGCCTTGCAGCAGGTAGACCTCAGAACACCTTCACAAACTACTGGTTCAACCCACACAAGATCGGGTGATACCAGCAACTCCTACACCCGTCTAGGAGCAGACAAACTCCAAGAGTAACAGATGATCCAGCAGCAATCTCTTGGAGGAACCTTTGCTCGTGCTCTAGCTCACAGACCCACTCGAACTAACCCTTAGCCTCTTGGCTCTTGCGGAGTGGTTGGAGGCTTTGCAACGGTCGTATGTGAATCACTGATTTGAGCAAGGTTGAGGACAGAGTCCTCCCTTGGTCCCCTATATATAGGGTCCACAGGCACCTGACCGTTACCCTGTTGCCACGTAGGATTAAGTGAGCCACCGGTGTCAACCACCGGTGACACAGCTACACCCTACGCCCAACTGTACCCGGCTCAGGCAGACCGACACCTGTGTCACCGGCGGCGCACACAGGTGAACCCTTAGCTGATAGCAGCACTACTCAGCCCGGTCCTGGCACATGACATGCCCTCAGCATACTTCAAACTCTAATACCTATAAGGAGAGAACCTCCGACAAACTCCTGACTCAGCAGACCGTCCATCGCAGTGCAGATACCTTAGCATTTCTCAAGCTCTCCCCTGGTATAGAGATGTACCTGAGTCATAGAGCAAAAGACCACCTGTGACACAGCTGTGTCACACAGGTGCCTAAAGCTCTAGGATTTTCACACAGCTACATACTTATGTTGCAAAGCTATTGACACAGGGCAATTGGCCTCAAGGCACCAATCCCCTTGACCAACACTCTGAGCAATGAGCAAGGTTCCCTTAGACAACTGCTACTGTTTCATTCCTCTTGATAGTACGGGTGGTTTCTATGGACTCAAAGAAACTAGCAAATCTAGGCTTCACCTGCCACCAACTGAAGTCACGGCCCTTGACGCATCAAGCCACCATCACCCTGCTTGCAGCTCCCTGCACAGCACCGGCTTCTTCTCAGCTGTGGCACAGCTCCCTAGCACAGCCATCTCTTTGTCCTTGAAACCACCTTGTACCCTTTTTGGTGGCCATCCTTCTCTGGATAACCCTTCTTCATGGAACCTGTAAGATCTGCTTACACTCAAATGTAAACATTAGATTTCAGTTTAGGTTGCCATTAACCATCAAAACCATGTTGGGGCCTAGATGACCTTTCACCAAGGACCAAGAACAGAAAGTGGAGGATCAGTAGGAGAGAGAGATCACTAGGACACTTAGGAGCCAAGCCAAGCTCTAGGAGAAGGCCATCAAAACCAGGTAAAGAAGAGCAAAGCAAGGCACAGAAGGATCAGCTGAAGGGAGCTAGTAGGAGCAAGGGGGAAGCAGACCACCATCAAGTGGAGGATCAGCAAGTTTAGGAACTTGATCTTGCCCTCATCCAAACCAATTCAAGGTGAGGATCATCATTAGCACCGCAAAACCCTCTTTTACATGCATTTTTAACATGAAAAAGGGACCCTCAGATTTTAGTAAGGCATTTATAGAATCTGTTCTTATCAAGTTACACCTTTCCCAAGCCTTTTCTTTGATTCTAAAACCATCACAGGGTCTTAAAAGGCAACTGTCGGCGTAGAGACGCCTCTAGCGGTGGTCCGGTTGGACCCCCTTTGGGATTCGGCCGGGGGCTAAGGAAACGACCGGAGAAGAGAGCGACTGAGAGTGTAGTTGGGAGAAATCTTCAGCTAACCAATTAGCCAACCAATGAATCAACCCCCCTGCATGGCCTTGATCCTCCCCTTATATACTCGGGGGGTTTCCACAGCGGTCAGAGGGCTCTACCGGCGACGTGGGCGCAACAGGGCGGCCCACGCCTTTCATTTAATGCGCGGCGGCGATTTCCGCGGCGGGTGTCTTCTCGTCGTGCTTCTGAACAGGGGTTCCTGACACCTTTAAGCCCGGTGGGTCCCGCAAACGGAGACTTACCGGGCTTCTTCTGACAGAGTGGGTGAAACACCCGCTCCTGGGCCCCGTGTGCCAGCGACCTAACCCGCGCACCGGGGCACGCGGTGACGCGACCCAAGGGGGCAAAAAGGGTGATAGTGACAGGGGCGTGCGGTGCGGCGCGCCCGGTCGGTCAACAAAGCGGTCAGACGGACTCATCATTAGGCGGAAGGTGATAGGCAACTGAACCTATCGCTTGAGCGGGTGGGGCCCGGCCTGACCGTCATCATGCCCTCATAGGGCTTAGGATTCCTTGTCGAAATGACATGCATTAAATGCCTCTACCGGGGCTGAGGCTTGCGGGAGAAGCTAACCGCTCGATGACGTGCTCAGAGATGGGCCCCACGGGGGGACCCGACGGCCCCGAGCTCTACGTCCCCGAGCAGCTCCTTCAAATGGCAGACGCCGGACACTCGGGGAAGGACCCCGAGTGCCTCCTCGATTCCTGGGTCTCGGGAGCCCGAGGCCCTTTTAGATGGTTGCACGCGGGCGCGGCGCTCGGGGAAGGCCCTCGAGCGCTCGGGTTTGACCGCCGGGCCCACTTCGCTGCCGAGGCGGGGTCTACATCGACCCGACCGCCACGTGGCTCGCTCCGCGGCATCTGGTTCGCCTCCGCCGATGGTTTGGGGGACCCTGGGCCCCATTCCACCGACAGCAACTATTTAGGCAACTGTGCAATCTTCTATTCTTATCAGATTTCAAATTTGCTTCAGATGTAAACATCTTCATTAGCTAACCAAAGACCAAGTATAAATCTGTTCTATCAGTTCCTTAGACTGATATGGAGGAGTATAATGCATATATAGAAAGCAGGAATATGCTAAGATCAAATAGAGCATCTGTTCTTTCAATTAACCAAATTAGCATCTATCCTTATTTACTTGAAATATTCCACACACACATATATATCACATACTAACAGTAAGGCAGTAACAATTCATCTTATCAGAAACACTAGTCATCAGGGAATACCCTCCAAGAAGAGTTAACCATACCGAGACATAGTGAAATCCTTGCTCAGGTAACAAATAAAACTAGAAACCACTAAGCATACGTATTAAACTAGATTACTTAAAAATGAATACTTCCATAAGAACACTTTATCGATATGCCTACAACAGATCATGTATAGCAGCCATCTTTAAGCAATGAACTAGCATATTGTGTACGTATATGTAGACCAAGAGCATCCTTTAAATAGTTAGATAAACCAAAGATAGATCAAGTAGTATATACTCTTTCTATGATTTTTCTCAAAGAAATCAGCATCTTATATCAAGGCCACTAATAGGCAGCATAAGTAGTTTCCGTTCTTATCAGATTTTTCTAGCCCAAATCAATCTCAAGTTATTTTCAGAAATTATCATCACAATAAGTCAAAGCAGCAGTTGGACAATAAGAGTAGAGTATCTGTTCTTATCTGGGTTATACCTTTCTTGAACCTTTTCTTAAATCAATTTACCATAGGATGTGGTAAGACAACTTGTGTAAGCATCTGTTCTTACCAGAGAATAATTAACATATGTAGGTACATGTAAGAAATGGGAGGAGGCTAATGCTCAAGATAAACACTTGCTCTTTAACTAAATCAGATTAGTAAGTATAGTAGTCTATTCTTATACCTTTTCAAACCTTTTTCTTAGATATGCTATCAATAGAATAGACTATAGACCAAGCTAGCACCTATTCTCTGGTATAAAAGACTGATAGGTATGCAGTAATTTAAATAAGAAACCGAGAGGGGCAAAAGATCAAGCAATAATCTGTTCTTATCCGTAATACCTTCTCTAAAATCCTTTTTAGACAAAGAATCATTGTAGACAAATACCAAGTTTTGTATCTGTTCTTACCAGGAAGTAAACTAATATAACCACACGCATGGAGAAAACATAAGAAGACCAATGCCAAGAATAGTAGCAGTTCTTATTTGCAACAAAATGATTAACTATAGACTTGAAGTAGATAATCAAAGTATGAAACCCCAAATAAGTAGCAGTATATAGGATACAGCCAAAGGTGAGCAACACCTTAAGCTTACCAAGGGAATAGTTAATTCCTAGATTATCATCATATGCTTGTGAAGTAAGCATATATCTGCACTAGGTTAGAATCTTAACCATGGTATAGAAATCAGAAGTAACCAGAACACTAGCTAATAGCCATAACCACATGTCAAGTGAGTAAAGGAGATCATCAGCGCAGCCATTTTTGGTATACACATGGGGAAACTTATAAAAGGTCAATACACTAATTAACAAGCTATAAGATTAGCACCAATTAGCATATATAGATAGTAATCTTCAGGAAAAGCTAGTCGACCGAATCACCACCTTGCCATTGTTAGCTCAAGCAGTTGCAAAACAAAAATCTCAACTTCAATCAAGCTAATCATCGAGTCATACTAGTTAAGTATAGCCAATCGCAAATTATTGCAGCCTCAGAACCGAAATCAAATTGCCAGTTGAAGAACCCTAGAATTGAAGAAATTGGGAAATAGAGAGGAGGATGGAAAAAGGGGGGGGGGAGACTTACCTGGGAGTGGCGCCACCACCACGGTTGTGGTGGCGGCCAACTCCGCCACCATCCGGCAGAGTGGCGCCGAGCGAAGCGGCGCCAAGAGGCGGCGATTGGAAGGCACCGAGGCGACGGCACCGGCGGCCAAAGCTCAGCAATGGGGCCAGCCGAATCTAGCGGTGCCCAAGGCCATAGGGAGAGGCGACGTGATCCCGAGCAGGGCCGACGGAACACCCGCCCGAAGGCGGCGGCGGAGCACCGAGTTGTGGCGGCACACAGGGGCGTATGACCGATAGGAGGTGGCAAGGAGTAAGGAGGGGCGGAGAAACGCAGCGGCGCCGGCTGCGGTGAAAAATCAAGATGGGGGGGCAACGCATCCGGTGGCGGCAGAAAGAGGGAGCACGAAGGCGGTCGGGTGCAGTATGTGAAGAGAGAGAGAGAGGGAGAGGGTAAAGGAAGAGAGGCCGGAGGGTTAGGTTAGACTGTGTCGGACCCGGGTAGGGCCGATTAAAGAGCGGTCGGCCAGCCCTATTGTTTCGGGTTTTATTTTTAGAAGTTAAAATCAAATTCTGAAATTCCATTCATTCAAAATAGAAAACAAAACCCAAAGCAATTGTTTTTCATTTCTTTTCCTTTTCTGTAATACATAAATATGTGAGAGAAGAGTAACTTAAGAATTTGACTTACTCAATCGAGTTAAAGTATCGCTTTCTTTCTTTTTTACTTTAAAAGGGATAATGGAGCTAGAATGGGTATTTAAATCATAATTCTAAGTGAAGCTTCTAAATTAGTAGCTTAGGTTAAAAGGGTATTTTCTTTCCCAAAAAGAGAAGAGGAATTAGGATAAATACTTAAATACAAATGTTAAATCAAAAACCTTGAGGCTAATGCCTTAGAAAAATATATAAAGACCTCTAGTTAAGATAAATCAAAACTAATTAATCTATGAAGTAATTGTACTTCATGTAAGCTTTAGAAATTCAAGAAGCTTAATTATACGTTAAGAAAATGTAAATAATCCATACAATATCTAAACCCTTAGAACATTTTTCATATATATATATTCTCTCATGCATACATTGTCATGACAAGTGCATTCATACTTGGGAATTTTCTGGATTAGTCCTTATCAGACTTTATTACTTTATTTGCCAGAAGCCGGAGTTCCACAAGTAAACCCTTCGAACTCCATTTGCTATCTGATACCAGGCAAGTCTAGTTTCTTGTTCATATCCGTTGAGAACGTTTTCCAAAATTTCCTTCTTGTCTATAACCTGCACAAATGAAAACCTATTTTCTAAATTGAATCAACTTTGGAATTGTTTGATCGCCGGTTTTGGGCGTGAGCATGGTGAGTGATGAAATCCTGGAAAGGGTGCCGGAGGCACATTGGAAGGTGGATTTCATCACACGGGAATATTTCATATAAGGTTAATGTAACTAATGATCGAGTGTGCTTAAGGGCCGTAGTGATCGCGCATACCACATACCCTGTATGGGCGGGGTTGAGCTAAAGTATCTTTGCCCTAGGTTCATACTCCCCTGGGAACGCAAGACCTCGGTAGTGGGATCAACTACCGGGAAGGTGGAACTAGCCATAGGGGGCGGCTAACCACAGGTGATGAGGTCCGTAAGCCGGCTTGTCACATCATGTAGATAGAGGTGGTAACAGCCGTACGACGGTTAACCACATTGGGAATTGAGACCGGTAGTCCTAGGTGGACTACGACGCGGAGTATGACCGAGCGGGCGGCGAAACGGCTCTACGACCTCAGGAGTGTAGATGAGGTTTGGCCACCTCAAATACATGACTGTAGTCGTTTGTGGGTACAGTTGTGCACCTCTGCAAAGTGTATAGAATCGTGACATTGTCATTCCATGTTCCTGGTTGGAACTGCGAACCCGGCAAGAAAGTGATTCATCGGAAATCCTAGCAGCTTGTAAGACATGAGATCATTGGACTCTTAAATTAAAACTTGACTCTCTTACCTTTCAAAACTGCATTGCTCTTGGAGAACGTTGCTGTTCTCAGTAGATAGTGCATCAAACACCTCTTTGCTATTCCTGGACTTGTTGAGTACCTTCTGTACTCATCCCTCTATCTTAATTCTTTTGATTAGACGGAGAGCCGATGATGGACCAGGACGTAGTCTACATCGAGGTCGAAGATGAAGTCCCCGAAGAATTGACCACAGCGACGAAGGGCGAAGACATCGACTACTACTTTGACTACCGTGGTGAAGACCCTGAAGCGTAGAAGCATAGGAAATGAGAGATGAGAAATGTAGGACAAGACTTTTGCTTGAACCGAATGGAACGGTTTTAAATTCCCCGTACTTTTGAGAATGTATTTGTATCTTGATCTCTGAGTTGTAAATTAAATTTGTAATAAATGGACCACTGCAATGCTTCTGTGTGCTACTCTGTGTGATGTGTTGTAGACGAGAAGGCACTTCGTCTGCGACATGTCAAAGATCGACATATTACCCAGGAGGGTAGTATGTGGGTCACCGCAGTCTCCTTCTCTATCCCTAGTTTGTAAGAAGATAATGCATCATCTTCCTCCTCTCTTCGTGCCTCTCCGCCCGACCCTCAGCTTCACTGCCGCTGTGTTAGTGCTCCATTCCACCATCGCATCGCCGTCTTCTCAAACTCCGGCTAACCTCAATCACGGTTTCAACGCCAGAGATGCCTCCTAGTGCATTGCCTTAAAATTGATAAGGATAACGAAGAGGGGAACATGCGCTAATAGCAACATCAAACCTCCCTTCACGTTCAGCATTGGCATAGAGCACAATGCCAAACTTGCGGTGACAAACACTGACATCTTCTCCCAGTGCCCCTTCTCCGACGACCATTTCCCCTCCCTGTCGTCCCCTTCACATCTTTTCTAACTTGCAACTTTCTTGTGTGGTCACCATCGCCATCGCCTTCGCCAAAAGGTTAATAAGGATAAAGAGTTCGAGGGGGGAGGGAGGCGACATATGTTAACGGAGATATCTGTGTCCCCATGTTTGGCACCTCAGGTGACATTTATTGACGTCCGCTGCAGCGACCGGTTGCGCTACCCTCGTCAGCTCCACCTCCGACTACTGTGCAAGCCTGTTTCAACACACACGTGCATGGATTTCCTTAATCAAAATAGATGCATGATCTAATGGGAAGAAGAGTATTCACATGTGCCAACTTTTAAAGGGTGTCATATTAACCGGCCCATGTCTATCTTATACCCCAATAAAACATCAACGGGAACAGAGTGTTTTATGTTCAAAGATAACCTTGCTCTTCCCCTCAAATTAGCAGCAGTGTAGCACCTCAACCTGGTGGCGGCAGCTCGATCGCTTGATGTGGTGCCTTGGTGGCGCTCCGGCTTTCTCTTCGGCCTTTGTTTGCCGCTGCCATACACGTCTCCTAGTGGCGTGCTCTCCAGTCAGATCTAGCTTTCATGGTGGCACCTCTATGAACGGACCTCGGCGTAGAACTCAACCGCATGAATGGATGTTGCTCTCATAGTTGCAGCTGGCAGCGGGTCTGGGTCACTACGACGGCGAGGCGGACGAAGAAGTCCATGGCGAGGCAGGGGTCCTTGCCGACACCGCCGCCTAGCCATTGCCACGACAACTCTAGTCCCTGTCCTTCCACACGGAGCCGACGGTGAGTCAAAGCAATTCTTGGGGAAGTTTGTTTGAGCACATGATGAGGAAGCGAGATTTTTGAAAAAGTTGAGATGTTTGGGGAAGTTTATTGGGAGGATAAGATTTTTGAGGAAGTTTGTTGAGAGGATAAAATTTTAAAAAATTTTGTTAGGAGAATAAGATTTTTGAGGAAGTTTATTGGGAGGATAAGGCTTTTGAGTAAGTTTATTGAGGTAACTTAAATTCGAATTATGTTTGAGAGAGGAAGGTGTGACACAACTATCACCACAACCACCAACTCGTATTTAATAGATAGTAATAGATTTATTCTTTAGGAGTTCTTCTTTTGCCTATAAATAGAGCAGTGACTCATTCATTATAAGTACTATTTAGAAAAGATTAATCTAATAAAGGAAGATGTACATCGCCTAATATGGTGTCCCCAATTTGCTCTGTGTGCATGTGCGCTACGTTCTACGGTTCTCTTCGATTACTCTGCTTCTATGTCTATGATCATGTCTTACCATCTTTGGACTGAACTCACTGACACGAGTTACGAGATACGTTATCAGCACGAAGCTCTATATCCCTGATCTAGTAGTAAGGGAAGGTAATGTCAAAAATAGATAAAAATATTTATATATTTTAGAATTGTTTGTATTTCTCATGTTCCAGATTTTATTTTACATTTCGTGAAACGCTGACTTGACCTAAATGTAACGCGCACGCCATCCATGACCACCGAGTCAGCACGCACACCATCGGGGTTGACGCCATGGCCACCGCATGGGCGATGCCCATATGCGTCAGTAACAGCAGCGTCGTCCACTCTCGATGGATGTACGTGCCTTGAAAACAACCGATCTACATCGATCAAGTACACGCATGTACAGTAGCATTGATCGACTTTCCTTTGAATATTTAGGCCCTGTTTGGTTGGGCTTCTGGCCGGCTTCCCATTGGAAAAAGCCGAAGCCCAACCAAAGGGGCGGCTTTGCTCTGGCTTTTTCCAACAGCAGCTGCCGCGGTCACGTGTAAAATGGGCTGTCCGGAGAAGCTATGTTGGGGCAGCTTCCTGCAATCCCTCGGTACTGTGCACTAAACGTGTATCGTAACTGCCCTCCGATTTTGACTGGAAATTACACGCAATTGCCCTTTCCCGATCCCCTTGCCCTTTCCTGATCCCCTTCGCAATGAATGCAGCCTCTCCGCCGGGACGAGGGGGAGCTGGGCGTCGCGCCGGTGGCCAAGTCCTGGGGTTGCCGAGGGGCGGAGCTGACGCGGCGCCGGAGGAGGGCGAGCGCCGGGGGAGGGCGAGTGCCAGGGGAGGAAGCTGCGGCGGGGGACCGGATGCGGAGGGGGAGGACCGGCTGAGGACCGGATGCGGAGGGGAGGAGGAGGCGGCAGGTAGCTCCGACGGTGTTGAAGATGGCGAGGTAGTGGTTAGGCTGAGGTCGCTGGTGGGAGCAAGCTTGGAGAAGGGAGGCGCGGTGCTCCGGTGAAGTCCGTTGGTGATGGCGTCGAGCTGGGTCGTGGAGGCACTGCCGATGCGGATCCTGGCGGGGACGGGGAGCTCGAAGGTCGGCGACGACGGTGAGATGGTGGAGGTGCCGAGCTCGGTGGCTTGGGGAAGAAAACCGAGCCGCTCCGGTTGAAGATGGGGAAGACGGCGGCGAGGTAGGTGATGAATCCGAGGAGGTCGGCGGAGAAGCCAAGACGCTGAGGCGGCTGTGCGGTGCGCTGCAGTCAGAGGAGGAAGGCGAGTAGCACCCGAGGCGGAGGCGGAGGTGAGATTGTCGGCGTTGGGGAGCTCGGTGGAGAAGCTCCGCCTGATAACTTGGCGCGTGTGGAGGCAAGCTCCGAGTCGAGGTTGAAGAGGAGTCCGGCAGGGCGGCGCTCGGTAGGGAGGGCGAGCGGCGGAGTGCAGGGGCGGAGGAGGTCCCGAGGTGGCGGCTCCTCCGATGGAGTGCGGTGGTGGAGGAATTGGAGAGAAGGAGCGCGGCCGAATGGAGGAGCTTCCGTGGGCGCAGCTCCCGTGGCCGGAGAAGACGAATTCGCCGGGGGAGGAAGGCGAGTAGCACCCGAGGCGGAGGCGGCGGCGATGGAGTTAGCTGGAGGCGGCGGCGGTGGAGTTAGCTGGAAGCGTCGGGGGGAGGAGGAAGATGCCGGGGGGAGGCGGCGGCGGCGGAGCTGGAGGCGGCGGTGGAGTTGGGCCGTGGTGGCCGATGCCCCCGGCCCCTTTTTATTTTTAGTTTTCTTTTTATTTTATTTTGTATTTGTATGTATTATGTTCTGTAATTCCGAATTGAAGCAAGTATTCTGTATTCTATTAGTATTTGTAATTGTTTTCTTTTGTATTTCTATTTGTATCATTGGATCGTACCTAGGGACATTTCAGACTTTTCTTTCATATACAGCTAACAGCCACAGCCCAACCAAACACGTTGAATCACAGGCTCAGGTGTCAACAGCCACAACAGCTTTCCCTAACAGCCAGCCAACAGCTGCTTCTACAACAGCCACAGCCCAACCAAACAGGGCCTTATTATGTAAATTTGTTGATCAGGTGGACGTGAGAGCATGGTTAGTAACGTTATTACTAAAAGAAGAAATAGTATATCAATTCATCAAATAGTTACAATATTACTAAGATAAAAAATTTATATATTAATTAAGAGAATAGAACCTACAAAATAAATATTTTACTAACAAGTGATCTCTCCAACAAGCATTTGCCTATTACTAGTGTTTGTACAAAAACCTAGGTTGTTTCTCCACTTCCTGGAGTAACAACCACCCACTCTTTTTTCTCTCTCCCCTACATCAATAAAAATATTATGTGATAAGGCTCTAATACTAACTGATGTTTATCGTCATCACACGGCCACGATGTAAGCAGGCTTCACGGAATTGCATGACCCCGCCGTCTCCCGCGCCACGCGATACGTTGGTCCCGTCTTCCCACGAGCATCGCACCCGCACTCACTTAGCGCCACTTTGCCGAGGCACGCTCCGCGCTCCCGTTCGCGTCCACGTGCACGCTGACCGATGCAGAACACCGTCAACGGTAGACTCCTGCATAAGGCTGTGGCATCGGCGACAGCCACAACGGGCTTGACATGTGCGCCGATCGTCGCGACGCACACACAACAGCGTCTGTAACGTCCTAATTTTTGGGGCTTTTAAAATCTTTTATCTGAAAATGAGGACTGAAAAATTCTAGGAATGTTTTCCTAAACTAATTAAAGCTTAATTTGAATTTTCATAATTTTTTAGATTTAGTTTGATTAACCTTAACATTAGCATTTGGTTCAAATATTTTATTTGGCTTATAAATATTTAAATATGCACCCTCGAATTTCTCTAGATTTTTTGAAGTAATTTGGTATCTATTTGGGCTTTATTCAATATTCCGGTATTTTCCTAAATGAAACATACATTTCCTTTTTTTCTTGAGCCACCCTGGGGCGTAGCTATTTACCCATCCTATCTCCCTTCTATACCAGCCTTTGGTTTCTTGGGTCGTAGCCTTCTTCTCCCTCTTTCTCCTGTCGGGTCGAGCTAATCTACCCGGCCTACTTCCCATTCGCCAGCCCAACCGTCTTCCCCCTCATTGTCACGTGGGGCCCGTCTGCAAGCCCTGCCTCCTTGCTGAGAGTTGGTTTTGATAATTGATGACAATACCTATAGACTAACATGTTTCTTGAATGTTAGATATGAGGTTGTGTCTATAGGTGATGCATGAAGAACATTGAACGGATTTAGGAAGAATATCGTAAATCAAAGATATGCATCAAGAGGAAAGCTTAAGAAGAAGATAAGGTTGACGATGGTGCAAATCCAAAAATAGATTGAATATAGTCAACACATGAGCATGAAGAGTATACCACTTGAGATGGTGTAGACAAGTAGTCATGCATGAAGAAGTATAAGCGGGATTAGGGAAGAATACCGTCAAGTCAAAAGACATGCATAAAGATGATAAAGAAAGAAGGTTGATCAAAATACAAGTCCAAGGAGTGGACTTAAGACAGTCAACGTACGAGCAAAAAGAATATCACTTGAGACAGTATGATCAAGTGACTATTGTGAGATACTCGTAAATTGCCTCTTATGAACTAACCCATGATATCTCTATGTTGTAACATTCCCATCTCTAAATATCTTGCTAATGTGCATTATAGCATCCATTCATGAAGAAGAATTTGAGTAAAATTTTAAACTTTTGAAATGTTAAGAAAAGCCTCAAAGAAAGAAAGGAAAACCTCTAAATTTTATATGAGCGTTAAATTGAATTTCAAATTTTGAATTGAAGATCCTTGAACAAATTGCCTTAAAATAAATTTGAATGATTCAAATATATTTTTAGAACGGTTAGAGATTTTTAGAATATGAAATTTTGTTTTGGAATTGTTTAAAAAGGGTAAAACTAAAAATAGAAAAAGAAAACAAAAAGAAAATAAAATAAAAACTAAATCTAAACATCCCCGACCCCCGCGGCCTCACCGTTCGCCCCCATCCCTACCGGCCGCCGCCCCACTCCCACTTCGCCCGAGCCTCCCCGCCACTCGGAGCCCTCCACCGCCCCGTCGCCTGCTCGCCTCCCCGCCTCACCCCGATGCCCTCCGAGCCCTGCCGCCCGAGCCAAGCCCGCCATCCGAGCCCCGCTTGCCTCCACCGCCTCTCTGCCGCGCAGCCGCCTTGGTAAGCCGCTCGCCCTCACCGCCCCGCCTCGCCTCGGCTCACCATCGCTGCCGGAGCGCCGCGCCGGGCAAACCACCGGCTGGACCGAGCCAAACGGCCGGGTCTCGGCCGTGTTTATTAAGGCATTAATGGCCCATTAATTTTGTCATTAAGACATATTTATGAGAACATTTAATGCTAAGCATAATTAATGTATGTAATTAATTGCTAATCATGTGTAATTAAAGTTCGGACACATTAATGACAGCATTTAATACTAACTGTGAGAACTAATTTTAAACTGACACACTAATGACTATTATTAAATGCACTGTCAGTTAATTATTTTGTCTCTATGACGTCCGGGACCCACGTGTAAGAATTAAATTAAAAGAATAAAGAAAATCAGAATTTTATGACAAGTGGGCCCCACCTATCATAGACTCGATCAACTTTGACTAGAATTGACCATGGGGCTCGCATGTCATTCTCTGAGGCTAAGACAGAGATAAGTGATAAAAATATTTATTACTTAATATTATTTTTATTTACTGAGAAAATACAAAAATGAGTATTAAATTGATTAAATCTTAGAAAAATCATAGAAAATCTATTTTTAATCAAAAAAATGCAAATAATATATCAAAATGTTCAAAAAAAATGAGATCTACCCAAATATATTATTTTCATGCATGTTTGCATGCTAGTAAAAATATAAATAGCTAAAAACTCAAATCAGGGTTTCCCGATTAGCCGGAGATCGTCGGATCGCGATATCTTGAGCATTCGGACTCCGATTAATTTGACCCCACTTGCATTAGTCTCTATTTTAAATCCTCTATGCCATGACATGCATTTCATATCATGCTGATGTTCATCATTTTGATGTTTATTGTTGCACCTCCTTTTTCCGGTGTTTTCGTTCTTCCCAATGGAGCCGGAAGATTCCGAATCATATAATCCCGAGCAGGAGCAAGACTTAGAAACCGAACCTCAAGGCAAGAAACTCCTTTGAACATATTGCAACCACCCATTACTTACAAAATATTATTTTTTAACCTTTATCGCATGTGTTCAACTTATACTTTTCGTTAAATACTAGCTTTATTCCTTGCATAACTTACTTTGTCGCCCAATCAACTCCACCACACCCCAACCTATTTAGAGTAGTATAGTTGTAGCTTCTAAATTACTTATTTGGTTAATGATGTTTAGACATGCTTAGACATGTAGAAGTCGTAATTTCTTGGATGGCAGATAAACCACAACACTCTGGGTGGGTTAAGTGGTAGGTGGGTGTTCACCGGGAAGTAATTAATGAACTTGATCAATAAATATCAGGCTTAGACGAGAGGCCATGGCTGGGAGCATGGTGAGTTGTCTCTTTTTCCCACAAGGAGCGGTTCCCGGTGTCCTTTTGAACCAAGATTTGTGTACTTCTACACGGGTGGTATAATGGGCCACCCACGACTGAACAATTTGTCTAGATTTGAGTTATGAGCTGCATAGTTTACCGTTTCCATTTGCTGGGTGAGTGAAAAATGATGTGATGTGGTGCCTCAATATAGGTGTAAGGGTTACACATGGTCCGCGACCGGGGATGTATCACGTGCTACAACTTTTGGGACCGTGTCAGTGTACCGGCCGGACTGGTGTACATGGATTAGCCCATCAGGGTGGCTCATACTTAAGTCGAAAACATTGTAAAGGTCGTGTTCGATCACCCTCTGCTAACACACCTCGTGAAGTGTGTCTTCGGCTTGGCATTAAGAGTCGATCGTTACGTGTGGGTAAAGATGTACACCCTGCAGGGTCTGAACTATTCAAATAGCCGTGTCTGTGGTTATGGATAGCTTCATAAGAGTCCGCATTGAATTAGACAACAACAATACTTTAAAACATACCAACTCTAAGGTTGAGAAGTTAGCGATTGATTCCTCCCTGGTGGTTGAGGAAGAATCGGGGTTTAAGTGTATGATGGTCTGCAATAGATTTAATTATGAAGATCCGACTCATCTCCTTTATAAATGATACGATAGTCGATTTCATTCTAATTAAGAATATTGTCAAAAGAATAATCAGTTTTCCACAAAATAGTCCACAATCACCTCTTTATTGATACCGATTGCATCTATTACTAATTTCCTGTATTAGTCTTGCGAAGTATAATTTTTGTACTCACCTTTCAATTATTGATAATTCTTGTGCAGAGGAAATCATCCCTTCAACGGATGGTTTCTATGTAGCGATCGACGCCCACGACGACTAATCGCTGGGAATCCCAGGCAGTGGTCCTGCCTAGGATTCGGCAGCTTGGTTTGGTTTGCTGCCATCTTTTGGCCCTACTTTTCGGCTTCTTAGCCATATTAAACCTTCCGCTATATAATAGACTCTTTGTGTGAATTATGTTGTTAAGTTTTAAAGAACAATTAGTATTATTGCAGTTTCAGTCGTAGAGTCTCTAAATGCTTGGAGAGAGACCGGATTATAGGTTAGATAGTTGTACTATTAAGAGGGGCTATCGGATGATTAGTTTGTCCACGTCGTGTGTCGAGTGCTCAAAGTTTTTACATATGTTGCACTTCATCGAATTGGTTTTTGTGTTGTGAGTGCTAGAGCTTTGGGTTCTAGCGTGTCTGGAGATTTCGAACTGTGAGTGCTCGAAGACTGCAGACTATTTTGTGGTTGTATGAGTTTGCCCCTGACTTTGTGTCTCGGCGTGTGCTTTGCTTCTTGACCTATGTGGTCAAAGTGTTCGACCTAGGTCCACGGACTCCGAAAGATTGATTTCCAAAGTATATGGACTAAGGTGAAAGTCCTTGAGTCTTGGCTTGCTCGGATTTTGAGTTCCTAGAAAAAGGTGCTGAAAAACAATTGTTTCACAATCTGACTGGCCAGAGCAGTTTGACCGGCCTTGTGACATCCTAGTTTTCAAAACCTATATTTCCAGCATATCATCGCATGTGGCATGACCTCATTAGCCAAATAAGGAGTCAATACGCGCGACCCTGTCACACCCGCACTACCCCGATCCAAACCCTAATGCCGCGTTGTCGACGAGTAAATGTCTCTAGCGGTGGTCCGAATGGACCCCCTTGTTGATTCGGCCTGGGGCGATATAGAGTTCTTCTTATGAGCTGGTGATGGCGTTTCAAGGATGAGGGTGGTTATGATGCTTGATGCCGGAGACACAGGGATTTGTCCAGGTTCAGGCCACCCGGAGGTGTAATACCCTACGTCCTGCTTCGTTGTGGGTGTATTGATTCTATCAAGATTACAGGGGTGTTCTTCCTTACAAACAGGCTGGCTGATCTTCTAATACCAAATAAAAAAGTCTAACCAGCGCCCCTTTTTATCTCCGGAATCCGAACCCTTTGCATGGTCTGGGAACTCCCCTTATATAGCCGGGGGTTCACCACAGAGGCCAAGCAAAGACTATTGCACTTGGTATCGTGAGCGCTAAGGAAACGCCTACCTCTTCATTTAATGCGCCGCGCCGGTGTTCGCGCCGCGTGTCTTCTCGCCATGCCCTCCGCCAGGGGGGGCTGACAGCTTTATGCTCAGCGGGACCCGCGAAGAGAGGCTTGCCGGCCCCCCCTGACTAAGTCGGTGAAGTATCCGCCCCTGGGCCCCGCGCGTCAGCGACCAAACGCGGGCCACGAGGCGCGCGGTGATTTGACCCAAAGGGGCGGAAAGGGGTGACAGCGACGCGGGCGCGCGGGGCAGCGCGCCTGGCCGGTCAACAACCCTGTCAGACGGACCCCATCCCCTGACAGGGACTATGGCAAAAAGGGATTTGCCCTGCGGGGATGGGACCGGCCTGACCGATATCATGCCCATACGGGACTTTAGCATTTAATGCCCGAGTGACAGGCATTAAATGCCTCTGCCGGGACTAAGGCTTATGGAAAAAGCCAGCTTACTGCAGCGGCAGCCCGGAGGAGGGCCCCACCGGGGGGCCCCACGACCCCCGAGCGCTTCCACCCCCGAGCAGCCCCTTCGGCCTCGGAGAGCGCCAGCTGTCCCGGACTGCCTTGGCCGACCCCGGGCGTTCGGGGAGCGTCCGTCGGGGGGTCGCTCGGGACTCCGCTCGGGGGAGGTGCTCGGGGGGTCCGCCCGGGGACCCTCCCGAGCACTCTTCTGGGCCCACGCCTTGCGGGATGCCGGTCGCTCGGGGAGAGGGCCCCGAGCGCTTCCTTGATTCTTGGGCCTTGGACCCTCGGGATCGCAAGGCCCTTAGATGGCTCGCACAAACGTGGCGCTCGGGGGAATCCCCCGAGTGCCCGGGTTTGACCACCGGGCCCACCTGCTTCTCCAGCGGGGCCTTTGCCGATAAGGCCGCCACGTGTCATGCCCTGTGGCCTCTGGTTGGCCTGCGCCGGCGGTTCGGGGGACCCTGGGCCCCATTCCGCCGACAGTAGCCCCCGGCCTTGTCTTCCAGCGACGGCCCAATGGGCCGCGACCCGAAGGACCGCGACTGGGGATAAGGCCTTCTTTTTATTTAACGGGCCAACCAGAGAGGTCGGCCCATCTTCATGCGCCCTGCCGAGGAGCGCTTTTAATGCGCGCATGTGGGGTGGAAGGGGCGGCCAATCCGCTCTCTCCACCTGGCGGCGGCGCTTCGGTTTTTACCCCGCGCGGGAAAGGCGCGCGCCTTTTTATGCCGCGCGCAGGCGGTTGCATGCCCCGGGTTTCGTGTGACTGTGTTTTTACTGCGCGCGGCAGTAATTCCGTAGGCCATGATTGCACGCCCTCCGGGTTTCGCGCGGCCGCAGGCCCACTGTCAGTGGCAGCGGACTGACAACTGACAACCCACGATCGCGCGGAAGATCAACGGGCGCGGGCGGTTTGCACTTCCGAGGCCTTTTTCTTTAAAAGAAAAACGGCCCCGCACCTTTTCGACCTTCCGGATCTTGCGCAAAACACTTTGCTCCCAAAGCTTTGGCGCTCTTCTCCGTCTTCTTCCTCTCGCCATCCGAAAAGAAAAAACCCTCTTCGCCACCTTCGCCTCTTTCTTCGCCACCATCCCCGCCGCCATGACTCGCCGCCACACCCGATCGACCCCCCCTGGCGCAGGACGCTGATGACGCCGTGCTCCCCAAGTCCCGCTTCCTCAATGAGGAGGCAATGGACAAGGTTCGGAAGGTAGCGGTGCCGGAGGGCCGGCCGCACCCGACAAGGGTTCGGCCGGCGACGTACCCGCCGGAGCCGCGGGTGGACGAGACCGTCATCTTCGCCAGCTTCCTCGCCGCCGGGCTGCTTCCGCCGTTCTCGCCCTTCTTCCTGGAGGTGCTGGAGGCCTACGGCATTCACCTGCTGCACCTCACCCCCAACTCCGTGGTGGTGCTGGCGATTTTCGCCCACCTCTGCGAGGTGTTCGCGGGGGTGATGCCGTCGGTGCCGCTGTTCCGGCACTACTTCGTCCTCCGCTCCGTCGGGAGGAGCCGGGGCTCGGCTCGGACGGAGGTTAGCGGGAGCGCCAACTTTCAGCTTCGCCCGAAGCTCGCCGACCCTTACATCCAGCAAACGCTGCGGAACAAGTGGGACGACTGGCGCCAGATGTGGTTCTACATCAACACTGACCCGGCGCAGTCGCTCACTCTTCCGGAGGAGCCGGCGAGGCATGACAAGTCGTGGGATTATCTCGCCGAGAACGACAACGAGCTGGTGGTGATGTCCCTTCGCATCTCCCAACTCCGGGAGTTGGGGTTGACTGCCACCATGGTCGTCGGCGATTTTCTGCGACGCCGGCTGGCGCCGCTGCGGAAACGCGAGCGGCCGGCGTGGATGTACACCGGGGACATGGACGTCACCCGGACGGAGGTCGGCGCCGACAACAACTGGACCAAGGCGGTGCTGGCGGCCACCTTGAAGTCACTGCTCGGGGTGCCGGACGCCTCGAGCGCCGTCCTGTCGCGGCCGGACCTGCCGCTCTGCGTTAACGCAGATCGCCAGGCCATCCTTGACATGATGCCGTCGTGCGACGCGAAGGGCATCGTGGCCCCGCCGAAGGACGGCAACCGCAGGCCTGCGGTGGGCATTCGGATCTTCGCGAGCGGCGAGGAGGCCGAAGCGGCGAGGGCAGCTCAGGCGCCGAGGACCCCCCGCCGTGATCCATGATCCGGCCGATCCGAAGGGCAAGGGGCAAGCCCCTCCCCCTCCGTCCCCGCCACCGCGGCCGCAGGCGCCGAAGCTACGTCCACAAGCACCGCCGGCCACGGGGAGGCGACCGACGGACGCGGGAGGCAGCTCCGGGACGGGCCCCTCCGTGCAGGGAGGGCCCGCATTGCGCTTTTCTGGCCCGGTGCCTCCGCCACCGCCTCCGCTCGTGCGCCCTACGACGCCGGGGGCGGGAGGCAGTGGCCCTGCACCGCCGCCGCTTCCGCCGCCTCCTCCGCCCGTGCGCTCTGCGGCCCAGGGGGCAGGAGGTAGCGGCTCCGGGCAAAGGCCTTCTGGAGTTGCGCCTTCTGGAGGCGCGTCGGCGGCGGACGCGGGCGCCGCCGCCGGTCAGAAGAGGAAGGATCTGCCGCTACCCCTCGGCGTGGAACGCCATGTTTCAAGGGGCTCGTGGCAGTAAGTTTTGAAAAACTTTCTTCCCTCCAACTTCTCTTTTTCCTTTTTTGGCTAAGTGTCCTGCTCGGGTGCTGACCCGAACTTGTCTGCATCTGTTCTCTCAGGGAGCGCAAGAGGACTCGCCCGTCCCCGAGTCCTTCTCCTGCGGCGAGGGCTTCGACGACCCCGAGCGCGGCTACGCCCCCGAGCGGCCCTTTGGCTCCGAGCGAGTCGGTGGGCCCATCCCCCGAGCGCGCCCTCTGCACCGAGCGCGAGCCCTACCCCGAGCGCGGCGCCGGCCCCGAGTGCTGACGCCGCTTTGCGGGAAGAGGCTGCCCCAAGCGCGGAGGTGGAGGCGCCGGGCGCGGCGGAGGCGCCGGCGACGGTGGAGGTGCCGGCGGCGATGGAGGCGCCAGCGACGGTGGACGTACCGGCAACGTTGGAGGTGCCGGCGACGACGGAGGAGACGCCGGCAGTGGAGGAACTTCGTGTTGCCGCGCCCGAGGAGCGGGTGGCGGCAACCGAACAAGGAACGGCCCCGGTTGGAGGGGCCGAAGGTATCCGGCCCGAGGGAAGGGCCGGGATTTTGATCGTGGCCGGGTGCCCCGAGCCCCAGGAGGAGGAGCTTGGGGGCCAAGGCCTTGCTGCTCCGGCCGAGGAGCAGCCTTCTGCGCGGCGAGGCCAGACGTCTCGGGGGGCTCCCTCCGATATGTTTGAGGCCGCGCATGCCGCCATCGATCAGCTCCGCGAGGATCTCCTCTCCAAGGAGAAGTCCTTAGAGGATCGGGAGCGGGTCTTGGGGGAGATGGCGGAGATGCTAGAGGCCCGTACTCGCGTCGCCAAGCGAGAGTACGAGAATGATCTTGCCAAGATCGAGCGCCAGCGGGATATCCTCCATGAGATGAGGGAGGAGATCATCCCGAGGACGCGGGAGCTCGATCGGCAGGAGCGAGAGCTCAACCGCCGGGTCGCGCTGGTGAAGCCGCACGAGCTGGACTTGGCGAGGCGGGAGAAGCGCGCCGCCGACGAGGAGGCGCGGCTGAAGCAGCACGTCGCCGAGCTCGCTCGCCGCGCAGAACAGCAGCTTCTCCGGGACGGAGAGCTTGACGCGAAGGCGGAGCAGCTCGGCCAACTCAAGCACTCCCTTGACGTGGCGGCGAATAGGCTGGACACCGAAGTCGAGTCGCGAGTGGTCATTGCTCGCGAGGAGCTCGCCAAGGAGATGGCGCAGCTCCGCTCGGAGAGCGAACACTTCAAGCAGCGGCTTGAAGACTCAAAGGCGACCAAACGCACTCTCCAAAACCAGCTCCGGGAGGCGGAGGAGTTGAGGGAGCGTGAGTCCTTAGCGGCGACCGCAGCGATGGAGGAGATTGAAAGGGAGAAGGTCCGGCTAGTCACCGAGCGGGACCAGACGGTGAGGGTGATGAAGGCCATCTTCTTTCGCGCGAGGAACGCCGCTGAGGCTGCTGGACTTGGCACCGCCTCCTTGCCAGGCTACGACGCAGACCCTGCGAACGTCGCCTTGGGCTTCGAGAGGATCACCGAGCGCCTCGAGGGGCTCGGTGAAGCCGTGCGCCGCCGCCTTGAGGAAGAAGGCCGGGAGTTGGCGGTCGTGGTGGCGGAGCACACACTGGCGTGCTACCGCGGCCGGGACCCAAACTTTCCTTTGACGCCAGCCTTGGAGGGGCTCGAGGTGATCGATGAGGCCGCCGAGGAGGAAGCCCGGAAGGCAGTCCGCAGGGCTGCCGATGAAATTGCCCAGCGGTTTTCCCGCTCGGGGGATGCCGGCACAGGCGATGGCGCCGGCGGGGAGTAGCTCCCCCCCCTTTTTCTGTCTTTGTTTTCTTAGCCCGGGGCTTGACCCATTTGTAAGAACTTTTAAGCTTCTGATATGCAAAGAGATATTTGGCCCGAAAGCCCTTTGATCCTTGCTTTTTCTTTCTTGTTGTACTTGTACTGGAAATGGCTTCACTTCCTTGCTTGCTTCGGGCGAAGCGTCCGGTTCTTGCTCGGAGAGGGACGGAGGACGGTCCTCGGGACGCCCCGAAGGCCCCTGAAGCCCCCAGCCCCCGAGAGCTGGACGCACCGCGACTGAAGCTACAGAGGCCCGGCCCTTGGGACACAGGGTGTCCCCGAGCCGAGCTTCTTTTATCTTCTTGACTTTGCCTGCAGAATTTGCCCAAATTTTTGTGCTCGGGACAATTATCGCAACAATTAACTGTTGATATGTATTGCATTAATCATTGTATCTACATGATTTTTCCTAACTTTGAGAATTTTCATTTTAACTCGGCAATGCTTCCTTATGTCTCTGGAAACGCTACTAGAAGACACCGCCGGGCGCGTGTGAAAGTGCGTAGGGTACTTGGGCGGCTTATTTACCAGGCTGATGTCCAGGGTTAAGGAACCAGGCAGGACACCAGGGCTTTGAGCGGACAACCCAAAGCACTCCCCATGACTTTCATCGCTGCCTTCAGGTATAAACCCATCGCGAGCACAGGAGGCATTTGGAAAAATTGGTGAGGAAAAGCTAGTCGTTCATATATAGTGCTCGGGAGCTTTGAAAACATAGAAATGCGGTTAGAAGCTTAGCTTAGAGATCGAGCCTCAGGGTGACTTGGCGCCCCGTGACTTTAGCATTGATCCAGCGGGCGGTGCCCGGGAACTTCATAATGGTGAACCTGTTCACTTTGCGAACGATTACATGATTTTCTTAGCAAAAGGGGTGTTTTCCACAGGTCCCTCGGGGGGTTTGCCTGTTGACGCGGCCCTCGAGTTTTCAGGCCTGCCGACTAGCCCCGAGCACGAGGAGTGGAGCTATCCGACTGACATGAAGTCGGGTGGCGCTCGGGTCCTGCTGACCACCAGAGCACGGTGGCCAGGGGCTTATTTGCCCTGATTCGGACGCGCTCGGGGTACAGCTAATTGCCCGAACATCTTACGACCCGACAACAAATGTTTGGATAAGCTCCGACTGCTCGGGCTCGGAGTGGTGGGGACCTACTCTCACCGAGAGATGGGGGCTCGGGAGCCCCGCACCGCGCGAAAAGACCACTTTTGCTAACTATGGAGGAAATACTGATATTGATACTGGCATAGGGAATTTAAATTTTGCATGGGGGATTCATATCAAAGAAGATTGCAACTTTATAGATCATAACGCTATGTAAAATAGCTGGGAATACAAGGGAGCCCCCGAGCGAGGGCGCGAGCGTGCGGGATACTCGGGTGACCTTCGGCCGGACCGGTGCTCGGGGTTCGGGAACCAGACCGAGCGACCGGGGCTTGGGGTGACGAACCTGAAACTTCCCATGACTCACAATTGGCACTCGGGGAGCCGACCCTAAAGCAAAAACTTACCCGGGCTATTTCACGGGAAAAACTTGCGCAAGTGCTCGATGTTCCAGGAGTTGGTCAGCTCCATTCCGTCTTCGGCGGCGAGCCTCACCGAGCCTGGCCGAGTGACTCGAGTCACTCGGTATGGACCTTCCCACATAGGGGAGAGCTTGTTCTTGCCTTCCCGCGTCTGCGCCCGACGAAGGACCAAGTCCCCGACTTCGAGAGACCTTGGCTTGACACGACGCTCATGGTAGCGGCGAAGGTTTTGCTGGTATCTGGCAGCGCGAAGGGCAGCTCGGCATCTATGCTCTTCGAGGAAGTTGACGTCTTCGAGTCTGCGCCGGTCTTGATCTTCCTCCGAGTATGCCGCGACCCGAGGGGAGCGGAAGGTGAGCTCGGAAGGAAGCATCGCTTCTGCCCCGTAGACGAGGAAGAAAGGGGTTTCGCCGGTCGCCCGACTGGGGGACGTCCGGATGGACCAAAGGACGGCGGGGAGCTCTTCTATCCAGCCAGCGCCGCATTTCTTGAGTCTGTCGAAAGATCTTGTCTTGAGCCCCCGAAGGACTTGGGCGTTCGCACGCTCAACCTGCCCGTTGGCTCGGGGGTGTGCGACAGAGGCGAAGCAAATTTCTGTCCCGAGGGCTTGGCAGTACTCGAGGAAAGCATCGCTCGTGAACTGCGTGCCGTTGTCGGTGATGATGCGGCTGGGCACCCCGAACCGGCTCATGATGCCTCGGATGAACTTGATCGCCGACTGCTTGTTGATCTTGACGACTGCTTCGGCTTCCGTCCACTTGGTGAATTTGTCGATGGCGACGTAGAGGTACTCGTAGCCCTCGACTGCTCGGGGGAACGGGCCCAATATATCCAGCCCCCAGACCGCGAAAGGCCACGAGAGGGGGATGGTTTGGAGTGCCTGAGCGGGCTGATATATCTGCTTGGCGTGGAATTGGTAGGCTTCGCAGCGTCGAACCAGCTCAAAGGCGTCCTCGAGGGCTGTCGGCCAGTAAAATCCTTGCCGAAAGGCTTTACCGACCATCGTGCGAGACGATGCATGGCTACCGCACTCGCCCTCGTGGATATCCACGAGTATATCGTGGCCTTCCTCCCAAGAAACGCACTTCATAAGAATGCCATTGGTGCCGCGCCGATAGAGGTCCCCATCTACGAGCGCGTACCTTGTTGATTGCCGCGCGATTCTTTCTGCAACGGCTTCGTCTTCGGGAAGGATATTTTCTTTCAGGTATGCCTGGATCTCGGAGATCCAAGGGACGACCTGAGGACGGATGGTGAGCACGAGGTGCTCACTCGGCGGTGGCCTGACGGGAGGATCTCCCACTGAAGGCGCCGCCGGGGTAGACCCGCCTGGGTGCGAGGTTCCCCCTTCGTCTTGGTCGACGGCCTCGACGGACGGGCGAGAGAGCCTTTCTTCAAAGGTCCCAGCCGGGACCGGCTCCCGAGAGGAGGCCAGTCGCGATAGAATGTCGGCGGCGTCGTTGAAGCGGCGAGGGATGTGCTGGAGCTCCAGACCATCGAACCGCCGTTCCAACCTCCTGACTTCGCTCAGGTACGCTGCCATTTGGGGGTCCGAACACTGGTATTCCTTTGACACTTGATTGACGACTAACTGGGAGTCGCCTTTGACGAGCAGACGGCGGATCCCGAGGGATGCGACGGCGCGCAGCCCTGCAAGGAGGCCTTCGTACTCGGCCATGTTGTTGGTGGCGCGAAAGAGTAACTGCACGACGTACTGGAGGGTCTCACCGGTCGGAGCGGTGAGAACTACTCCAGCCCCCGCGCCTTTGAGCGTGAGGGAACCGTCGAAGTGCAGCGTCCAGTGCTCGGTTCCTCCCTGACCCGGGTCGGAGGGGAGTTGCTCACATTCGTCTTCTGGCACCGGCGTCCACTCGGCGACAAAGTCGGCCAAAGCTCGGCTCTTGATTGCATGGTTGCTGACGAAGCGGAGGTTGAACTCCCCGAGCTCGATGGCCCACTCGACGACTCGTCCAGTGGCCTCCCGGTTGCGGAGGATTCGCTCGAGGGGGAAGGCCGTAACCACCCGGACCTCGTGCGCTTGGAAATAATGCCGAAGCTTCCTCGACGCGACGAGCACCGCGTAGAGGAGCTTCTGTGCTTGAGGGTAGCGCGTCTTGGCGTCCCGCAATACTTCACTGACGAAGTACACGGGATGCTGCTGTATGCGCACCCGAGTAGAAGGCTGCTCGGGCCCAGCCCCCCGAGCGATTGACTTCATCCCCGAGCAAGACGGGTTGCTCGGGTATGCTCGGGTGATGGGCTGAGCCTTCGGGATTGGGGGCGCTCGGGGACTCGGGTCCGAGAGCTCCGCCCGCTCCCCCGAGAGCCTTGCTCGGGAGCTCGCTCTCGGGGGTTTCTGCTGGCTGCTCGGGGTCACCACTCGGGAGCGGAGGCCCGAGCTCTTGCGCCGGGTCGAGGGGTGCCGGGAGCTCGGCCCCGACCTCCCGCTCGACGACGAGGACGGCGCTTACCACCCGGGGTGTCACCGAGAGATAGAGGAGCAAAGGCTCCTCGGGTCTCGGCGCCACCAAGACCGGAGGTGATGTGAGGTACTTCTTGAGGCCTTCGAGGGCCTGCTCGGCCTCAGTGGTCCACTCGAAATGACCCGACTTCTTGAGGAGCTTGAACAAGGGGAGGCCCCGCTCCCCAAGCTTGGAAATGAATCGTCCCAAGGCAGCCATGCAACCCGTTAGGCGCTGCACGTCCTTGAGGCGAGCTGGCGGGCGCATCTGGTCGATGGCCCGGATCTTCTCGGGGTTGGCTTCAATGCCTCTGCTTGAGACCAAGTAGCCGAGAAGTTTGCCGGATGGGACCCCGAAGATGCACTTCTCGGGGTTCAGCTTCATACGAGTACTGTGGAGACTATTGAAAGTCTCGGCGAGATCCTCGATGAGCGTCTCCTCGCGTCTTGACTTGACGACGAGGTCGTCGATGTAGGCCTCCACATTGCGACCCAGCTGCGACTGCAAAGTCATACGCATGGCCCGTTGATAGGTCGGGCCAGCGTTTTTTAACCCGAAAGGCATGCGGACATAGCAAAAGGTCCCCGCAGGGGTTGTAAATGAAGTTTTCTCTTCATCCTTTACAGCCATACTAATCTGATGATAACCAGAGTAGGCATCTAAAAAACAGAGAAGATCACACCCCGCGGTGGAATCTACTATCTAATCGATGCGAGGTAAAGGAAAAGGGTCTTTAGGACAAGCCTTATTGAGGTCGGTGTAGTCCACGCACATCCTCAGCTTGCCGTTCGGCTTGGGCACGACGACGGGGTTGGCGAGCCACTCGGGGTGCAGGACTTCCCGGATGAAGCCGGCCCCGAGGAGCCTGTCGACCTCTTCTCGGACGAACTCCTGCCGTTCTGGTGCTTGGCGGCGCACCTTCTGCCGGATGGGCCGAGCGTCGGGACGCACGGCAAGACGGTGCTCAGTCACTTCCCTAGGGACCCCGGGCATGTCGGACGGTTGCCACGCAAACACGTCAGCGTTTGCCCGGAGGAAAGTGACGAGCGCGCCTTCCTATTTGGCGGTCAGGCGACCGCCGATCTTGACGGTCTTGGACGCGTCTTCCCCCAGGGCCACCTCCTTAACAGGGATAGAGTCATCGGCAGCGACTCTGGCCTTGGTTGGAGGCGGACCCGAGGACTCGGGGAGCTCGGGGGCGTCGTCGAAGGCAGCAGCGACCTTGGAGAAAAGCTGCTCGGCGCAGGCGACGGAGCCCTGGATGTCGGCTGGCACGGTGATGGTGCCGTTGGGGCCCGGCATTTTGATCGTCAAGTAAGCATAATGGCAAGCCATCATGAATTTGGCGAGCGCCGGACACCCCAAGATGCCGTTGTAGGGGAGCTCGAACTCGGAAACATCGAAGATGATGTTTCTCGGTCCGATGGTTGCCCTTGGTGCCGAAGGTGACCATTAAGGACACCTGGCCCAAAGGCATGGTGAGGCCGGGAGAGACCCCGTAGAACGGCAGCGTCGCCTTCAGGTCCCCAGGTGGCACCTGCATTTTGCTAAATACCTCGGGGGACAGGAGATTAAGCCCTGCGCCCCCGTCGATCAGCATGCGGGTTACCTTAATGTTGCAGATGGTGGGGGAGACCACGAGCGGGAAGCGTCCCACGCCGGAGATGCTTGCGGGGTGGTCCGAACAGTCGAAAGTGATCGGGGAAGCCGACCACTTGAGCGCTCGGGATGCGTCGGAGCTCGGGGTCGCTGAGCACACTTCACGCGCCAAAAGCTTAAACTGGCAGCGCGAAGAGGGCGTGAAGGCGCCCCCGCTGATGCATGCCACCGCCTGCGGCTCCTGAAAACCGAGGTCTTCTTCTTGCCCGCCCGGGGTTGTCACCGCCCTCGGCTGAGGAGCTCGGGGTGGCTTCTTGCCGCCGCTGGGCCAGCCGCGCGAGGGCTTACGAGGCTTAGCCTCCGCCGCCGCGACGGGCTCGGACTTACGCTTCTTGCCCTTCTTATCCCGCTTCCTGGAGGAGCGAGAAGGGCCGGCGTCCTCGACCGTTGATTGGTCGGGGCGCGGGTCATGCCAAGCACGGGCTTCTGCCGCCTTAGCGCACTTGTCCGCGATAGCGAACAAGTCCGTGGTGGACTGGACGTCCCGGGTGCCCAGCTTCTCCAGCATCTTTTCGTCGCGGACTCATTGTCGGAAAGCGACGATAACTGCTTGGTGAGATATCTTGGGGATGGTGTTGCGCACCTGGCTGAAACGCTGAATGAAGTGCCGTAACGTCTCCCCTTTTCGCTGCCGGAGAGCGTGGAGATCGCTCTCCGTGCCAGGACACTCGAAAGTGCCCTGGAAGTTCGCCACGAACTGGTGGCAGAGGTCCTCCCAGGATGAAACGGATCCTGAGGGAAGGTTCATGAGCCAGGACCGGGCCGAACCCTTGAGGGCCATCGGGAACCAGTTGACCATGACCTTCTCGTCGCCTCCAGCGGCCTCCACCGCGGTGGGGTAGATCTGGAGGAACTCCTCAGGGTGGAAAGACCCATCGTACTTCTGCGGCAGCTCTGGGTGAAATTTATTTGGCCAGGTGACGCGTCGAAGTTCGGGCGTGAAGGCCTGGCAACCCGCCCCATAACGGGGTTGCCGGTCTCCTCGTTTTGCCGGACGCGGTGATGCGCCCGGGAGCGCACGCGGCCGACGACAGGGCCGGAGGAGGAATGGACCTCGTCCGTCCTGTCGCGCTCGCGCTGGCGCTCGATGACGGTGCGTGCGTCCTCCACTTTGCGCCTACCGAGACGGTGGCAAAGATCTTGCGGGTTTCCCCCGTGCCGGAGAGGCGACCGAGGGTGGAGATCCGCCGCGCCGGCCACCGGTAGGCGCGCGCGGCGGACGGGGTGGTGCCGACAGTGAAGCCGCTGAGGGGACGATGCGAGCACCGGCACGCCCTGAAGAAGTGTAAACGCTCCTGGCCGCCGCTTCGCGTCGGGCGGTGTCGACCAGGTTAGCGAGGTCCTGGAGCCACGGGCCCACGGGGGACGCCGCTGGCACCGGGACAGGAGGATGCCGGAGGAGGTATTGCGCCGCCTGCAGCGTGTTTCCTTCCCCGGTATCCGCGAAGTCCAGCCGACGGCGAGGCGGAGGCGGCCGAGAAGGCCCGGCAACATCTCCAGAGGCCCGCGCGCGTGGCCGGAACTCAAAGCGGGCAGCAGCCGGTGACGCCCCCGCCGGTGTTGTTGAGCAGATCGTCGAGGCCGGCGGGGTCCGACTCGCCCGATGCTTCGTTTCCGCCCAAGCTCACCTCATTTTGAGGCAGATCATCTTGGGGCAGATCGGGATTCGCCATGGGAGCAGGCTCGAAAAAACTCTAGACGCCCCCTACCTGGCGCGCCAGCTGTCGACGAGTAAACGTCTCTAGCGGTGGTCCGAATGGACCCCCTTGTTGATTCGGCCTGGGGCGATATAGAGTTCTTCTTATGAGCTGGTGATGGCGTTTCAAGGATGAGGGTGGTTATGATGCTTGATGCCGGAGACACAGGGATTTGTCCAGGTTCAGGCCACCCGGAGGTGTAATACCCTACGTCCTGCTTCGTTGTGGGTGTATTGATTCTATCAAGATTACAGGGGTGTTCTTCCTTACAAACAGGCTGGCTGATCTTCTAATACCAAATAAAAAAGTCTAACCAGCGCCCTTTTTATCTCCGGAATCCGAACCCTTTGCATGGTCCGGGAACTCCCCTTATATAGCCGGGGGTTCACCACAGAGGCCAAGCAAAGACTATTGCACCTGGTATCGTGAGCGCTAAGGAAACGCCTACCTCTTCATTTAATGCGCCGCGCCGGTGTTCGCGCCGCGTGTCTTCTCGCCATGCCCTCCGCCAGGGGGGGCTGACAGCTTTATGCTCAGCGGGACCCGCGAAGAGAGGCTTGCCGGCCCCCCTGACTAAGTCGGTGAAGTATCCGCCCCTGGGCCCCGCGCGTCAGCGACCAAACGCGGGCCACGAGGCGCGCGGTGATTTGACCCAAAGGGGCGGAAAGGGGTGACAGCGACGCGGCGCGCGCGGGGCAGCGCGCCTGGCCGGTCAACAACCCTGTCAGACGGACCCCATCCCCTGACAGGGGCTATGGCAAAAAGGGATTTGCCCTGCGGGGATGGGACCGGCCTGACCGATATCATGCCCATACGGGACTTTAGCATTTAATGCCCGAGTGACAGGCATTAAATGCCTCTGCCGGGACTAAGGCTTATGGAAAAAGCCAGCTTACTGCAGCGGCAGCCCGGAGGAGGGCCCCACCGGGGGGCCCCACGACCCCCGAGCGCTTCCGCCCCCGAGCAGCCCCTTCGGCCTCGGAGAGCGCCAGCTGTCCCGGACTGCCTTGGCCGACCCCGGGCGCTCGGGGAGCGTCCGTCGGGGGGTCGCTCGGGACTCCGCTCGGGGGAGGTGCTCGGGGGGTCCGCCCGGGGACCCTCCCGAGCACTCTTCTGGGCCCACGCCTTGCGGGATGCCGGTCGCTCGGGGAGAGGGCTCCGAGCGCTTCCTTGATTCTTGGGCCTTGGACCCTCGGGATCGCAAGGCCCTTAGATGGCTCGCACAAACGTGGCGCTCGGGGGAATCCCCCGAGTGCCCGGGTTTGACCACCGGGCCCACCTGCTTCTCCAGCGGGGCCTTTGCCGATAAGGCCGCCACGTGTCACGCCCTGTGACCTCTGGTTGGCCTGCGCCGGCGGTTCGGGGGACCCTGGGCCCCATTCCGCCGACGCGCGTATATGCCGTTGACGTCAGTGCATTTACGGCAACCTGGAACCAATCACTCCTAGACTAAGGTAAAGGACCTCCGAGAGTTTCCGCGCCCTCACGTCACCCTGCCGCGCTCAGAAACCCTAACCCTAGCTCCCGACCATTTCCTGATATTTAAATACTGAGTTCCCCCAAAACCCTAATCGTAAAACAATACACTCCCCGGCCTTTCTGAAAATTTTGAAATAATTTGTGGGACACCCTAACAATAACACTAACTCAACTATAACATAAAATAATAAAGTCCAGTACAAAATATCAGTAAATCAAATTAATAAACCTTAGGGTTAAAAGGAGAGTTGTGCTGCAACCCCTAGATATAATTATCCAAAAATTCCGATAAAATTACATGATGAACTCTACCCTTCCATGAGCCCAAATATTCAAAAACATAGGCAGGTCATATGCTAAAAGCTGGGATGAACACCATCGAACACGTTCGCTAGAAATCCTTCAGCGCATAAAATCTTGTGGAATCCTCAGTCAAAGCCTGTCAAACAACTCGTGGGGCCTCTTCTTGAACTTCCCGGCGTACCTGCACCCTTGAGCATCCCATGGCATCACGCGTCCACTCACCACCAGTTGAAAACCAAGATGTGACACATCATGGCATGCATGGCAAGCCCTGCACGAAGTACCGTTCGGTGCCAAACTATCCTATTGCCCTGAACACGTGCCCTAGAACTCCCAGTGGCAGGAATACGCGTGGGCAAACACTCCAGGACGCTCTGTGGCACCTTCTTGCCGCCCGGGTTCGCGCACAGCATGCCCTGGGCATGCCACCGCGTGCAGGAGCTGCCCTGGCCGTGTCGTCCGCCGGTAGCTACCGCGCCGCACGCCGTCTAGCTACAGCACAGGAAGCCACACCCATGCCTCGCTCCTGTCCAGCTCAGCACCATCCGCCGGCCTCGGGAAGGCCCTCGCCGCGAACTCCGGCTCCATACCCGCATCAAGCACTGGAGGCAGCGCCCCGTCCGTCGTCCAGGGCAAACCCGACGCGCTTCCCCTGCTCTCCAGCTCAGCCCGCCTGGGCCATCACATCACCAGCCATAGCGAGCACCACGTCAGCTCAGGCTCTCCGGATTAGTCCCATCACCAGGAACAGCAACCGTCTAGCAAGCTCGCCACTCGGCTATAAATGGCGCCGAGTTCCAGCAATCCCGCATCTCAGGCAGCTCGCCCAGTAGCTCCTCTAGCTCGAGCCTCCCTGCACACATCCCCTAGTTCCCTCTACTCTTCTCGGTCCTCGCCAATCCAAATAGCCGAAGCAGCCCCAAGCTTCCCAGCCGAGTGAGTCGTGCTGGAGCTCCCCTATCCTCCCCTGAGCTTCCGGTTTGTAGCTCCGCCGCCGACAGCCCTAACCGCCGCCGCCGGCAGTTGGCCCTGGTCGGCTGTCGGAATAACCAACCCCAGGTAAAGCGGCAGCATGCCCGAGCGGGTAAGCCATCAGCGAGGAGGCCCAGTAGCCCACTGGGTCATCGGGTTTCCTGACCGCGCCTCACCCCATTTCCGTTTCCGCATTCAGAAGACGTACTCTCACCAAGCACTGAAAGCGTAAAGCCTCCTGACCAACCGGTCCAGACCCGGTTCTATTCCAATCCAACCGGTTCAGGTCCCACCAGGCTGGTTCATGAAATTCCATTTCCGGTTCTGAAATCCACAAAATTAATTTGAACTTTTATCTTTTCAGCAATTCAAAATTCAAAAACATTTTATAGCATAACATTGTAGTTTAGCTTTAGGGTTATACTCTCGTTGGACTAGCATATTCTATGTGTTCATATATACATTTTTTTCAACAGCCCAAATGACTTACCACCCTGTCCAGTACTTCTAAAATGACCTAAGTGCTAACAGGTACTTTAGGGCAAGTAGTTCCGAAGAAACAACCCTAAAGGCATGTTTTCCACTAGTCATTAGCACCATTTTATGTGGTTTGCATGTGTGATATCTGTATTAGTTGGAGTTGACTTATTGCCTCTTATTCGCCGATTGTTTTTCTGACACGTAGTTGATGGAGCGAGGTACGTGCGCGAGGAAGAACCGAAGTCACCCCCACAACCGGAACAGGAGCAAGAACTGCCAAGCAAGCAATTTCCCTTTGATCATGCCGAATCCTATATTTGCAAAGTATTATTTTTATATTGTTTGTGAAAGTGCATGCTATGTGTTATCACCAATATTTTATGTAGAATAGTTATACCCAGTAGCTGCAGTAGCCTAGGTTCGTAAACCCTATCCTGGTAACCCTAGTATTGACTGTCGACCATTAGGTTATCGGCAGAATAATTAAGGATATAGGCGTTAGCCCTGCTTAGCCCTGCTTAGAAATTAAAATCGTTTTGAATCAGGCTACTATACACCCCCTTCGGGATTTGGGAATAAAACCCTCGGCCCGGCAGTGCCGTCCGAGGCGATGATTGGGAAATTATTGTTTTCGAAACCCTAAGTGGAAAAATGGAGATGACTTTTGATTCGAGCAGGAAATGTAGGGGTGATATGGGTGATGTTGGAGTAGCCGGAAGCTACCTGGATGCTGTGTGATGATATGGAGTCTTGTTCGAATCGCTTAAGGACCGAACCTAAGTGCCGCTAAACCGGTTCCATACCGTACGTCCACATGACCTTTATGGGAAGGTCCTGGTGTATTAGCCCGGCAAATGTTAGAGTTTGGACCCACGGGAAGTATGGGGTTGTGCTAGTTAGATTGATATCTCTAGAGGGACTCTACACAGAATGTGGGTAGAGCTCTGACACAGAGATGAGTCTGCTCCAGGTTGTGGTGTCAGGCTACCTGGGCGCAAACGGAGTTGTGTAGATCTTATCTAGCGGGTTCAGCTTTGACATGGAAGCGGGTGAAAACCTTGTTGTAATAACCCTGTCGGCACATCTCGTGAAATGTGCTCACCGGGCCCTGGCAACAAGGGTGACTTACATCTTGTGGGTAAAGCCGTACAACCTCTGTAGAGTGTTAAAAACTATTCGAATAGCCGCGTCCTCGGTTATGGACACGAACTGGCAAGGCCACACCCTGGTTAGACTAAGTTTTTGTTTGAGAAGGTTGGGCGATGGGATTAAAGACGTGGGCATGAAGTGTCCACAGTGTGCAATTAAGGCCACGCTGCGGTGGCAAGGAATTGCAGGTGAAGAGTTTCCAGCCGTATGGGTCGAATGGTGAAGGACCATACGAGCCGATACTGTAGAACCTAGATGCCGGTTAGATGGAGCTATCGATTGGCGGATGGAGCTATCCAAGGATAGATGGAGCCCCATCGATAGGTGGAGCTAACGGCATTAGAAAGATAACTGAGTAGCAGCAACTACTCTATGTGTTGAGATGAATTGCTATCTTTACAATACCGTGAAGTTTTCAACAATGCTTTTGAATCTATTATTCATATTTACAATGAAAACTTACTTTTTCGCACAACATTCAACCTAGAATAGAACTACTTCCTTGAACCCTACTGTGCATGAACTATTTCCGTATACATTTCCCCGGGATAATTGCTTGCGAGTACATTCCATGTACTCACTTGGCTTGTTGATTTGGCCAAAAGAAGAAGAGATCTTCTCCGACGACGACGGCAGTGACTACGAGGGCTAGGGCGTTCACCCAGTCAGTTGCCTGTCGGGTTGGCACATTGATGGGTCTGTCTACGTTTTATTATCTTCCGCTGCTGTTTAATTTCGGCCTATCGGTCATGTTGTGTAAAAAGGACCATAATGGCCTATTCGTGTAATAAATCGCTGTTGTATGACAATGCTACCAAGTTGTTTGTGTGTACTGGCTACTGATCACGGGACCAGTACAGGAAAACACAATGGGCTTATCCGGCCGTAAAACCGGGTACGCCACAGGCCTCTGAGGGCGGTTTGACCAGCCTGGTCAGACTGATCTGGCCAACTCAGCGTCTGACACCGGTCGGACCATCTGGGGGCAAATCGGACAGCCCAGGTGAGCAAAATCCGGACCCTCCGGGTGGAGGTCCAGACTTTCTAGTAGCAATCCGGACCCCCACCCGGACCCTCCGAGTCTAGGGTCCGGAAGTGGTTTTTCGACCGTTGGGAGGGTGGCGGTTTAAACCGTCCACCCTACCAGCTTTCTCTAATGGCTAGTTTTCATGGGTTTGTGTATTTATATCCCCTTGGCTGGTTGGGGAAGGGGGTTGCTGTATCCAAACTTCATTCTTGAGCATATCTAGTTTTCTTCTCCCTCTCTAAAGCCTCTAGTGCATGTGTTGCCATTTGTGAGGTGTGAGAGAAGCCTTCGTGCATAAGTTGCACAAGGTGTGTGCATAAGTTGTATTGTTGAGCGCTCGGCATCGATTGTGTTCGAGCGAGAGTCCAAAAGTCTATTACTCTTGGAGGCCACTGATTCTAGACGGCTTGGTGGTGGTGGCTCGGTGATCTCCTCAAGAAGCTTGTGAGGAGGCCCGAGAGATTGTGAAGTGGTTGTGGAGCTCGCCATCTCCGGGAGTGGAGGAAAGAGCTAACCTAGTGATCGGTGAGACTCCGGAGAGTCCTCGAGAGGAAGCGGCTTTCGAGAGAGCCCACCTTTGATCAAGAGTTATCGGGTCCTCAAACGGAGATGTAGGATATCGGTGGATATCTAACTCGGGGTCATACACCATTTGTGTCACACCCCAATTTTCGAAACCTGAAAATTAGGACCAACATTCTCTTAAATAAACCTAATCAAAACCTTGTCGTCACCCTGCAACATCATCATTGTCCAATACAACCGCCGGGTGATCTCTTCCCCTCCTGATGCATGTACTCACACTCCCGTCGCGTCTATCTTTTCACCAATTCCGCCTAGTATCTCTCGACACTAGGTGACCTTCGCCTACCTACTCCTTATCAGACCCCTTGCGTGTACACATACGCACACCTAAAATTTCCCACATGCATGTACCCACATGTGTAGGTGTGTATGTTCGTCTACCATGCAGCACCGTTGCAAGATTGAGCATATATATGGCACAAACCTTTTCCGAATGTCATGATTTTCTACCACCTACCTCACCATGTCCTATCATGCGGGTGTGCACATATATACTGCTTTTATACATAAGTATATACGCAAAACCCTAATCCATTTCTCCTGAGCTATGGATCAAAACCCTAATTCTTCATTTGGCTCTGCCACAATCCTATGCATATACACGAGCATATCGGCAATACTTTCCCAAGTCCTAACTTCCATGACTTCCTACCATTATCTGAACCTCATCGCAACACTATATATGCTTAAATCTCCAAGTGCATGTGTGCACATACACTTTGAAACCCTATCCATCTTTTCCTCGTAACAATTCCGCTGTGATTTATGGGAATCAATGCATGCGCTCCCATCTTTCCAACCCGCTAGCAGAATGCATCCGCTTGCATATAAACCCATATAACGTGTGTAGGTGACCAAACCAAGTGCAATAAATTCCAGTGTGGCCAGCTCCTCATCAATCTTTACGTGTTGACCAGATATCTGCTCTGCACTCTGTTGCTTCACCTCAATGCAATGCCAGCTCCTCTCCATGCCAAAAATTGGTGCCAAACTTATACTATGCATTGAGAACTATACACCAGTGCACTGCCTCACCATTATTCTCTCTGACACGTATTAATGTGCAGCCAAGTTCCTCCCCTCAGAATTCCTCACTCTCTTCCTTAACTCCTTCTTTATGCCCACCCACCTGACGGCACACTCGAACTAGTGCTTGACTCACCACCACATTTTCTTCTTTCTCCTGCCAACGCGTTGCTGCACATGCCACCTCAGTCCCTGGCAGAGAGTGGTGCCTACCTTCTCCTATGCACACTGCCACCTCTCTCCTTACTACAGCAGCTAACCAAGCTTTCCCTTAACTCCCTTCTCTCTCTACTCATTCCACCTGTGCACTACATTAATTCCAAGCAAAGCCGAACTGCCCTTATACCCGAGTTGCCACTTATTCTCTCTCCCAACTTCTTTCTTCTCAGCCTCTAAGCTGAGTAATCCTCATCCAAGCCGTTACACCCGTGCTCTTTCTTCCCCATAAATCAAGCCAAGCTTCCTCCTTTACTTCCTCCTCTCTCCCCCCTGTGGACAGCACTGCCATCTCACCCTCCACCATTGCTCACTCATACCCAAGAAGCCTTCTCCTCCCTCCATCGCCAAGCTCTAGCTCCCGAGATTTTCTCCTTTCTCATCCGAGATCCATTACAGCTAACCTCCTTCACCTTTGCTCATTTTTGTCCATCCACTTCCCTTCCCCAAGCGTCACCTACTTGCTCACCACACGTCCCGAGCTAGCAGAGACTGCCCCGAGCACCCAGGCGCATCTCCTACCCACCCTTTCTCCTGGCTCCTTCCTCCTCTAGGCTTCACCTCGCGTTGAACCCAGGAAGGAACCCGCATCCAACCTCTTCCCCGCGGGCACACACTCCATGGCCGTAGCTCTCTGGCCGAGCTTGCTCTACTCCCCACGTCGAACTCCTCTTCTCCCTTGGCTTCAAGACCAACCCGAGCTGCTCCAAATCCTTCCTCCCCGAGCTTTTCACTTCCTTGCTCCTGCCCAAACCGAGCTCCCTTTCCCCTCTATTTTCTCAACTCCAAGAGCTTCCAATCGAGCTGCTCCCTCCTCCCTAGTTTTCCCTATAAAACTGCAACCGAGCTACCTCTCTCTTTCCCTTCTCAAGCTTCCTCTCCTCCCCAAGTTCTCCTACCCGAGCATTACTCTTCCTCATCAAGCGCCATTCTTCCCGAGCTCCCATTCCTCCTCCCAGCCGAGTAGCCAAGCGCTCGAGCTCCTCTTCCATTCCCCATTTTCCCTATTTCTTCTTTGCCTAAGCTGGTCCTTTCTCTTCCTTCTCAGAACTATCACTTTCTCTTCCTCTGTAACTCCGGCACCTTTCCTTCACCCATGAGGAGCACCAGCCCTCCCTACCACCGAGCACTATTCCCATCCGTTGAGCACACTACCACGCCTCCAACTAGTGCAAAATTTGTGCCTAGCTCCACAGGCAGCTACAGTCACTGAGCTCCGATGCTGACCACCTGATCGGACCACGCTGGAGTCCCGCCCCTCTAGACCTACAAAGCTAAGCACCTGAACCCATTCCGAGCTTCATTTCTTGCTTCCTCTACTCGCAGCACAGCGAGCACCCAAGCTCCACTCCCAAGCGATACCAGCTGCCTACTCCCCACCTAGCTCTCGTGAGCTTCCCGAGCTACCCCTCGCCATCGAGTGCAGCCGAGGTAAGCGCCGGCGTGTTCCCCTCTAACTCTAGCTGCTTAGGCTACTATTACTTGCGCTAAGCAAAGCAATTAACCGAAGGGCAAGCGAACGGCTCGAACCCACCAGCTCTACAAGGGAGTGCACACTTTCTCAATACGTGTTCTTTGGCAGAAAGCGCCCTTCCGTCTACTCAATCTAGAGTATGTCTCCCCTCCAAGAAGACGTACACTTTCCTTACAACTATCCCGGGTGCAAGTTCTCAGTTGGAAGGCATAACCCGGGCAACTAATTCCTTCTTACTGTCCATTTTCCTTTTTCGCTGAGCCAAAGACGTATTTTCCAAAACCGCCTATGATATCAACCTCAAATCCCTCTGGTCTAAGTAGTGGGCGACCTCAGTATAGCTAAACATCGGATGGCTATAACTCCGGTATACTCATCCGAATCAACTCATTCTTTCTCCTAAAATCCTATTATTTCATGAGCTTTCAATCCATAATACTTTTGGAATTTTGAAAATATTAAAATTTTAGATTTTAATTTTAAACCTTAGGTAATTGTATAAGCTGAAGTGTGTGTGTGTGTGTGTATATATATATATATCACGAAGGTTTGGTCCAGAAAAACTTCAAGGGCATCCCTAATATGTATCAAACATAATTCATCCGTTGGTCTCAACCCTACTGTGAAATCTTAGGAATACATTTGAAAGGCTATGAGGCCGGATATACACGCATACACCATCTAAAACATTAAGGAAAAATCTGTAGTGAGCTCGCATGTATTTCCATGACACATCAAGATCTCCCACGTACCTGGTACCATGGTGGTTCCAAGCATGAATGATGCTTCCATTCCTTGTTGAGAAATAAATAGTAAAGGGAGGAGGAAGAAACCCTAACACGCTTAGTATTCTGCTAAATGAAAATACCTGACTATGTTCCTCAAACCCTGACAATCTTCCGAGGCACTGGAACCCTAACGCGACAGAAGCTCAAAGTAGATATCTTTGTCTGGATAACCTAAAGCACCCAATTCTATCATTCTAAAGCTCCATAAAATCACAATAGCTAATCCAACGCACTGTGGTTGCACGAATTGATTATTCGGGTTTTGCGTTCGATGTTCTTGGTTCTTCCTTGCATCGTTGATTTATTCGCCATTCTTGCGATGTGTAGATACCGACGTTAGGGAGTATCGTACGAAGGAATTCGGACAATTATTGAATCGGGTTCAAGACCGAGCCCCGGACAATATTGTCGGGCAAGCATTCTCACCTTGATCATGTTGAATCCCATATGTGTGAAAATTAAGTATTTTGTTTGCGAAACTCGCATGCTATGTGGATATCAACAGTATTTTATGTAGATCTAGTTATACCCTTTAGCTGCATATGACTTAGGCCTGAATATCTGATCCTTGTAACCCTAGATATATTAGTCGGTTGTCCTATGACCGACAAGAGTAATAAGGCTATAGGCATTAGCCTAGCTTAGACCTGCTATAGTTAAAAAACTAAATTTTCGTTCGGTTTATATGAACTCCCTTGGGACATGGGAAATAAAACCCTCGGATAGCATGTGCTTTCCGAGGTGACTATTTCAAAAGAAATGTTTACCAAAACCCCAAATGAAAAGAAGGAGAATTTTGATTCGAGTGAGAATGGTAAGGGCAGCCCGGGGCTGTAGAGTACCTGATGGTGGCATGGACATCGAGGACGAAAATGGAGTCTTGCTCGAATCGATCAAGGACCGAGCCTAAGTGTCACTAAACCAGTTTCTCACCGTACGTCCACATGTCCTTTATGGGAAGGACTTAGTTTGGTACCTCGGCAAGTACTAGAGTATGGACCCGTGGGAAGTAGGAAGTATGTGACTAGGTGGTTAAAGTCCTAGAGATCCACCAACGCTGGGCGTTTGGGTGTTGATGCGACACAAAGATGGGGAGTCCCATTTTTTGTTCGGGACGCAAAAGTTGGGTGACCCACCTAGCGGGTCCAGCTCTAGTATGGAAGCGGGTGAATGTCTCGTTGTAATAACCCTGCCGGCACTCCTCGTGAAGAGTGCTCATTTGGCCATGGCAACAAGGGGGACTTACATCTTGTGGGTAAAGCCGTACAACCTCTGCAGAGTGTTAAAAACTATTCGAATAGCCGCGTCCTCGGTTATGGACATGAACTGGCAAGGCCACATATTGGTTAGATTGAGTTTTGTTCGTAAAAGCTTGGGAAATGGACTAAAGACGTGGACATGATGTGTCCACAGGGTGCAATTTACGCTACACGGCTGGTAGCAAGGAATTGCAGGAGAAGGAGGCTAGCCGTACTACCCAGGGTAGTACGGGCTGAGCAATCAATAAGCGGAGGCTAGCCATACTACCCGGGGTAGTATGGGCTGAGCATCGAGTTAAGCAGTGATAGACGGAGCTATCACTTGAGATGAGGAAAGGAGGTAGCTGGGTCTACCTCAAGAGAAGTTTTTTTTGCTTTGAATTGCTCTGGTTTATAAAACTGCTTTGGAATCTACTATTCTCGTATTTAAATTAAAAACTTACATTTCCGCACAACATGCAACTTAGGATAGAGCTATTCCTTGAAGTACACCTTGCATGAAATATTGCCGTACAAATTCTCCTGTGGGAATAGTTTGCGAGTACATTCAAAGTACTCACCTGGCTTGTTGATTTGGCCAGATGAAAGAGACGCCAATTCCGAGGATACGATTACGATCACGAAAGCTAGGGCGTAACCCCAGTCAGTTGCCTGTCGGGTGTGACATATTGATGGGCCACATCATCGCTTGTTTTTTCCGCTGCAAGTTTATAGCCGTTGGGCTACAGGTATCAGACAATCGACCTTAACGGTCTGTTTACATAGAGTATACTGATTTACGCATGTATGACAATGATATACAGGTTAACTTGTGTGTACCGGCTACTGATCCAGGGACCGGTACAGTAATCACAAGGGAGTATCCGGCCTTAAAACCGGGTACGTCACAATTTGTCTCTTGTTTCCTTTACTTAATGCATTTTATACTCGCAATAGATTACTTGTATATCTCTCACAGTAATTAAATTGCTTGCTTGACACCCTAGGATTGCAAACCTTGATATATTCACATAGGGTGCTTAAGCTCATATGAAAGAGTAGCATATTAGGATTTGAGCTTGTATAAATTCTACTAGTATAATTCCACATTAAAATTAAGCCAAATCTGATAGTGAATTTTAAAAGCCTATTCACCCCCCTTATAGGCGACATCTTAGTATTAATACCATTTAATCTTAAATAATGTTTTGATCTCATAATTTTCTTATGAAATTATTGTAATATTTCAACTAAAAGTTTCATTTATGCAAAAGAGCCATAAAACCATTCCTTTGTTTAAGCCTGCATGTACTAGTATGTTTTCCTAAAAAGTGCGCATGTTGAGTACATGAAGTACCCATCGAGCATGTTGTTTGTTGGACGTGTTCATATAACTATGAAGATGATGGTGAAGACTATGATGATTACTACGACAATGTTGAGAACTAGGTTACGTTGTACTTCGTTGACTATCTGTAACTGAGATGAAGACTTCTACGCTTTACTCCCTCCGTCCATGAATGTAAGGCGTAGGCCGGCCGGTGCCGCACCCAAAAGCACCCTTAGCACCGTGCCCGTATGCAATCCACATCTTGGATACACAGATCGGCGGCCGCAAGTCACTCCGCCTTGCGTTGCCCACCTCCACCGTTGTGTTGGCCTCAGCGTTGCACCAACCGACATGCCCATGCTTCTGCCGGCTCTCATGGTACTCATTGCCATGGCTCGTGGCGCCACATGCAACTGCCGCCGCCAACCACTCGGGTGGCTTGGATAGAACGTAGCCCCCTGATTGGGCTGGGTAGTGTGGGCTGGCCAAGCAGCCACATGAGCCACATAGCCACCCCGCATAGGCTGGTTTTCCATGGGCCACATGACCCAATTACATAACGAGGACCAAAACGGGCCAAAGAAAGAAAAACAAAAACAAGAAAAATAGCCGGTAAACGTGTCACGACCCATTAATCGCTCTGAGGCAGGCCGGACCAAATTGAATTGGTCAGGCTCAAGAAAATTTGCAAATAAGCACCTAATATCTTTGGTAATTACGCATGATTTCCTCATTATTGAAAAAATTGCATATCCCCTGTATTTGTTAGAAATTGCTGAGAACGCTTATTCCTGCGGAAAAGAGCCTCAGTAATCTAAGTTTTGGATCAAGCTTTGCATTTGTAGCACATTTGACTTTGTTATTATTTATGCTATGCATTTTGAGTATTATATTTACTGCTTTGGTTAGTTGTAATTATGTATATTTCTTTTAATCCTAAAAAACTAGCAGTAAATTGTGATAACACATAGAAAGTACTAGAACCGTCAACAAATTTTTGTACCATTAATTTCAAACTATTCAGGCATGTTTACACATAGTAAGCTTCTAAAATAATCGCATGGATAATGTAGGATTATGTGAGACAAGAGGTCGGAGTACTCGTTACTTAAGGGGAAAATTATGTAACTTGAGCCCCCGCTATGGAAGCATTGCTAGAAAGCAGAGGTCTCTCCCATATCCTTAGTGTGTCAGCACCTAAAGGTGAAAGTATAGTTGCCAAGAAAGAAACCTTTGCAGTACTGGTAATCCTGAGGAACTATATTTCCCAAGACCTTAAGAATGAGTACATGATGGAGAGAGACCCGAAGGTTCTATGGGATATGCTTAGAATGCAGTACCACCACCTTGAATTGTGTGGCACATAGAGATACTGTTGAACTAGTGGAATGACTTTCGTTTCCAAGACTTTGCATCTGTTGCTAAATATAATCTTGCCATGAATGATCTCATCTCAAACTTGAAAAATGGTTATAAAGTCACAAATAAAGAGATGATTGGAAAGACCATCTCCACTCTATGTATGGAAAATATTGAACTGGCAAGAACCTTGCGTAAAAGAGGTGCATTGTCTACTTCTAACATAATATGTGGAGATATTGGTAATGAAACCAAAAACTTCACCTGGCTCCCTATGGAGCTATATTCAGAGATATGAATGCTCAATTCTCTCAAGGGGAATGTTGAGCGCAAGGGATTGTGATGTTGAGAGGAAACTCATGGCCATCACGCCCTATGGGAATCAACAATAGACTTGTAATAGTTGTGGTGTATGGGGCCATGGGTCTAGGTTTTGCAAGAACTCCCAACACCTAATAGATATCTACCAAATTTATGGCATGAACCCAATGGAGAAGGGGCCAGGAGCACATCAGGTCTACTAGCAACTGAAGAATAGCTTGCCAGGATGAAGCTCACCCAGTCACCTATAAAAGAAAAGTGGAAATTCCCTTCATAGACACCAATGATGGTGCCCTGTCAAAGGACGAAGTATCCATATAATTGCCAATTTGCACCAAATTTTAATTTTAAATAATGGTAAGCTATATGAGAGCAAACTAAATCCTTATGATGATGTATGTCTGATAGACTTGTGAATTTTATGCAATGTTTATTTTAATAATAACTTATGAATTGTTCTATCTGAAGCTATATCTTTACTATTTTCCCTCTTGTTGAATAAGAAAAACATAATAGGGAATGATAAAACAGGTTTCCCGCAAGCAACCCTGGCCTGGAGTAGAATCCTTGCCTACATGATTTTGATATCCGCTAAGCCTGGGATTGAGCATGTTGATCCTTAAAAAAGATTGCCTACGCTATTACCTTTGATATTTTCACCCAATACACAAGTATTTCTCCAAGTAGAGATTTACAAAGTACTTGCCTTTGCACGCCAAATGAATTTGTATACTAGCAACATATGATAGCAATACTTGCCCCAGAAGCAAATTGAATTTTGTAAATGGGATGGCAAGGGGGAGGAATATGGAAACAAAGGTAAGAAATGGGGAAAACAAAATCAGTTATGGGCATAGATTTGTCGGCAACTTGTGTAGTGATTTTCCCTCTTTCCCCTCAACATAACTCATACACAATTAAAATAAGATACAAACTCTCAAAGTGAATAAAAAGTGTATATCCATGAGTTGTATGTGATACTCATTTATCATGCTTTGAAAAGGTATTGAATTACAAAGAATTACAATAGATAAAGACACAAGCCTATTTGTAAACCAACCTAATGCACATCAACCCGCTCTCTAGGCTTGAAAGCCATAACGGGGTAAGCAGGAACCCGAAAGGGGGAGATATGCCCTTAGCCCATTAGCTATGGTGCTATCTCTGGCAAAAAGGTTGATGTAGCAGTCTCCGCTGTCTTGAATAGCATGTGTAACTTGAGTAGATGTCCTACATCATGCTTATGTGGCATTAAAGAAGTTCAACAAATCAACAAGACAATTACCAAGTCAAAGAAAGTACAAAAGAAGTTTTAGGAGGCGTATGTGAGGATTAATCCACCGTGGATTATAAACCACCACCTCTCTTACGCTTCACAGAAGCAGCTACAGGAAAAGGAGCATCTGCCCATTTATTCTTTGTACTCAGAAAAGAGATAGAGAAGGGCGCCTGCTGCTTCTTTACAACAAGGAAATGGAAAAGAAAGCAGAGGGCATGACGCCATGGCTTGCAAGCGTTGGAGTAGTGGAGATCGTCGGGAGAGCATAGAAACAGAACCACGATACCTTTAGGAATTGGTAGGTGGTTTTAATAGTGGCGCAGGTGCACGGGAAAGTAGCCGGTGGAGACGACAACTGACGACAGCGGCGGTGGTCTTCAACAGCGAGGAGGCTCCGGTGGTAGAATCAAACAATTGAGTGGGTGCTTTTGTTCGGGAGATTGAGTAGATCACACCGTGCAAAAGAATCTGAGAAGGCCTGATCGATCACAAACGAATTGCCACAGAGAAGAGTTCGCCAAAGTCGAGGGAAAAGGTAGAATTCCGGCGAGGTGGTGGCCGAGGCAAGCAACTGAACATAAGGTCGAGCTCCCCGGTCATTGGCGATGCTTCCTGCGGGACTAATTGGCTGGAGGCATCTTGGTTAGCCAGATTGATTGGCGGCAGCACAAGTCGGCAGTGATGGCGCTAGGGCACTCTGTAGGAACGCGTGGGGGATGCGAAAGCCATCTCAAGGGTGGTGGCTTATATAGGTAGGGCCCCTAGGGTTTTTGCGAACGGCACACGGTGGCAATGTCGTGCTCGGCACGAACGCCAAGAAGCGGCAACGCTGCCCTGGTCGAGCTCGAGTCCACACGAGGAAGGAGTAGGGGTGTCGACTCCATTGGCTGACAGACGGGGCCTGGTTGCAGCCGAGCTGGTCCAGCGGAGCAGGCTGGGAAATAGGCTCAGCCCCAGAGGTGAAGGAGAGGGAGCAGGCTGAGCTGCCAAGCGGGTGGACTGCAGCAAGCTGGGCTCGGTCCAAAGACAGGAAGGGAGGGAAAATGGGCCAGCCGAAGAGTTCCGGCTCAGGAGTTTAGGAAAAAGAAAAAGGATTTCCTTCTCAAATTAGTCCAAATACTCAAATAAAGCTCTTAGAAGAACCAAACCAACTCTAAAAAATATGCATATTATAATATGCAAGATCCAAATAGAATATTTCCAATCAAATTTTATAGTTTTAATTAATCTAGTTAAATCCAAAGTGTTTGGAAAATTCTAATTAAGCTTTAATTAATTCAAGAAAAACCCACAAAATATTTTAGTCCTTGTTTTCAGATTTTTTAAATATCAATAATTGGGATGTTAAATTTGTGACCACTTCACAGGTTTTGCTGAAATGTGCTACGAAACCTTGTGATCAAGCTTTATTCTTGGCAAACCGAATATGAGCCAGGTAGCTCATGAAGACTTGCAAGTGTGGTTATTAAGACACATATCATATAGAGATATTATATTTATGTCTAAATGATTGGTGGGATATCATCTCAAAATCATATTGAACCATTCAAAAAATCCATGGTTCATGTGTAGTTGGTTGGTCTAGGCAAGAACATGAAGCTTATGGTGCACTCATCAACCTTGACCTCTAAAATTATCCTAGCAGGTAATTAAGCTTATGTTGCACAACTTACTATGGTTATAATTGCATATTGATGACATGTATTGCTCTAGAATATACCACCCATATTATTCCCGATTGAGTTAAATGAAGTGAGGTGGATATTGTGAATATCAAGATATAGCTTACCACAATTTATAAAAATAATTGTAAATGACATTAATAAAGTTAGATATTGTGTGTAAACAAAATGTTATTCACATAATATTGCCCATAATGTTTTTTCCAGAAACATAAAAGCTAGAATGTGAAAACTCTAACCGAAGTTATCTTGAGAAGGAGCAAATACATATGAACATTAATTATCACATTTTTGAACTATGCAAGTTCACCGAATTTATTCATCTCGAAAAGTCAAATGTTGATAGCTATAATGTTTGTTGAAGTATCTTTCCACTGCTGTGTTTGTGTTTCAAACTTCTTCATAGTTTGAAATTGAATTTCAACTATATATATGCATAATTTAGGGAGAGCAATCCCTGAACTAGAAATATGACTAAAATGATACATAGTAATGCAGAACATTATGAAAAGCATCAACGATTGATCCATAAAGATTAATTGACTCAATGATTGTACTACTTTTCTCTTTGATAAGTTTTTTCTGAAGTCTCTCATATGTAGCATTTGTAATGAGCTAACTAGTACAATATGAGGGAACGCATGTGATGTATTCTTTCTCTAATTTTTTTAAATTTGGTTTTTCAGTGTTTTGATGAGACATATACATCACGCGATAAGAGTCCAAAGAAGAGTGTTAAAAAACTATTGGATTGGGTTCAAGGAAGCCCAACCAATTCCATTTAGTGGACCCTTATCCTTTTGATTTATGAGGTTTTCTTTTATCTATAAATATATAGGTAGCTCATTCATGATATGTACTATTGAGAAGAGATTCGACCTAATAAAGGAAGAAGTGCCTTTTCTACGTACCACGTCTCCGTTTTATACATGTGCGATGACCGGTGTTTTACGATTCTCTCCAATTATTCCGTTCTTCTGTATCTATGATCATGCCTCATAATTTTTGAATTGGACTCGACGGCACGGTTTGTGAGACAGTTTCTTGGGTGTTACGAGGGCGCGAAGAACGTGGAGTTGGGCCCGCTCAAATTGAATCCTTCTAGGTCCATCTCATCTCGACCACCTGATGGGCCTTGTAAATCAAGAGTTACGAACACTACATAAACTACCCTCTAGTCTCCCCGCAGTCCACAGCCGTCTCCGTCTCCGGCCACCGCATTAGCATGGCCTCCTCCTCTTCCGGCGCCGCTGCCTTCCCCCGCCTCGTCCACCGCACCCGCGTCCCCGACCCGGCCCTGCAGCGCCACGCCGTCGCGGCCTTCTTCCGCCACCTCCTCTCGCTGGCCCCGCCCCTCCCCGCCGCGGCCCACGACGGCATCTCCTCCCTCCTCGCCTCTCCGCACACTGCCGTCGCCGCCCACGCCTCCGCGTCCCTCGCCCGCCTTGCCGCCTCCCGCGCTGACCTCCTCGCCCCCGGCCACGCCCTCCCGTTCCTCCTCGCGCCACTCTCCGCCTCCCCGTCCCCACGCCTCGCCTCCTGCCTCGTCAAGGCCGTCGCTGCGCTCGCTTCCTGCGTCCTCCGCTGCAGCCCCGCGGGACCGCGCTTCCCGCCCCACGACCACCCTTTCGTCCAGGCTCTCGCGTCGGGGGCCGACGGTGCGCGCGCGGAGCTGTCACAACAGGCGGCCAGGATGGTTGCCCAGGGGGTGGACGGGGTGGTGGGGTTCCTGAGGCCGTTCGTGATGTTTGCCGTAGTGAGGAAGGGGGATGCTGCGTTTGCGAGGGATTTGATCGGCACATTGGCCGCGGCGGCCACCGCAGCGGCAAAGCCGGATGATGCGGTCCCGGTGCTGAAATTGCTCGGCGAGAGCTTGCTGCATTTTGGCCGTGGGGATGGTGAGGTATGGGTCATGGTCTCATTTTCTCATGGATTGTAGTGTTCATGCTCCAGGAAGTGCGGCTTTGGCTTAATTCTGTGGAGTGCTTAGTCGATGCTTATGTGATATTATTGAGGAAGTTGGCTCATGCTCAAATGGTACTGCTCTCTACCATTTTCTTAATTTGTAAAATAAGTGTTTACCTGGCTTGTTGATATTTTAAGATGCAGTCATGTTGCTTATGAATTAGATATTCAAGTAATTCATATTCTAGGCTTTCCTTCTTGAGTTAGGACCGAACAATTTGCTTCTGCTCTTTATAGAGCTTTTGTCTGCTGGCACCTAGTAGTTGTTTAAATGGATGTAGATCTCATTTTGTATATTTTTATGATCATTAGAGGAATAGTGCTTCAGTGCCAAAAATTATCACCCTCTGGAAACTTAAGTAAAGGTTATGAAGTTGCCTTCATGAACTTGCCCATTTGGCTAGGGTCTGTTTATACTGAGTGTTATACTATTACTGCCTACATACTGATCAGTACGCTGTTGCACTTGTTTTATACTGACAACAAAACGAAAATGGTATTGGTACCATTTTTTATATTTTCGGAGCTTCAATTTAAAATTTCTGTTTATTGCTTCTTGGAATTTAATATCTTAATTTGTAGCTGACATGCCAAACAATAATCTACATAAAATATGTTTCGAGTAACAGTATACTATTTAATTTGTTGTAATTTTCAAGTGTATTATTTCCTATGCTGTGTATTTGGGCTATTAATAGCAAACTTTCTGTGTACTTGGGCATACTTTTTGCTGTAGGACTGCCAAAGGTGTGAGTAGTTTCTCTGTACAATGAACTCTGTTCTGACGAATATACAATGAACTCTTTTGAGCTTCCACTTCATTTTCTCCTGTAGCTTGAATCCTAGCTGAGTCATAGTGATAAAAAAAGATTGAATTGACACATGAGCCTCCTCTGTGTTTTAGCCAGGTAGGCAACTGATCAGTAGTTATAGGGTGTTTTTCTCTCTCTTACAGTTTCTTCAGTTCAAAGGCTTATATAATTGCTATGTATCAATAATGCATCATAGGTGTGCTATAACTTGCTTCTTTTAACAGCCGACCTATGATGCCCAAGAAAGTAGTGTGGAGTTGATAGAAACACTTCTGTCACAATGTTCAGTTCATCACCAACTTCTGGGAATGGCTTCTCTAGTTCTTGCATTATCAAAATATTTGTTTTCGGTGCAAAAGGACCTTGGTTTAAGCTATCTGCCTGAAATTTCTGTTGTTCTCAGTTCTCTTTCTTGCATTCTCAATGCGCCGGAGTTTGAACACGAGCAACTGGCTGGATTGAAATGTCTGGCCTTTTTGATTGACTGGAGATATGAAAATGGTACGTTCCTAAATTTATAGGACCCCCTCCCCCAGCGTACAACTTACATTTTCACTTTGGTTTTATTTCATTTTGTTGCAGACACTACAAGCTCGGCTTTATCCTAAATTACTATCCTTTTCCTTTTGTCTCTTGTAAATAGCCATTTTTGCATTTGAAATACAAGACTTTCGAAGTAGATAGAATCAAATGTAAACTGGCGTCATGGAAGGCTTGAAGGGTATCAGCTTCTCTGCTTTAAAATTGATGAAAACTTCAATGTGCACTACATTGTGCATGTAATACTCCCCATGGGAAGTGTTTGCAGCATATTCTTTAGTCTGATATTAATCTAATAAAAGCTATCTAGATTGGCTGCATAAAAAATATATTAGCAGATCAGTGTTCAAAAGTACATTAACATTGTTCTTTTTTCTTACAATTTTTACTAATAGGTCCTTACAAAAAAACATTGGTCAAAGTTGTATCCTGGGGACTGTGAAATTCTGAAATGCGTTATGCTCCTGGCCTTTTCTAGAAGTAAATAATTTTTGACTTTTTATGGTCTCCAATGTACTACTTTGACCATTGATTTTTATAGCAACACGGTAGTAAATATTGTAAGACTAAAATTATGATAGATGTTTTGATGATAGATCTACTTAGATCGTTTTCAAACGGCTTAACATATAGATGCTTGTTGTTTATAATTGTGGTTAATACTAACAAATTAGGTGGTGCAAACTGTAATGTGACATGGTCAGGAATGTAGAAGTGCTCATAATATTTGATGTTTATGGTCGCAGTGCTCGCAACAAATGAAGCAGTATGTCACTTCAGCGAGGAGCTTCTCTGTGTTCTGCCAGTTATCAACCTTGTTATTTCTCCATCGAAATCTGTCAAAGCAGTGGCATCTCATGTCCTGTCAAGATTTAGCTTGCTTGTTTTAGAGTTACCTGCTTCATCAGGGCAACAAGACATTTCAATGGTTCACCACATAAGCAAACCTACATGGTTCACCACATAAGCAAACCTACATTTATCCTTCCTAAACTTGTACATCATCTATGGTCTCAGGTGATTATTAGCCCCTTAATTTTTTGCCATGCTGCCCTAATGTTGTGACTCTGCTTGTGTTCCCCCTTATTTATGTAAAGCACAAAGTAGAGAGATGGAAATGATTGTGACCTTTTTGTTCCTTCTGCGCATGGTGTGGGGTGAAATGTTTATACTGATGTCTGAATTACCAGAGGGTGGGAGTCCAACACTTTGCATCCTCAATAATTGCAGCTGCTGATGTGGCATGATAGAGCTTTGCTTTTATGCATATATATATATATATATATATATATATATATATATTCTTAATCTGCAATACTTTCAGCATCTGAGTATAAGGTTTGTAATATTTTTAGAATTTACAACTATATCTGGCATCACCCAAAGTAGTTATCGGTCATTACCTTACCAAATACATAGGCATAGACCCAGTCCATAAAGAGAGTTCTGTTTTGTTCTGAAGGTGTTACAAACCAAAAACAACATCCCTAGAGCTCAGTACGATTAGCCAACCTCGGATCAGCATAATAGTTTACTCAATATATCTGTTTCATGGAATTGATGTTTTTACATGTTTGTACTAAATGCAGGATAAAGGATAAAATCATATTTGCATCTAACCTATATTTGGTAATACATATATCGGAAATATGTTGCTACCCACCGTGGGTAGTGTACACGTGATGGGGATGGAAATATGCGAATCTCAAAGCACAAATTGATGTTGAATCTTGGCGTGTACACTACCCACGAGGGATAGCAAATCCTGACTCATACATATTATATGTACATGTCTACGTTGGTCTCTTCTGAGTCTATATAGTCTGCCCCTATGTCCAAATTTAGAAGAGAAAAAATGACGTTTCATGTGGATGTAGGTTTAACCATTGTTTGCTCCTTATGCACTCAACTTCTCTCACCAGAAATGCTGCTTTTACTTTGTAGCTGGTCCACTATGTGCTTGTAGCTCATATATGCTCGTACTATTTCTGCTTTCCAGTTGCAGTCATCTCCATCAGGTTTCTTTTTTACGAAGTATGCAACTAGCAAGGGATTGCCTGAATCTTCTGGGAACTATTCAGAAGCTAATTATTGGACAAACCAAATAAATGAGTATCTGTCAGTCCTTGGCAGGGAAAAGCTTACATTGGATGGCTCATCTTCAAATACGATGTCATCAGGTTGATGAATGTACCTGTACTTTTTATATGCTGGCTCATCTTTTTGCTTTACATAATCCTTAGAACAGTTACGAACCTCACTCCATCTAATTATGTGCAGTAGCAATATCATCGCTTGTAAGCTCTGTAGTATCTGTTTTGGTAATGCACCCAAAACTTGGTACTTCTGCCGCTCAGTCCTTGGGTATTCTTGGCGCATCAGATCCGAAATTGGGAATGCCATTGTTGGTAGTTATCCTCTTCTATTGCAAGATTCTGTGCAGCAATGATAACTTCTCAACAAATAGCTTGGTAAGCACTGTAAGTTCATCTTTGTACTGTATTCGTGTGCTGGTGAGTGATGAAGACATGAAGTTGTAAAATAAGAAAAAATTGCAAATAGAGTTGACATATACATTTTCCATTATCATTTGCAGCTCAGTTTGCTAGAGTCGTTGCCATCACTTGCTACACATGGTTTTGTGCTTCCACTCGCTCTGCAATTGATATCACCAATGCTTAAAAAGGATACAAATTCATAAGTATCTTGATTCCCTGTCCAATTTCTTTTAGAAATCACTGAGCTCATCTCAAGTTTCCAGTTGATTTTTCTTATTTGCTTGTCTTAGTGAGCTGGCTTATCTTGTTCTGACATTTATGGAGTGCATGTACTTTGTTTTCACTTTTTCTTATTTTGAAAAAGTGTCAGCAAATCCTCTTTCCTATATTGAGAAACTGAAAAATAGAGCTCAGCATGCATACAGCATGAACCAACCCATTTCCAACACATGGACTGGGCAAGTTTCAGAAGATTTAAGAATAACAAAAGAAGCAGCTTGCAGCATGCACATTACACCATTGTTTTTATCACATAACTATAAAGTGACATGCAAGTTTTAAAGAAATAGCCTACGAGACTTCTGCATACAGTAACAACAACATGCCCAAGGTATAAAATATGGTTTTTGTGACTTCTCCAGATTTGGCAAGCCTATCCAATATATATCAGGAAAACACATATCTTATGCAGTATTATTTTAACTCGGAAGTGATATTTTGAAGAAGGAAAATGAAATCAATTCTGAATGTTGGTTACTTTTAATAAACAACAATATATTCGAATATACCAAGCTTTTGTCTTCATATTTTGCAAGTTTTTACTTGTCCATATACTTCTTGTTGTGAGTAATAGGCTGATTTCTTTCACATTACATGATTTCTTTTTTTGTTTTGGTTATCGTCATGTTACATGATCATCTTTCTGGTATCCTGCAGGGTTCTATATGCTACTGCTGTTCGATTGCTTTGCAATATATGGATTATCACAGATTGGGCATTTCCAAACTTACATGTAAGAATACACTTTAAGTCGAATATTAGAATCTTGTTTTGCCATTATCAAGAGCTTTCATGCATTTTCTTACGAGTATTGAATACTGTTGATGTTATGAAACCTAATACAGACAATTTGTTTCTGAACAACTTTTGACTGGCTAGAGTGATAAATTTATGCCTTTATGTCCTTTGGTTTCCAAACATTAGCCAATGCAGACTGATAAGCGGATAAACATGACACCTTCCCCTAGAGTTCCAGCGGAAATATGAAAAGGTCAAATTGTTAACTACCAACATTTTATGTTATTTAAATAATAAGAGGCTTTTTGCCAGTCCTTTTCGTGGGACAACTGGGTCCAATGTGGCTCATAACTGTTGGATCATAGGCTCATACCTTTTTCATTGTTGAAAATGTGGGTCATAACTTGTGTTCAACATATATTTCTCATTTACCAGCATAACTTGTGAAGGGGGTTTTATCATTTATTTTAAGCAAAGATTTCATGTAATGTTCATGAAGATATGCATATCATTAGTATGATTAGTTGACATTTGTCAATTTGTGGTTTCTTGGATTACTATTACAAGATCACTTCTAACTTTCGATTTCTGAAATAGGGAATCCTGGATCCTGAAACATTTTCCAGTTTCACTACTGACAGAGAAATTTTCACAAGTATTGCTGCGTCACTGCATGATGTTTGCAAGCAGAACCCAGATAGAGGTGTCGATCTCATATTATCTGTCTCGGTGTGTACTTTTTAGATTTTTTTTTGTTGAGCATGTATTCTTGACTTGGCCCACTTTCTAACACTTCCCTTGTAGTCTTGTATTGAGAACGTGATTCTGTAGTTCAAGCTCTTGGCCTGGAGAGCCTCTCCTATCTCTGTGAGGCAGATGTGGTCGGTAAGTTGAACTCTGATTTCCATTGGTTCATTAGATTGTTGGCCTGTTTGAAATGTCATGTTGCTAAGTGAAGTCATGTCATCTGAAAACCAGAAAAGAGTATCATATGAAAGCTTAAGAAGTCATGTCTTCTGAACTTCACTTCTGAGGCGAGCAGCTTATATGTATGCAGCCTGGAAAGTTATATCAAAGGAGCTGATAGATTATTCACTTGATCCTACTGATAGATTATTCACTTGATCCTACTGTTTCACATAGGTAAGACCACTGAGAATGTTGCATGTAATGCAAATGTGCACATTAGTTTGGTCTGTGGCCACCAATGTTCAGGGATTTGTTGATAGTCTATTTCTTACTCTCTCTACTTTTTCTTCCTTTTTCAGCTTATGCATTCTGTTGAGATGGGGACCAATGGATGCTGAAGCATATTCTGAAACATCAAAGAACTTGATACAAACATTGTGGAGCATTGGTACATATAAGAAAAATAATGCTGACTGTCTTTGGATTAAAGCAAGAGGAACTGCTTTTCACTCCTTGTCCCACTACAAGGTTATTCTGCACTTTATTGTGCCATTGGCTGCATCTGCATATGCACTACATTCTGATTGGAAATTGTATTTCATGTATTTGCACACTTCTTTGGATCTTCTTAACAATTGGTATTTTCAGGTGTCACTTATTCAGGATGCTATTCCTGATTTCTGGAGAAGAAACTATGAGTGCTTTACTAATGAATATAATCTGGAAGTTCTCAAAGCCATGGAGAACTTTCAAGTTGAGATTATCAAATTTGAGCACATGTTAGTATATTTTTCGTAAGTCCTTCTCAATTCAGATGCTTATGTAGATCCTTAACTTAGTTTCTCTCGACACACTCAGAAACCGCCGTAGAGTGACTACAGATAAAAGAACCACAGTGCACAAATTTGAGAAGTTATTGGATGTTTTCCCTCAGGCTGTGTTTAAAGGTATGCTTGTCAGATCCAAATGAATTAATTTTGTAGAAGTAAAAAAGTAAACACCTGATATTCTGTCCACTGTATCGTGTTTCTTAAAATACTTGTCTTGTTTATTTTTTATGTTTAACATGAAAAAGTATGTAGATTGTTCGGTTCTATGTTTACTGCAATCTGATCTTAGCTTCAGCTTTGAATTGACTGAACTTTTCGAAGTGTAGAAAAGTCAGCATATCATCAGTTGCCTGGTGCAGCTATTTTAACCATCAATTTTTCCCCAAAAGACATCCTTCATGAAGGGAAATCTAAGGTAGTAATCTGTGAAGTTGCATTTTTTTATATCTGCAATTAGCAAAACGTCTATCGCTTTGTGTATTCTACTAATTTGTTATATTGTATTTTCATTTGCAGGATTTACCTAGATTGCATGCTGCATATGAGCAAGCATTAGTGGAGGTGGCTGAATCAATGTTTATATCAAGAAACATAGTGGTAGCTCTTCTTGCATTGCATTCATGGAAATCATTTGTTTCCCATTGGATGCAGGCAGTTGTAGCTTTGCTTGACATTAAAGAATCTTCAAAGTTGAACAAACCTTTAAAAGCAGCTAACGATATACTTAAGGTGCAAACATATATCCTTTAACCTATTCATTCATTTCATAGCTGTTTTTCTTCGAGAAAACTTTTTTAGAACATGGCACAAATGCTAATAAGTGACATTTTAGATGATAAGGCTCTGATGCAAACAAAAATAACCAAGTTTTACGTATTCTTTTGCTTGCCAACTCTTTCAATGCATGTGCACGATTTTTGAGGTACATCAATACATGGCATGCCCAGTGCTTACTCAAGTATTCTATTGTTTAGTTATAAATGACAAGGTGCTGACTTGAAAGAGTCACATACTGCTGGAGTACTTTTGTTATTTTGACATAGGGCCAAATATGATTTGGTTCATTTAGGCGCAAATTATCAGGATTTTACTATGAAATATATCCATCTTGCTATCTACTTTTCCTTGTACATTGATGAACAAAGTTAGATTCCTTACCTTGTTAATGATCACTTTTTCCTTATGTTTTCCTAATTGTGATTGCAGATTCTGTGCAAATGTGTTCCTGTATCTAATCCTAGAGTTGCAGTAAACATTACTCTTGCAATTGCAGCACTGTGCTTGGTAAGTTTTTTTTTGGCATGTTAGTCATTCCCAAAAGATAGTGATTATGATTGCGGCAGTATGATGATTTTACTGCCACTTGTTTCTCAATCATCTCTCCTTCAATTCCATCTAGCCAGTTGAATTTTGGATGTGGTATACCTAGGGGTGAAAATGGTTCGGATACTTCTGGACCGACCATCCCACCGACATCCTTTGGACTGTATTCGGTAGAGAAATCGGATAATTCAGATACGGCTTCAGATCCGAATAGTGATTTTCGGTTACGGATATGGATATGGTTTAGACATTATCCGACCGTATCCAAAAATATCCGAAACTTGATCGGATTGTATCTTGGATAGTACCCAAACACTATCTCGGATAGTACCCGGATAGTATATCGAATAGTATCTAGATAACTCTCTCTCACTTATTTTTTCATCCCAACATATTATGGGCTGGTTTCACCCAACATGCAAACCAACATACCTATATGAACGTGGGGCTTGGATGTGTGATGCTAATATGGGACCTGCTGATAGTTAAGTGGGGTTCGTTAGCAATAGAAAAATCTCAGACTTGTAACTTCATTTAGACTCCAAATCAGGCGAATGATATGTTCATTAGCTCGACAAGATCTTTGACATGGTGCCATCCAACTTGGGTTTAGAATTGTTTTGATAAGTGAAATCCTATGAACATTATTTATTTTTTTGTATTTTATGCAATGTCCGACAAAATATTTGTTACCGTACCATATTCAATAGCTATCCGTTCCGTATTCATGACCGACATGATCCGCATCCGTATTCGTATCCGATTACCATTCGCTCCAACTCCGAATCTGAAAAAAATATGATTTAGATATGGTTTGAGCGATATCCGTTCGTATCTGCTCCAATTTTACCCTGGTATACCTCAAGCCTCAACTATAGAAATATAGAATGCACTCATCACTGCTGGGCCAGGACTTTGAACCTGCGAGGTTTAGTTTCTGAAGGAACAAATACGGGGGCTCTTTTCTATATATTTATGACTAAGTCTCTAACTTTGTCTACCTACATATATTTTACCAAAAAAATGGAAAAACCTGTGGTCTTTACATAAGCCACAGGTTTCATGGTGTGCCTATGACTGATACTCATGGTGACTCCCCACTCTAATTGATTTTAAGTTGTCCTTTGATGAAACAGAACCAGAGTTTTCACTCTAATTCGTTCATGTCCTTATAATTTGGATAATTTCGCATTTGTTCCTCTAGCAATATGTGAACCAATTTTAATTTTCTTAGTATTCACAACTCAGCTAAATGTATGCTAGAAATATAGCTCTAGAAATATGCCTAGAGCGTACAGAAATCAAGATCTGACTAATGAAGCGTTACTTTTCTTGGCTCACTTTTAGCCTTTTAGCACTGAAGAATACAGTCTATTCCTATGGTTCTTCTGCTGTGTTGCTGGTGATTTCCAATTTTTGATGTAATTGCTGTCATCATATCTTATTGGCAGGTTGTTCCTCCAACTGCCCATCTAGTAATCTCATCTGCATCTGATTTTCTTTTGAAATGGTTATTCCAATATGAGCATGAGCACCAACAGTGGTCTGTAACCATCTCTCTGGGATTAATATTCAATTGTTTTCATGCCACCGACAAAAAGAGCAAGTTCCAGGTTATCAATGGACTCTTTGAGGTACATGAGCTTGCTCTCCTTGACAATTGAATTTTTGGACTATGTTGAGTGTATTCATTTTCTAAAAATTGTAGAACTAAATATCAGAAATTTCTTGCATTATGTTCACTAGCACTTTAAGCGCACACAAACACTTTACAACATTTTGTCACTCACATGCCATACCAGAATTCCATAACATGAGAGACCATAGATATACCAAGTTGCTTGACATATTATAGTGACAAACTGCTTGGTGCTTGCTACTAGCCTACATGTATAGCTTTTGTTATACTAAACCAGCCAGCTTTACTGTGTCGTTAGGAGCGTATGATGCCTTGCTTCATGCAGCAAACAGTGCGTAGCAAATGTTCATTCTGGGTGTTCATGCTGCCACTTGCTGCAGTTGATGGCAGCTCGTCTTGACATACTTTTTTGAATATTATGGGATATAACGGGGATACCTTCAAGTTCAAATTATGCCATGATTAGTTTCTCACCATGTCCTATGCCCTTTTGCATCCAGGTTATCTCAAAAACTGATAGTTTTCTTGTAAAAGGAGCTTGTGCACTGGGATTAGGTTATGCTTGCCAAGGTCTTTTAACCAGAGCAGATAGTGCAGCTGATTCAGAATTAGAAGCGACTACGCAACTCAACGAACGTGCATCAGTTGAAGAAATTCTTCACACCATGACTGCTTCGTTAGTTAAGCTATGTCCATCCTCATGTTATTCTCTCAAGAAACTAAGCATTTCTGGAATAGCCTCCATGGAAGGGATGGAAGAAAATTATGGTAGCTTAGATGACGATCCTTGGGCTATTGCAGGACTTGTTCTTGGTCTGGGAAACTCTGTTGTTGCTCTGTATAGGCTTGGAGCTTATGAAGCTGTTATTGAAGTCAAGAATATATTGATATCATGGATACCAGATGTTGATTCAAGCTCTGTATTATTTGACGAAATAAATTCAGTATCACTATGTATGGGCTCTTGTCTTGCTCTTCCATCTATCATAGCTTTTTGCCAGAGAGTGGAGTTAATGAATGATGATTTCGATGCTCTTTTCAATCGCTACACTTCTCTAGCTACTGAACTCCTGAACCTAAAGAAATCTGGAACTATCTTCCAGAATTTATTGATGGCTATCTGTATTGGTGCTGGATCTTTCCTGTCTTGTATATTGAATGATGGGGTGCATGCTATGAAATTTACTCACTGGGATGTGTTGGCAACCCATGAATTCACAGATAAAGGATGAGAAGGTCTCTCTCCTTCCGCACACCCTAACTATTTAGCTTTCTGTAACCGTTAGAATAATCAGTTTCTTTATGTGCGCAGGAGTCATCTTTGGTGCGAGGTCCTGTACTCACAAGTCCTGTTTGTGAGACTCTTTCAACGGCAATGAGTCAGGAATATTTTCTTCTTGCTAAGGACGGTGAGGATAATCACATACGAAATTATGCTGCATGGGCTACATCATTTCTTAGGAGCAGGTAGTTATTGAAGAATCTGAGTCTTCATGATGATGATTGTTCTCAAAGAAATTCCATTGGCTCCAGTCAATCAAGTTTTTCTGCTGAAAGCTTAGTGTGGAACTTAAGTCTCTGATTGAGGGATCTTAACTTTGAAAAGGTTTGATCTGAATCTTTCTTGAAGAGAATGACTTGGTGCTCTTGTTTGTTAAAATCAGGCTTTTATATTGTACATTTGTTACAGAAAACATTCTAGAAAGAAAGAGCAGATTTTATTCAACTTTGGAGTTTACATAGGCTAAGATGTGCACTTTATATGCTAAGCGGTGCATTGAAAAACAAACTAGCTGGTGATGTGAAAATTATACCATTATTAGCTGAAGTAGACATAAATCTTCGACTTGAAGCATCTAAGCACATTAGGAGTGTGCTATACAAGCACTGTAGCATTCTATGTCTCACTTTTTTTCCATCACTTGAGTGTGATTTTTCTTTTGCCTCTACTGATGCAGTGGGTAAACATGGTGATATCTTCTACTGTTGTAATTTTGTATTTCATGGAAGTATCCCTATTAGTGCACCAATCTTGAGGCACCAATCTTGACGGCTGGGATAGTTGGAGCCAGCCCATACAGGCGTTGCATTTCTCTTAATCAACGTGCATATCTTATTTTGTTTTGTTCATGAATTTGATGCAAAGGTCTAATAATGTGTATGCTCTTCTACGTTATAGATGATAGTTTTGGTTTTTGGATATTGAATTCCAAACTTGATAGATAATTTGGGTCATGGTGCATGGATATTTTTTGAGATGTGCAAATCGTCTTGCTACTTTTAGGGTTGTGGAGTTAGACAAGTAATTCTTGCTTGATAGTTAATTTCTATTGACTTTTGTTATTTTACTATCTACAGCCTGGTGCTATGGTGCCAGTAAGTACAATTGCAACAGTTGTGAAATGCCTTTCTAAAGCTCCTAGATTGCCAGCTATAGACTGGGGGGTTATTGTACGGCGGTGCATGAAAGTTGAGGCCAATATTTCTCGTTTGTCAACCAGTCATCGAGATCCTAAATTATTAAGGGAAGAATGCTTATATTTTTCTCTAGCTCATGCTGATCATATCAGTCCCCTTGTGCAGTTTTTGGATGATCTGACAGACTTACCCAGATTCAGGAGATTAGATATAAACATGCAGTCTGTTTTGCTCCAATATTTGTCACACCTAATGAAGCTCTTCTCTGATTCAAGATGGGAGAAACTGTATGATGATTTAACTGGGTACTTCTATTCCCCCACATCGTCATACTTGGATTACTCATCTGAGCAGAGAAGCATGTTAAGAATGTCGTTCTGGAAAGGCATTTGCAAGTGCCTGGTGGAGGTGGTCTCTGAAGAGTCTGGCGGTTTCTCTTATATTAAGAAATGCATTGAATGCTTGTTACCTCTGTTGAGTCTCTGTAATGATGGTCAACCTGAATTCATGGATGAGTGGTCTGCTGCTATCAAGTGTCTTGTTGTTGCTCAGAAAAGTTGGCTGGGTGATATGCTGCAGGTACTACACTTTGCCTTCATAAACAATTGTGCATGAGTTGTTTTAGCGAGCTCTATGTTTTTCCATATAATTTCTATTTCTACTTCACAGCATAGTGTTCACCTTTATTTTCAGGTGCACTATACTGCATCCTTGAGTGAAGGGGAACATGTTGACGTGGCAAAGAAGATTATCATCAGAGCAAGTTTGTGTTTTACTGGTTGTGTTTCTGCACATGAGCTGGGGAACATAAAAACTACCATATTGAGTACAACAGCTGATGGTAACTCTGACTCATGCCTCATAACTTGCTGCTTGTATGTTGTTGGCCATGCCTAGGAGTACTGTTCAGTCTTCTATATTTTCCACCCCCCCCCCTCCCCACCCATATGTATGAGTGAACTTCATATTGTTTCAGAAAGCTAACGAGTATTCTTTCAGGTGTCTGGTGGAATGTCCTTATTGAGGTTGCTGCAGCTGTATACTCTGCTGACAATAGTATAAAGAAGCAGTGGCTGCTGGATGCATTAGATATTGGCTGTGTGACAGCTCATCCCTCCACGGTAAATGTTCAGTTGCAATGTGTCCTCACAATGGTTGACCGCAAACATGAACATGCATTGCTTTACGTACCTCCTTGTTCTAATATTTCAGGCACTTCGTTTTGTTGGCCTGCTATGTGGTAGCTGCTGCATCTATATGCCACTTCTCATTGTTAATCCAACAAATGTACTGAGCGATTTGCCGGTCACCCTGCCTTCCTTTCTCTCCAGCAGCATTTGGGATGACCTCAGAAATTCTGTTGCTGATAAGCTATGGTTGTTGACCACTCGCATCTACACTTGGGCAGAACAATTGACTCGTGGAGAGGACCTTCCTTTCCATGATCATATTCATGGAAGTGAAGCTGAGAAGAAGGCAATTTTTCTTGCGAACATGCTGCGCTCTACATGCATCGCAGTGGGAGATTACTTGGCTGTAGATAAGGAGCTAAAGCTTGCAAACCTGGAGGCACTATGATCATAAGGAGAACTGAATTTCATTTTTATATTCTGTATGCCATAGCATATTTGTCTAATACACATATTTGTTGTTTCAACTGATGGTGTAGCAATGCCTTTTCTGTACATAATTTATCTTAACAATCTTACCCTAGACACACAAAAATTGATGGTTCTTAGAGTAAACTTGATCTGACGGAAGATAAGCTGTGATTAAAATTATTGTGTTGTGTGAATTTGATAGCACTATGATATCTTCGCACCAAACAATTTAACATCAGTTTCTTAGTGCTCAACAATTTGGGAGAGCAGACTGCTGAGAAAAAATGGCAGTCATCACAGGCCTAAGCTTGAGATGGAAAAGGCTTAGTGCATGTTTACCTGGAGCTTATTTAAGGTTCACCTTATCATAATATGTCATTTGTCTTGTCCTTGAGAGATTATGTTCCCTATATGTTTCTAACCTATGTTTCTGTAAATGTGCTTACATTTGATATGGTACAGGGAGCCTTGCGTTCGAGTCAGAACCAGTTGGGACTCGCCTATGTTTCGTTTGAAGATACCTCAATCGGTTTCCAATTCAGTGTGGATTGCTTATTGTTGATAGTTCCACCGCCGACATTTTATGGATTGTTTTTGGTTAATTTGAGGCTTCTGGAATCTGATCCCAGTCTCCTTGGTAGCTACATCTTTCAGGTAGACAGGTACACAATTTAACCATTTTTTTGTATTCCCGAAAAATTAAGAAAAATATGGTGTTGATCTATAACTATGATATCCCGCTATATAAAAAAGATCAAATCAATATACAACTGCTTGATGTAAAGCAATCACTAATAATGATTCATTCTTGCAGGAAGAACCCCCCACAAGCATCGTATTTGATGCTTAATCCACAAACACCTTTTCCTTTTAAAGTTTCTCTCATTGACTTTTTATTTGATGGAATCTTTTTAAAGAACTTATCGGAGTTCCTATAAAAATAGAAAAGGAACTAAACGCAGAAAGGCTAGTACCCATCTCTTTTATATGTCCATTTAGCCTTTCCCCATGATGTCTCGTTTACAAGTTGCTATGCCGGAGCTAGCACTGTGCATACAACTAAAAAATTGTCTCGAGGAAGGAATTCTGCTATGCATTAGTTTGCAGGATGGAATTACAAATCGTAACTAGAAAAGAAATGCAACTGTTCCTGGAAAGTGAAAATAAAAATTAAATAAAGATCGAATAGAGAATGTCAAATCTAAGAGCGAGCGAGCTAGCTAGATGTCACTACGTAGGTAGCTTCCTCTAGCCCACAACTCTTGTACGGACGAGTGAAATAAAGAAACCCAACGGGATCAATATCTCTATTGTTCGTTCTTCCACTCACCCAAGAACCTTTGGCAGATTAGCAGTAGTGCCGTTAAAACCTTCTATGCTTTCATGTAGATTCCCCCTATCTCGATGAATCTCTCCCTTTATATATTGTGATCAGATATGCTGGCAAGTGTAGCCGCGCGGCTACCTGCAAAACATCTTTACTTGGATGTTTCCATGAAAGAACCAATTAGATGTCTCAAGAAACCTTGCTTTGCTACCCTTTTTGATTATGATATCTATGTGGATGTACTGACTAAGAGATTCTGCCAAACAATCTTGATTATCAAAGCCATGTCCTTTCGCTATCACTTTATTTTCTCCCTCGAGTATAACATGAGCCTATCATAGCGCCTGGCCCCAAAGAGCAACCGATCACATGGTTGCAAATCCAATGGCTAGATCACTGAAAGGTGCAAATAATTTATCCGTGTGTGGCTATCAATGGTTTTGCGATATTTATGCACTATGTTATGGTGATAACGATTTAGAGCAAACCGATATACTTTCAAGGGAATATACAGTTGAGGTGAATGCATTTGTAGGTAATTCGTAGTCTCGGACTTACCAAAGTTTAATTTGCTGAAAAAGGGGATGGATGGAAATTGGACTTGGTTGCCATGCTACTAGTGGTCCTTTGGAAAGGATGGGACAAATAGGAGGGCTTGCAGGTAATATGGACGATTGACAACACAATCATTAGCTTAGAGCCTTAAACACATGAAGACGTGGATTATTTGTAATTACGATAATAAAAACAATAAAACCTTTTATTCCAAGCAAGTTAGGATAAGCTAGATATGAAACCCAATAGAAGTTGCACGTGAAGAAAAAAAGGGCTTAAAAAGTACACTATGGATTGCTAATTTTCATGCGGTCCTATTCAGAGCCAAATCCTTATATACATTCCAATCTTTCAAGTCTCTTTTTACTGCCTCCTCCCATGTCAACTTTGATCGCCCCTGCCCCTCCTATTATTATCGATACATCTTAGAATACCGCTATGTGCTTCTGGAGGTCTTCATTGGATATGTCCAAACCATCTTAGTCAGTGTTGGACAAGCTTCTCTTCAATCGGTGCCACTCTACCTATCACGTATATCCTCATTCCGAATTCGATCATTTCTTGTATGACCACAGATCCACCATAGCATACGCATCTCTATGACATTTATCTGTTGGATGTGTTGTCTTTTAGTGGGCCAATATTTTGCTCCATACAACATCGCAGGTCTGATCGCCGTTTTAGCTTCTGTGGGACCTTTCTGTCACAAAGGATGTCAGAACTTACCGTCATTTCATCCACCCTGTTTTGATTCTGTGACTAACATCCTCATTGATACCACCATTGCTCTGTAGCATTAATCCCAAATATCAAAAAGTATCCTTCTTAGGCACTATTTGTCCTTCTAGACTAACATCTCCCTCCTCGCACCTAACACCACTAAAATCGCACATTAATACTTAGTTTTGGTTCTACTAAGTCTAAACCCTTTCGATTCTAAAGTCTGTCTCCATAGCTCTAATTTCCTATTGACGCACACCATACTCTCGTCTATTAGCACCACATCATTAGCAAAGAGCATCCACCAAGGAATATCTTCTTTTATATCCCTCGGTACCTCATCCATCACTAAGACAAAAGGATATTGGCTCAAGGCTGACCCTTGATGTAGTTCTATCTTAATTGGGAAGGCATCGGTCTCACTGCCACAAGTTTGAATACTTATCACAACGTTATCCTACATATCCTCGATGAGGGTAATGTACTTTGTTGGGACTTAATGTTTTTACAGCGCCCACCACATGACCGTCATTGGTATTTTATCATACGCCTTCTCCAAGTCAATGAATACCATATGTAGATCCTTTTTTTGCTCTCTATATCTCTCCATAAGCTGATGTAGCAAAAAAATCGCCTCCATGGTTGATCACCCAGGCATAAAACCAAATTAGTTTTTTGTGACGTTTGTCAATGTTCTTAGTCGATGCTCAATCACTTTCTCCCATGGCTTCATAATATGACTCATAAGCTTAATTCGTCGGTAATTAATACAGCTTTGAATATCTCCTTTATTCTTGAAGATAGGTACTAATATACTTTTTCTCTACTCTTCAGACATCTTGTTTGACTGAAAGATGCGGTTGAATAGCTTAGTTAGTCATACTACTGCTATGTTTTCAAGGCATCTCCACACCTCAATAGAGATATCATCAGGGCCCAACGCCTTGCCTCCTTTCATCCTTTTTAGGGCTTCCTTTACCTCGAACTCCTGGATCCTCCGCACAAAACGCCTGTTGGTGACATCAAAGGAGTAGTCTAACTCAAGCATAGTGCTCTCATTCCCACCATTGAACAGTTCGTCAAAGTAATCTCTCTATCTGTTCTTGATCTCATTGTTTTTCACTAGAAGTCGATTTGTCTTGTCCTTGATGCATTATTTGGTTGAAGTCCCTTATCTTCCTTTCGCGAATTTTAGCCATCTTGTAGACATCTTTTTGCCTTCATGTGTGCCCAGTCGCTAGTATAGCTCATCATAAGCCTGCCCCCTTGCTTCACTCATAGCTCGTCTTGCTTTCTTCTTGGCCTCTTTGTACTTCTCCATGTTGTTTGTGCTTCTATCATAATGTCAACGCTTGTAGCATTCTTTCTTCTGCTTGATACCCTTTTGGATATCCTCATTCCACCACCAGGTGTCTTTAGGTTCACATTTCTTTTCTTTGGTCACTCCAAGCACCTCCTTAGCCACCCTTCGAATACAAGTTGCCATCTTCACCCACGTGTTATTCACGTCTTCCTCTTTGTTCCATGGTCCTCGTACAATCATCCTATCATTAAAGATCTGTTGCGCTTCCCCTTTGAGCTTCCACCACTTTGTTCTTGTAATTTTGGCACCTTTATTCCGATGAACGTGTAAATCAAAGTGAAAATTAACCACCAGCAGCTTATGTTGTGAGACAACACACTCTTCAAGTATTACCTTACAATTTACGCAAGCCCGTCTATCCACTCTCCTGGTAAGTGTCAAGATTATGCAACTTGATCTATTGCACAACCCAATAGACAAATATATAGTACAATAGTCTTGGAATACAAGGCACGAGGAGGAATTCTAATCCAATACAAATACAATATGGAATATAGAATATATCAATCCTACTATATCTCTAACATCCCCCCCCCCAATCAAACTCATGGTGGATCAACCACACTGAGTTTGGAGAGATAGAAACTATGCTGTGCTCGAGTCTGGGCCTTCGTGAAAAAATCCGCTAACTGAAGCTCTAAAGGCACATACTGTAGAGCAACCACCTGATCATGCACACTGGACCGTACAAAAGAAGCATCAACACCAATATGCTTAGTGAGCTCATGCTTCACAGGGTCATGGGCAATGCTGATAGCACTGGTACTGTCAGACAAAAGAGAAGTGGGTGTAGTGATAGAAACACCAAAATCCTCAAGCAACCACCTCGGCCAAATAATCTCTGCTGTCAAAAGGGTCATAGCTCGCAACTCAGCCTCTGCACTCGAATGAGAAACTGCAGTCTATTTATTTGTCTTCCAAGCAATAAGAGAACCACCAAGAAAAACACAGTAAGCAGAAAGGGACCAACGATCAGAGGGTTCACTCGCCCACGTCGCATCCTAATAAGCCTGAAGCTGTAATGAGCTAGAGCGAGGAAAGAAAAGACCACGAGAGATGGTTCCACGAAGATATCGTAGAACGCGAAGAAGGTGACTGTAGTGAACATGAGTGGGAGCAGAAACAAATTGATTCAGAATATGAACCGGATAAGAGATTTTTGGACGAGTAACAGCCAGATACACAAGACTCCCAACAAGATGACGATAGTGAGTCGGGTCAGAAAGAGGCTCGCCATCAGAGGCTCGAAGGTGAACATTGAGCTCCATGGGAGTCTCAACACTACGCTGATCAGTGAGAGAAGCACGATCAAGGAGATCTTGAATATACTTTTCTTGGGATATGAAGAAGCCATCCGAAGTAGAAGAAACCTCAATCCCAAGGAAGTAACGAAGAGGACCAAGATCAGACATAAGAAACTGAGCATTAAGACGAGCCTTCACAAAGGTAATGTAATCAGAGTCATCACCGGTGATGATCATGTCATCAACATACAGAAGAAGAAGAGTCCGACCACGGGACGAAGTGTGAACAAAAAGCGTAGGATCATGATCACTAGCTGAAAAACTAGCAGCAGTGACCACAGAGGAGAAGCGCTCAAACCAGGTACGAGGGGCTTGCTTAAGGCCATAAAGAGAGCGACGAAGACGATAGACCATGCCCTCAGGAACAGAATACCCAGGTGGCGGATGCATGTAAACCTCCTCACACAACTCACCATTAAGAAAGACATTCTTAACATCAAGCTGAGAGATGGACCAATGGCGAACAGAAGCCACTGCAAGAAGAGTACGGACAGTGGTCATGTGAGTCACAGGAGCAAAAGTCTCATTATAGTCACGACCGTGGGCCTGCTGAAAACCACAAGCAACAAGACGAGCCTTATAACGCTCAAGAGAACCATCAAAGTGAGTCTTAATCTTATAAGCCCACTTGCAGGTGATGGGACGAACATGAGAAGGAAGGGGAACAAGATCCCAAGCTCAAGAGCAGCAAGTTCCTCGGCCATGGCAAGCTGCCACTCAGGATGAGGAACAACATCCCGATAAGAGACAGGCTCATGAGGAGCTGCTCCAGCAAAACCATAGCGATCAGGAGGCTGAAGAGACTGACGGTCACGAAGAGCGTAACAAGGAGGAGATGGGTCATCAAGAGAAGATGGCTCATCAGAAGAACTCGTAATACGAGGTATCGACGAGTGTAGAAGAGAGGATATGAAGGAATAGTAGGAACCGAAGGAGCCAGCAAAGATGAAGCAAGTGGCGAGGAACACGGTGGAGAGGCCACAACAGGAACACGGGAGGGCTGAGTGGTATGAGGGGATGAGGGCAAGACAGTGATGGGCGTGTCGGAAAAGGTCAAAAAAGATAAAGACTCAACGAGAGAGGGCACAGGAGAAGCGGGACGGCGGTTGAAGGGACATGACTCATCAAAAGTCACATCCTAAGATATCCGCATCCGACGACCAACAAGATCCTAGCACCGATATCCCTTGTGCTCGGCACTATAACCCAGAAAGATACACTCAACAGACTGAGTAGTCAGTTTGGTGCGCTCGCGAGGGGAGAGGAGTACGTAGTAAACACAACCAAAAGAACGAAGCCCAGAGTAGCCAGGAGGAAGACTGTGGCGTACCCCGTTTTGAGGCTGGATAAACCCCTGTGTTTACTGTGCTAGTCCCATGATCAGTGGCTAGCACACACAAGCATTTGATAGCATAGACATGCGATACATCGTTCATTACACAATAGCCATAATTGGTCTTTATTTAGTACAAACCAGGCCTATTGGCCGAATTCAACTGCAGCGGAAATGAACACGCGGTAGATAACCCATCGGAATGCCGAACCACAGGCAATTGACTGGGGGTTGAAACCCTACGCTTCGAAGTCACTGTCGCTATCTCCGGTCGGGTACTCCTCCTCATCGTCTGGCCACATAACAAGCCAAGTGAGTACATTGAATGTACTCACAAACTCATGCAAGGATATTTCAAGAAATGACTCTATCCTATGTTTCATATTGTGCGAGAAAGTAAGTTTGCATGAAACATGTAAATAGATATTAAAAGCAGATTTTCATAAATTGTCACGGTATTCCGAGACAAACATTGGTTCCATCTTTCTTCCCTGCTACAATGGGAAACATATCTGTGCCTTCCGCTACAACAGAAAGTCTCATACTCACCCGCTTCAACGGGGAGTCTCATGCTCACCCTGTTACAACCGGGATATTAGGGTTTGCCCGCTTCAACGGGGTAATCCCTTCTTCACCTCTCCCGCCACGGCGGGGATTCTCATGTCACCCTGCGAACACGGCGGATCGCGTCCTTAGACCCACAACCCATTTTTGGTTTTTGAGAACCAATCTACTTTAGTGTGGCCCAACCAAGTTCGTCCATGACCGTGGACACGGCTATTCGAATAGTTTAAACCCTCTGCAGAGGTGGTACGGCTTTACCCACACGATGTATGTCACCCTGGGCATATTGTGCACCGCATACTACCAGAGCTAGTACAACGAGACTCTTCACCGGAGTAAACCTAGCCATGAACCCACCAGAAGGACATGTCCGAAACCTAACTTGAGTCAGTATCATCGCTTGCAAGGAGGTTGGTGTTCTAACTTTGTGGCGAACAAGCCATCGCTTTCCCGCGGGAACTTTTCTCTACAGAGGCTACAACCTCATCTGCACGCTTCACACTGCCTACGGGTTCATGCTAGTCTCAGACCGGGTACTAGGTCAAGTCCTTCCCATAAAGGACATGTGGACGTACGGTAAGACTTAGCCAAATGGCACTTAAGTTTGGTCCTTAAGAGATCCGAGAGGGACTTCACACCTCACCCGTAAACGGGCAGCGAGAACCACGCCGGGCATTACCTCACTTTTAACAAGATTCCTGCTTTCCTCCTTCATTTCTGACCCGGATCAAAATCTTCTCCATTTTTGTTTTGATTTCACGAAACCACTTTTCGGTAAAATATCCCAACCCATGGATATACTACCTTCATACACCTTCGGACACGACGGTCCGTTTTCAAACTTTTGCCACATAAAATATGGGGGTATTCCTTCCTTTTTGAAAACCTACTTTTGCTACTACAGGGCTAAGCTTACATACATACTCTACATTAGGTTTCCGATAACTTTTTCAGAATATGTAGTCCTTGGGGTGACAAGGAGTTCAGTATCGAGCTAGGGTTTGCTAACATCGGTCATAGCTAGACTACATAAAATAACAAGTCGTAGAACATAGCATGCATGGTTCGTAAACAAAATAACATTTCAAAATCTTGGGATCCAATATGATCAAGGGTGGAAAGCTTGCCTGGCAATTCCTGGTCTTGTTACGGACTCGGAGATGCTTCTGGTTCCTCCTGACGAACGTACCTCACATCGTCAACTACACGTTTTAAAACAACGCCAATAAGAATCCAAATGCGACGAAGAACCAAGGGGGCAACTCCATGTAGAATATATGCCATGTTTTGCAAACATGAGTGAAAAAGAAAGGAAAGGAGAGTTGTTGTTTCCATATTTTATGTGGGGATCACTTAAGTTAGGGTTTCACGGTTTAAGACTTTACTTTCTTGGAAACCCTTGTTTAACAAGATGGAAGGAGAGTCCAGAGAGTTGGAGGGTCTGAAAGTGCTGGTGAAACATTTTCGAGAAGGTTTGAAACAGTTTACAAGTTTAAAAGATTTTCCTGAAAAAGGTTTGAATTAAAAGGATTATGATACTCCCTCTGTTCCTGTATAAAAATGTTTAAATCTTGAAATTTGGTTTGAACCAAAAGTTTGGAAATATTTTTAGGATTCAAAGTTGTTTTGGGAGTTGGTCAAGAACCAGTCAATTAGGCCTCGAACCGGTTTTGAAAAATCCAAAAACCAGTGGCTTAATTGATTTTACGCTTCCACTTAGGCAGGAATGCGCCTTCTGCGCGGGTAGGCGGGAATAGGGCGAGGCGCCACCCCTTCACCATGTGGACCTGGCTAAGCCCTGGGGCCCCACCTGTCGGTGGCCTAGCCACTTACCTTCACTGGGCGGCTTACCCGGGTCGCCAGAGCTTCAATGCTCAGACCTAAGTGGCTCCGGCGGTAGCCCCGCGATGGAAAGGGGTCCTCCGGCTAGGGCGCTCCGGAGGGGAAATCACCGGTGGATTCTAGCTTGAGAGGTGGGTGATGGCTTGCGGGTGGGTTTAATTTGGGATTGAGGCCGGCACGGCTTGGTTGGCCACGGCGGACGCGAGTCGACCTCCACGCTGCGGTGACAAGAGGAGAGAGGTCGGGAGGGAGGGTAGGTGCTCGCTGAGCACTCGAAGCAGAGGAGGGGAGCTTGGCAGCTTGGTGCAAGGTCTCGGGCGGCCACTTAAGCAGGTGCGCGCATGGGGGGATGGAGAAGGTCCCGCCGAGTGCGGCGTGGGACAAGCAGCAGTAGAGCTGACCGACTGATGGAGTGGCATGGTGGCTCACCTCGTCATCGGGTTGGTTCTTGAGTTGGCAGACACAATTGAAGGGGCAGGACTCCGGTGGCCGAGAGCTCGTGCCAGTGGCGTGCACGGTTCAATACCTGGTGCGTGTCCTGAGCCTGTCCGGAGTGCATCCGAAGTGGCATGCGCCTGCTCGGGCTGGCATGGACGTGTGCAGGGTGCCAGGCCTTGTCTCTGAGGTTGATAGGACCCAAGGGGGGAGCAGGAGGGGTTTGGCAGCAAGGCAAGCAAAAGAAGAACTTACGTGGTGTGCTTGGTCGGCATGAGACGACATGAGCGTTGAGCAAAAGGGGTAGGAGTTGACCTACTGAGTTGAAAATAGGTGGGAAACATGTCTGGACTAGGGTAGGGATCTTGGAAAAGTTTGAGGTTGCAATTGGACGAGAGTTGAGCTTTATTTTATGGAGAAAAGAAAAATGGAGCAAAGGTGTTTGATAGAGTTTCTGGCAAACTCTTGAATTGGAGGCATGCATATTTTTGCATATTTGAGCTTCTGATACTAAGGAGAGTATTGTGTAATTTTATGGGATTTTTCTGGACAAAAATTGGAAGGGTTGTAGTTCAAAGTGGAATTTTGACCTAAATTCAAATTTGATTGTAATTCAAGATTTTTGAACTGGACCTTCAATTATTATTTCATATTTGGGTGGCAAATAGTTTTAAGAAGTTTATGAAATTTTTCCAAAATTTTTGGGTGGAAGAAAATACATATGATATGGATTTTAAGGTTTCTGCCTGATAAAAGAATTATTAGGAAATAGGACAGCAGGTTAGGTTTTAGGGTTTCGGACGACGGCACGAAAGAGGTAGGGTATGGGGAAGGTTAAGATCAATATTTTGAGGGCCGGGAGCAAAGATGAGCAGGTTGCCACTAGGGTTTGGGTTCGGACAGTGCTCGTGCATATACGGTGCGTGTGTTCGATTTAGGGTTTTAGGGTTTCATGCACATGCGATGATGGGGTTATGACTTGGGTTCGTTGCATGACGGTGCACCCTAACTCAAGTGCTTCCATGAGACGACATGCTTCGAAAAGAATTGAAATCCGAAGGAGCATACAATATGATTGAAACATATACGCATATACACATATTAGGGTTTAGGTTTTCGAAAACTTCGAGATGCTGGAAAACAGGGTGTGACAAAGACCACAGAGACGCTCAATGGGAATCCCACCCTGAAGGGCAGAACAGGGCTGAGTGTTGACTAAATGAGTGGCAGTGAACACAGCCTCGGCCCAAAATTGAGGTGGAACGGAGGCGGCAATCATCAATGTGCGAGCAGTCTCAAGGAGATGATGATGCTTGCGTTCAGTAGCACCATTCTGAGCATGAGCACCAGGACAGGAAAACTGAGCGAGCGTACCCTGTTCAGCGAGAAAGCTACGCAGGTAACAAGAGATGTACTCGCCAGCAGAGTCAGCACGAAAAACACGAATAGGAGTAGAGAACTGGGTACGAATCATGGCGGCGAACTGTTTATAGATAGACAAAACCTCACTACGAGAAGATAAAGTAAATCCAGGTGTGATGAGAAAAATCATCTATAAAGATAATATAGTAGCGATGACCCCCTTTGGAAATGAAGGGGGCCAGACCCCAAACATATGAATGAACAAGATCAAAAGGGTGGTGAGACACAGACTCACTATGAGGATAGGGCAACTGAACTTGTTTACCGAGCTTACAACCCTGACAATCTAAAGACACGTCACCTGAAACAGACCCCAGGAGACCACGACGAACTAAAGATAACAAACAATAACCACACAAATGACCAAGACGATGATGCCACTGCTAGAAGGAACCAGTAGACGAGGTGACAGAAGCGGAGAGACTGGCGGCAGCAGAAGGAAGGCGAAGCCAGTCAAGCGTCCAAAGACGCTGGGAGTCAAGGCGTCGAGGGCCAGTACCAACCAGGGCTCCCGTTTGACGGTCCTGAACACAACAAGAATCAGAGTTGAGAATAACCTGACAACCAAGGTCAGTGAGTTGTCCAGCGGAAATGAGCTGCATGGTAAGGCAAGGAACATAAGCAACAGAAGGAACATGAAAGGAAGAACTGCTAAGAAGTCCTCGACCAGAAACAGGGAGAGAAGTACCATCAGCAATAAAAACATGAACCGGAGAATCAAGAGGTCGAACTGAGGTCAAGGTAGAAGAATCAGGAGTCATGTGAAATGATGCTCCAGAATCAACAAACCACGGGGAGGTACCTGACAGTGTAGAGGGTGGTCTCTCAGTGCAGAAAAGTCAGTAGCAGATCTTGCAGAATCGGAAGCAGCAAGCAGGTGGCGAAGTCTGGCAATCTCCTGCTCAGTAAGAGACATAGCTGAAGAAGTTGATGTAGAGGCACCAGCGCCTGGAGAAGAGCGTCGTGCAAGATGCCGTTTCTTCTTGAAGCAAGCAGACTCCACGTGACTATCCTTGTTGGAGTAGGAGCAGTGAGGGCGGCCACCACTTGTGGAAGCCGCGGGAGGAGGCGGTGTATTGAAACGTGAAGTAGTCGAAGTAGTTGATGGAGTAGATGGACGAACAGCGAGCATGGAGGGAAGTGGTAGTAGACTAGCACCACTCAAACGAGTCTCCTTCGCGTGTATCTCCGTAAGCGCCTCCAAGAGAGTGATACGAGGATGACATGCAAGAAGCTGGGCACGCCGTTGCTCAAACTCAGGACGAAGACAAGTAAGAAACTCGTAAACGCGTTAGAACTCCAGGTCAGCGCGGACTGCGAGGCAGCATGAACAAGAGCAACAACCAGCAATGTGAAGAGAATCTAGCTGACGCCAGACGACAGAGCTCTGAGCGTAGAAAGAATCAATAGTGGCATCACCCTGCTGAAGGGAGTGCTCCTGACGAACCACAGACAGGTTCAAGGCATCACCAGAAGGCTCGTACTGCTGACGAAGGTGAGTCCACATCTGGGATGCAGAAGAAAGTCCCACAATCTCATAAGAGAACTGAGGATGGATACTGGCGATGAGAACAGCAGCAGCACGGGCATCATCATCAAACCACTGAGTGTAGACGGTCAACTGATCTCGGTAGGATTCCAGAGCCTCTTGGTAAATGGAGGCAGCAGCATCATCAGCAAGACGGGCAGCGTCAGTAGCGGCTTTGTCAGCAGAGGAAGACAGCGAGACAGACACAGGTGCCGTCGGAGGAGAGGGGCAAGGCGGACAAGTAACATCGCCGGAGAGAATGCCCCAAAGACGAAGACCACGCATGTGGATGCGCATGTGCGAGACGAAGTCGGTGTAATTAACACCATCGAAAATCACCAGGCAGCAAGGGAGAGAGACGGTGCCCGATGACATAGTCACTGTTTTTTATATCTTTTTTATGCAACTGCTTTAAACTAAAGAGGTGTTACTTTGTTCAACAGAACAGAGCACGCAAGCCAACAGAGGGGAGCGGGGGGAGCCCGGCTGGTGGGGAACGCTGGCGGACGGCGGAGGCCGGCAAGGGCATTGGCAGTGGAGACAGGCGAGGGTGGTGGCGGGAGGGCGGAGAGCCGGCGGATCCAGCCGGCGGACAAGCTCGGCAGGGGCGGGCGGCGGAGCCATCCGGCGACGGGGCCGGCGGCCACGGGGGTGAGCTCGGGCGAGACCAGCAGGCGGACGCGGGCGGGGCCGGCGAGCGGACGGGCCGGGCGGCCACTGAGGCGCGGGCAGGCCGGCACGCTGGGGCTTGGGCAGGCCGGCAGTGCGTCGGGCGGCGGCAGATGGCCGGGAGGGAGCCGAGCCGGCGACGGCGAGGGGTGGCGACGGCAAGAAGAAGCAGCGACGGCCGGTAAAGAAGAAGTGGAAGATCGGAGCGTGAGTTGCAGCACGTGGTGGAAAAAAAACCTAGGGCTCTGATACCATGTCAAGATTATGCAACTTGATCTATTGCACAGTCCAATAGGCAAATATATAGTACAATAGTCTTGGAATATAAGGCAAGAGGAGGAATCCTAATCCAATACAAATACAATATGGAATATATCAATCCTACTATATCTCTAACAGTAAGGACAAAATTAATTTGGCTAAAGTGCTGAGCACTACTAAAAGTCACTAATTAAAATTACGTTTTTTTAAAGAAGGTGTTAATTATTTATTCTAAACTCTTTATAGAAAAAGGCAGGTGCTCCTGCCAGTTTCTGAATAAAACATGAAGATGCGATGGGCTCAAATCGACATGCTTTCTTTCAGCGAGTAAATTGCTCCAGAGTTCTTTTAATATGTCTCGCTTGATATATAGGTCACTTAAACTTGATTCTGATAGGCCACTCAGACGCAAATAGCCCCGGCTCCGCACAGGCCTGGCCGGATGCAGATGCAGCCAAGGATGTTTATCAAGATGGCATCACATGATCATGTGATCAGATGAGCGGCCAGCCCCAATCAACCAAAAAACACTGTCACTATGCTTCGACAATCAACGTGGGGCTCTGCAGGCGCAATCAACGTGGGGCTCTGCAGGCGCAGGTAAGTGATTCTATATTTGGCAACTATTATCTCTGCATGATGCAGCACGCTAGCAAAACAGATGTTGATCTTGTGACCCAGAAGGGTTTGAAAGATGGAAGCATGGGGCATAATGCTGATAAAAATAGCTGGGTAGCCGGTCCCTATGGCCTGACCAGGCCAGACAGACAGGATTCTTTATCGACAAGTACGGTTCCATGCACGCCCGTGCACCCTAACCCATCCGCCTCGTGTGACCAGAATTAAAAGGGACTGTGCCCTCCCACAGTGCAGTGTAACCTTGCATCTGTACCATAAGGACCCATCAGCTGATCAGCTCAGTATACTTTCACCACATACCATCTTTCACATATCCACACTAATATTGGTTCACTTGCGAGTAAATTGCTGTCGGACGGATGACAGAAAATTACAGGGTGCTCATGTGCTTAGTCTACCTCTAAACTCACCTAAACTTGATGCCACATGGCCGTAAGGATGGATGCCGGTGCTAGGGGTACCCAGGGTCCGGTCAGTGGTAGCCGGGCGGCTGCCTCGCTGGTGGGTCCACTCCTGCTCAACCTCTCAAAAACATTGGGCATGGCCCACCTAAACTACTCAGCACTTGTCCTTTGGCGAGAATCTAACTTCCGGGAGAGCTAGCTACGCTAAGCCACGCCAAAAACGCCTGTACATGGGCTGTTTCCTCCGAAAAATTTCTGATTTTGCTGGTGATGAATGTGGGTTTTAGCACTTGGATGCAAGTTGCAAGCGGGTCACAAAAGTGTTGGGACTAGCTAGCCCTAGCTTAGTCGGTAGCTCTTCTAGGTCCACCGATTTGATGGCCTGTGGATTTCAGGATCGAATTAATGGGGGTGTACTAGGAAAGTGGCTTGCAGGTGAGATCTTATGTTCTTACGGGGGGATCTTAGGAAGATCTTCTGGTTGCTTACGCTGAATCTCCTTAATCAAATCCTATATTAACATGATCGACAGCCTATATATACGCAAGCATGAATGGCTTCCAGAAGAGATGATATCAGATCTTGCTTGTGCTATTGCATGCATGTTAATTATGATATCAGATCGGCAGCTTAATATGTGCATCATGCGGCATCATTTTATTGTACATGTGGAGATCAAGAAACCAAAGAGGCTTTATATCATAATGGAGTAAATGGTGTGGAGGCTGACTCCTCTTAGGGCTTGCTGTTACTACTGTTAAGATATACTCCCTCCATCTTAAAATATAAGGCATATTTTGTTTCGTTAAGACAAGGCTTTGACCAATAATTACTCTATTAGTATGTGATATATGTGACATAAAATTGATGTCATGAGATTCGTATTCAAAAGTACTTTCTTATGATTATGATTTGTATTATATAAACCACATATTAATAGAGTAATTATTAGTTAAAATTTTATCTTAACCAAACAAAATATGCCTTATATTTTAGGATGGAGGGAGTATAGCTTAGTGATGTCAATCTATACTTGGCTCTTCTTGCCTTCTTGGAGACCGTGATCCCTCTTTCTTGAGAAACTTTACATGTTTGACCTGTTGTCCGCTCAAATTGACCTGACTATTCTTTTGGGAAAGTTAAATTGACCCAACTATGTAGCTCTACTGGTTCAGACACTGTTGTTACAGTGCACTCAATTACTGCTGTAGCTTGTAGGTGTAGTTTCAATTAGCGCAGGAGGTGGATTAAGTTAACTACGGAGATATATATCATAATATATTTTTTCTCTTTTTTTTTCTTATTCTGATGAAAGCAGATTCTTGAGGTATGAACGCTGTCACTCGAGTGTTCTGTGATCAGTATAATTGTTGGCCAGACTGGATTTGACAACTTGTTGGCTTTGGACGGCAAGTAGTGATTACGTGCTGTTGAGATGGTATGTATATCATGATGATGCTAATTACGTATAAGCTTCAGCTACGTACCTATAAATGACAAAATCTAAGCCAAAGCTAGCGTGCTGCAACAGTAGCCATCATTGAGGGCCATGTACTTCGGATTATTTTAACGTCGTCGACCTGCAAAGTAAATAAATCAACAATTAACACCTTGTTGCGAGCTGTCGAGCAGACCGGCAGAGTGCACATCTCTAGGTATTTTGATCTGAACTAATTACCCTTTTAAGAACAGATAATATTTTAAGAATTCTCGATGAATTGCTCTTGATATTTTCTATATAAAATCTCTCAAGTGATGCTATACTGCCAAATCATGGGTACAGATGTATGACTTACCTTCGGGTTAATTAGAGCAGTACATGAAACTCACGTGCAATGACTCTTGTTTAGTTTGCGGTTGCTAAATTGATACTTTTACTTTTTTAAGCTATTGTAAAAGAGATGTTTTTTATTAGAAAGTTGTGAATAAAGTTGAGAAAAGTCTATTATCATGTTTGCTGAATTAGATTAAAGTTAGATGAATTTTGTAACTCAATATTTGTCCCATCGCATTTCCTCTGATATGTCCTGCAATGCAATGATATATCCTTGTACAACTCAATTAAGAAAAGAAAAAGCTAGCCACAAATACCCAAGCATCTAAATGTGGCTCAACAAATTTGTCATAGACCACTGTAATGCCAACACAAGTCTTATTATCGATTGGTGCATTCAATGCCAAAATTCAAAAAAAATTGAATTCATGGTATATGCCATTAAACATAGTGCACAGCTAAATTGCTGGCCACCAAATCACGTATAAAGTCGGGGGCACCATCCGCCCAAAAGGCTTGGGACAAAAGACCCCTCTTCGCACCATACGCCGTCAAAGCGTCCGCAACTTTATTACATACCTGTGGGCAAAACAAACGTGTAGCGTGTACGTTGTTTGATATTTTAAAACAGTTTTTAGTACTATTTATGTTGATTTATGTAGGGCGTAGTTTGATATGAACTTTAACCATAATTTTTTATATAATATTTTATTTATAGTTGTAAAATCTCAGTCGGTGCCAAAATTTTCTATTATGACAATATTAATTTTTTATTGTATAATTTGTATAGTCTTGAACTAATTTTTGGTCAAAATTTAACTTATGACGACCAAACTATGCCTTACTCACATAAATCAACAGAGAGAATATGTACACCGTACACCGATGCATCTTGGCTCTAAAATCAATCATTAACCGAAGAACATCCCTAAGGGCTAAGCTATCTAGACCTGATTAATCAGAACCTCACTTAATTCCATAGGTATAAATGAAGCATGACAATGCATGCCGATAACCTAACTTCTATCTGATGGGTTCCTCACTAATGATTGTCAATTATACCGCCGCGCTTTTAATTATGAGATCGAACCAATAAACAAATGATTAATTAGTTAACAGCAGCAATCGCACACCCGGCCTGTGCAATTGATCGCCACACGGTGTCAGTGTCTACATGCATCGTCGGCTTCTTTATGATTGCGTTGCTTGCTGAGGCAAAGCGCTGGATTAAAATTAAGCAAGCTCGCTCGTGCATGAGAGGCATGATTACTCTAGAACCGGATGTGCTGATGAGAAATTACTTGTTTTTATTTTAAGCAGAGTATGACTGTTTAAAGATGCTGTACATTGTTAATATTGGTACTACTGCTTCATTGCGTATTGTATTAACCTTCTATGTCTTATTACGTATATGAATTTGTTTTTTTTCCCTTCGTTCTAGTTGAGAATGCCTGAAATTATAAAGAAAAATTTATATATAAAACACTTCATGTGTTTTTATACTAAGCATGATTATAGGCAGCTAATGAGTATTACACACATATTTTTTTTTGAGGATTACACACATATATTTTTGACCCGGAATACATGCACTTTTCAGAAAAAGGTATATACATACACATACAAGATTATTACGCAGCAAGGATCGATGCGTCGGGTAATTATTTTGCTGTTTTTAAACGAGGTCCGTGTACGTACGTACGTACATATATATACACAGCATACGTGTACTAACGCTCTTTAGCTAGACGTACGTACGTACTCGGTAGGAACTATTTGCGAATGGTGATGAGACGAGGAGGCACTGTCGTAGATATTCTTACGAGTAGTGGCAATGTCACCCTCACACTTTTGCTTGTACTGCCATTAATCTCAATTTGTCCTTATTTATCTGTTTACTCCTCTCTCTTCTCTCCGCTCACCCTTTTGCAACACCTCCATATTATTCTTCGACTCTCACTCCCTCATTCCATACTGGCTTGCTTTTTCATATTTCGTTGTCTACACCTTACCTTTCCCTTGCTGTAGTTGTAGTAGAAGGAGAAGCTGTTCTCTTATCTCTCTCTCTCCCACAGATCGCTACCAGAGAGACCAAGAGTTAGGCTGTCCTGCCTGTTCATATGCTAGTTCCTCCTATAATTCTGCCAAACAGAGACAAGAACTACTCATCTTGTTTGTTTGTTTCTTTTCCATTCATATTTTTTTCTCCTCCTTTCCATTGTGCAGCTTGTTGCATAGCAGTGGATCTTGGAAGAAACAAGCAGCAACAAGGAGAGAGAAATTCTCCAAAATATTTCTTTATCCTTCTTCCTCAGATCATCAGATCTATATCCTCCCTCTGCTTGTTGACCGCAAAGAGGTAAGGACATGAACAGGGTCTTTTGCTATCTCACTAGATGCACCTGAGAGAAATTTGAGAAAAAGAAGGTTTGCGGTCTAGTCCTCCTTTGGTTGCTACTAAAATACTATCCATGCTTCTTGAGATTTGAGCAAACACCATGTCAATTTTACTTGGAAATTTGTGCTTCTCGTGACATATCATACATGCACACATATGCATTCATACAATGGATCAGGCTCTCCATCCATTTCTTTTCGTCAGGCCATTGATTTTTATCAGTCATATGTCAAATCATTCCCACTGCTATGAAATCTACAGTTTCTGTGCCTCCTTGTACTGAAGTTTGAAAAAAGAAGAAGATACAACTATTTTCCCCATTTCTTGCATCCAAAGTTTGCACAAGATCAGAGATCAGAACACCTTAAGCTCACAAACCCTAATCTCATCCTCCTTCTACCTTCCCAGAACGATCCTCGGTCCAAGAAAACCCTAACCCTAGAAGAAGTAGTATTGGAAGAAATGCATTTTTTGGGGGAAAAAGAACTAACAATTCAACAGTTCTCTTCAATTCGCATATATAGGTAGCCAGCTAGCCGGCAATGGCATCCCCGTCGAGCACCAGCAACTCCGCCGTCTCCGTGGTGGTCGCGGCTGCGGCGACGCCGACGACGCCGGGGGCAGGGTCGCCGTGCGCGGCATGCAAGTTCCTGCGGCGCAAGTGCCTGCCGGGGTGCGTGTTCGCGCCCTACTTCCCGCCGGAGGAGCCGCAGAAGTTCGCGAACGTGCACAAGGTGTTCGGCGCCAGCAACGTCACCAAGCTGCTCAACGAGCTGCTGCCGCACCAGCGCGAGGACGCCGTGAGCTCGCTCGCCTACGAGGCGGAGGCGCGCGTCAAGGACCCCGTCTACGGCTGCGTCGGCGCCATCTCAGTGCTCCAGCGCCAGGTCCACCGCCTCCAGAAGGAGCTCGACGCCGCGCACACCGAGCTCCTCCGCTACGCCTGCGGCGAGGTCGGCATCCCCACCGCGCTCCCCGTCACCGCCTCCCCCAGGCTCGCCGCGGCAATGCCGTGCCCCGGTCAGCTGGCCACGGTCAGCGCCGGCATGTACGGCGGCGGCCGGAGACTCGGGGTCGTCGATGGGATACTACCGCCACCTCAGCCCTCCGGGTGCTACTACATGCGGAACAACAACGCTGGTAGCGTCGCCGCCGACGTGGCGCCCGTGCTGCCTTACGCTTCCATGGCTAATTGGGCCGTGAACGCTATTAGCGCCACCACCACCGCCTCCGGATCAGAGAGCATTGGGATGGATCACAAGGAAGGAGGAGACAGCAGCATGTGAACTGACGCGCCACGAATAGTAAGTGATTTATGTAAATTGTTGCATTGCAATCATGCTTGTATGCTTGTGCTTCATGTGTTATCTGTGCTATATTCTTGTCATGTGCAGTGGATTACTCCTACTCTTAAGATGTGGAGATATGCACTTTGGCCTTAATGAGGGAGGAGTACTCACTGCTCAGTGAAAGAAGGAAGCTTCAGGGAGACGGGAGCCGATTCTCAGGTTAATTAAGAGCTAAGGAGCAATCTGTCTATCTATCTATCTATATATAACCAACATGAATTTATATATGTCCGTGCCCCTTTTTGCATGTTGTGCAAATCATACTTTGGACTTTGGAGTACCATGTAATCGAATCGAGATCTAGCTTGATCTATCTTCTTTTCATGATTAATCGGTTTCGCAGGATCCATGCATCAGTCAATCAGTCATCAATACGCATGGCATGCTTAGTGATCAGAAAAGAACAACCTTTAGGCCAAATAAACAATGCACTGAACACATAGATATGTGAAAAGATCATGCTTGCGGCATGCATGAGGACTGAGGAGTCCTAAGCTAATCTGGGTTGGCGCTAATTAAAGGCTACATGATCTGCATCTTATATCATATGTCATAGGCACCAGTGGCCTATGTTTGCATATATGCTCCAGATATGTCATCTTGAGATGCGTAATGGTAAGGAAGATTAAAACAGTTGTTTATGGAGAGCATCACATCATTTGTTTTGCAGACATTCTTCCCTTCCCTTCCATGTTAGTAAACTGTAAAGGCATGGGAAAAGCAGTATTCCCGGCACTATTCTTATAGCTAGGTCCCAGATCTTTCTATGTATCTCACTGTTGTGTGCACTGTACATGTATTTATTCGATCATCTAGGATTTTCTCTCTTTGGGATTAATTTGGGTTTTTTCTGGGGATTTGGTTTCCTAGTGCTAGAGTTACTTTTCATGCTTACGTGTTGATCGATGTGAGAGTTCTGGTCTTTTGGTGGCTAATTTGTTGAATAGTTCACAAGTTTGAATTTCACTCTTAATTCTTTTGGTTGCCGAGTTGAAATTTGTACGGTTCTTGATGCTGATCACCCTCCTTTTTTAGAAGAAAACAAATATGAGAGGCTCCTACCACGTATATATTAAAAATATATAAATGAGGTTTTTGGTACAAGCAAAAGATGAAAAACAAGCAAGTAGAAATGTCTGATCATACCCTTTCGCCATTTGAATTAATTTATGCTCGAAATTAATATCCTATATATATTATAACTGAATTAAGCTAGGTTTCGTTATCCTGTATATGGGGCGATCATGTATTTGACCCAAGAGAAACATCTTCGTAGATCTATGGGGGCTAAATCTACCATTCTTCTTTTTAAAGATATCCCCTTTTGTGTGTCTTAGGGCCCTATCTAGAACACAGGAATTTTCCTTGACTTTTACAGGAATTAAACCGTTTCATGTGAAATTCGTATGCTCCAAACACGGCATTAGCTAAGAGTAACTTATTTGTAGATATGTGGGGAAAATATACCATTCTTATTTCACAATTCCTTTTTTTTCTTGGTTTTTGGCTCTGCTTGAAAAGGAAGAATATTTCCAGATCTATAGAAACTGAACTGTTTCATGTGAAAATCTTATGTTCCAAACTATCATCGTTTGATATTTAAATATATATGTATATGTATGTGTATATATATATATATATATATAGCTGCCACACTGTATAGCTGTATATTGTAGTGTAATTTTTTTCACTATTTAGGAATTAGGAAATGTATGTGCACACTTTATGCAACACATACTAAACATCATTTCTCCATGAATTATTATAATTATAACGGGAAGTATATTTAAGAAACGTGTTTGGTTGCAAAAAAATGAACCGGTGAAAACTAAATTAGTATGTTTTGGGTTGAACGAAGATAGTGTTTTCCACTTTACCATGTGTAAATTATACTTGAACTAATTGAAAATATGGATAAATATTGACTACAGTTTTACATATTTATTTGTTAGATTGTACATATATTCATGTGGTACTAAATGCACGTCGAATTCAAAATATTTTCTAGATTGAGAATAGCTATCCTATAGTATGAGAAAAGGTTTGCTTATTTTTCCCGTCATAACATGATATTAGCTTCAAAGTCTTCACCTTGTTCAGGCATGCACAAACTCTCGCTTATAATTAACTTTGACGCTGTGGAAATTAAAGAGCCGTCAATGACTTGTGGCTATATACGATCGAGCTCTCCAGTTCACCAATTACTAAGTGCTTAATTCCTAATCTCGAATGCTTTTCTGGCCATCTCGTATACTTGGTGCACGCCCCGATTTGTCATCCTCTCGACCGCGACAGTTACTTTGCAAACTGATTAGACAGATAACATCAGTATATTTTGCTTTATCTATGAAAAATCTTCTGTAAAAACATGATTGTAGGGCCCATTAGAAGGACCGTTCGAATGATGAAGAGAGAGAACTTTTATAGATAAGAAGTTATTTGTTAAAATAGCGCATATGCGCTATCAATCTAGGAAAAAGTTTAGAAACTTTATGGACATGTTTTGTTTGTACGTAGAATTTTTTTCGAGAAAGTGTTTGTACGTGGAATAGTTTGTAAAATACGAGTTTCGGTTAAAGCTGCATTAAATATGCAGCATTAGTACTTCTTTCTTTCCGATATTGCAGCCATATACGTATCATTCAGATATCGTCCCTCCCCTTTTATTATCAGAAAAACACATATGCATGGCACGGCATTAATGTAATATACCAGGCATCATGCATTTGCATTCTTTTGTACATATATGCACTTGCTGCACCAGATTAAACATGTTATGGTTAATTCCTCGTATTCGATCTGCCTGTACAAAAAAAATACACTAGTGCAATACATGCCATAGCTACTTAGCAAGCTAGTGTACTATCTCCTAGTGACCATGCAGTGAAAGAAAAGAAAAAAACTAGCTACGCATTGCATGCTGCAGCGGTACACAACATGCACTATTAGCTAGCTAGCTTCTCTTCGAATACGCGGGTACGCGCGCTGTTGCTCCGATATGACGTAACCAGTCACGTACACGACCGAGCGAGCGATGGAGCAAGCTAGACGACACACGCACGCACTTGTGTTTTCCTCCTGTCCTCACGATGAATTCAGTGGCTCCCAGTGAGCCACATCCATCTTCGTCATCGTCAAGTCTCAAACCAAACATGTGCATACATATATATGCGAGCAACGATCTCAAAATAATCATCTTGCAAAAAATTAATGTGTGCATGCCTTTTTGCGAAAGTATATGCACGTATACGCACCACGCGTACTCAATTAAACAGTTTATTACATATATGCATGTAGCAGTACATATGTAACTTGATCTACTTCATATTAACTGGTGTGGAAACCTGTGTCGCACGAGAGAGAAAGATACAGGGTTGCATATACATGAGAAAGGCCCTTGCGTGTACGTGCAATGTCGGGTCTCTACCGGTCAGCTGAATAGTCTGCGCCCACTGTTTATGCACACTGTTCATGTAGATGAATAATTGGATTGTTCGTAAGGACGGGATGCATGCACGCATGTATTATGTTGCCGCCGTCGGTAGATCACGAATAAAATGGCAACGAGAACAACCTATTTATGGGGGTGATAAATTCTGGTGCTTAACTTTATGCAAGTCTACTAAAATTTTTGTACTTTAAAATCCAAATAATTTTTTTATACAAGATTCATATATTATTTCTAGCCTCCGTCAATTCTAGACATGTATATAGAGAGCACACTCGTTCATGCTATTGTACTAGCCTTCGAAAAGAAAATTTTATCGCTATCATCGAGTCCCCCGCCTCAAGAAAAGTAGGAGAGAAAAGACTTGTGTAGCAGTCACGTACATTATTAATTCATGTAACGTTTATGTCGTTGATCGGTGGGTGGTCTCTGGACACGGTTGGTTTCACTTTCTGTTTGAAGGACTTGCACCGTGTACGATGGACATGCGTGTGCACAGTACATTGTAGCGTATGCTTGGAGGTACGTACGTACGTCCGCATCGGATAGATGGATGTTTCGGCCAAGGGAGAAGAACACTGTACGTACGTACACAGGTGTACATATACTTGGCGCACACACATGTATCATGTATGGGTGTAAATTAAGGCGACGGTGACACAGTGTGAGGAGTGGTCGCGCACTGTAGGACGGAGAGGCGTCACATCGCGGTGTGTGAGATCGCTATTCCTTGTTGAGGATCGTGGGGCCCAGCCCACCTGGCTCTGTGGGCCCGGCCCAACAACGCAGTACTTCTTTGCACCCACCAGTTCCCTCTCCTAGAGATAAGAGATTTTCTCAGCTTGCGATCAAAATGACTTCGAAAACGAAGGTAATCAACAAGGAGAAAAACGAATAGTTATATAATGTGAAAGAAAAAACGATCAGTTATAAACTAGTATGAAATATAGGTTTCATAAAAGAAGTAGAAAAGATTACACTGCAAGCACTCGTAGTTAAACACGGAGGGTGATGGCCGTCGCGGTCAAATCACGACGGCGACTTAAGTAAGTGCGTGCGCGTGCGCCAAATTATTAGCCGCATTCTCGAATCATTCGTTCGCGACGTGCACTTCTCGCGCTCATCTGATCCATCTATTCGATCGTCTCGTGATCTTTGTTGCTTCGCTACGTCCGTACGACGAATTATTGGTTTAGTTGGCGACGTACCACTAGCAGTAGCTTTACACTCTCGCACGTTTTGTCTTTGCTACGTACGATACGGCCTAGCCTGCAGCGTCTGCAGGTGTATATCCGCATGTATATACGTACCATGCTCGCCTGAGAACTTAAAATTGCACGACCATTAATTCCTTATGCTGCGGCAGAGCGGTGCGATGAGGTGGCGCGGAGGCCGGCCGGTGGGTTAGAGCATCTCTAACCCGTTCCTCAACTCGTTCTCTACCCCTAATTTAGGTAAGAACAGTGAAATATCACCTTTCAATCAGATCCGTATCCAATTCCCGATCACTATAGCATCCCTATCCTTCCCCCGTCGATCCTCATATCTGAGGAAGCACTATTCGTTCCCCATCCGTCAACTGCCCCTCTCGTCGTCCCTCCGCCCTGCGTCCCGCGCCCGTCCGGACTTCGTCTCCCCCGCTCGCATCGTCGTCGTACCCGGTTGGTTCGCAGTAGTGGCAGTCGTCTCCGTCGGCTCCAGCTGCGCGGTCGTCGTCTCCATCGGCTCCAGATCGGTGGTGTGGTTGGTTTCTTCGGCACGCACAGATCCAGACCGGTCGGAGTAGATCCACCCATTCCCTCCCACATCTAGCTGTCGTAGCTCATCCCCTCACCGTGCCGACCACCCACAGCTCAGATCCGTCACCGACCTTCCATCCACCTCGCCGGTAAGAGCATCCTCTCCCTTCCTCGCCAGATCTGCCTAGGGTTTCCCACTTGAACTCTGATTGTTGGTGCTCTCCCTTTGCTCGGCTAGGGTCAGTAGCTGCCATGGCTTCTCTCCTCGCCGCACCGACGACCCGCAGCTGATATCCGTCGCCGGCCATCAATCCACATCAACGGTAAGGTAATCCTCTCCCTTCCTCGGCAGATCTCCCTCCCAAATCCGACCTCAGCTCTCTTTGTTGGTGGTTTACCTTTGGCAGCGGACTGAGCTACGAGAAAGGGAGCGCCATACCCCGGGGAAGCACGAGCCGGCCACTGCGGAGCTCCAGACTTGAAGAACTCGGCCAACCGGGTGGAGCATCGATGACCACATCACCAGCCCGTGCACCCCCGCGAGCTACCCATTGGAAGACAAAGGTTCGGGTTTGCACTACTCCTCCTGGAATTATTTGCTCCCCTTCTGAGATGTCAAGATTTAGCCGTAGTTGTACAAAATCATTCCCTTGTGAGATGTAGTCATCCGTGGCTTGAAACAATTAATACGGGTATGCATTGCTCCCCTTCTGAGATGTCCAGATTATGCCGTAGTTCTACAAAATGGTTCCCTTCTGAGATGTCATGATCTAAAGCTTGAAATTTTGAATATGGGTTTGCACTAGTTGTTCTGGAGATGATTTGCTCCCCTTCTGAGATGTCCAGATTAAGCTCTAGTTGTGGACTGATGATGGTTTACTGTCCTATATCTCAATTAATTTGTGAATAGCTATTCTTGATCTATCGTTGATTCATTTGCATTGACTGGATCATGAGGCCTTGTGTTCTTAAGCAAGATTTAGCTATTATACTTACAATGCTTTTTCTGTTAAGCCTGAATTAGATACAATGCCTTATTCGAAAGCATGATTGGGCATGACATTGCTATGTGTCTCAACATGTTATCTACTGCTATGAGAGCTAGTTAAAAGGTTTCAATTGGTCGTATATATTGCACACGATACAATTAGTTAAAGATCTCAATTGGTCGTATATATGCTGCACAATACAATTAGTTAAGAGGTTCCAATGTGAGTATGATCCTGTACGTAGCAGTACACATGAAAGAAGAATTTGTATAACATCCCCAATTCATTAGTTAAAGAATGTGTACAACTAGTCCGTACTAATATTACATACCTTGCTTGCATGATCATTTGATCAACAGGTATGGACAAAAAAGCAGGATGGGTGTGGACTATAAAGCAAATAGAAGAGTTAGCATCTTCTATTAAGAAATTAGCTGTCGACAATCTGTCTCCCACGAATTGTCCTTGTACAGCTGACATGAATCTAGTGCTTGTCCAGTTCGAAGAACTTGCAACAAACCTTGACCAAGTTGCAGCACAATCCACCGAGTTGCTCGAAGGAGATGATGCCATAGCTCCTGAGAAGGATGACGTTGAATTGGGGCTAGTAGACCCCGATGACTGTGTCCCGTTTGACTACGTCCGTGATGAAAGTGGGTTACGTGATTACTACGAGTACTACTATGAGGAAGACATTGATCTTGAATGTTAGATTGTTGCATAACATTCCTTGTAGCAGTGTTATCTAAGTTAATGTACTAGTGTTGTAGTACTGTCATCACAAAACTGTCGTGCCTTGTGTTATGTTGATGTGAACTTGCTCCCTTGCGAACGAACTTCCAAATAGTATTGTGTTGTTGCTTGTATCGAACATATTTGGTATTGTATTAAGATAAACCTAGATTGTGCTATGCATTCTGTCTTGTTGCTCTAATTATAATTGTGAGCAGTACATGGTTTTGATTGTTCTATATGTATCCTTCTTAATTAATCATTGCAAGCTGAACTTAATAAGTAGTTGCAAACAAACTTACTGCTTGCTCTCTATTGATTGTGCTATTCTCTTAAATTCATGTAATATGCTGGCTACATGTGTGAATAAGTTAATGATGTGAGTCCACTTTGCGTGCACAGAACATTACTATGGATGGGTATTTTGTTATCTTGTTGAGTGACGGAAATGATGGCACCTCTTGGGAGGACACCCAACATTTTAGTCCAATTTAAGAACAACACTTCTCAGTAGAGGAATCAGTTCCATCTAGTAAACCTACGAATAAGAGAACGAAGAATTTCAACGAGAAGGAAGATGACATGTTAGTGTCCGCCTGGTTAAATGTAAGTTTGGATGCCGCATAAGGTAACGAGCAGTCTCGGACCACTTATTGGAACAGAATCCACGGTTACTTCCACGAGAACAAGAATTTTGAGTCAGACCGTAACCAGACTTCCCTCACAAAATGTTGGTGCGCTATTCAAGAAAGCGTGAATAAGTTTTGTGGGTGTTACGATAGGATTGAGCAGCGGCGACAGAGCGGGATGACTGAAAATGACAAGGTAAGCAAGTTATGTTTCTTTCGAAGTTACTAATGAGTTGTGCATGTGTATGAACGTGCTATTGTGTTTACAAATTGCTCAAGCTTGTAGCCTTTACGCGGTAGAGGAGAAGAAGGCATTTGGTTTTTGCACTGTTGGACCGTGCTACGTCATCATCAAAAATGGAGTGACAGGCTTTCTTCCAAAAAATAGAAGATAAGCCACCGTATGAGTGCTGACAGCTCCACTCCTAGCACCAACTCAAGTCGTTATGATGACGATGTGCAAGCCCCTACACCTGAGAGCGAGGACTCGGCAAGACCAATAGGTAAGAAGGCAGCGAAAGAACGACTTCAGAAAGTGAAAGGTGTTGGTAAAGAAGAGACATACAACGAGGTGCTAGAAACGCTATGGTCGAAGAAGACTTTGGCGGACGCTGAGAAAGAGCTCAAGAAAGAAGAGCGGTACGCAAGGCATTACACGCTAGAGGAAGAGAGGATTGCCCATAACAAACGTAGAATTGACCAAGAAGAAGAGAGGATTTGAGTTGAAGAGAATGTTAGAGGAGAGAATTATGAGCATGGACATAGTGGTATGTCCATGGCTCAGCAAGAGTACTATACGGGCTTGCAGCAGGATATCATTGCAACGCGACGGAAGTGAATTATGTGTAAGGACCATTAAGTTGACTTCGTACTAGAATTAAGAACTGCATACTATAATTTTATTTAAGAAAGAACTTCGTACACTGCTTTGATACCTAGTTGCAACAATTTTAAGAATACATGGGGAACTAGAACATGATTATTCGGCACAACAATTAAATTGAAACCTACATCCCGGAATAGCGCTGCTACAGGTGCTCGACTAGATCAGCTTGCAGCTGAGAGTGGGTTTCCCTGTTTCTAATGGAATGGTGGGTTTGAATAAACTCAACCAATTGGGGGGTATGCTCATGAGACACTGTAACACTCTCTCCAACCCCTTCATAATTGAAGTCTGCCGGGTCTCCATCCCTTTCATCTTCAATAATCATGTTATGCATGATGACACAAGCTATCATGATATCGCCAAGCGTATGTTGATCCCAGAAGCGAGCAGGCCCACGCACAATGGCAAAGCGAGCCTGAAGTACTCCGAAGGCTCGTTCCACATCCTTTCTTACAGCTTCCTGAGCCTGTGAGAATAATTTTTCTTATTGCCTTGTGGAGATGGTATTGTCTTCACAAATGTTGCCCATGTTGGATATATCTCATCTGCAAGGTAGTACCCCATTGTATAATTGTTACCGTAGACGGTATAACGGACTTCTGGAGCTTGCCCTTCTGATAGCCTTGCGAAGAGGGGGAGCGGTGAAGGACATTGATATCATTGTGGGAGCCTGGTAAACCAAAAAACGCATGCCAAATCCAAAGATCTTGTGATGCAACTGCTTCTAGTATGATTGTGGGCTCATGCACATGCCCGGTGTACATACCTTGCCAGGCTGCAGGGCAAATTTTCCACTCTCAGTGCATGCAGTCAATGTTCTCTAGCATTCCAGGAAAACCTCTTTCCTCCCCAATAGCAAGTAACTTTGCGGTATCATTGTTGTTAGCAGATCTCAAGTACTCATCTTCAAAAACTAGAACAACAGTTTTAACAAATCTTTTAAGACTCTCTATTGCAGTACTTTCTCCAATTCGGAGGTAGTCATCTGTGGCATCCGCAGGAACTCCATATGTTAGCATTCTAAAGGCAGCTGTAATCTTCTGCAAAGGAGATAACCCAAGATGTCCACAATTGTCTCTTTTCTGGACAAAATATTCATCATGGCTAACAACACCATCAACTATGCGGAGAAATAGAGTACGAGACATTCTAAACTTGGAAGAAAAATATGAATGAGTGCTACAGACCACGATCAACAAATAAGGGGGCTAGGCTGATTCGTTTAGTAAAGGTTGCGAACCTACGCCGAAATATTGTTGGGCCGTACGTAGGAGCATCAGAAAAGTAGTCTTCATATAGTCTCAAATGCCCGGACTCTCTATTGCGATGGATTACCTGATGTCCGGGCCGAGAACCGCCATGGCTTCGGGCATTCATAAGCTCGAAATGCTTCTGAATTACGATTGTTGTGGCAAGAAAGAGTTCGTCGTCATCATCGGACGATGAAGAATCAAAAGGAGGATGCATGGACGAGCTGCTACGACTCATTGTGTTGTTGTAGAGGAGAAGGTAGAATGCCAGGAGCAAATAGAGGCTTGCTATATATAGACCCAAAAATATAGCCGCTGGAATATAGCCGTTTGAATTTAGCCGTTCGAAAAATACCCGTTATAATTTTATCCGTTACAAATAATATAATGTACGAACTAATAAATTATGGAAACATGTTAGTTAGGAGAAACTAATAAAATATAGGAGAGTGGAGTATAGGGAATGAGATTTGGGGAAGGGGTTGGAGTGTGAAGGGATTTTAGGGAAGGAATCTTTACTGTAGAATCCTCAAATGGGGATATAGGGAATGGAATTTAGGAAACGGGTTGGAGATGCTCTTAGGTCCTCACCAAGAACCTAAATCAGGAGGAAGCGGCTGGTGGTGGCCTCCCAGAGACGGCGAGGAGTATGTACGCAGTGACCGGAGACGAGGAAGAAGTGGACGGGAGGAGGAAGATGGTGGTTGTAGTGAACGACGACAAATTAACATGGGATTTTTTAGATATTTATCATTACGAGTCGTGTTTTATTACACATTTTAATTTTAATGTATTTTGCAAATATGTAAAAGCCCCTATTAACAATGGCCGTTATGTAATGCGGCTGGAAGTGAGTAGTAGTGGCCTAGTGGTTTGGGCATGTGAAGACAACTTCCCTTTCGTTGTCCTTTTCCTCTCTTTAGTTCCCTTGAGAGCATACATGAAGTACTCGAGTGGTTTTTTTTGTTATAGAGATTCTCATATCTTAGATATTCATCTAGTGGATCTCCACACTTCATATTTTTAAAAATTGTATGAATGAAATTCACGTACTCTCAGGATAAAAAAAAACACTTGAGTAATTATTAGCAATTTCTGTTTTCTTCTCCAGCTTGCTTTCTTCTTCTCCTTTGCCTAAACATCTCTCTCCTTCCTCTCTTCTCCGTACTAGGCAAAATCCGGCAGCCAACCACGAGATCTCATCAAAGGCCACCGACGCCTTCTTTGTTATCCATCGACGCTCCTCCTCCTACTTCTCTGGTGACGAGCTCAGTGCTCCTCCGCCACCCTTTTAGGTAGGCCGCCTCCTGCCATAGACGTCGGTGCCACACCAGCTCTCCGCACTCCCGTCGGGGACTTCCACCACTTGTAGCTGGTGACTCCCTAGCCAGTTTCGAGCATCGATCACCTGATGTAACTCATCTCAACTGCCGTCATGCCACGTACCGCTCTCCTTGAAACCGACCCACATCTGGCGGCGAGCGCCACCATTGCCCGTCAATCCATCCCAAACTTCATCTACATTTTTTTTTATAGGGGGGAGGGAGTGCATATGTGAGAAGGTCAATTTTCTTACCCGATTCTATCAGGAAAAAAGAAATTCATCGAGTGTTAAATTTTAAAGTGAACATTGACTACCTTTTGAAAAAAAAAGTGAACGTTCACTGTATATAGCATTTTCCTTACACTTTTTTTGGGTCCGAAGACCAATGAAATGAGACTATATGGGGCTACTAGCGTCGAGCAGGCCCTAGCTTAGGCTTACCGCTTACATACTGCACATGCGAGTGTACATGCTACGCTATGCTAGCTGACTAGCTCTCTTCTTTTAGGACATGCACATGGATATGTAGCGGTCACATCGGATTGGGTCGCCCTCGTTCGCCACCAGCTAGCACTGTAGCCTCTCCAGTTCAACCGCACCGAATGTCCTTGTGATGTTCGATCTCCAACTGTTACTGTTCCTCTCCTTTCTTGACACTATCTAGCTAAGCTACTCCAGCTTTGCAATTCACCAGCTCCTCGATCTTTCTGTTCAGTTCCATCGGAGAAGGCGAACGATCGAGCAAAGCATGCATGCATCGAGTTGACATCGATCGGTTACATACATACCCCGCTACCGCTGATAGATTACCTGCTAGAAACTGTGTAGCCAAATTTCTCCAGTTTTAACTTTTGATATATAAAATATATTTAGATTGATAAGATGAAAATAATATTATTAAATTTTTCATAAAAATATTTTATGACATCATAATTTCATATTCTTTTCAAACGTATTTACATGAAAAGCAACAGCTGAAGTTATATATTAGAGGCTACCAATATCCAAACATCATTTATTTGTGAACGGAGAAAATAACATACACATACGACATACGACATATCTAATCATTTTATCCTACATAATATGATCAAACTCAAGCTGTCTGACCACAAAAACTTGATGCACGATAAAGAACGAGAAAGCGAGGGATGACCGGAGTACCACCTAGCTAGCAGCTAGCAAGCAGCCCAAACTAAACAAGGGCCTGCATGCATGCAGAAATCGATCTCACTCCGCTTTACTTTTTCTCGTTGCCGTGAAAAGCTGGCATTGCATGCCGGCTAACAGTTTCTTTGACTGGGATTAGCAAGCCTTGTCACCTCCAACAGTGGGAACTAAAGCACTAAAGTCTGCTCAAGTGTTACAGTTAGCTACGCATAAATCTGAAGAAAGAAGAACCTACGTACATATATTCGGAACATGCACTTTGGACAGAACATTCAGATTTCAGAGTTCCAGGCTGCATGCTTAGCCTGTCTATTTACGAGACCTCTGCCTGCTATGCTCATGCATCTCATTAGCCTCCCCCCTGTGTGCATGCATTCTCATCAGGAAAAGACAAGAAAGGAAGAAATAAAGGACGTTCGATTTGCTAACAAGTTGCAAGTGCTTTCTTGTGCGTTCATATATTGTTTACTGCTACGGGCTCTGCCGGGCACAGTGCGCTGCCATGCACTTGAGTTATGGACCTTCTCTGTGGGCTGTGGTCAGTGTGTCTGATGGGCTATGCACATGAAAATTCAATTTTTGTCCTGTTTCTCTTGAAGAGTTATCTCTTCTTTTTTGCGGTCCCTAAAAGAGTTTTCTTGAATTTCCAACTTCAGAACAACATACAATAGCTAACAAAGAGGTTTCAGGATGCTGTGGAAGAGAGACACGAGAGTACGCTGTCCCTTGTTGGGCGCAGGCCACCAGAGGATATGCGGACGAGACGAGGAGGAAGAAGACCAGAGGATCTCAGGGGATTGGAGCTTTGGAGGCTAGGTACTGTTACTATAGGGGAGGAGTTTTCAAGTTTTGAGGTTCCTCCAAGTTATTTTGTTATGGCCGAGGTTTCGCCGTGGATGTGGCCAGTCTCGAGATTCACGCTCACTCCAGGCTTCGGACATGGCATGCAACAGGCAAGTGATTTGATGGCTAGATACCACCGGTCTCCAGCATGTCACACAGTTGCCACTGGGTTTGTCGTGACAGATGCGGCGAGCGACCTATTTTTGTTCCCCCAAGCATCGGACAGCTGTATTTGCGATTTGTGTTAGAGAGAAACGTCGATTGTTGGTGCGACGAGGCCTGCCTCGCCTGGCAACTTGCCCGCTATGCTGCCAACGGCCCGAGGACATGAACCACCTCCTCCTCCAGTGTCTATTCTGCAGGGAAGTATGGTACCATGCGATGCTACCTTACCGCATGGACAGGGGGAAGCCCTGCCCTCAATGAGATGTTGCCTGCAGCTCGGCGGATTGAAATTAACTCTCTGATCGTCCTTTGTCTGCGCTCCTTTTATATCTGGCTGGAGCGAAACAAACGAGTGTTTGACAATATAAGCTCTGGGCCGGTGGAGGTCCTCTACGTCGCTCAGGGAGGAGTTTGAGCAGTGGAAGATCACAAGATCGGGTGGGCCACCGCGAGAGTAGTAACATTGTTGTTTCTCGTGTGGGTGGAGTAGGTTTGAGCTGAGGTTGAACCTCACTCTCCCTAACCTGTAATATAACAAAACTCTTGCGTGTTCTTGAAAAAGAAACGAACGATTGGGTCTGAAAAACAATCTAATTTAATGCATGTACAGTAAGGTGATGTTACCCATTCATCCGGTCTGTTGAAATTTAAACTTGGATAGTCAAACTACTCCATAGATTTCCAAACGGAGGGCGCTACAGCTAGTAGAACGCTTCTGTATGCAGTTGAGATATGGGCCGTATATGGGCTACCACTTATCAGGCCCGCTAGATATTGGGTTGTGGGCCTGATGGGATGGATACAGAGGCCCGAGTTCAGTTTTCCCTGATTTGTCACAGAAATAATTCTAGAATACTCAACTCCATAACAAGTTAACAACATATAATAGCAAAGGAGGTTTCAGAAGAGAACAAAATACTATACTGAGTACTCAACTAGGGCACAAACTCAATAGCTACATTATGCCATGAAAATCCATTATCAATCCATATATATATATTCTGTTTGCAAGCATGGGCCGTGCGCGCCACGCTGCTCAATCGGTAGGCTGAGACCTAGGCCCAGTTAGCTGCTAGCTTGCCAACTCGAGGCTTGGACCGCTAGAGACACGCATGATCCGAGAGCTGAAGTTGCCAGCTCCACGTGCCGTCACGTCACGGCGACGGCGGTGGCGGCGGCGACGGGCTGTATCGACTGCCTAATGAAGTCCCGGACTCCGGAGCCGGAGGCGGTGGCGCGGTTCTTTGCAGGAGTCTCCAGCCACCGGTCGTCAGCTGACAACGACGAGCGCCAACGCCGCCGAGGCTCGCGGCCGACACTGCTCCCACTCCTGCATGTATATATATATATATATATATATATATATATAGCAACATAAGAATGCAGCATTAATACGTCGCACATTAATTAGTGGAGTCTTGCCTGCTGTTATCAATCGATCCAAGAAGAGATCGTGCACATGAGAGTACGTTTCCGGATCAACGAAGACGTAATATGCGTATCTTGTGGGGCGCAGGCCTCCAGAGGATACGGGGACGGGACGAGGAGGAAGAATACCAGGACTGCCGTGAGCAAAAACGACGGTGCCCTAGGCGCCTTGCCGAACTTATATATAGGGAGGACTTTTGAGTTGCTCAAGAGTTTGATGCTTTCGTTGGCATGCCCTAGGTTCCTCCAAGTTGTTTTGCTACGGCCGAGGTTTCACCGTGCGCGCGTGGAGGTGGCCAGTCTTGATTCGCGCTCGCTCGGGCTTCGGACATGGCATATACACAGCAGGCGAGTGACAGATCTTATGGCTAGATTCCACTGGTCCCCAGCTCGCCCCACGGTTGCCACTGGGTTCACCATGACAGGCGCGCCGCACGACCATTTTGTCCCCCAACGCATCGGCCCGGCGTACTTATAATTTATTTTATAGAGAAATTAACGACCAATTTGGTTTGAAGGCTAGTCTAGTTTATATAAATATTTTCTCTGATTCATAATATAAGTAGTTTTAATTTTGGACACAAGAATTAAGGAGAAGCTAGTTAATGTACCAAATGGTACTATTATCCTTGTCCCTCCTTCATTAAATACTCTAGGAGATACAAAGATGAAAAAAATCCATTAACCATAGCAATTAAAGAAATATAGACTAGAAAAATATGACATAAATGTGCATTGATATCCTAGAACTACTTATATTTAGATAAAACTCTAAAATCTTATGAATTAGAGGGAGTAACACGTACTCTCTTCATTTTATTATAACCGTCCTAATCGTCTGGAATCCATTTCAAAATAACTGACTACCTCTGGTGTCACAATGTAAGTCATTTTAGATATTGATACGGTCACTAAGATGAGACTTTGAACATCGATTTTTATAAAATATGTTGTTTTAAATAAAATTAAATATACACTATAAAAATATATGAATCACTAATATCTTTACTATTTTACGAATGAAAGTTAGCAACGAAAGATATGTCCGCTGACACTGAGCAGCGCTCTCCCTCGAGGGCAGGTAATTAGCGACTCGCCGTTGCGCGGAGCCCGGATGGCCAGTTTCCAACCAGATTTAGCTTCTTTTTCTAGCATGATTATCTACCACGCTATATTTCCTTTTTTAATGAGTAATCGGTTATAACATGTACATACAGCACATAGTCTTCTGGTCTTTTCTTTTTTTATGTGAACTGTGTTATAAAACCCGACTCTTGCTATTCTGTCTTTTTTATTTTTAGTATTTTCTTTTTCTAACACGTGACCAACGAAGATTAGGTAATTTTAATTTATCTAGCATCTAATCTAAATTAAGGGGATCAGTCAATTGTGGTCGACCGCCCCGCTCTAGGTAGACAGTCAGTTCTGACCAATTTATCTTTCTCTTTTTGGACCACATCTATCATCGCTTCTAGCTTTTTTCTTTTTCACACTACTAAGCAATCCCCGTGGACCGTATCTATTCATAGGTTGACTGTTTGGTTGCTGTCCTTTCCCAAGTGCGTCGAATCGCGCCCTTCTACAATTCTTTTGCTCGCGCTCCTTCGTTTACTAAGTCAATCGATTGAATAAAATCTCAAGGAAAGTGGGACGGAGTTAAGGAGCAGCCAACACATCTTTTTTCTCAAAATAAAATTAGTTTTCAGCAACAGCCAGAAAATTGTAACTTTCTAGAAAAATATTGACAGCTTTCTACTCGAAAATGATGACCTTTCTACTCGGAAACATCAAATTTCTACTTGAATAATAACATAATACGACTTTTCTCCTCAAAAATCAAAACATTTTACTCAGATAACAAATATAATACGATCTTTCTACTTGATATTAGAACCTTTCTACCTAGATAATAGTATAATATGACATTTCTACTCGAAAATCAGAAACTTTCTACTCACTTAATAATATAATATGATCTTTCTATTCAGAACCATCCAAGTTTCTACTGAAAACTATAAACTTTCTACTAGCAAAATATATACCCTATTACTAGGAAATCACAAACTTTTAACTCGTAGACATCTTACTTTCTACTCAGATAATACAAAAATTCAACTAGAAAAAGCTTCAACTCTTTACTCATAAACATAAAACAATTAACTCAATGAATCTACATTACTAAAAACTTTCGTACCTTCTACTAAAAAATAATTAAACTAAAAGTTAAACACACAACACATTGTCTTTAGATATAACACAAGTCTAACCATCAAAAATTATTTAGAAAATAACTATAGCACAAGAGTGGCTAACAAAAATATTCTTCAAAACTGAGCTACTATAGCCACGTGCTGTGCTGTGTGAACACCAAACAAAATTAAAAAAAGACAATGCCCAAGCTGTGGGCCCCTAGCTGCTCACTGCAATTTTCAGTCTTGCATGCAGGATAGAGGAGTTGCAAGACGTACGATGCATGTGATGATGCGAACAAACAATATAGACCCCCCACTCTTGAGTGCACTGGTCGGATTGGTCGAAAACCTGTAATGTATGCGGTCAGAATTAACCTCTCGCGGTTAACTGTAAAGGATGGATTCCCTTTCCCTCATACTATGCTCTTTTGGTGCGCCGACATGTGGGTCCTCACGCGGGGTGTCGCCTGATTTTTCGTCCGTGCCCCTCCCTCATGTAACAACCGACTCCTCAGTTGATCGGCCGCCAGCCATTCACCACAATCGTCGCCTTCTCGTTCGCTTGCCCGCACTCCATCTCCGTCCTCCCATCCTACTCTCCTGCACGATCCAGGTTCCCCACCGCCGTATCCTCCAGCGGCGCTGTGACGACGCGAGCGCGCTCTTCTGCGACATATGGAGGCTGTCGGTGGAGATAGCCAACACGGGGCCTTGGTCTAGCGGTGGTGTGAGGGGTTCGTGAGTGTGTACATGGAGGGCGAGCAGCGCTTGCCTTTGCCCTGCAAGCCTTCGCGTCCGGCCAGGTGGTGCCAGGCCAGTGTGGATGTTTGTCGATGAGACACTGCTCTCAAACATGCCCTACTACGCCGTCGGTGGCTGGAGGTAATTGACCCCAGCCCGGCTCTGCTTTTTACACTTTTCCATCCAATTGATCGTTCGTTCACAGATTGGAAGCAAAATATTCTTATGTCTTGCGTTTGAGATTGGCAATCTGTTGCAGTCCATGCAAATTCATGCATATGGTGTGGGATTGGTTACATTTTACACTAATCGAAAGTTTACAATGTGAGGTAATAACAACTGTCTATGTGTTTGCCAGTTGCGGCAAGCTAATGTGTTCTTTCAGTAGCGTTGCTTGTGAATTGCACGTCACTATTGGTGCAAAATTTTCTGGATTCTACTAACACAATGGTAGTACTACAAATGTAGTTGGTCAAGCAATCTGCCAAGTACCAACACAAAGACAGATTTTATGTTTCGTTTGCTCAATTGATAAGGAAGTAGAAGTACCTGATTGGATCTTATATTCAAACCTGTTCTGTTCTGCAAACATAACGTGCAAATAAATTCATTATAATGTCTGCAAGAAACTTGGAAGGATTACTCATAATGCTTAATCGACTTTGACAAAATGGTCTTAGATCTTTCCGCTGGATATTGTGTGTCATGTTTTTTTTTCAATTGTGGGATAATGAATTTATTAGAATCAGGAACTAACAGCTTCTAACTGGTGGCTTGTTCTCTTGAAGAGCTGCATAATTGGTTCTTTGTAAAGACCTGATACTCGTGCTTCTACTCTGTAGTTCTGTTGAAAAAGATTGGTACAATTTTTTCACACTTCTGCTGATTTTGTAGATTGCAGAAATTTCAGCAAGATCTCATTTGATGAATGGGTAGATGTAGCCGACGCACCTATAGTACAATCTAGCTAGCTTAGAACTTCAGGGACTTTGTTTCCATATCATCGTCTTGACTGGCCAAACTGAATTTCAGCTTAATGCCACAGAGGAAAATCTTTTGTTTTCAGCGAAGAAGACATATGGTGAGGAGGAAAAGAACTAGAGAGTGCACGGTGGTCGGAAAAATCTTTTTTTTTGAGAAGGAGACGGGTGGTGAGGAGGAAGAGAACTAGACAGTGCAAGGTGGGTTGGAAAAAATTATTTTATTTTCCGAGAAGGAGACGTGTGGCGAGGGAGAAGAGAATTAGAGAGTGCACAGTGGTCGGTGAAGAGAAAAGAAGCGAGAGAAAGACACAAATATTCAAGTCGAAGAGAAAGATAAGGCGCATACGAAAACACCGAAAAGGGAGGAAGGGAATTGAGTAGGAGGAGAAGCGAGTTGCACCACGGGAAACGTCTCCTATAACCCCAAGTACGCCTTCCTACTCAACAAATGTCATAATACCCCAAGTACGCCTTCCTGCTCAATAAATGCCATAATGAGAGTTAGAAAGGTAACATTTTTGTGTCAGTCGCTTCTCCAGCCTCGTGCGCTCTGACCTCCCCATCATTATCATCGTGCTCCATCGACTTTTGTTGACGCTTTTGGCCATTAGAAAATGTTTAGATTTTTTCCGAGGGTTTGAGGTGATTTCAGTGCTCCTTGATCTTGAAAGCATGATAGACGGGAGGATCAGGGCTTCTAGAAGGCAACGCTTCCTAATTATATTCATTTGGGTTACACATGTTCCTAACTTAATTTCTTGCTGTTTGTGTGTATAAATCATCCTATTTTTCTTCGCAAGACTTCGTCTACAATAGTCCATTTCATTATCCCTTATATATATATATATATATATATATATAACCAGGCTCTGATACCAAACCACGTTGCAGACCTTGATTAGCAGACAGGATTCTGCGTGAAAAGAATTTAATACTATTCAAAAAATATTCGAGTACTATGACACTATTCAGAGACACTATTCAAACAGTATTGGGATACTATTTGGCACTATTCAGACACTGTTCAAGTACTGTTCAAACACTATTTAGGTACTATTCAGACGACGTGACACTATTCCAGTACTATGGCACTATTCTTATTCTGCACGCTTAATTCTTATCACTATTCTTATTAATTCTGCGCTAACGATTTTGCAGGATCTTGTGGGTTGGCGAGACCAACAAGACAGCCGGATGTGTACTATCAGTTGTAACAATCCTACTCGGTACTCACCATATTTATCACTAATTTACTTCAGAAGTAGCTAAGCTTTCTCCGGGTATTCTTATTCTGCACGCTTAATTCTTATCACTATTCTTATTAATTCTGCGCTAGCGATTTTGCAGGATCTTGTGGGTTGGCGAGATCAACAAGACAGCCGGATGTGTACTATCAATTGTAACAATCCTACTCGGTACTCACCATATTTATCACTAATTTACTTCAGAAGTAGCTAAGCTTTCTCCGGGTACCTCTAGCTGCGATCATACGGGATGGGTTTCTTATCGTCTCCCCAGGCAGTTCCACCCGAAGGGAACACTTCTCACACGGACACTGAGTTCTCTATACCCTATGCAGTTCTCAGGGCTTTAGCTGAGAACTACCGCAGAGGTTTCTCCTATAGGGTCCCTAGCATAAAAAACCTCTCTCATAGAACCGAAGCTAAAAACACCAAGGGCTTTTCAAAGCAGAACTACTTCATTTCCATAAACTAGTTTACATATGGTTTTCCCTTTTGGGAACCCTTAAACAGGTTACAAACAGAAAAGGAAGTTACCTTCTTAATATTACAAACCTTGAGTAGCGATTATATTACAGGGGAAAAGTGGCTACTATGGAAACTAAAGAGGGAGTGGAGTGGAGTGCTTTCTCTCTCACTCTAGCTCTGTCTGGTTGCCTTCGCAGATGATTTTTCTGATGCCCGTTGAGTCTGGCCGCAACCTCCTTTTATAGCCGCGCGCGAAGAGCTCCTCTCCATTATTTAATAATTATAGGCTTGGTAGCCTTTTGTACACTTCACGCATGACCGTCCACCTGGATGCCTAGGCTTAGTAGCCTTTGTAGACTTCATGCGTGGCTGTCCTTCTGGATTCTTTTATCTTCACGGGTGCAACTGGCGCCCAGATGCTTCGTGTCTATCTTCAGCTTTATTCCCGTCTTCTTTGGTACGATCTTCCACGCCCGAATATTTGATAGTACCCTATCAATATTGGTATGCCTTTATAGGGACACTTTTAAATTTATCTTATATTCTTTAGGATTCGTCCCATGCATAGGCCTTAGTATTTTAATTTATTTCTGGCTTCGGATTTTGCCTATGCCCGGCAATATCCATAATATCTTCGTCTGAGAATGATATATCATATTTTTCTTCATATATTTTCTTCATATTCTCAAACTTTTCATCCATTTTTTTCTTCAATTTTTTCAGGATGTCTTCCTTAATATCTCTTTTCCATTGTGGAGCTATATTTTCAAATTTCTCATCTATTTTCCAGTCTATATATGATCCATCTAGGGGATCTACTCCTTTTATTAGACATTCTTTATATGACGGAAATTTTGGGGTATCATCTTTTTTTAGAACCTCAGTATATGGTGTTATTGGAGCTTTCTTACTTTTTGCTTTCTTAAATTTTTGAATATATTCTTTTGCGGCAGGTTTCATAAAATAATTTATACCCAATATTTTTCTAGCTTGAGAAAGAGCTTCATCAATATTAGTATATTTCTTCCATGAAATTCCCCCAGATATTTTCGCGTCTATTTTCTGGGATACTATTTCTTCAAATGATATGTATATACCTGATAATTGGCCTTCAAATACCACATATAATGGTTTTTGCTCTATATGTTCTATAACTTCTGGATTTTCTGACATAGGCTTGAAGTATTTAGTTTATTGAAGTATTCAGCAAGGCTATTCAATATTGATAGCATATAACATTTGTCTTCACGCCTATTATTATATTGGTACTAGAAATTATCTAATATGCATTCTTGAATATCATCTAGCACAATATGATATTTAGGTTTCAATTTATATGAGTTCGGTGGAAAAATTCTTAACTTATTCTCAGCTCCAAAGCTGAATGATCCAACTCCATTAAATCCCATCATTCTCTTCATTCCTGCAAAATAGACGAACGAGAAAATAAGTCTGGTAATATATTCTCTTTGCCCTTTATATGCTCAAATATAACCTTATAACCATTTCCAGTAATAATATCTTCAAATAAGACCCATCTTCTAGTTGAACTTTTTTTGCTATTGACTTAATTATAATATCTACATGTGGCTTCACAGTCTGTTTGTACTGTGAATTCTTTAAATCCTAGATATAAACGAAAGGAATTTATAGCATGAATAATTGTTAATATTTCTCTATCAGTATTATTCACAGTCTTTAATTTATAGCTTCCAGAGGCATATATACAAATCTTTTCTTCTGACCTTGCTGAATATTTATTTGGTTTTTGCTTTAGTATTGCTCCCCATCCTAATTGAGAAGCGTCTGTTTCGACAATTAAATAGCAATCTTCTAGTGGCAATTCTAGATACCTATGAAACATTGGGACAAAAACTCTATCATTTGTAAAAATAAACATTATAAATCCAGATTACATAATCAAGACACGTCCAATAGAGGCTACTCCAAAAGATATAGAAGATTTTAAGATGCACATTGAAGAGTTATTGAAATTAGGAGCAATAAGAGAAAGTAGAAGCCCGCATAGATCAGCAGCCTTTATAGTTAGAAATCATTCTGAAATAGTTAGAGGAAAGTCTAGAATGGTTATTAATTATAAAAGGCTTAGGCCCTGTTTGGTTTAGCTTTTGGCTGGGCTTTTCCCTTCCAACAGCCGAAGCTAAACCAAACAGCAGGCTTCCAACCAGCTTATGCCAACAGCTGCTTCTGCGTTTGTGTACAAATCGGGAGCACTGCGGGAAGCCGGCCGGGAGCAGCTTCCCGCAGTGCTCACTTAAGTGCTAATGCATTTGCCCTCAGATTTGGAGATTATTACAGGCAAATGCCCTTACAGCTCCTCCCGATCCCCTTCTCCATCGCCAGGCTCCTCCACCGCCCCCGCCTAGCTCCGGCCGGCCCGCCTCCACCGCCCCTGCTCTGACCGGTGCGCCTCCACCGGCCCTTGCTCGGACGTAGGGGGAGAGGTTGGCGCGGATCCAGGAGCGGGCGTCGAGGCCAATGGCCTTGTCGGCGAGGGCGGGGAAGGCGAGGAAGGGGGACGCCGGCTGCGATGCGGCGGCGGCCAGTAGGAGGAGGTGGCTCACCGACCGGCGGGGAACTCGGTGGTCCACCGCCGGATCCACCGCGCCACCACCGACCGCGAGGGACGTCGGCCTCGAGGGAGATCCGGAGGGCATGGCGGCCGGGGGGGAGGGAGATCCGGAGGGCATGGCGGCGCCGGGGGAGGGGCTCGCCGAGGGGAGGGGCTCGCCGGGGGGAGGAAGCGGCGGCGCACCCCGATCCACCGCGCCACCACCGACCGCGAGGGACGTCGGCCTCGAGGGAGATCCAGAGGGCATGGCGGCCGGGGGGGAGGGAGATCCGGAGGGCATGGCGGCGCCGGGGGAGGGGCTCGCCGGGGGAGGAGCGGCGCCGGGGGAGGGGCTCGCCGGGGGAGGAGCTCCCCGGGGAGGCGAGGGCGGCGGCGCTCGGGTGTGAACTGGGGCTGGGGTGGCCGGCCCGTGGCCCCCTGGCCCCTTTTAGGGTTAGGTTTTTTTTTATTTGTATTTTTTTATTTATATTTGTATATGTATTTGTATTTGTATTTGTATGTGTATTTGTATCCGGAGGGGCATTTCGGACTTTTCCTCGTACAACAGCCAACAGCCACAGCCGAACCAAACACGTTCGTTCGCAGACTCACGAATCAATAGCTACAGCCGCTTATTCCAACCAGCCAGCCAACAGCCGCTTTTCCAACAGCCACAGCCCAACCAAACAGGCCCTTAATAACAATACCATAGATGATGCATACAATATCCCAAATAAGCAAGAATGGATCAATAGAATACAAGGAAGCAAATATTTCTCAAAATTTGATTTAAAGGCCGGTTTCTGGCAAGTAAAAATGGCAGATGAATCTATAGAATGGACAGCATTTACATGTCCCCAAGGACATTTTGAATGGCTTGTAATGCCCTTAGGACTAAAAAATGCCCTTGCTTTATTTCAAAGAAAAATGCAAAATATATTTAATGAAAATCAAGACTTCATATTGGTCTATATAGACAATTTGCTGATGTGTTCAAAATCTTATAAAGAGCATATTGCCCACTTAGAAGTATTTTTTAGAAAGGTAGAACAGAATGGGTTAATATTATCTAAAAATAAAATAGAAATTTGTAAAGAAAAAAAATTAATTTTCTTGGTCATGAAATAGGAGAAGGCAAGATCTATTTACAAGAGCATATTGCAAAAAATATCTTGCAATTCCCTGACACTATGAATGACAAGAAGGTCTTACAGTAATTTTTAGGAATTGTGAATTATGCTAGGAATTACATAGAAAACTTAGCAAAGCTTGCCGGGCCATTATAAGCAAAGTTAAGAAAAAATGGGCAAAGATATTTCAATTCTGAAGATATTAAATTAGTAAGGCTAATAAAAGACAAGGTTAAAGAATTAAAGCCACTAGAATTGCCACTAGAAGATTGTTATTTAATTGTCGAAAAAGACGCTTCTCAATTAGGATGGGGAGCAATACTAAAGTAAAAACCAAATAAATATTCAGCAAGGTCAGAAGAAAAGATTTATAGATATGCCACTGGAAGCTATAAATTAAAGACTATGAATAATACTGATAGAGAAATATTAACAATTATTCATGCTATAAATTTCTTTCGTTTATATCTAGGATTAAAAAAATTCACAGTACGAACAGACTGTGAAGCCATATGTAGATATTATAATCAAGTCAATAGCAAGAAAAGTTCAACTAGAAGATGGGTCTTATTTGAAGATATTATTACTGGAAATGGTTATAAGGTTATATTTGAGCATATAAAGTGCAAAGAGAATATATTACCAGACTTATTTTCTTGTTCGTCTATTTTGCAGGAATGAAGAGAATGATGGGATTTAATGGAGTTGGATCATTCAGCTTTGGAGCTGAGAATAAGTTAAGAATTTTTCCACCGAACTCATATAAATTGAAACCTAAATATGATATTGTGCTAGATGATATTCAAGAATGCATATTAGATAATTTCTAGTACCAATATAATAATAGGCGTAAAGACAAAGGTTATATGCTATCAATATTGAATAGCCTTGCTGAATACTTCAATAAACTAAATACTTCAATGCCTATGTCAGAAAATCCAGAAGTTATAGAACATATAGAGCAAAAACCATTATATGTGGTATTTGAAGGCCAATTATCAGGTATATACATATCATTTGAAGAAATAGTATCCCAGAAAATAGACGCGAAAATATCTGGGGGAATTTCATGGAAGAAATATACTAATATTGATGAAGCTCTTTCTCAAGCTAGAAAAATATTAGGTATAAATTATTTTATGGAACCTGCCGTAAAAGAATATATTCAAAAATTTAAGAAAGCAAAAAGTAAGAAAGCTCCAATAACACCATATACTGAGGTTCTAAAAAAAGATGATACCCCAAAATTTCCGTCATATAAAGAATGTCTAATAAAAGGAGTAGATCCCCTAGATGGATCATATATAGACTGGAAAATAGATGAGAAATTTGAAAATATAGCTCCACAATGGAAAAGAGATATTAAGGAAGACATCCTGAAAAAATTGAAGAATGAAATGGATGAAAAGTTTGAGAATATGAAGAAAATATATGAAGAAAAATATGATATATCATTCTCAGACGAAGATATTATGGATATTGCCGGGCATGGGCAAAATCCGAAGCCAGAAATAAATTAAAATACTAAGGCCTATGCATGGGACGAATCCTAAAGAATATAAGATAAATTTAAAAGTGTCCCTATAAAGGCATACCAATATTGATAGGGTACTATCAAATATTCGGGCGTGGAAGATCGTACCAAAGAAGACGGGAATAAAGCTGAAGATAGACACGAAGCATCTGGGCGCCAGTTGCACCCGTGAAGATAAAAGAATCCAGAAGGACAGCCACGCATGAAGTCTACAAAGGCTACTAAGCCTAGGCATCCAGGTGGACGGTCATGCGTGAAGTGTACAAAAGGCTACCAAGCCTATAATTATTAAATAATGGAGAGGAGCTCTTCGCGCGCGGCTATAAAAGGAGGTTGCGGCCAGACTCAACGGGCATCAGAAAAATCATCTGCGAAGGCAACCAGACAGAGCTAGAGTGAGAGAGAAAGCACTCCACTCCACTCCCTCTTTAGTTTCCATAGTAGCCACTTTTCCCCTGTAATATAATCGCTACTCAAGGTTTGTAATATTAAGAAGGTAACTTCCTTTTCTGTTTGTAACCTGTTTAAGGGTTTCCCAAAAGGGAAAACCATATGTAAACTAGTTTATGGAAATGAAGTAGTTCTGCTTTGAAAAGTCCTTGGTGTTTTTAGCTTCAGTTCTATGAGAGAGGTTTTTATGCTAGGGACCCTATAGGAGAAACCTCTGCGGTAGTTCTCAGCTAAAGCCCTGCGAACTGCATAGGGTATAGAGAACTCAGTGTCCGTGTGAGAAGTGTTCCCTTCGGGTGGAACTGCCTGGGGAGACGATAAGAAACCCATCCCGTATGATCGCAGCTAGAGGTACCCGGAGAAAGCTTAGCTACTTCTGAAGTAAATTAGTGATAAATATGGTGAGTACCGAGTAGGATTGTTACAACTGATAGTACACATCCGGCTGTCTTGTTGGTCTCGCCAACTCACAAGATCCTGCAAAATCGCTAGCGCAGAATTAATAAGAATAATGATAAGAATTAAGCGTGCAGAATAAGAATACCCGGAGAAAGCTTAGCTACTTCTGAAGTAAATTAGTGATAAATATGGTGAGTACCGAGTAGGATTGTTACAACTGATAGTACATATCCGGCTGTCTTGTTGGTCTCGCCAACCCACAAGATCCTGCAAAATCGTTAGCGCAAAATTAATAAGAATAGTGATAAGAATTAAGCGTGCAGAATAAGAATAGTGCCATAGTACTAGAATAGTGTCACGCCGTCTGAATAATACCTAAATAGTGTCTGAAAAGTACTTGAACAGTGTCTGAATAGTGTCAAATAGTACCCGAATACTGTTTGAATAGTGTCTCTAAATAGTGTCATAGTACTCGAATACTGTTTGAATAGTATTAAATTCTTTTCACGCTGAATCTTGTCTGCTAATCAAGGTCTGCAGTGTGGTTTGGTATCAGAGCCTGGTCATCATTGAAAAGTTAAAATATCTAAATCTAGAAGTAAGTACTGAAAAAATTGTCAATACAAAAGACAGTAGTAATATAAGGTGCAGACTAAATTCCTCTGAAGAGCATAGTTAGGATACTTCACATAGCCAGTTAAATTTAGTGGTTGATTTATTACATAACTTTTATATAACTTAGGGTAGAAGACAGGATAAACTAGACCTCAAATTAGACAAAATATATAAAGAATATAAAAGGCTTGAAGAGCAATACTCTTTTATCAATAATAATTTAAATCTAGTATTAAAGACATTAGAAGATAGTAATTAATATATATATATGTAGGGTAGGTCCCTAGGATTATTTTTGACCCTAGGATTATTTTTGACTTCCAATACCCGCTGCATCAGATTCCTCTGCAAACCTAGGAGTCACTACAAATTTTCTTTTTCTATATAAACACTACTACGCCATTATTTTTGTTCTCACGATGTGGAGATTCAGGGACTCTTAGAAGTATGTATGCATGACCATTGTTTTCTCTTTTTTGCACTGTCTTATTATGCACGGAGCAATTGTATTTTACTGCATAGACGATTTCTTTCATTATATGATTGCAAGAAGAGACTCGAAGAAATTAAGGTGACTCGTCATAGTCAGGACTAATCGTGTCACGAACAATGCCTTTTCGAGAGTTTGTGAAAGATCTGTATGGGTTCCTACACTAATGGTAGCAATTAAGAATTGTGAACATGATGATCCTCCATCGTGGAGTAGCTGAATGCACGGGTTTGCCATAAAGGTCCACATTATTGCAAACGATGTCTCGAGAGATACGTCAAAAGTCTAAAAGTGAAAACAACACAAAACAATAACTAGGCTCGGTGCAACGTCATGTTGATAGGAAACCGACTGAGATTACGTCTTAATCATAGTTGTTGTTAATTGCTAATGATGGGATCGATATTTATATCTGACCAAATCAACAAGTCAGATGAGTACATAGAATATACTCGTAAGATATTTAATAAAATAAAAGACACATACATGCATCTATCCTACCATGCTAGTTAATTGATATCATAGATGTTGATAAGTTACTTTATATTGATGGTCAAATCTAAACTTTTTTGACTTCCACATATTCTAAAATGATGTGCATTGTGACACAGAGAGAGTACCATTTGTTGGGTGTGGCCCAAAGATTGATAACATGAAACAAATTGTAAAATACAGGATCACAATACTTTGTCCAAGGCACCTCTTGTGCCCTTTTTCCTCTTTATTTCTTCTCAAAAAATCTGATACAAGAGTATAGCCTAGATGTGTATATATACACAACTCAAGGCTGCCTAGCAATTCGACTAGAACATGAACTCGTACCACTACGACTCGGACTCCACTTATAAACCAACACGGATATGTGCTACTACTTAACTAGCACATAGACCATTAGGAGACTAATCAATCGGTCTTCAACTAGGACACGTACGAGTTTGATAATTTTCAACACCATTGAGAGAACCAAGTGTGTAGTTAATGCAATACTTACATTCTCTACCTTAACTTCATGCTTCAAAATATGTAAGTTGTTGTAGCACGTATTTTAGTAGAAGTATGCATGATCATTTTTCATTAACTCTTTTTCAGAATTTATGTTTATGTTTTATTGCCTTATACAAATGGTGGACCGATAATAGTTATAGTAAAACAAAGGGAGCACTGTGTAAACTAGATGAGGTGCAACCTCACCGTCAGATTCACGCATCTCATGGCAGATACATGAGGTTTGAAGCCCATCAACTTAAGCCTGGAAGTAATGTGAGACCCATAACATTGTGTGTGAGGCACGCCTCCCATCTTATTGCGCTACAACAAAAACAACATACAATATCAAGAAGTTAGTATTCACCAGAGCATAAATACTATATATAGGCTCCCTAGTTGGTAAATCTTTACTCCATAAAAACTGAGTAAACACCTCGTAATTAAGACCACCACTAATAGTACGAAACATCACTAAAACACTACTACTAGCAGTTTCTTTTTTTCCACCTGAATTTTTTTCTCGGGGTTTCCACTCTTTTGTTTCCATTTTGCCACTCTGGTTTTATCGTCATTTTTCCTTTAGTTCTTTGTTGTTTTTTTCGTCCAGTTTAAATTAGTCTTTTTAAAACTTTTTTTCAATGGTTTTCCTCTTTCTATTTTTCTTCCACCGTTTCAACGTGTTTTCTCAATGTTCTTCATCAAGGTTTTCATTTTTTTATTTTTTTATCAGTTTTTAAACTTTTTTCATAACTATTATTTTTCTTTGATCCGGTTCCAAAAATATCTTTGTGAGCAAACAGGGAAATCATGCATAAATGCTGAATGGGAAAAACATGCAATACGCTATGCGTATGCAGTAGACAACTATCGAGAAATGCAATGCACAAATACACAGTAGACAACTGACAGAAAATACAGTGGATAAAATTATGCTATAGACAACAATACAAATTATGGTAGAGAAATATATGTAGTAGACAATAATAAAAAAAAGTAGTAAACAACTAAAACTATATAGTACAACTATAGTACGACATGAAATCAAAGACAAAATATAACACCAGATGATATAATAGACAAAAAAAAGGAATTTGATGAAATGGCCATCTTAGTTTTTTCTTTGATAAAATGCCCCACCATATGTCACTGTCAGGTTGCCTTGGACCCCACATGTCGGTGACACATGGCTGGATATTTTATCAAAGGGTAAACTAAGAGGAGATATTTTATTAAAATTTTCAGACGAAAAATGATCAAAATTGCGGCGACCCACATACTACCCACCTGGATAATATGTCGATCTTTGATATGTCGCAGACGAAGTGCCTTCTCGTCCACCACTCATCACACAGAGTAGCACATTGGAAACATTGCAACGGTCCATATATTACAAACTGAATTACAACTTGCAACAAAATACAAGGTCTTACAAATTGATTCCCGAAAATACGGGGAATTTAAAACCGTTTATTGCCTGGCTGCAGCAAAAATCTTTCCTACAACTCTCGACTCACTCGACCTAGTTTTCTATTCAGCGTTGCTCTCATCGCGGAAGTCGACGTAGTAGTCGACGCCTCCGTCCTCCTTCTTCGGCGCTTGTTCCTCGAGAACTTCTTTGTCGACCTCGACGTAGATCACTTCCATCTCGGATGTTGGCTCACAGTCTAATCAAAAGAATTAGAATAGAGGGATGAGTACAGAAGGTACTCAACAAGTCCAGGAATAGCAAAGAGGTATTTGATGCACTATCTACTGAGAACGGCAACGTTCTCCAAAAGTAATGCAGTTCTGGCAAGATAAGAGAGTCAAGTTTTAATTTAAGAGACTATGATCTCATGTCTTATAGGCTGCTAGGATCCCCGATGGATCCCTTTCCTGCCGCGTTTGCAGTTCCAACCAGGAACATGGAGTGACTCAGCCACAATTCTTTACACTCTGTAGAGGTGCGCAACTGTACCCACAAACGACGACAGTCGTGCAACTGAGGTGGCCAAACCTCATCTACACTCCTATGGTCACAAAGCCGTTTTACCGCCCGCTCAGTCATACCCCGCGTCGTAGTCCCGCACAACAGGCCAGGGACTACGGGTCTCACGTTGACACTACGGGTCCAACGCCTTGTGGATAGCCAACGGCTAACCCCACCTTCCCAACAGTTGATACTCCGGATCCAACTGTTAAGGTCTTCCTTTCCCGGGGGAGTATGACCTATGGCAAAGGTACTTTGGCTTAGCCCCGCCCATACAGGGTATGTGGTTTGCGCATTCGCTACGGCGCTTAAACACAATCAATCGTTGGTTGCGTTAGCCTTATGTGAAACAAACCCATGTGATGAAATCCGCCTTCCGATGTGCCTTCGGCACCCTTCCAGGATTTCATCACCCACCATGCTATCGCCCAAGAACCGGCGATCAAAAATAAAGCAACAGTTGATTCATCTTTAGAAAATAGATCTCCATTTTGTGCAGGTTGTAGACAAGAGGGAAATTGTGGATCATTCTTAATGGACATGAATAAGAAACTGGACTTGCCTGATAACGAGTAGGTAGTGGAGTTCGACTGGTCTGCTGGCTGAACTCCGGCTTCTAAAGAAGAAAATTGATAAAGTCCGATAAGGACTAATCCAGAAAATTTCCAAGAATGGATGCAAATGATATGGCATTCGAGTGCATGAGATGCTGAGTGTATTAATATGTTCCAAGGAATATAAGACGATTCTTTTAGACATCCTTTTTGAAGATTTAGAATTATTTAAGAGAACATTCAATCTTAGCCATTAATTTTCTTGGCCTAAGGTGTAACATTTCCTCTTAATCTCTTCTAGTGGATTCAAGATAGCAAGCCATTATTTTAGAATTCAGCTTAGTGTTTAGGTCTCTTCTTAAAAGAGACTATTATATTTAACTCAATTAAAAGAATCCATAACTTTGATATGTGCTTTGCTTCCTTTTTAAGAGGAAGAAATTATTTTAGTTTAAGAATTCTCAATTCTAGCTTAGCCTTCAACATACCCTACACTTATATGCCTCTATTTTTGTTATTTTACTTTTCTCCATTTTCAGTTTTTAGAAAACAATGGCAATTCATTCTTTTCTTTATTTTTTTGATTTTATAAAGGACCTACTCTAATCTATTCTAACCCATACCCGGCTCCTTTCCTCACTCTCTCCTTCCTCCATCACCCGACCGGGATCCCCTTTTGACTAAATGCCACTGTCGGCTCTCCTCCGCCCTCTTCCTCACGGACGTCGCCAGCGCCTCCTCCTCGGCGGTTGCCCCGCCGCCGGCTCGTTCGGCGCCTCCTGGTGCTGCCTCCTCAGGCCACTATCGCCGCCTGCTGACCGCTCCGGTTGCCTCGCCTCGGCCGCCGCCCGGGACGGCTGCGGCCAGCGTCGTAGCCCCACCACCGGGCTCCGTCGGCCCGCCTCCCGCCGGTGGCGAGCCGGGGCTCCCCATGCCATCGGTACCTTCTTCTCGGTAAGTATCCTCCCCATTTCCTCCCTTTTCCCCTTTATAGAAACTAGGGTTTAACTTGGTGGATCCGGTGGCCATGTTTGATTCGATTTGAGTTCGGTTGAAATATGGTTTAGTCTACTTTGGTGCTGTACCGATTACTAAGCTTAGTTTAGTAATCCCAAATTCCTGTTTGTTTCAATTTGGGCTCTGCCGAAATCCCCCCATTGACTCCATGTGGTTAGAAACTAATTATTTGATTAGTCTGGATATTGTTATACCGATTGATTAGTGTTATACTCACTTCTGATGTGTTGGTGCTTAGCACATTTTTCTTAACGTGTGTGGCTTATGCTGAATTTAGATTCTTGGCTTACTGTTACATTCCTTAGTGACCTATTACTGAAGGGACAGATTATCCCACTTGATCTTAGCTTTTTATTACTGTTCTAGGTTAGTCTTTATTCTTGATGCACTTGGCCAATCAGAGAATAGAGGTTACACTTGACTCTTTAGCTAGGTGTGTTGATGTTTAGCATTTGGGGCTTTTGGTTAAAGTTTGTAGGCATATAGGATTCATGGATACATTTTTCTTTAGAAAGCTGATAAGGACTGATCCTATTTTTGGTCCTGGTCTATTTGTTCCATAAATCTTCCATTCGTATGCATGTGTATATATATGCAGGTACAAATGTTTAGGGTTGGGGAGATTATTAAGAACAGGTTGCTACATTAGATCCTAGCTTACTAAAGTTGAGATATATATATGTGTAGGCACTTGGAACTGTTAAGAACAGACGCTACTACTTGGTTTTGGTTAATTTTTTCAGATGCCTCTACATCCGAAGCATCTGGTATAAGCTCATGTGTATATGTGATTTATACATACGTATTTTTGAAAACTGATAAGGACAAGTTATTGTCATGTTGCCTATTTTCTGCGAAGATAACATCTAAGAAAAGGGGGTTTGGAAGGGTGTAACCTGATAAGAACAACTGCTATACTTGGTCTTTAGTTAAATCATGCTGATGTTTTTGTATTTGGTCGTTGATTGATTGGACAAATAAGAACAGATGCTGCCTGATTGGTTGTCTTAATTCATGGTGATGATTTCTAAGAAAGGAATTTGAACTAAAAAACCCTATGATGATTTTAGGATAAGATAAAAGGTTTGGGATAGGTGTAACTTGATAGGAGCTACACTTGATAAGAGCAGATACTATAGATGCTTTACTAAAAATCTGAGGGTTCTATTTTCATCCAAACTTTCATCCATATGTACATGCAATGTAATTTACTTGGATGAAGTTATACCTTGGTTTTAATTTGGACAAGACTAAGCCTGGCTTCTTAAGCTGGTGGGTCTTTCTTATGAACTGAGGCCTCTATTCTTCTCTGCTCCCTAATACTACTTCCCTTAATCTTGGTGGCCTTCTTCTCCACTCCTCAGCTGGCGCTCCTGCTGATCCTCTTGTTCTTGTCGCCTTGACCTCCTGGGGCTTGAGCTCTAATGTGCTAGCTCTACTCTGGTGGTTGGATTACTGCTGGTTCTACCGAGATTTCCTAAGCCTCCCTTAGACTAGTACTACTGTTCCCTCCTACCGTTGCTTCCTAAGAGCCTTATATAGCTCTTGATCTCTTCGGTGGTGGATCTTGCCACTACCTGCTGCCTTGCTACGTGGCTGTCGGATATGTGTCTTGATGGACTTGTTGCCTTAAGGTTGAAGAAAGTTGGCTAAACTCCAATTTGTGAGTACCGATGGATGACCTTGGGTGGATTGATTTTTATCAAATTTTCTGGTTTTATAATTCTTTTTTAAACAAAATATGGAGGCATTTTCGAATAGGAAAATAAAATTATTTTAAATACTCCTCATCTCTTTTTTTTCATATTTATATATATAAATTTTGTAGATTCGTCCAAATGAGGGTCTTAGCCAAAGTGGCCCTTGGACATTTTTGAATTCAAAAACATTTTACAAAACTAATTTTGAAAACTAAAACTACTTGGGTCATCGGCGTTATTTTTCCCTCGCAGCTAACCCTGCGGATGTCGGCGGAACTGTGTCGGTGGCCACTTGTATTTTAAAACTCCGTTTTCAAAAACTTGCCTCCTACAGCAACGACGAGAATCCAACGGTCTCGAGTGCATATGCTCGACGACCTCGGATGTCGGCTACATTTCTGAAGAATCCTCCCCCCTCCGATTCTCGGTGTTCCTCGACGGCTCGAGACTCGAAGACTCGGAAGATTCGGAGTTTAGGTTTAGATTTTTTATAGGTAGAAATATTCCATCATGTAGTTTTTTTATTTCTTTTTCTTATCCATTTTGTAATAATGTTGTATAATGATCTTTGTAATATTCTATTGATCAGTAAGGTTTAGATTTCGAGCATATTTCTCATGCATGTATGATGAATGCAATGGTCTACATGTATGTCATGAACGATGTAAATGCACAACAATTTCCCCCCTCTCGCGCTCTACTCTCGACGTAGTTCGATAGAATCGGGTCAACTCAGTAGCGCGAGTTGACCTGACTTCCTCCTCACGCTTCTCTTGACTACTTGAAAATTAGGGGGTCCTCACAAAAATATATTCAATTATGATCTAGTTTTGAATATCTTGTCGAAACGAAGACAATTGTGAAAATGAACCATGATTTGGATGCTCGGTTTGAGAGTGATGGATTTCTTTAGTTTTGTGTTTGGACAAAAAAAAAGAGCCCATATGAGTACTTCTACGAGACAGAAGAAAGAAAAGTAGGGAGTAAAATAGTCCCATATGATCTTGCCTCCAGTAGTCGAGAGTTGATGAAAATAGCAAAAACACATCATTGAATAAAGAGTCTACCATAAATAGAAACCGTTTACTAACTTTTTGGCTAGTACACGTGCACTATGCTGGCTAGAAAACTTAATAACCAATACTATACCCTGCTAGGAGCACAAATTCATTAGGTATACAGGTAGTAATATTCCTTAAAAAAAGATACAGTACTAGTACGAGTACACAACTGCATATGCCATAAAAGTCCATTATTACTCCATTTATATATTCTGAATAGATTTTTTTGAGAGAATATATTCTGAATAGATGGCTCGTGGGTGCCACACTGCTCCATCGGGAGGCCCAGCCCAGTTAGAGTCACTACTGCAGAACGGGCTTCTACTGACGGGCACCTAACCCCCTCTACTGACGGACGGGGGGCCCGTCACCCTGGGAATGTCAGTGGAGGGGTGACCTCCACCGACGGGCACGAGGACCGTCAGTGTAAACCAATCAGCACTGACGGTCGTCTGATACGGGACCGTTAGTGGTAGGACCTCACCACTGACGGTCTATTTATCGGTGACCGTCAGTGGTATCATCTCACCACTGACGGGCTATGTCTACTCGCCCGTCAGTGGTAGGACCTGCAGAACGGCCATACGGGCTTCACCACTGACGGGCGTTTGTTAAGTGCCCGTCAGTAGAGCTTCTGTTGTGCATTTCCATTCAGCACCTATTGCACAAATATATTCACAATTTTCACAGATATGTTCACAAATTTCACAAACATTCACAATTCTCACAAATATAGTCATATATTTCACAAACATCCATAAATTTCACAAATATACACAAATTTTCATAAATTTCAGAAATATTCACAAATATAAAATTTGATATAACTTATTCGTAATGACATAACACTTCACGTAACCGTTAATCACAGGTATGAAAGAAAACAAGTATATTTGACGAGCGACGTAATAAAGTTTTTTAAACAACTACTCTACTGATTCCCGCTTAAGTTTAGCTTCGGAAACTGTGGGGCCGGCGTAGAATTCACCCATTGGATTGATTACTTCAAGATTGATGATTTTGGCGAAGACTCTTTGGATGCGGGCAAAGTCCTGACGCCAATCGTACAAATGATGTCCTAGCTCACTCCAAGCCTTCAGTTCTTTCATATCCTTCCAATGCTTGTTCTTGTACCGGACAAATAGGTCCATATGGGCACAGGTGTAGTACCCACATGTCACGCTACCTTCGGGCTGAACTCTGCAAGGGAACTTGTAATGGTGTACCAATTTTGTCGCTTTTGCAGGTATTTTTCGATGGCCCGAGAACTTGGCTCTGAAAAAGGCTGCATCCAAAATAGAAGTGATATTTTTGAAGTTCGATCTCTTCTGCGCATCGGAGTCGAAGTAGAATGCCTTGGCCCAGCTTGGAATTATCACAATGAGGACCCAGTGGTCGCTGCGTCAATGTGAACAAATGAACGTAAGAAGGCGGAGATACATGCGTAAAAAACAAAAAAATTCATACGGTGCTGAGTTAAAGGACTTACGGAGGGTTGTAGGGGGCTAGTATGTACTCCTTGTCCTTATGCACGATGAAGACACGCGATAGATATTCTTGTAGAAAGTCTCGACCGTCCGTGGTATCAGCGTAGCCTTCGTTCATGCATATCGGATCGACTATCCCGATATTGGAGTCCTGTAGACGTCTGCACTCTTGGGCTTGATAGAGAGCCCATAGCCTGACCATCGTGGTGTCGAGCCTGTAGAGGTTGAACATATGGAAGAGGTCTTCAAAATTGAGGTCGAAGGTGTCCTGGTCGTTCTCCATGAAGAAGTTGTAATCTCTTGGCACCTTGACCTTCCAATATTGGCAGAATGTTTGCGGCTCTCTGGACATCTTGAGGTAATCTTCATGCAGCGCCTTCATGTCCTCCGACAGATTGTCCAACTCGTCCTGCGGGAGCAAGTCCTGACCTGGTTCGTAATGATATCGCCAGAGACCCATGCTCCGTGTAGATAATTTGGATGACGATGCCGATGCCGAGAAGGATAAGGATTTCTTCATCTGCTCCTTTCTTTCCTTCTCGCCGGTGCCGGCCCTTCTCTTCTTGCTTTTCTTCCTCCTATGCAGCGGCTCAGGACTCTTGCCTGCCGCCAGCACCGCTTCCAGTGTTCCGGCAAGTGTGGCGGGAGAGAAAATCTTCCCTCTAGGTTGATCCTCCTCGCGCCTTTCCGGTGGATCGATCATGGGCTCGTCCCTCGCCGCCGGGGACTGCATACCCGTCTCCCTGTACTGGTCCCCGACAAGATGGTCTTCAAGGTCTCTGAACGTCGGAGCTGTCTGGCTGAGGCCCAAGGGAGATCGTCCGACCGATGGAGACGGGTTGGTGGACGAGGGGGCCGTGCGAGGAGATGGAGCCGTGCGAGGAGAGGGCGCCGCAGCTAAAATAATTTGGCTCTTCGGCCACTGGATGAAATAGTTCTTGCACTGCCCTAGCCGTGTCATTTCCTCTTCAGGGGGGACAGGGACTAACACATCGTTGTAGTCGTTGAGGACGACGTCCACCTGCACCTTCGCATGGTGCTCCCGCATAGGAACACAGTGCAGGATTGCCCCCTCCGGCGTCGGGAAGACCTGGCCGTGCGCAACCTTCACCTTCATGCCAGGGATCTGCACCGTCAGTGTGCATCTAGTGGCTTCCTACAAAACAGGGATAGATGTGCCGTCCTAACTGAAGTCAGGACAACGATATCAGGATTTACTGTAATGACTCGTTTTAGCGTACGGAACTTACGGTGATGCTGTCGATTTGATTCAGCGATTCCGACCGGCCGTCCGAGGCGGATGCGCAGCTACTCCAACCAGACGGCTGGACATCGGGGACCATCGTCGCACCGCCCTGCGCTGCGAGGACTTGCATACGTACCCACGTCTGCTCGGTGATCTCTTGCATTTGCTCACGGAGATTATCCATGTACTCCTGGCTGTCTCTCCTTGGGCGGCGGCGACCCTCGGGGTTTCGGGGAAAACACCTTGTCCCACTTAATGCCATCCCCTGACGCCTACTACACGGCCCCGATGCTCCGGTTTCTGTCGAGCCTTCGCCAGATCATCGTTCCACTGCGGGCAACTCGTGACGGAGTCCTGTGAGCTTGCAGGCTGCTGGCTCAGCTCTGTCTGCAAGTTATATTGCATGATGAGAAGATAGCGTATTTCGATACAACGTAACTACGTAAGAAAAGACACTGAGTTGAGATGTTACCAGCCGGTTGGCCACCTCCTGGAGTTCTTCAGACTGTATAATTGGTGACCCCGTCACAGGGTCAGAGCTTGTATACGCCCTCATATACTCCCTGGCCCGTGGCTCCCTGAGATGCGCAAAAGGAGGCGCTTTCCCAGCCGCGGCCAGTTTGGCGTCCTCTATGGCCCACTTTGGCCTCTTCCCAAGGTATCCACGGCTTCCGAGCTTGTGGTCTAACTTGTTCTTGGCCCGAAGCTCCTTCCCCCAGCGACTCTTCTCTTGGAATTCCGCGCTCCTTATTTCAGCAACGAATTGCTCCCAATCTTCCTTTTCTATCTTCGGCCATCTTGTACTGATCTTCGTATCGCAGTCGTCGTCCACGACCTTCTGTGCGTCGTATCGCCAAGTCTTGAGAGCCCTAGCCATGATGCGAAGGGCTGCCACTTGGACTCTGTCCTTGTCGGCGGCAGGAATCTGGTATTTGTCCCATAGTTTTCTCAATAAAGCTTCACGGGTCGACTCAGACAACTGGCTGAATTCTTTGCATGTGATCTTCACTTGTTCGCGGACTAAGCACCCGCAGGCGTTGCTGAAGGTCTGGGCGGCCTTCTGTGGACTCGCTGGAACATCTCTGACGTCGTCGACTCGAGTGACGACGTACGTCCTGTCCGGCAACTGGTTGCCTTTTCTCCTAGTCTGAGATCTTATCGGGGCCGGGGGCGGTAGTTGTTCCTGGGGCGCCACATCCTCTTCAGAGGCTGACTCGGAGCCAGAGTCATCGCTGGAGGAGGTGGACTCCGAGGCAGGTTGATCTTCGGCAGCTGTGACGGCAGCAACGGGGGCTTATTCTCTAGGCGGCTCGAACGGTGCCACCACGCCGAGGGCGACCCCCACGGGCTCTATTGCTCGGGTCGGCGCCCCAGCGGGAATACTACAGGTTGCAAGGAGTCACTTCAATATAAATAGGTTGTGAAGATACACAATATTGTCCCAGCAAGCACGGATGCATGCAATTTTGCAACACATTGACTTAGGCACGAAATAGATCATATAACTCAGACACCAAATCACGCATATTGAGGCCGTAAGAGCATAGCTTAATTATTATGAAACTATGAATGGTGGAAATTTACAAAGCGTGTATGTTCATATGATCAACGGAAAGAAACTAAGCACAGCAGTGCAGAAGGAACCAAATAGCCGCTAACTCGTTCATGCTTGAAGTCTTGAAGAATTACATCCCTTCTCAATTGGTTTTCAATAGCAACGGGATAGAGAAGTCTACAGAACACTTACCCCAAGTAGTCACTCCACCAAATCATAAATGAAAAAACTATACCCTAAAAAGAAAATGATGAAACTACGGGTCAATTGAACCACCAGTCAACCACTAAATCAAAAGGTAAAACCAAAACATCAGAAGAAGAACCAAAGCACAATCTCTGTACTCAATGTATATTTGTTGCTGGCCCCAATATGGATGAAGCTCCACCTGTTTGGGTTGATAGAGTTGGATTTAAAGCCAACATAACAGAGGTTTGCACAAGTTGATATTATCTTGTACATCTTATATTTTTCATGAACCCTTCAAGAAGTGTCTGTAACATGAGGAAAATACACTTTTGGATGAAATCATCACAGAAGTAACAATTGAATGAAATGCTTCATCTAACTTTTATATCATTCCACCATGATAGTATTCCATCTGGCTAGTTTAAATAAATGAAAGCATTAACTAGCTAACGAAGAGCTTTCAAGCTCGCCTCGTTGAGGTAACAAGATGTAAAAAATGCTCGGCAGTTGACTCATTGCTTTTGTGAGACAAGCTCGATACGAGTCAAGCTTCTCACAAGCCTGAGAAGCTCGATTCATTGCTTTGCCGGGCATAGCGTGCACGCATAGCTAATACTAATTTATATTATTTACTTATTTATTTCAGTTTTTTCTTAAGTATTTATGCATGACTACCATACATATTATCGTCCCTTGTTATCCGAAGCACGGAAAGTTTTGTTAACTAATCAAAGCGGTCAAAATTACCTTATACAAATGAAGGACATAAAAGCGTAAAAGAAAACCAATTGTATGTGCTTGCAACGAAAAGACCAAGTCTAAGCATCCATTGGCACCTAAGATATGTCGGTCCGTGATCTAAATTTGTTTACCTCTGACACCATAGAACACAAAAAGACAGATATGTCTATTGTGAAGTTACCCTCATACAACCAAATTCGAAGCAACATAGGATTGTACCATGTGCAGCACCTCAACTCACCTTTTCGCCTTCTTCCTCCTCGCCTTGTTACAAAATTTCAGAACTTTGGAATGGAGAAGTCTAGGTTGAAATTTCAGACTTTGAATTGGATAAATTTGAGCCCCAGTCAATTTGAATTGGATAAAGCGGGTTGCCGAGGCACCATTTGGATCGGAGGAGGGAGAGGAGGGGGACGGAGGGAGGGGGCGACGTACCTCGCCGGTTTTACAGGGGAAGAGGCGGTGGCGGTGCGGTCGACGGACGCGGCGGCAGGGGAGACGGCGGCGGCGGCGTCGGCAATGGAGACGGCGGCGTCGGCAACGGGGGAGGCTGCGGGAACGGCGACAGCGGGCTCGGGAATGGTGGAGGCGTCGGCAACGGCGGCGGCGTCGGCAACGGGGGAGGCTGCGACAACGGCGGCAGCGGGCTCGGGAATGGCGGCGGCGGCGGCTTCCGCAATGGCGGCGGTGGCGCGGCTCGGGGAGGCCATCTCGACGGGGGAGGGGGCGCTCGGGCAGGCGTGGCGGCGCTCCGGAGGCAGCGCTGACGCTTGGGGAGGCGTGGCGGTGCTCGGGGAGGCGGAGCGGCGCTCGGGAGGCGACGGCGGCTCTCGGGGAGGCGGCCGCGGCGCTCGGGGAGGCGGCGGCTCTCGGGGAGGCGGAGGCGGCACTTGGGGAGGCGGCGTGGCGCTCAAGGAGGACGGGACGGCGGTGGAGCAGCCTGGCGGCGTCGGAGGCGAAGCGGTTCCGCTGCTGGTTCGAATGAACGCGCGGGACTTGGCGAAATTTTCGCCAAGTCCCGCGCGTGACTTATATATGACCTGGATTACCACTGACGGGCCCTTACTAAGAGACCGTCAGTGGAGGTGAGGATGTCAGAGGAAAAACACCACTGACGGTCACCAAAGTGAGGCCCGTCAGTGATACCGCAGAAACCCTAAAGACCCTCCCATCACCACTGACAGGCGAGAAAACGCGACCCGTCAGTGGTACCGAAGTAACCCTAACCCTCCCACCACCAGTGACGGGCGCGATACTGCGGCCCATCAGTGGTACTGTTCTGCGTTAGGGTTAGAAACTTACCACTGACGGTCCCCTTTAATGCCGCCCGTCAGTGGTATCCAGTTTGGTATATTTGCATTGTTTTTATCTTGGCCCAATGTCTATATTGTTTTTTATTTATTGCTCATTCTTGGCATATTGTATATAATATTCTTGGCAAATAAAAAGTTTATTAAAAAATTTTTGGGCGCACCAGCTTATCCCGAGCACAGCGCCCAGGCCCACGAGCCCGGGCCGCGCAGGGGACCAGCCAGAGGCCTATCTCGAGCACAGCGCCCAGGCCCACGAGCCCCGGCCGCGCAGGGGACCAGCGGCGGCTCGAAGAATCAGTGAAGGTTGTAAGGAATTCGGAAGCCCGACGCGCAGCTGCTCTTTTAAGCTAGTGCGCGCGCTGCTAGCTCGGCGAGGTGGGACTAAAGAAGTGCAGTACCAGTGGTGGTAGCGTTACCACTGACGGGCGCCCATTCAAGACCCGTCAGTGGTGGTCGCTAGGGTTAGGGCAGCCGGGGATTACCACTGACGGGTGGCCATTTTAGGACCGTCAGTGAACAAATTATATAAAATAAAAATTTTGAGCACACCAGCTTATCCCGAGAAAAGCGCGCAGGCCCACGAGCCCAGGCCGCGCAGGGGACCAGCCAGAGGCCTATCCCGAGCACAGCGCCCAGGCCCACGAGCCCACGCTGCGCAGGGGACCAGCGGCGGCTCGAAGTTTTAGTGAAAGTTGTAAGGAATTCGAATGCCGAACGCGCAGCTACCCTTTTAAGCTAGTGCGCGCGCTGCTCGCTCGGCGAGGTGGGACTAAAGATTAACAGTACCAGTGGTGGTAGTGTTACCACTGACGGGCGCCCATTCAAGGCCCGTCAGTGGTGGTTGCTAGGGTTAGGCCCGGGGTTACCACTGACGGGCTCCTATTCCAGGACCGTCAATGGTGGTCGCCAGGGGTTAGGGCAGCCGGGGGTTACCGCTGACGGGCCGCACGGTCGGCCCGTCAGTGGTGGTCTTTACACCGACGGGCATCTGAAATATGCCCGTCAGTGTAGTTTGTTTTTTGTTTTTGGTTTTTGCTGGATGCATTCTATGTTTTCTTTTGTTGGGGTAGGGCAATTTGTTTAGGGTTTTAGTTTTAGGTTTTTTAGGAGATGCATTTTGTTTACGGTTTTAGATTTTGGGAGATGCATTTTTTGTCGTCGCGGGTTAGAGTTTTACGATTTTGTCGTTTAGCACGAGTCAACAATATTACACCATTACACATACACATAATATAATGCCATCCAAACATAGACATTATTATACAAACACACATAGCTCGCTAGGTTTCGTCGTCTTCGACAATCTTCTTGTGAATAGTAATCTTCTTGGTGGTATACGTTAGTCCTTCGGCGTGGGTGCGTCTGATGTAGGGCTCAGAATCCTTAGTACCTTTGCTCCTTTTGGTGGGCCGTTTATCAGTATCTTCTGGCTCGGAGTCCGGGTCGTCGAATTGGTCATAGTCCTCTTCGTCAACTACACCATCGACTCCGACAATACTCCTTTTCCCTTTTCTGACGACATGGCGCTTCTTTTCCTTCGGGTCTTTTATGTAAAACACTTGCGAGATCTGTTTAGCTAGTACCCAAGGCTCATCTTTGGCACTGATTGCTTTCACCTGTGTGGAGTCAATAGATGTCGGGGGAGGTAAAGTCACGGTAGTGAATTTGTCATCGTCCATATGGACATTTTTCGTCCATCTGACACGAAACATGGGGAATCTTTGTGACAGTGTAGTCCAGTTCCCAAATCTCTTCGATAATGCCGTAGTATATGTCCTTACGGTTACCGGTTTTAGCCTCTATCGTCACCCCACTGTTCTGGTACGTACTTTTCTTGTCTTGAGCCTCCGTATAGAATGTGTATCCGTTGATATCATATGCTTGAAATGTCAGGACCTTGCTCGCAGGCTCTTGTGACAACATTTTGACCGTCTCTTCTTCATCATTTGTCGGAGTCCTTTCATACCAGTAGTTCTTTAGCCAGCTTGCGAACTTCGCGTTGTGCTCTTTCGAGAGCCACGCTTCTCCCTTTTTCGGGTTTTCTTTTTTGACCTTCACCATGTGCATCCAGAGATAAGGATGCACCACGGTAAGGTGTTGCAGCACCACGAGATGTGCTCTGTCGTAGTCAGCTGATCTATTCGGTACTGAATTATAAACATGTATCGCCTTCTGTCCGCGTGCATGGCCTTCACCATCGAGCCTACCCATGTGGCACGAAACAGGAACACCGATAGACTTTTGATCAGCCAAGTAATCCGTGCAGAACTCGACACACTCTTCGGCAACATAGCCTTGGATGATGCTACCTTCCGGTTGTGACCTGTTACGAACGTAGTGCTTCACAATCCCATTGTACCTTTCCAAGGGGTACATGTTGTGTAGGAAAACGGGACCTAGGTCCAGTATCTCCGGGACGATATGGATCATGAGATGTACCATGATATCGAAGAATGCTGGAGGGAAGTACATCTCAAGTTCGCATAGTATGACAATGATCTCCTCCTGCAGTTTATGGCAACGCATAACCGAGATCGACTTCTGTGATATCGTGTTGAAAAAGTTACAGAGATTCAAGATTTTCTTGCGGACCCCCGGCTCCATGAGACCTCTGATTGCAACAGGAAGTATCTGCGTGATCATCACATGACAATCATGAGACTTCATACCAATTAGTCGGCGAGTCTTCATGTCAACTAATCTCCCGATGTTTGCCGAGTAACCGGAAGAAACTTTGACACATTGGAGGCACTCCAAGAAACTAACGATCTCTTTTTTGCTCAGGGTGTAACAAGCAGCGGGACAGTCCGTCTTGATTCTGATCGCACCCGTGCTCAACTTGGTCGTTTGCTTGGTTGCCCACAGCTTTTTTCTTATACCCAAGTATTCCATGTCAGCTCGTGCCTTTGGTCCTTCTTTTGTCTTGTCTGACATGTTTAGCAGGATACCGAGCAGGCTGTCGCATACATTTTTTTCAACATGCATGACATCTATGCTGTGACGTGTGCTTAGAAATCTCCAGTAAGGTAAATCCCAAAACACGGATTTCTTTTCCAGACGCCGTCCTGCATGGGAACAGGCGGTTGTGTCTTACCCGGCGTAACGGGGGCATTGTGTTCACGATGTCATAGATTTCTACCCCTGTCTTCTCCCGGGGCGCCGAACGGATCTCAACAGTATTATCAAACAACTCCTTCTCTTGCCTCCATGGGTCGTTCTGTTTCAGCCACCTTCGGTGGCCCATGAAAATGATTTTTTTAGAGCCCTTTAAGTGTAGACTTGTTGTAAACTCCAAACACTTAACACATCCTTTGTATCCGTGAACACACTGGCAGGATTGATATCCGTACGCGGGATAGTCTTGGACCGTCGTGAACAGCAGCGCTTTCAGATTGAAATATTCTTCTTGGAAAGCGTCCCAGACCTGGGCCCCTAGTTCCCATAGTGTAGCGAGTTCTTCGAACAACAACTGATGGTACACGTTCAGATCGTTGCCAGGTTGCTTCGGCCCTTGAATGAGAATAGAGATGTGTATGTACTTTCGCTTCATGCAGAGCCACGGAGAAAGGTTGTACATCCATAGAACCACGGGCCATGTGCTGTGTCTGCTGCTCATGTTGCCGAACGGGTTGATTCCGTCTGTACTCATACCGAACCTGATGTTCCTCGGATCTTTTCCGAAATCATCGTATTGGGCGTCGATTTCCCGCCACTGCGAAGCATCGGCAGGGTGCCTTATCACGCCATCATCACTTTTTCGCCCCTCGACGTGCCAACGTATCAGCTTTGCCTCCTTCTTGTTAGCGAATAAACGCTTCAAACGGGGAAGGACTGGAAGATACCAAACAACCTTTGCAGGAGTGCCACTCGTCACTGGGTCCTCATCATCGGCTTGGTTTCTACCCCGCTTGAATCTGGATGTGTTGCACGTAGGACACTTGTACAGCTTCTCGTGCTCCGTGCGGTAAATGAAGCAGTCATTCGGGCACGCGTGGAACCTCTGCACGTCCAATCCAAGAGGGCAGACAACCTTCTTGGCTTCATCGGTGCTAGTAGGCAACAAGTTGTTTTTGGGAAAAACTTTTGCAAGATAAGCCAGTGTCTCGCCGAAGCCTTCGTCCGGACAATTATGGGCTGCCTTGATCCTTAGAAGTTCCAGCGTGACCGACAGACACGTGTGCTCTGGATCGGAACCGGTATACAACGGGGTTTGTGAGTCTTCAACTAGTCTCGTGAACTTAGCAGCCTCTCTTTCATCCTCGAGATTTATCACCACCTGCTACACCATGTGAACGTCCTGCACCATATCGGCCAAATTGTTTCCCGTTTCTCCTTCGGCGTCAGGTTCGATACTCCCCTCGTCTTCTTCGTCATCTCCGTGTTCGGCATCTTGCTGTAACACCTGATCTTCCTCCTCCTCGCCGTGACATGTCCAACGTGTATAGCCTGACATGAAACCCTTAAGCGCCAGGTGTACCGTCACCCTCCCTCTCGTATCGAACATTACCAAATTTTTGCAATCGCGACATGGACAGCAAATCTTCGTGCCACCTTTTGTCCTCATATCTCGTTCGGCGACATCAAGAAACTCGTTCAAAGCCATAGCCCAACTCTCTGTCGCCCGGTTGTCGTACATCCAACTGCGATCCATCGATCAACACCTACGACACGAAACTAATCAGTTCGATAACCGAAAATCACATCAAATACATATACGAAATGAAAAGAACACTAGCGAGCATTATTACCGAGCGCTAGTGATCTTTTCGGTGATAAATGATAATGGAGAGGGTGGGAGTGAGAGGAGGAGGGAGAGAATGAGAGAGAGCTAGAAATGGGTGAAGAATTAATATGGATGAGGAGGAGGGAGGGAGAGAGTGAGAGGATGAGGAGGAGGGAGAGAGTGAGAGTGAGAGGATGAGGAGGAGGGAGAGAGTGAGAGGAGGAGCAAAAGATCTAGATCTAGATCTAGATCTAGATCTAGTCCCTTTAGAGCTTAGGGATGAGGGTTAGGGAGAGGGGAGAAGTGGTTGTGGGTTGGGGGGGGGGAAGGGGGGCGGCGGCGGCGGCGGCAGCAGCTGGGGGGACGGCGGCGCTCGCTGCTGGCCAGTTGGCGCGCGAGCACTGGCCAGCAGCAAGGGCGCGCCGTGGTTTTATAGTGAGGAGCACCACTGACGGGCTCTTAAAAGGGTACCGTCAGTGACTCAGAAGCAACGTACGCACCAAATGCCGCTGACGGACGCGAAAGTTATCCGTCAGTGAAGATAACTTCTCCACTGACGGGCAGAACATAAGAGACCGTCAGTGATAGGGCACGTCATATGATTATCTTTCCACTGACGGGCGACATTTGGGCCCGTCAGTGGAGTTGTCATCTCCACTGACGGGCGCTTAACAAGAGCCCGTCAGTGAAAATGACGCGTCATCTATCCCTCCTCATGTTCATTTCCATTGACGGGCTGTTTTGGAGCCCGTCAGTGGTGCTCCTCACCTTCTGCTTTGCTGCGTTCTCCGCTGACGGGCTATTTTCCGTCCGTCGGTGGAGTTCCCCTCCAGCGACGGACCTTTTTATGCCCGTCAGTGGAGAGGGTTCAGGAGAGGGTCTATCTGCAGTAGTGAGTGCTAGATTGCGAAGTGCCAACACACACGAGTCATGCACGCACGATCCGACATTCGAGGCCCGTGCTGAGGCTGCTAGATCCGCATGCACGCCGTCACGTCACATCGGCGGCGGCGGCGAGGGGTTGTATAGACTGCTTAAAGGAGTCCCGGATTCCGGAGCCGAAGGCGGCGTCGCTGATCTCTGCAGGAGTCTCCGGCCACCGGTTTGCAGCTGACACCGACGAGCGTCAACACCGCCAAGGCTCGCCACCGGCAATGGCGCTGCTCCCTCTCCTGCACGTGAGCGAGTTAACAACATAAGCATGCATGCAGCATTAATTAGTAGCAAATAGTCTTGCTGATGTATCGATCGATCCAAGAAGAGATCGTACACATGAAATCGAGTACGCTTCCGGATAAACGAAGACGTAACATGCGTACCTTGCAGGGCGCAGGCCTCCAGAGGACACGGGGACGAGATGAGGAGGAAGAAAACCAGGACGGCCGCGAGCAGAAACGACGGTGCCCGCCGATGAGGAGCAAGCAGGACCTCCATGAACAATGGCGGTCTGATCAATATGCTATATCAATCGTCTCTAGCTAGCTGCTAGCTCGAGGATACTAGTAAGTTTGATTCCCAGGGGTTTGGAGGCCGGGTACCGTAACGTATTTATATATAGGGAGGAATTTTCAGCTACTCGTCGAGAGTTTGATGCTTCGTCGGCATGCCCTAGGTTTCTCCAAGTTGTTTTCTTCCGGCCGAGGTTTCGCCGCGCATGCATGTGGCCAGAGTCCCGAGATGCACGCTCAATCGGGCTCCGGACATGGCATTCTATACATCGAGTGATTTTATGCCTAGATTCCACTGGTCCCCAGCTCGCCGTACAGTTTCCACTTGGTTCGTGGTGACCGACACGGTGAGCCAGCTGGGTTATACGTGAGTGACTTGGCAGCACTCACTTCTTTACGTGGAAGCGGTGAAATTTTGACCGTGCATGCACGTGGAAGAGGATTGCTCGTGCATATACGCGGCCAGTCTCTAGATTCGCGCACGCTCGGTCTTCGGACATGGTATACATGCAGGTGGCTAGTGTTTTTATGGCTAGATTCCACTGGTTCCCAGCTCGCCATACAATTGCCACTTGGTTCGCCGTTACCGACACAGTGCGGAGCCGATTGGGTTCTTAAAGATAGTCTGATCTGTAGGTGAGCGACTTGGTTGCACTCACATCTTTATGGAAAAGGGGCGATGTTTTTGTTGGACGGATATCTAATAAGCTATGGATAATTTCTGAAAACTTTGATAACGTTTAGACAATATGAATGTGTCATGTTACATAATTTTAAATCTATTCGATCTACATATCAAGAAACAGTAGATACATAGTAGAAATTGAATTAGATACTATTAATAGCATAAATTAATTTGTCTATTTGTTTCTCGTTGGGTGGATCAAAATTAGATTTAAAATCTTATAACACGGTACATACATCTTGTCTCAATGATGAAACTTTTTCTTCCAAAATATTTCACGACATTGCTTACATCCATCCATCCCGATTTCGTCAATTCCACCGATGTGTACTAGCTAGGGAATGAGTAGGGCACTGATGGACCGACGGCTGGGCAGTGTGTGGCGAGACCGAGGACTACATTCTCTCCTGGCCCCTGGCTGACGAGCTTCACCTTCGAGCTTGTCTCAAGATCTTTTGGCTGCATGCAGCGTGTCGGTGTAGCACGATGCGCGAGGCGTGGGTATAGCCTAGCTAGCACGGAAAGGCATGGCGCTGCGCGGTTTGAAGTAGAGTGTGGCAAGGAGCGGGGTGAGGACCAAGGCATTGATGCGCACCCGAGCACGGAGTAGCTAGGTAGGGTTTTTCGCTTCTCAATCTTCAGAATAGCTTGGGCTATTGCCTCTTGGGCATGGAGGAAGATATGGGCTGGACCGCTAATTAATTGCAACTACACCACTACCGTTTACTGGTCCAATATTATGTGAGCTATACACTTGTACTATTCCTACTCTCCCTGGACAAACTCCCATGTTACTATGGTTTTCATTCTTGTGATATACTCATATCCACAGATACAAATGACTTATGCCTCGATAACTATTATATTCATCGGAAGAAAACCAGAGGAAATGTATATGTGCCAAATGTCGATCTCTATAGGGCGTTGCCTGGGCATCTAGCCTCGACCCATGTGCTGGCGAAGAGATCCGAATTAGATTGGTGAGCCCACATGCGACATCCCTCTCTTTTAGATGTGACAGCCCTTGCCCATATCCACATTGCTAAGAATAGGCAAGTGTAACTACTCCGAATATATAGAGAAGTATTTATTGATGAGACAACTGCAGGGAGATGCTAGAGCATAGTATCTGGTTGGGAGCCCTTTCCACTAAGACATCGTCTCACCCTCTAGCACATTGGACAGCTCGGATGAAATGTTCCTGTCCTCTCTCTGATACGATATCGATTTTGGCTCTCGCACCTACACACTCTCATATGTACGCAGATCTCTCCCACATCTGTGGAGCAAGGGAGAGACAAATTCCAATCCCCCCAAGTTTAATTTGAGTGAGTTTCAATGAGACTCAGGCCATTTCACCAGTTTCATGACATTCCAGGAGTGTTTCACACATATTTCAGCGAGTTAAAACAACTTGAATAATAATTCCAATTCGGCAGTATCCATATTGAAGTTCCACATGAGTTCACCGTGTCTCGTACATAGATTTCACAAAAAAAAAGTTCCACGTACATTATTCCAATAATTCAAATGAGTTACGCGCTAAACCCCATCACAAGCTGATACACGCCTAGCTAGATCCGCATACCGTCGTATCACGTCCGTGGCGGCGGCGAGATGCTGTATGGTTGAGGGCCTATTGGAGTCCCAGGTATCGGAGCCGGGGGCGGCGGTGCCGGGTGCAAGTCATCGCTCTGTATGAATTTCCGGCCGCCGCCGGTCTGCAGCTGACTCCGACGAGCACCGACGCCATCAAGACTCACTGCCGGCGCTGCTCCTGCACGTACGTACATACGCAAAGCAATCAAAGATGCACCGAATTAGCAGTTAGCTAGTTTCTTTCTGCTGTGCCGATCGATCGATCCAAGAAGAGATAACGCACACACGAGAGAACGCTTCAACAGCTCAACGAGCACGTGCGTAATTAACGTGCATATACCTTGTGTGGCCCGGGCCTCAAGAGGATACGGCGACGCGAGGAGGAGGGAGACCAGCGCGACTGCGAGCAGAAGTGACTGCGGCCGAGGAGCAAAGACCTCCATTAACAATGGTGGTCTGAAAATGCTATCGATCGTAGCTACCTAGCTAGCTGCAAGATAGTAGCCGTTTGATTCCCAGGGTTTAATTTGCAGACCGCGTACTTATATATAGCGAGGAGTTTTGAGTTATTGTCAAGAGTTTGATGCATTCAATGCAATGCCCTAGATTTCTCCAAGTTGTTTTGCTCTGGCTGAGGTTCGTGCAAGTGGCCAGTCTCGAGATTACCCTCATGCATGTGGCCAGTCTCGAGATTCCTGCTGGCTCGGGCTTCGGACATTGGCACACAGTTGGTAAGTGATCTTATGGGTAGATTTTGTCGTGAAACCGACTTTACGAGTGTGATCCGATAATTATACAATAATTAGTAGATTAAAGATGTATAAAAGGTAAAATAGATACGAAGATATAATATGATGTTTTTCTCTTTATTAGATCTATCCTTACGACAAACACTCAGCAATACATGTAAAATAACATGAAGGCCGTATATTTATTTATAGAACATCTACATGATAGTTAAAATTTAGTAATTAACCACATGGGCCCTATGGGGGCGCGGTGCGCCTGCCGGCCCAACCCCTAGGAGGCCGAGTTTCATAACACTCCCGCTCGAGCAATTACTACGAAATGTCCATGCCTCATTAATCCTCTGAAAAATCCGGTGAAAAAAATAGAGAAAGAGTGCATAACGTTTGCTGATTTATAATACACTAGTTGTCTCATTAAAAATCTTGTGAATGGGAAACTTCTACCAAAACTCATTAAAGGGAAAAGGAGTGCAACCATCTAAGTTTGATGAATCTTCAATTGATTTAAGCAATAAATGATATTTCTTGTAATGTTCATCATTACTTTATCATTTGATTAATTCTTATTAATTCAGGATTTTCCTAAATTTTGCACGCATATGAAGCAAATTTCCATTCTAGCTAAGTCTTCAAGAATTGATGCTCCTAGTCTATATTCTTCTTTGTAAGAAATAATCATAGAATAAGGTAGTTATCTTGTTTGACATTTCTGAGTAAATAAAAATTATGAACTTTCATAACTCGAGTATGATGATTAAAATTCTCTTTTGCACTACTCCCCTCAAGATAGCTCTTGTTAGAACCTTCATGTCTAACTTAGATGTTTCTAGAAGAACACTATAGTTGATATTATTTATGTGTAGAGTACGACTATCATATAGTATATAATCTACTTGATTCCCTTCTCATAATTAATTCTGGAAATTGTGAAGAGGCTCTCTTGAGTTCCTAGTGTATCCTCTATTTTATTCATTCATGAACAATGTGAGTGGTGTATTTACGGAGTACTACATGACATTAATGTGTAGTATAACCAATCTTAGTTGTGCTATATAAGTCATATCAACTTCATGGAAACTCAGGTAAGGTAGATGCATGGTTGTGTTATAAAGCTCCGCCCATTCTTATAATACAATCGATTACTTACATGTATAGTTCTATAGAAAAATCCAAAATATGGGTTCCAAACCCTAAACTGGAGTTTCTCTACGGGGTCATCTTGACTCACATGCGCAAAGTAGTTTGCATATATTAGGATCCATTCAGACGAGATTGATGAAGTTGGCGTATTATATCACCTCATGGAATTTGTTTGAGCTGGGAGTCTAAACATATATCAATCTTATCTAGATCTCTTTCATTTCATTTCAAGTTCTGACTTCGAGCTTGGACTTGCTTCATCTATCTTGTATTGTCACCGTGATATATAAATCATTAACATAGAGCTTTCTTTTACAAAAATCATTCCGAGAATTTTGTATAAGTATATAGGGATAGCGCTAATTGTTTACATAGCCTATCTTGCATAAAAAGTTGCTTACTTTTATATTACGCCCATTAATAATATCATTCAAATTTTTCTGCCACTAAGAATAAATAGCTAAAGATAATTCCACCAATGACTACAATTTTAATAGGAGCAGTAACTTAGATCAAATGGGGAGGAGTACAAGTTGCTCGCTATAAATACTTTTCTTTTCTTTAGAGTAATCACAGTTTTTCATGCATCTTCCTACTTGTTTTTCTCATATATCAATATGGTTGATGGAATATCATTGTAAGGAGCTTCTTTATAATGCCCTCTTAGTATCCCACTATTTCTTGTTGAGGTTCTACCTATATTGCCATTCAGTTTTGGCTTCATAGATGTGTCAGATCTCAACTGGCCCTCCTATTTATTCTTTTATAAGGGGTATTTCATTAAATTAGGTAGGCAAGTCCCCTTGCCCCGCTTTCCCCAAACGTTTCAAGGTATGCGAGGTTTTTGGGCCTATGAGGTCGGCACGCATGGCACAGCCTGCCCACTAGGCACGTTTGCATGCCACGAGTCGCCCGCCCGCCTGGCCTGCACGACTGACAAGCGTGACTAGGCAGTGCGGCATGCTTGCCTCCTGGTCCGCATGGCCGGCAAGCGTAGCTGGGCAGCATGTGCGGGTGTTTTGGCCTGCTCGCTCGCTTGGCTCTCAAGATCGGCAAGCATAGCATGGCTACACAAATGTGTTTAGAAGTCTGCCCGCCTAGCCCTTGAGGTAGGCAAGCACGCATACGGAGGCCGGCAAGCACGGCTAGGCCCACGACCTGCTCATGTGCTACGTCTTGCTAGGCCAGCAAGCGTGGCTACACAACGCGGTTTGCTCGTGCACCGCGGCCCACCTCTAGTCAGCATGGCTTGTGGCACGCGATGGGCCAATCCACCTAGCCTATGCAGCGGCGTGAGGCGGTTTGACCCATTGTGTGGGGCTTCCCGTTGGCCTACATAACACATGCACACTTCGTGCTCAGCACGTAGCCATGGCTCACATGACACAATAGCCTACTCTTGCTCCGTGGCCTGCCCATCCGTTGACCTACTGGGTTGGCAAGCGCAGCGTGGCCCGCATGGCACAGTGGCTTGCACGCTCGGCAGCCTGTTGAAAGGATCTAGACAATCAATTAGAGGAGGGGTGAATAGGAGATTAACAAAATTATGTCAAGATCGAATCCTATGGATACTAGTATGCAAGATGTGTAGGAACAAATAACTATATAAGAGAGAAGAATATCACAAACAAAAGGAGACAAATGATTTTTTGTTGAAGTTCAAGCCTTTAGCGAGGCTTTAAGTCTCCGTTGAGGAAGCTTGAACCAACAATCAAAGCCGACTCCAAAACGTGTTATTCATTCAACACACTTACCAATGTGAAGCCTTCCTTCTTTTGTGGTAGCTCTCCACCTTACGGTAGGTGAGTTCCAAACCCTCACAAACTTAAATGGCCTCTTCACACTTCTTCTGGAAGGCTCCAAACGACTCCTAGCTGTCTAGGAGATGCCAAATCTCTAAAAGTAATGAACTTTGATCAAAACGTCTGGAGATAAACTCTTGTTAGGTGCTCAATCTAAGTCTCAATCTCTTTGTCTCAAAAATTTCCTCCCAAATATTATATCTATGGCTTGAGGAATTAGGGCTTGAGGTCTATGAGAGCAGGAGATGAAGAAATCTAAGAGCTCTCAATGCAAAGAGGCTCGAGGGTATATATAACAAACCCCTAAAAAACTAGCCATTGTGAAAAGGGTGGTAAACTTGGAACTTTCGACTTCAATCTCGGAGGTTCCGACAGTTGAAACCAACAACTATTTTGGTTTCGACATGGAACTCGGATTACCAGGACAGAGAGTTGCCTTTGCAAGACAACTCCAGAAGAAACTTTCAGAGGCTCTGACATGTACTTGCAAATTCCAAGATTTCAAAAGACTTAGAGAGATTTCATAGAACAAAAACTTGGACATTCCGGAAATAATCTCAGACACTCTGAGATTTCAAAGAGAAGCTCATCATAAAGACTTTGAGTATCTAGGAATCTTCCAGAGGCTCATAGTTTTGAACAGATGAAACTTAGACGGTTACAGAAGCGAAAGTCGGAGGGTCCAGAAACAAACTTGATGTTCTAGGATTTCAAAGTAAGTCTAGAGCAAAGATTCAGAGCATTCGGACAACCTTCGGTTGCTCCTACTATGGAGCATACTGGACTTGAAGACTTCAAGACCTGATCTCGGAGGTTCTGGAAGATTCTCGAAACTTTTGACTTTCGAAAATCCGGACAAACAGAGCAATTTGGAGGCTCCGAGTTCTCTGGTTTTACACAGAAATTTTGATCTCAGAAGCTTTGGGATAAATATTGGAGGTTCCAACTTTTTCTAAAAATGTGTAGAAGGGTTTCAAATATCTCTTTGGATTTGAAAATTCATTCATATTTGGGCATTTAGCAAGGTACTCTTACTAGGTACTTAATCTCAGTCCCCTTAATAATGATTCAATGAATCACCAAAAAGTTAGAGAAATATCCTTAATCTTTAATATTTTCAAGCCTTCAGTCCAGTGGAACTTTTTAGGGGTCACCTAAACTGGCTAAAGCACTCATTTATGGAACAAGTAACTTGATCACACTTGATGCACACATTAGTTTTTTTAATTATTTTATCATTAATCATCAAAACTCACTTAGGAGACCTAAATACACTTTCATCTGTCCTACTGCATGGAGCATGGCACGTCCGCGCGGCAGTGCCTATGTGGTGCTTTGCGTGTCAATGGCAGTGCCTATGTGGTGCTTCAATCATCTATTGCTAATGGTGATTCTTGGTGCGTCATTCATTGTACTGGTAGGGTCCTTCTGGCAAGGCAATGGCGTCAATCTCGGTTCCCTGCCTAGGTAACAACCTCACTCCACGACGTGCAATAGTAGACCAAGCCGACATGTAGCACATTGTGCCGGGTTTACTTGTAGTATGTCCATCTCATACCGATGCCATACCGACTGCATGCAATACCCCTCTACGTGCCGGCTGGTGATCGTTCTAACTCCATCTATTAAACCACGTGTTAACAAGTAGTGTCCGTTAGGTCAGACTAGATTGATGTCTAAGAACACAATGTAGATTGATCTCTAAAAACACGATGTAGCAAATAGAAAGAAGAGTTTCAATGTAGAAAGCTAGAGAGCAAAGCAAAAAATAATATGAATATTGAATTTGATCTACTAGCTAGATCTAATTGATGGTCATTAATTCGGTTTACCTCAAAGTTATTGTAAAGATAGCCTGATATGTAGGCTCATGCTGATAACGTGCTGTGAAATCAATGTCACGAGGTGTGATTCGATGGCTGCACAACTAGTACACCAAACACGTATAAAAAGTAAAATAGACACAAAAATATAGGTTGATACTCCTCTCTTTATTAGACTTGTTCTCACAAATACAAGCTCTCAACAATACATGCAACATAACATGGAGACCGCCTTTCTATATCTACTTAACGGCTAGAATTTAGTAATTGACCACATGGGTACTAGGGAAATACAACACGTCAACTGGTCCTCTTAGAAGGCCCAGTTTGATGGCAACCTAGCTCGCCGCACAATTACCGGTTGTTTCATATGATAGGCGCGGCGAATGACCGATGTTAGGCACACTGGCAGTTTGGTTTTAGAGATAAGCAAGCCATCATGGGTTCGAACCTGGACTCGTAGTAGAGGGTTTTTAATTTTCTTTTTCTTTTTTTTTACCATCAACTCATAGGATAGTTAATTAGCGCCTCAGCGCAACCTTCACCAATTAAGTCAATGTTCCGTGTGGCTAGGTGGATTCTGAAAGATAGTCTGGTTTCAGTAGTTCCTCACCGTCGGGTTCAAGCATCTCATGACATATATGAGTTTAAAAAACATTCAGTTAGATTATCTATAATTTGTTTTTTCTAAATTTTGAATTTTAGAGTTCTATTTTTTCCTAGTTCTTTCAGTTCAATTCATCTAATTGAATTTTCTGAATTTAATTTGGATTTCATCATTCTGTTTTGTTGTTCTAATTAGTTTTCCAAAGAAATATAGAGGTCAAGGGGCTGGCACTTCGTACAATCTTAGGTGAGAGTGTCTCACAATAGCAAACCACCCCACCCCCCGGGGTTTTCGGAATGGGTTGCTCTATTGCGCCTAGCTTGCATGGGGCTAGGGAGGAGAAGGACAAGGACATAAGCTAGACCACTAGCTCTAATTACTGCTACAACGGGTTGGGCCAATAGTATCACGGTGATACGCTTATACTATTCCCTCGCTTCATGGTGAAGCCCATTCTACCATGCTACTTTCTCCGTCCCATAATATAAGAAATATTTTATTTAGTTAAGACAAGACTTTCATTAATAGTTACTCTATTATTATGTGGTTTACGTAATACAAAGTCACAATCATAAGTATTTTTTAATACAAATTTAGTGACATTAATTTTATTTCACATAAACCACATGCTAATGGAATAGTTGTTGGTCAAAATCTTGTCTTAACCAAATAAAATACGTCTTATATTTTGAGATGGAGGGAGTATTACATTCATTGAAAGAAAATCAGAATAAATGTATTGTCATCTCTAAAATAAACGTAGCCGTTGTCAACTTGTCATCCAGGTGATGTTGGGCACGTCGCTTCGACACTAGCGCTAGCAAAGAAATTCACGTCTGACATGTGGGTTGTGTCAAGATATCTCATTGTAATGTTTCCCTCAGGATGGTTGTATAGGTAACCAATCATATCGTATCTCTGTGACTATAGGAGTCGGTATCGTGTTACGATTGTAATTCACCCCTGTAACATCTGTGTGTGTGTGTGTGTGTATATATATATATATGAGAAGAAGGCCATCGTGATTGGTACCATCCCCGCTTTTCGGTGCTGATAGCACTCGCCCACGTTCGCATGCATCACTGAGAATAGGGGATCAGTGTGTCTACTCCTAGTATATTGCAGTTAATGACAAGTCAATCATTGGGAGATGCTTGGGCATGGCCTCGTTGAGAGAGGCCTTTTTCACCCTCCAACATATTGGACGGCTTGAATAAAATGTCTTTGTCCACTCAGTATGATCTACGTACCCTATGAATTTTTTCTTTCATTTGCACACGCTCTCACACGCACATGCTCTCTCTCTCGTATCAACAGTACAAGGATACAATTTTAGTTGATTTCATTGAGTTTTAGACGAGTTTCAGTGAGACCCAGGCTAGTTTCACCAATTTCATGCATGAAATTTCAGACGACCTATTTCGGAGAGTCCTAAACAACATAAGTCTCGCAGACGCTTCATAAAAATCAAAATGTTCTACAGATATTTCAAATAATTCAAACGAGTTCCACACGAGATCCTATCTCAAACTGCTAAATCCTCATACGCCATCGCGTCATGTCCGTGGCGGCGGCGAGAGACTCTTATGGTTGAGGGGCTATTGGAGGCCCGGGTATCGGAGCCGGAGGCGGCGGCACCGGGCGCAAATACTCGTTCTGCATGAGTTTCCGGCCGCCGCTCTGCAGCTGACTCCGACGAGCACCGACGCCACCAAGACTCGCCGACGGCACTGCCCCCTCTCCTGTACATATGCACATGTAAGCAGAGAACAAAGACATAGCAATTAATCAATGGATCGATCCAAGAAGAGACACACGAGAGCCATTGTACGCTTCCAGTACAACGAGCACGTACGAAACGTACGTACCTTGTGGGGCGCGGGCCTCCAGGGGGTACGGGAACGAGACGGCGAGAATTACAAGGATAGCTACGAGCAGAAACGGCGGCAGCCGAGGAGCGAAGATCTCCATTAACAATGGACGAACGAAATCTGAATGCACTATATATACCAATACCTAGGTGAAGCTAGTACTATATATGATTCTATGGAACCAGATCGATCAGTACTAGGAGCAGCGCTAGCTTCTGAGTAGTTCTTGGAGGCTGGGCACCGTACCATACTTATATATCCGGAGAAGTTTCGAATTACTCAGGAGCAGGGTCTGCTTGATGCTCCATTTGCATGGCATGCCCTAGGTTTCTCCAGGTTGTCGTTTTGTTCTGGCCGATGTTTCAGGATGCATGTGGCAACCGGTCTCGAGATCCACGCTCGCTCGAGCTCCGGACACGGCATAAAATACATCGAGTGATTTATGGCTGGATTCCACTGGTCCCCAGCTCGATCGCCGCACAATCGCCACTGCATTCACCGCGACAGATGCGGTGCGTAACCAATCGGGTTTTAAAAAAAGGAGCTCAGAAGCTTTCGTCCGAGCACCGTGCGTGTGGCATGGAGGCACTACCGTCATACTCATAACTGCCTGCATGCCACACGCACGGTCATACTCATGAGTAATTCATGCCGGAGTCAGGAATTTTTAAATGGATGTGCACATTACAAATAAAACATTAATTGATGTACAATAGATTAATTTTTTTTTGGAAAGACAATAGATTAATTTTTATTTCACATTTTACTGATAAAAACATACTCAGTTTTCCTTTCACATTGTGCTAATCACACCCATATCCTTTACTAATCTCAACAAAATTTTATTTTTTGGGAGCGGGGTGCCTGTGCGGCACCCCGTGGCGCTGTGCATCAGTGTTCAAATTGAATACACCTGGTGAACACCATATTACAATAAAATCTTTCAACCAATAGATACTCTGGATTGTTTTATTTCCACGCTGTCGGCGGAATGGGGCCCAGGGTACCCCTAACCGCCGGCGGAGGCCAACCAGATACCGCAGAGGGTGACGCGTGGCGCTCCGGTCGCTGGGGTCTTGGGCCCCACCCGGATCGTCGTACGGAGCCCGCGGCCAATCCCAAGGAATCAGGGGTCTCCTCCAGAGGCTGCATCCACAAACCAGAAGGAGTCGTGGGCCTCCGGGAATCCACGGCCCATGCGCTGAGCGAGCACTCGGGGTCCGTCCCCGAGCGCTCGGCGTCCCAGAAGGCGAAGGGCGCGCTCGGGGTCCCCTCCCGAGCGCTCGGCATCTGGGCGGATGCGGGGCCCAGGGGAGCGCTCGGGGTCCGCCCCCTGAGCGCTCTCCCTCGGGCTCCCCCTTCAAGGCGCCCCGAGCGGCCCCCCAGCGGGTGCTCCCCGAGCGCTCGGGGTTGCTCAGGGGCGCGTAGAAGACAACTGGCGCCCCTCCTAGCGAAGGAGGTTGCTCGGGACCGAGTGCCCGGGGGATGACGTGTCCTCTGGTGGGGCCCTCGACCATGCACGTCGTCCAGCGCCAAGCTTCTCCAGCAAGCCTCCGCCCTGGCGGAGGCATTTAATGCCTGTCATTCCGACGGGGAACCCAAAGCCCTGTGAGGGCATGATGACGGTCAGGCCGGGTCCCACCGGTGCAGGCGATAAGCTCTGTTAGCTATCCCTCTCTCTCTCTGAGGGGTGGGTCCGGGCTGACAGATTCTTTGACCGACCAAGCGCGCCGCCCCGCACGCCCTGTCGCTGTCAACCTTTTCACCCCATGGGGGACACCGCCGCGCGACCAATTGCGCGGCATGAGAGGCTGACCCAGGGGGCCCGTGAGGGGACGACTTACCAACCCAGTCAGAAGAAACCCCGTAAGTCTCCATCCGCGGGGCCCGCCGAAGGCAAGGGTGTCAGAGCCCCTGCTCCGACACACCGCGAGGCGATGGCCCGGCCGAAAGTCTCAAGTGGGCATTAAATGAAGGTGTGGGCGCTTCCAGTAGCGTCCACGTCGTCTACAGCACGAGTACAGCTCATGTTCTCCTTTGCCGACCTATGTGGTATTCCCCCGAGTATATAAGGGGAGAGCCTAGTCCATGCAAAGGGTGGGCTCTTTTGTCCTAGCTCGTTTTTCATTAGGTTAGATCTCTCTAAGTTGACCCCTTATCAAAGAAGCACCGTTCTTCCTCCGGGTTAGAGCTAGAAGAAGAACAGTGCACATCTCTGTAACTCATCGTACTTGCCACATACACCCATATATACAAAAAACAAGCAGGACGTAGGGTCTTACGCCTTCCGGGGCGGCCTGAACCTGGATAAATCCTTGCGTCATTACTTCCTTAGCCACCGGGTTTATTCGCTAAACTCTAATCCACCCCAAGGCTCGTAAGAAACTCAATACTCCCCTGGGCCGAACTAAAAGGGGGTCCCTCCGGACCACCGCTAGAGGCGTCTCTACGCCGACAGCTGGCGCGCCAGGTAGGGGGGGTTTTAGGTTTTCTTCCAACGTGCATCATCCATGTCGGGCAACGGGGAGCTTTCCCCCTCGAAGCGCGACGATCCGCTTAAGAATCCGAGCAGGGCTGGCGGCCCCTCTGCGGTCGACCCCGGGCTTCGGCATGAGTCTCAGGCGGACGAGGGCGCGGGAGGCGCCCATCGGCCTGCCGGCGGTGCCATCCCACCAGTTCGCCGCCAGCTGAATTTCGATCACGCCGGGGAAGCAAGCACGCTCCAGGCGGTCCAAGTCCTTCTCCGGCATCCTCCTGTCCCGGTAGGTGGCGCGTCCCCAATGGGCCCTTGGCTCCAGGACGTGGCCGCCCTGGTCGACACCGCCCGCCATCAGGCTGCGGCCCGGAGTTCCTACACCTCCTCGGGGCGCGGGAACTCCCACGTCACTCCTTCAGCGGCCGCACCGCCGTACCCTCCGCGTGACGATGCGCGGGGTCGTCGCGGCAAATCACCCCAGTCGGTCGCCTCCCCTTCTCAGGGGGGCGCTCAGGATCTTCGTCATCACCTTAACAGGCAGAGGGAAAATGAAGATGCTCGCGTCGTCATCGAGCGCCAGCGCGAGGTCAGGGCCGAGGAAGGCCAATCTTCCTCCGCTCCTGCCGCCAACCGTGCACGCTCCGTGGCACGCGCCGTCGCCCATCCGGGCGCGAAGCCTACCACCCCACTCTACGGAGCGGGCTGCCAGGCCTTCACCGCAGATCTGCGTCGCGTCACCTGGCCGACTAAGTTTCGGCCGGAGTTGCCGCAGAAGTACGACGGCTCCTTCCACCCGGAGGAGTTTCTGCAGATCTACACCACGGCCGTCCAGGCCGCAAATGGAGACGAGAGGGTCATGGCCAACTGGTTCCCTATGGCCTTGAAGGGCTCTGCCCGTTCTTGGCTCATGAACCTCCCTCACGGCTCCATCCGCTCCTGGGACGACCTCTGCCACCAGTTCGTGGCAAACTTCCAGGGCACTTTCGAGCGTCCTGGCATGGAGAGTGATCTCCACGCTGTCAAACAGCGCAAGGGGGAGACGTTGCGCCAATTCATCCAGCGCTTCAGTCAAGTGCGCAACACCATCCCCAGGATTTCTCCTCAAGCGGTCATCATCGCCTTCACTCAGGGGGTTCGCGATGAAAAGATGCTTGAGAAGCTGGGCACTCGCGAGGTCCAGTCCACGGCCGAGTTGTTCGCTATCGCGGACAAATGCGCCAAGGCGGCCGAGGCGCGTGCCCGTCACAACCCGCGCTCCGACCAATCGGCGGTCGTCGGCGCCGGCTCTTCGCGTCCCTCGGGCAAGGGGGACAAGAAGAGCAAGAAGCGTAAGTCCGAGCCCGTCGCGGCGGCGGAGGCCAAGCCTCGCAAGCCGCCACGTGGCGGGGCCGACGGCGGCAGGAAACCACCCCGGGCTCCCCCGAGGGGCCCCGGCGTGTGGTGCCCAATCCACGAGTCCAACCTGCACGACCTTTCCGAGTGCAGGTCGGTGAAGTTCCTCGCCGAGAGGAACAAGAAGCAGAGGGAGGAGCGCCAGCGCGACGCCGGCGAAGAGCCCAGCGGAGGAGGTGACGATCTCGGCTTCCAGGAGCCCGAGGCCGTCGCGTGCATCGACGGGGGCGCCTTCACGCCCACCTCACGCCACCAGTTTCAAGCTATTGGCGCGCGAGGTGTGCTCGGCAACCCCGAGCGCCAGCGCTTCGCGACCCCTCAAGTGGTCGGAGATCCCGCTCACCTTCGACCGTTCGGACCACCCTGAGAGCATCTCGGGCGTGGGCCGCTTCCCGCTCGTGGTCTCCCCCACCATCTGCAATATCAAGGTAACCCGCATGCTCATCGACGGGGGCGCGGGGCTCAATCTCCTGTCCCCCGAGGTGTTCAATAAAATGCAGGTTCCCCCGGCGGAGCTGCAGCCGACGCTTCCCTTCTTCGGCGTCTCCCCTGGCTACACCACGCCCTTGGGCCAGGTGCCCTTGATGGTCACCTTTGGCACCAAGGACAATTTCCGAACCGAGCGCATCATCTTCGATGTCTCCGAGTTCGAGCTACCCTACAACGGCATCTTGGGGCGCCCAGCGCTCGCCAAGTTCATGATGGCATGCCATTATGCTTACTTGACAGTCAAGATGCGGGCTCCAGCGGCGCCATCACGGTGCCGGCTGATGTCCGGGGCTCCGTCGCCTGCGCGAGCAGCTTTTCTCCAAAGTCGCTGCCGCCGGTGACATCCCCGAGCTACCCAAGTCCCCGGGTCCGCCCCCGAGCAAGGTCAGAGTTGTCCCCGATGATTCTGTCCCTGTCAAGGAAGTGGCCCTGGGAGAAGACGCGTCCAAGACCGTCAAGATCGGCGGCCGTCTGGCCGCCAAATAGGAAGGCACGCTCGTCACTTTCCTCCGGGCAAACGCTGACGTGTTTGCATGGCAACCGTCCGATATGCCCGGGGTCCCTAGGGAAGTGATTGAGCACCGCCTCGCCGTGCGTCCCGACGCTCGGCCCTTCCGGCAGAAGGTGCGCCGTCAAGCGCCAGCAAGACAGGAGTTCATCCGGGCCGAAGTCGCCAGGCTCCTCGCAGCCGGCTTCATCCGAGAAGTCCTCCACCCCGAGTGGCTCGCCAACCCTGTTGTCGTGCCCAAATCCAACGGCAAGCTGAGGATGTGCGTGGACTACACCGACCTCAATAAGGCTTGTCCGAAAGACCCTTTTCCTTTACCCCGCATCGATCAGATTGTTGATTCCACCGCAGGGTGTGATCTTCTCTGTTTTTTAGATGCCTACTCTGGGTATCACCAGATTAGTATGGCTGTAAAGGATGAGGAAAAAACTTCCTTCACAACCCCTGCGGGAACTTTTTGCTATGTCCGCATGCCTTTTGGGTTAAAAAACGCTGGCCCGACCTATCAGCGGGCCATGCGTATAACTTTGCAGTCGCAGCTAGGTCGCAACATTGAGGCCTACATCGACGATCTCGTCGTCAAGTCAAGGCACGAGGAAACGCTCATCGAGGGCCTTGCCGAGACTTTCGACAGTCTCCGGGGTACTCGCATGAAACTGAACCCCGAGAAGTGCGTCTTCGGGGTTCCATCCGGCAAGCTTCTCGGCTTCTTAGTCTCAAGCAGAGGCATAGAAGCCAACCCCGAGAAGATCCGGGCCATCGACCAGATGCGCCCGCCGGCTCGTCTCAAGGACGTGCAGCGCCTAACGGGCTGCATGGCCGCCTTGGGGCGCTTCATCTCCAAGCTCGGGGAGCGGGGCCTCCCTTTGTTCAAGCTTCTCAAGAAGTCGGGCCACTTCGAGTGGACCCCCGACACCGAGCAGGCCCTCGAGGGCCTCAAGAAATATCTCACCTCGCCCCCGGTCTTGGTCGCGCCGAGACCCGAGGAGCCCTTGCTCCTTTACCTCTCGGTGACGCCCCGGGTGGTGAGTGCAGTCCTCGTGGTCGAGCGGGAGGTCGGGTCCGAGCTCCCGGCATCCCCCCGGCCAAGTGAAGGCGCTCGGGTCCAAGCTCCCGAGCAGTAATCCCGAGCAGCCTGATGAAGCGCTCGGGTCCAAGCTCCCGAGCGAGGCTCTCGGGTACTTAGAGGGAGCGCTTGGGTCCGAGCCCCCGAGCGTTTCTGCCCCCGAAGGTACCTTAGGGCCCCGAGCCCCGAGCGACCCCGAGCAACCCGCCTTGCTCGGGAACGAAGCAAGTCGCTCGGAGGCCGGCCCCGGGGAGTCCTCATCCCGGGTGCATTTTCAGCAACGTCCCGTGTACTTCGTTAGCGAAGTACTGCGCGACGCCAAGACGCGTTACCCTCAAGCCCAGAAGCTACTCTATGCGGTGCTCGTCGCGTCGAGGAAGCTCCGGCACTATTTTCAAGCACACGAGGTCTTGGTTGTTACGGCCTACCCCCTTGAGCGCATCCTCCGCAACCGGGAGGCCACTGGACGAGTTGTCGAGTGGGCCATCGAGCTCGGGGAGTTCAACCTGCGTTTCGTCAGCAGCCGCGCAATCAAAAGCAGGGCTCTGGCCGACTTTGTCGCCGAGTGGACGCCGGTGCCAGAAGACGAAGGCGAACAACTCCCCTCCGACCCGGGTCGGGGAGGAACCGAGCATTGGACTCTGTACTTCGACGGTTCCCTCACGCTCAAGGGCGCGGGGGCTGGAGTAGTTCTCACCGCTCCGACCGGTGAGACCCTCTAGTACGCCGTACAGCTGCTCTTCCGCGCCACCAACAACATGGCCGAGTACGAAGGCCTCCTTGCGGGGTTGCGCGCCGCCGCATCCCTCGGGGTCCGCCGTCTGCTTGTCAAAGGCGACTCCCAGTTAGTCGTAAATCAGGTATCAAAGGAATACCAGTGTTCGGATCCTCAAATGGCAGCATACCTGAGCGAAGTCAGGAGGTTGGAACGGCGTTTCGATGGTCTGGAGCTCCAGCACATCCCTCGCCGCTTCAACGACGCCGCCGACGTTTTATCGCGACTGGCCTCCTCTCGGGAGCCGGTCCCGGCTGGGACCTTTGAAGAAAGGCTCTCTCGGCCGTCCGTCGAGGCCGCCGACCGAGACGAAGGGGGAACCTCGCGCCCAGGCGAGTTTACCCAGGCGGCGCCTTCAGTGGGAGATTCTCCCGTCAGGCCGCCGCCGGGTGAGCACCTCGTGCTCACCATCTGTCCTCAGGTCGTCCCTTGGATCTCCGAGATCCGAGCGTACCTGAAAGAAAACATCCTTCCCGAAGACGAAGCCGTTGCAGAAAGAGTAGCGCGGCAGTCGACCAGGTACGCGCTCGTGGATGGGGACCTCTACAGGCGCGGCACCAACGGCATCCTCATGAAATGCATCTCTCGGGAAGAAGGTCACGACATGCTCGTGGACATCCACGAGGGCGAGTGCGGTAGCCATTCATCATCCCGCACGATGGTCGGTAAAGCCTTTCGGCAAGGATTTTACTGGCCAACAGCGCTCGAGGACGCCTTCGAGCTGGTTCGACGCTGCGAGTCGTGCCAATTCCACGCCAAGCAGATCCATCAACCGGCGCAGGCCCTTCACACCATCCCCCTCTCATGGCCCTTCGCGGTCTGGGGGCTGGATATTCTAGGTCCGTTTCCCCGAGCGGTCGGGGGCTACGAGTACCTCTACGTCGCCATCGACAAGTTCACTAAGTGGACAGAAGCTGAAGCCGTCGCCAAGATCAACAAGCACTCGGCTATCAAGTTCATCCGAGGCATCATGAGCCGTTTCGGGGTGCCCAACCGCATCATCACCGACAACGGCACGCAGTTCACGAGCGACGCGTTCCTCGAGTACTGCCAAGCCCTCGGGACGGAAGTCTGCTTCGCCTCCGTCGCGCACCCTCGGGCCAACGGGCAAGTTGAGCGTGCCAATGCTCAAGTCCTCCGAGGGCTCAAGACGAGATCCTTCGACAGGCTCAAGAAGTGCGGCGCCAGTTGGATAGAAGAGCTCCCGGCTATCCTTTGGTCGATCCGGACGTCCCCCAGTAGGGCGACCGGTGAAACCCCTTTCTTCCTCGTGTACGGGGCAGAAGCCGTTCTTCCCTCCGAGCTCGCCTTCCGGTCCCCTCGGGTCGCGGCGTACTCGGAGGAAGACCAACACCAGCGCAGGCTCGACGACGTCAACCTCCTTGAAGAGCACCGATGCCGAGCGGCCCTCCGCGCCGCCCGGTATCAGCAAAGCCTCCGGCGGTATCATCAGCGCCGCGTCCGGCCTCGATCGCTCGAAGTTGGAGACCTCGTTCTTCGGCGCGTCCAGACCCGGGAAGGAAGGAATAAGCTCTCTCCCATGTGGGAGGGTCCATACCGAGTGACCCGAGTCACTCGGCCAGGCTCGGTGAGGCTCGCCGCTGAAGACGGGATGCCGCTCCCCAACGCGTGGAACATCGAGCTCCTGCGAAAGTTCTACCCGTGAATGGCCCGGGTAAGTTTTTTTTTAAGGGTCAGCTCCCCGAGTGCCGAAAGTGAGTCTCGGGAAGTTTCGGGTTTGCCACCTAAGCCCTGGTCGCTCGGTCGGGTTCCTCAACCCCGAGCGCCGGTCCGGCCAAAGGTCGCCCGAGCATCCCTCGCGCTCGCACCTACACTCGGGGGCTCCTTTGTATCCCAAGCTATGGGAATAGCAGTATGATCAATATAAAGATGAATTTCCTTTATAAGAGTCTCCTGTGCAATATTGAATCCTCGTTTCAATATCAATATTCCATTGCTAGCTGCCAAAAGAGTTTCTTTTTCCGGCGGGTATCAAGGTCCCGAACCCCCACTCGGCAAGCAGATCCCACCGATCCTAGTACGAGCGGTCGAGCTAGCCGATGACCGTCCGCGGGCCGTAAGACGTTTGGGCAGTTAGCTGTACCCCGAGCACATCCGAGTCAGGGCAAATAAGCCCCTGACCACTTGTGCTCTGCTGGTCAGCAACCCCGAGCGCTACCCAACGTCAGGTCACTCGGCTAGCATCACTCCTCGTGCTTGAGACCGGTAGGCAGACTCGAAAGCCTGTGGGGTTCACAAACGGGCAAGTCTTGAGAGAGCCTGTGAAAAAACACCTCTTTTGCTAGTCAAGCTATATAATCGCTCATGAAGTGAACAGGTTCATAAAAGCGAAACCTCCGGGTACCACCCACATCACCGAGGCTGAGCTCCAAGATCCTGATAAATCATGAAGCTTAATCCCCAAGCTAAGCTTCCAATCACTTATCTCCATTTTTAAAAGCTTCCTAGCACTATATTCGCAGATAATTTTTGCTCGGCAATATTTCCAAGTGTTTCTGAGGTCATAATGGATTTACCTGAAGGTATCGGCGTAAGTCGCGGAAAGTACTTCGGGTTGTCCGCTCAAAAGCCCTGGCACCCTGCCTGGTTCCTTAACCCTGGGCGCCAGCCTGGCAAATGAGCCGCCCAAGTACCGTACACGCTTGCGCACGCGCCCGGTGGTTCCCCTTGAGATGCTTGGGAGGTATGAGGAAATATTGCCGCGTAAAAATGAAAGCCATCAAAAGAAACAAAGTTATGCAACTCTATCAGTCGTCGGTAGAGCGTTTGCTAACAATTAACGGTCTCAGTAATCGTCTTTGCACAAAGTCTTGGATGAATTTGCAGGAAAAATCCGAAGTCCGGAGCTCGTCTTCTGGACCCCTGCGGCCCCGAGGGCCTGTCATCCCGAGCCTTAGTCTCAGCCCCCCAAGCGCTCGGGGGCTGGGGGCCTCACGCCAAAGAGGAGCGCTCGGGGGCTGATCCCGAGCTCGGGCAGGAGTCCTTCCAAGTAGCGGCACGTCTAGCTCTCGGGGGCTGGGGGCCTCGGGTCCGTCCCGAGCGCCGTCCTCGGCTGTCCGCGAGCAAGAGCCAGACACGCCACACAAGTCCAAGACGCGGCACGTCTAGCTCTCGGGGGCTGGAGGCCTCGGGTCCGTCCCGAGCGCCGTCCTCGGCTGTCCGCGAGCAAGAGCCAGACACGCCACACAAGTCCAAGACGCGGCACGTCTAGCTCTCGGGGGCTGGGGGCCTCGGGTCCGTCCCGAGCGCCGTCCTCGGCTGTCCGCGAGCAAGAGCCAGACACGCCACACAAGTCCAAGACGCGGCACGTCTAGCTCTCGGGGGCCGGGGGCCTCGGGTCCGTCCCGAGCGCCGTCCTCGGCTGTCCGCGAGCAAGAGCCAGACACGCCACACAAGTCCAAGACGCGGCACGTCTAGCTCTCGGGGGCCGGGGGCCTCGGGTCCGTCCCGAGCGCCGTCCCCGGCTGTCCGCGAGCAAGAGCCAGATGCGCCGCCAAAGACGAAGATGGAAACCGTTCGGAACTATGTTCGAACGAAAAAAGTTGTGAAAGTAAGGCGTCGGAAGCCAAGTCCACGCCCGAAATCACAACTAAAGCAAAGTGTTCGGAGCCAAGTCTGAGCATAAACCTTGCAAAAAGTAAGATGCTCGGAGCCTAGTCCGCATCAGAAATTGCGCGGAATCTTTCCCGAAGCCAAGTCTGGGCGAAGAACCCGCAAAGACAAAAGCAAAACGCTGCTGGAGCCAAGTCCAGTACAAACGCAACGAAAGGAAAGCAAGGAGCAAAAGGCCTTCCGGCCAGCAGTTCTTTGCACTACAAAAAATCGCCAATAAAGCACAAGTTCTTACAAAGGGGTTTCTATCCCCCGGACTAAGGATGGCAAAATATAAAACAAAGAAGGAGCTACCCCAAGCGGTCCCCGTCTTCGTCACCGGCATCCACCTCGCGGACGAAGCGCTGGGCGATCTGGTCGGCCGCCTTTCGAATCTCCTTCCGAGTTTCGTCGTCGGCGACCTCGTCGTTCCCCTGCGCGGCGGGCTCCAAGGAGAAGCTCGGGTCGCGGCTGCAGTAGCACGCCAAGGTGTGCTCCGCCACCGCGAGCGCCAGCTCTTGGCCTTCTTCTTCAAGCCGGCGGGTCATGGCGTCCCCAAGTCCAGCAAGCCGCTCCGCGACCTGTTGGAAGCCAAGGCGACGCCCCCGGGGGTGTCGGCTTTGAGCCCTTCCGGCAAGTTGACGTCCCCGAGCCCGGCGTTTCGAACGGCCCTCCGAGCCTGAGAGAAGATGTCCCTCATCAGGCGCGTATGCTCCCGCGCGTTCGCCAAGCAGCCCGAGGCGGGCCTCCTCCACCTTTTGCCATGCAGCGGCGGCCTCCGAGCTCTCGCGCTTCCTCGCCTCCTCCACCTCCTGGATCTTGGTTTGGAGGGTGCGTTCGGAAGTGCGCGAGCCCTCAAGCCGCCCCTCGAGATCTCGGATGCGGGTGCGGAGATCCGCCATCTCCTTGGCAAGCTCTTCACGGGCAGCATCGACGCGGCCCTGGACTTCGGCGTTCAGCTTGTCGGTCGCCTTCTCCAGGTCACCTTCGCGCTTGGCGAGCACCGCCTCCTTCGTTTCAGTCTCCTTTTCGCGAAGGGCGAGCTGCTCTTCGCGTTGCTGAACGTCGGCGGTCCGCGTTTTCAAGCTTTCCTCGCGCGAAGCCAGCCGGTCTTCGATGTCACCTTCGCGAAGGGTGAGTTGTTCGTCGCGTCGGTCCGCGTCGGCGATGCGCTTCTCCAGCCGCGCCTCCGCGTCAGCGACGTCCTTCTCCCGCTGCTTCAGGCCCTGCTCGCGCGAGGTTACCTTGGCTTCGATCCGAATGAGGCGGGAGGTTCGCTCATTAAGGAGGTTTTCCTTCTCGATGAGCTCCCTCTTCAGCTCGTGCATGGCTTCCCGCAGGCGATCGACCTCGGCCATGCCCTCCTCGTACTCCCGCTTGGCGATGCGGGAGCGAGCCAAGAAGGACTCCGCCGCCTCCGCAAGCAAGGCCTCCCTCTCGTCCAGCGAGGCCTCCTTGTCTGCCAAAGCCGCCTCCTTGGCGGCGAAGTCCTCCTGAAGCTTGTTGATGGCGGCGCGCGCGGCGTCGAACGCGTCGGGGGGGATCACCCGGGATGCTTCGTCGCGCCGCGCAGCGCGCTGCACCCGCGGCAGCAAAGTCAAGGTGGAGCACCCGAGCACCTCCTCCTGAGGCTCGGGGTACTCCACCACAATAGAGCCGCCAGCCCCCTTCTCGGGCCGAAAGCTCTCGGCTCCCTCCACGGGAACCGTCTCCTGCTCGGGCTCCGCCGCCCGCTCCTCAGCTCCGGCGGCGCCCAGCTCCTGCTCGGGCTCCGCCGCCTGCTCCTCAGCTCCGGCGGCGCTCGGCTCCTGCCCAAGTGCCGCCGCCTGTCCCTCGGGCCCGGCAGCACTTGGCCCCTGCTCTTCCTCCGGATCGGCGCCCGGCGCCTCTGCGTCGGCCCGCGCAGCATCCGGCGGCGCTTGCGCTTTTCCCTGCGCGGCCGTCTCCGCGCTCGGGGCAGCTTCTTCCCGCGGGACCGCCTCGGCTCTCGGGGCTGGCTCCTCGCTCGGGGTCGGAGCTGCTCTCGGGGCCGGCGGTGCGCTCGGGTTCGGCGCCGCAGAACCGCTCGGGACAGAGGTCCCGCTCAAGGCCGAGGGTTCGCGCGCGGCCGCCTGCGTGCTCGGGGCCTCGCCCGCTCTCGCGTCCCCACCCGCGCTCGGTGCAACCGGAGCGCTCGGGACCGAAGAAGGACTCGGGGACACTTTGGTTTTCTTCGCCCTGAAAAGCCAACAAGGCCAGGCTCGGGGTCAATTCCCGAGCACAATACTCAAGCAAAATAAGGCAAAGGTGAGGTTTATTCTTACCGCCACTTGCCCTTCGGGACAACCGAGTCCGGGTCGGAGGATCCCGGCGGGTTTTTCCTCTTCTGTCCGGTGGCGGCGTCCGCGCCGGCCGCCGGCGAGCTTCCAGTCGGCGCGGTCCCAGTGGCTCCTCGCCCCGAGCCGCCGCCTCCATTCCCTGGCGCCTGAGGGCCCGCGGGCGGAGGGGGCGGCGGAGGCGGCACGGAGGGCCACCGCCCGAACTTGAGGCCGGCATGAGCAGAGCTTCCCTGCCCAACGTCTCCCACCACGGTCGGCTTCGGCGTCTTTTTCTTCTTCGCCGCTGGCGCCTGCGGTGGTGGAGACGGAGGTGGCGGGGCTAGCCCCTTGCCCTTCGGATCGGCGGGGTCGGCAGCAACATCTGCCGCCGGGGCGCTCGCGGCTCTGGCCGCCCGCGCCTGCGCCTCGTCTTCATCTGAGAAGATTCGAATGCCCCCAGCTGGCGCGCGCGGGCCAGCTCTCGACGCGGACACGAAGCCGTGCGTATCGCACACCGGCATCATGTCCAGGATACTCTGCCGGTCCGCGTGCACGCAGAGTGGCAGGTCCGGCCGGGCGAGCTCGGCCTGCGAAGGATCTTGCTCCCCGAGCAGCACCTTCAGCAACATCGCCACCACGGCAGGGGTCAGGTTTTTGCCAGCGCCGACCTCCGTCCGGCAGAAGTCATCGTCGCCGGTGTACATCCACGCCGGTCGCGCGCGCTCCCGTAGCGGCGCCAGCCGGCGTCGGAGGAAATCGCCGACGACCATGGTGGCCGTCAGCCCCAGCTCCTGAAGTTGAGTGATGCGCGCCACCGCCAGAAACAGCTCCTTGTCGTTCGGGTCCATGTGCTCCCATGCCTTCGTGTGCTCCGCCGGCGCCTCCGGGATCAGCAATTCCGTCGCCGGGTCGGTATTGACATAGCACCACTGTTGGCGCCAATCGTCCCATTTATTCCGCAACTTCTGCGGAATGTAGGATCGGCCTCCTTCCCTCCCCGGAGCTGGAAGTTGGCGCTGCCGGTGACCTCCGCTCGGCCGGAGCCCCGCGTCCTCCCGACCGATCGGAGGACGAAGTAATGCCGAGGGAGTGCCACCGACGGCATCACCCCGACGAACATCTCGCAGAGGTGGGCGAAGATCGCCAGAACTACCACGGAGTTGGGGGTGAGATGGAGAAGGTGGACCCCATAATCCTTGAGGACCTCCATGAAGAACGCCGAGAATGGCGGCAGAAGTCCCGCCCCCAGGAAGCTCGTGAAGATCACCGCTTCGTTCGCCCGCGGGTTCGGCGGGTACGTCGCCGCTCGCACCACCGTCGGGTTCGGGCGGCCCTCCGGCACCACGATGCCCCGGACCTTGTCCATCGCCTCCTCGTTGAGGAGGCGGGACTTCTGGAGCACGCTAGGCGAGCTCGGCGTCGGGGAGCCGCTCTGCCGGGTCTTGCGGCGAGTCATTTTGGTGGCGATTTGGTGGCGGAGAAGGCTTTCAGGAGGCGAAAATGGCGGTGGCGGGAGGAAGAAGACGAAGAAAGCGCAAGTACTTTGGGAGACAGGGCGTTTGCGCAAGGAGGCGAAAAGTTCAAAAGTGAGAAGTGGTTTTCTTTTCAAAAAGAAAACCGCACAAGATTAACCGCAAGACGGTTTCCAAAAACAATGATGGGCTGTCAATTTACTGCCGTTGGCAGTGAATTCGCAGTCGCGCGAAATCCGGGGCACGCAACCGTCCGGAGCATCTGGGCGGATGCGGGGCCCAGGGGAGCGCTCGGGGTCCGCCCCCCGAGCGCTCTCCCTCGGGCTCCCCCTTCAAGGCGCCCCGAGCGGCCCCCCAGCGGGTGCTCCCCGAGCGCTCGGGGTTGCTCAGGGGCGCGTAGAAGACAACTGGCGCCCCTCCTAGCGAAGGAGGTTGCTCGGGACCGAGTGCCCGGGGGATGACGTGTCCTCTGGTGGGGCCCTCGACCATGCACGTCGTCCAGCGCCAAGCTTCTCCAGCAAGCCTCCGCCCTGGCGGAGGCATTTAATGCCTGTCATTCCGACGGGGAACCCAAAGCCCTGTGAGGGCATGATGACGGTCAGGCCGGGTCCCACCGGTGCAGGCGATAAGCTCTGTTAGCTATCCCTCTCTCTCTCTCTGAGGGGTGGGTCCGGGCTGACAGATTCTTTGACCGACCAAGCGCGCCGCCCCGCACGCCCTGTCGCTGTCAACCTTTTCACCCCATGGGGGACACCGCCGCGCGACCAATTGCGCGGCATGAGAGGCTGACCCAGGGGGCCCGTGAGGGGACGACTTACCAACCCAGTCAGAAGAAACCCCGTAAGTCTCCATCCGCGGGGCCCGCCGAAGGCAAGGGTGTCAGAGCCCCTGCTCCGACACACCGCGAGGCGATGGCCCGGCCGAAAGTCTCAAGTGGGCATTAAATGAAGGTGTGGGCGCTTCCAGTAGCGCCCACGTCGTCTACAGCACGAGTACAGCTCATGTTCTCCTTTGCCGACCTATGTGGTATTCCCCCGAGTATATAAGGGGAGAGCCTAGTCCATGCAAAGGGTGGGCTCTTTTGTCCTAGCTCGTTTTTCATTAGGTTAGATCTCTCTAAGTTGACCCCTTATCAAAGAAGCACCGTTCTTCCTCCGGGTTAGAGCTAGAAGAAGAACAGTGCACATCTCTGTAACTCATCGTACTTGCCACATACACCCATATATACAAAAAAACAAGCAGGACGTAGGGTCTTACGCCTTCCGGGGCGGCCTGAACCTGGATAAATCCTTGCGTCATTACTTCCTTAGCCACCGGGTTTATTCGCTAAACTCTAATCCACCCCAAGGCTCGTAAGAAACTCAATACTCCCCTGGGCCGAACTAAAAAGGGGGTCCCTCCGGACCACCGCTAGAGGCGTCTCTACGCCGACACACGCCAATCGCCATATCCTCTTGATCTTATGGCGGAACCAGGAGTCAACTCTAGCAGCCCAGAACTACCGCGGCAGCATTACATCACAAATGCATCGTTGACCTGAAGCTTGGTCTCGATATTTGAACATGCAACATAAAGGAACAAAAAACAGCTGCCCGAATATAAACAATGTGCGAATTGTTTGGCATGAACCCAATTACAAATACTCCCTTCTAACAGCATTTCTAATATCCACATCCATATCCTAGGCCTAAGATTTGCAACAATGTCATCAGAAGTACAACACGGGGATTTTTTTTTCTCGGTATTACTGGTTTTCTACTGTTTCTAGTGGGGATTGGTTGGTTTGTGTTAAAAAATAACATTGTAATTTCTTGGTCCTCTCCGTTCCGTATCTCCAATTCTTTTAACTCCTAAAAAACGTGACATATTAGCAGTAACCCATGCACGAATCTTGGAGCAACATCATTTGGCTACTTCTTCGGTCGAGAATTAGCAATCATATCTAGCTTTCACTAATAACTACTCCCGCCGTTCTATAATGTAAGGCATATTTTGATTAGTTAAGACAAGATTTTGACCATCAATTACTCTATTAATATATGAATTATGTGACACATAGTTACAATCATAAGAACTTTTAAATAAAAATCTAATGATATCAATTTTATGTCACATAAACCACATACTAATAGAATAATTATTGATTAAAATCTTGCCTTAACTAATTAAAATATATCTTATGTAAGACGGATGGAGTATTTCACAAGTGAAATTGTCAATGATTCTCCCAACCTGGCAAGCATGCAAGCTTCACCTTCGAGTTCATCTTCAGGCCTTCGGGCTGCATGCAGCATGTCTCTGTGTTGCTCGATGCGTAGCGCGTGGGAGGCTAGGAGCAGCCGAGCAGGGCGAGTAATATGGTGCCGCACCACGTGAAATCGAGAGTGGGTTGGAGTCAGATGAGGTCCGAAGAGGACAGGAGGCGATGCGCAACACGGAGTAGGTAAGGCAATTTCTGAATGGATTGGTCTATTTCCTCTTAGTCCTGATGGAGGACAAGGACGTAGGCTATAACACTAATTGCAACTACACTACTACCCTGTATTAGGCGATACTATCTAGGTTATACAGTATATTTATACTATTTTCATGTCTGGGCTGCAGCCCATGCCGCTGTGGGTCCTATTATTCCTGTTGGATCGGTGGCTTCCCGACAGAGGGGGGGTGAATGTCGGTTTTTAAAAATTCTTCTCAAGATCAAATACAAATAGCAACTGAAGTGCTACTGTAAATGACAGAAAAGATGCAACGAAAACTCACTTGACAAAGCAACCCAAAACTCCTCGAGTCAAGACCTTTATCCAATTCTCTCCAATCAGCCCAAGAAATGAGAAAAAGGGAAAACTTGGGGGAAAAGGAAGATCGTGAGGAATTTTGATCTCAAATCAATGTGGTGTCATCTCACATGTCCTAGCAACCTATTCCAAGCCCTAAACCACATGATTAAACCCTCTACAAAGATCAATCACGAAAATCTCATTTCTTGCTTCTTTCAAGAAAAACTCGAAATAGAGGAGGGAAAGGTTGAATCCTTGGGTATGCTTGGATGGGATCAGTATAGAGATGATCTACCCATCACTTACTTGCCATACCATGGATCAATCCATAGGAAAAGCAAGAAAACAAAAATCCAAAAAGCTAAGGAAGGAAATAGCTTAAGAACACAAAGGAATGGGGAAACTCTTTTTGTATTGCATTTTCGTGGATTTTCTTACTATTTCAAAGACCTCTCATGATTAGGCCAAAGCTCTCTTGAGCAGTCCCTAACTAGGGTTTTCACAAAGCTTACAGAAGGGTGAGGGATAAGCACCTCTTACCCCTCCTTTTATAGTGGTGGAGGCATACCTCCCACCACTTGGGCCTTAAGCCCACTTAGATGGCATGAGCACTTAGCACGCATCACAAAGCGTCTAAATGACTCATCCACCATCCATCTTTCCTTCTACCCTAAGCAACTAACCCTAAACCGCTTCCCGGCCGCCGCCGCAGTTTCTTGGTTATGCTTCGGTAGACTCCGTGTTTTTACCAAAACGCCCTCGCACTGACTTGGTCATCACGTCTCATCTCCACCCGCTTTCTTGTCCTCCGCGTACATGCTTTTAAGCCGCACGATGTTGTCGTCACCTCCTTGACCGCATCTCAGCCCTCCAAACCTCATGCTGGTCCATATGGTCGAACCATCGCCACACCCAACTCGCACCTGCACACAATAGACCAAGCAAAGTGTTGCGAGCACAAGTTTTCCACTTGACCCAAGTCAATCGAGAAAAATCCTTCATGCACTCAATTTTTCCTTGAGACAAATTGAGAAACTCAAACTTATCAATCACACAACAAGTAATTCAAATCTCGAATTCATGCAACCAAAAGAATCAACTCCACATATAGTGGCAAAATATTCATCACAAATATTATCAAGTCCTCACATGACTCACAATTCCACTATGATACATATTGATATATGCAAGGGCATTTTATATTCATCTATGTCATCAAAGGATGACACAAAACATAGCAACTCAATGGTAGATAAAGTTGATTTTCCTTGTATTTTTTTTAAGTAAGAGGCAGGAGCACTGCCTATTTCATATAGATCGATTGGAGTTTGACAGTATGTACAAAAATTTAAAGAGTTTGTGCTATGGCGATGATCTCACAGACATTTGAACTACATTGGCCCGATTCAGGCCCCCCGATTAGTGCTAACCAGATCATGCCACGCAGCCTTGTGCCATTGTACAATTTCCTCATGCACCAAAAGGGCCACGTCTCGGAAACAAAGGGCTTTATTTTGGAAAACACGGCGGTTCCTCTCCTTCCATATTTCCCAAATGACATAAATGAAAACGCTGCTAAACAGTCGTCGATGATGTTTGATTGTGGTTTTGAGGCTCGCATCCCACCACTCGGTGATGTTCTGGTGTGTTCTGGCCGGAGCGGCGTTTGTGATGTCATTCCAAGAGCATACAGATTGCCAAACATTTTGTGTGAAAACGCATTTCCAGCAAAGATGGGTAGTGGTTTCCGGGTGCGACCGACAAAGCAAACAAGTTGGGTCATTTGGCCATCTGTGAATTGCAAGATTGTCAGCAGTGAGTATGCAGTTATGAAGGACGGTTCATGAGAAAATTTTGCATTTTGGCTCCGCATGAGCCTTCCAAATCTTGTTTGCCAAAAAAGGTGGCATCGTTCCATTGAACTGTGCTGCATATGCTGATTTTGTTGTATAGCTTCCTGACGCTATCCATTTCCAAGTAATCGTGTCCTCCATCGCTGGGTCAAGCGCACTCTCTTGGAGCCAAGACCAGAGATCAAGGAATTCACCTAGTTGTTCCGTAGTCGTGATGTTCTGCAGGGCTCAGGTCCAGTTCTCGCCATCTAGTTCCTTGTTGACTGTCCTATTTTTTCTCGTTGCAATCTTGTAGAAGCTCGGGACTCTATGTTTTAGTTCAACCCCACCCATCCCGCCCATCCAACCATCATGCCAAAAGGAGGTCTTTGCCCCGTTCCCAATCCTGAGGGTTGTGCTTGCATTGAAGAGCTCTTTGTCCGAATTGTTGCAAGGCAAAGCCGAGCCATGCCATGGTCTCGACCATCCGTCCAGTGGAACCAGTACCATCTCAAGTGTAGCACTCTGCCGAATTTATGGAGATCCGGTACGCCCAACCCACCAAGTTGCTTAAGCCGGCATACAATCTTCCAGTTGACCAAGGAGTGTCCTCCGTTCGTATGATCCCCATTATCGGCGTTCCAAATGAATGCTCTTCTGATTTTATCAATTCGCTTGATAGTCTGTTTAGGGATGTTGAAAACCGTGAGGTGGTATGTGACAATCGAAGACAACACAGCTTTGGTGAGAACCATTATGCCCGCCTTGTTTAGGTGCTTTCCTTTCCATCCTGGTAGCTGGGCACCCACTTTATCAATTAAAGGTTGGAAGTCGAGCCCCCTCAGCTTTCTTGTATGTAGCGGTAGTCCGAGGTATGAGCAAGGGAAGGATCCCAACTGTGCCGAAAATGTGTTGGTAATGGCTTGTAGGTCATGGCCCTCACACCTCACTGGATAAATTTAAGATTTGGCAATGTTTGTGCGCAGCCCACTTGCGTCCCCGAAACTGGATAAAATCTGTTTTATTGCCGCTAGCTCATCACAATTTGGGTTGATGAAAATACCCGTGTCATCTGCATACAAGGAGAATCTCATTCTAGCGGGACGGAGCCCAATCGGCCTAAGAATGCCATTTTCCGTCGCGTGTTGTAGGATAGCTTGTAACGGGTCAATTGCAATGATGAAGAGCATTGGAGAGAGGGGGTGCTGCAACCCATGTCCATGGGGAATTGGTTTTCCTGGCCTCCCGTGTAGGAGCACTCTCGAGGTTGCTATAGACAGGAGCATGCACATCCATTGCCTCCATTTTCTTCCAAAGCCCAATTGCGTGAGAACCTCGAGGAGGTATGGCCAACTGATGGAGTCAAATGCTTTTGAGATGTCCAATTTGAGGAATAGCCCTGGTATTTTCATCCTATGCAACTCTTTGATGGTGTTTTGGACATGGAGGAAGTTGTCATGGATGCATCTTTTCTTTATGAATGCACTTTGGTTCACAGAAACTAACTCAAAAAGGCGTGGTGCAAGTCTGTTTGCAAGCAACTTGGCAAAAATCTTGGATATGTTATGGATTAGATTTATGGGTCTGAAGTCTCTGGCTCGCTTTGCATCAGGCTTCTTTGGTAGGAGCACAATGTTTGCTGAATTTAGTAAGCCAAGGCAAGAACCTCTGTGGTCAGCCATTTGACTAATGGCGAGTAAAAGATCTCCCTTTATGGTATCCCAACAGTCTCTGAAGAACATGCCAATGAAGCCGTCCAGTCCCGGTGCCTTTTCCTGTGGCAGTGAAAAGATTGCATGTTTGATTTCATCATCCTAGAAAGGGTCGTCGAGGCTTGAGAGATCGTGTGTATGGTATCCTAGTTCCTAGTTCAACCCAATGGATCTGCTCTGGGCAGCCCTCAAGGTGGCATTGAAGTGGTTGAAAAGTTTTGCTTTCTTGTCGTCCTTAGTAACTGCAATGCCGGTGGTGGTTTTGAGGATCTGGATGAAATTTTCTATGTACGTCCATTGGCTCGGAGGTGGAATAATCTAGTGTTTGCATCTCCCAATCTGATTGCGGTGAGATGGGCCCTTTGGCGCATCATTTTTTTGTTTATGATTGCTAGCCCTAGATATCGAGCTTTTAGGCTGGTGCGCAAGTATTTTTCCCCCACAGTGAGGACGCGATCCTCTTGGGCTTTATCTAGCCTTCCTATCACTTCTTTTGCCACGGAGAGCTGTAGCTTTGCATTCCCCACAGTTTTTCTTTGCCATTTCGTTAAGGCCTTTGCTGTACGCGCCAATTTGATGTGGAGCCGCCGGACTTCATCACGCGCATGTACCTCCCTTGCCCAAGCTATGCAGACTACCTCCTCGAAGCCCTCCATCCTGGGCCTTCTCCGGATTAAAACCCTCACCTTCGAGGTCGTCGACTTCCCAGGCTCGTATCATGCTATCCTGGGGCATCCCTGCTACGCCAAATTCATGGCTGTCCCCAGCTATGTTTACCTGAAGCTCAAGATGCTGGGTTCCCACGGAATAATAACGGTTTAAAGCAACTTCCAGCACGCCTACGTGTGTGACCTAGAAAACTGCAACCTCGCCGCAGCCCAAATCGCAGCAGCCGAGCTTGACAACCTCAAGTCGGCTGTGGTTGAGGAAGCACCCCCGGCCAAGAGGACTTCATCATCGACATCTTTCCAGTCGACGCGAGATACCAAGACGATCCAGCTCAATCCGGACGACTCCTCCAAACGACGCAGATCGGGACTGCACTCAGCGACAAATAGGAAAGTGCGCTCGTCAGCTTCCTCCACGACAACCGAGACATCTTCGCATGGATATCTTCTGACATGCCTGGAGTTCCGAGGGAAGCTGCCGAGCACTCTCTTAATGTTCGGCCAGATGCCAAACCGGTCAAGCAACGCCTGCGCCGTTTTGCTGAGGACAGGCGCAGAGCAATAGGAGAAGAGATAGCCAAACTTCTATCAGCTGGCTTTATCAAAGAAGTGTACCATCCCGACTAGTTAGCAAACCCAGTTCTGGTTTATAAAAAGAATGAAAAATGAAGAATGTGCGTTGACTACACGAGCTTCAACAAAGCATGTCCCAAAGATCCCTTCACACTGCCTCGCATCGACCAGGTGACTGACTCCACGGTCGGCTGCGAAATTTTGTGTTTTCTCGATGCCTACTCGGGCTACCATCAGATCAAGATGAAGCAGGACGACGAGATCAAGACGTCATTCATCACTGCATTCGAGGCCTTTTGCTACGTCTCCATGCCTTTCGGCTTGAAGAACGCTGGCGCTACATACCAGCGGTGCATATAGCGCTGCCTTCAGGGGCAAATCGGCAGGAACGTGCAGGCTTACGTCAATGATGTGGTGGTCAAGTCCGAGAAGAAAGAGGATCTCCTAACCGACTTAGGGGAAACATTCTCCCACCTTAGGCGATTCAACATGAAGCTCAATCCAGAAAAGTACGTTTTCAGAGTGCCTTCGGTAAAGCTACTCGGTTTCATCGTTTCCGAACGAGGAATCAAGGTTAACCCAGAGAAGATCGACGCCATCATCAAGATGGGGCCACCAAAAATCCTCAAGGATGTCTAACAGCTGACCGGGTGCATGGCGGCCCTTAACCGATTCATCTCTTGACTCGGCGAAAAGGTCCTGTCCCTCTACAAGCTCCTGAAGAAATCAGACAACTTCACATGGGTATCTAAGGCTCAAGATGCCCTCGACAGGCTGAAGAAGCTCTTGACCACGCCCCGGGTGCTGGTTTCCCTGATGCCCAACGAGACGCTACTCCTCTACATTGCAGCGACTACCCAGGTGGCCAGCACTGTCTTGGTCGCCGAGCGCTCCGAGCCAGGCCACATCCAGAAGGTTCAGCACCCGGTCTATTTCATCAGTGAGGTACTTTCCGAGTCCAAAGCATGATATCCACAGATACAGAAGATCATCTATGCGGTATTCATCACATCTCGGAAGCTAGTCCATTACTTCCAAGGACACTCGATTACGGTGGTCAGTTCATTCCCGATCGCTGACGTCATCAACAATCGCGACGCCACAGGAAGGATTGCTAAATGCGCAATGAAATTAATGGCATTCAACATAATTTACACCCCCGCACGGCTATCAAGTCTCAAGCTCTCATTGACTTCATGGCCGAGTGGACAGAAGTCCAATCCCCGCCCTCGGTCATTGACCAAGAACATTGGACGCTTTACTTTGATGGTTTATTGATGCTTCAGGGCGCGGGGGCTGACATCGTTCTCATTTTCCCGAAAGAGGAATGCTTCAAGTACGTGCTACAGATCTACTTCCCGGCGTCCAACAACGTCGCCGAATACGAAGCCTTACTACACGGCCTGCGCATTACGACCTCACTCGGAATACGCCGGCTTCTCGCCCGCGGAGATTCCGAACTGGTGGTCAGGCAGGTTATGAAGGAGTGGTCGTGCGGAGAACTAGTCATGGAAGCCTATTGCCAAGAGGTGCGCAAGCTCGAAGCCAAGCTTGATGGACTCGAGATCACGCATGTCCTCCACCGAGACAACGAGGCTACAAACGCACTTGCCAAGCTGGGGTCCAGTCGGGATGTCGTCCCGGCTGGAGTTTTTCTCCAGGAGTTGCATGTTCCCTCCATCAAGGGGGAGACAGAGTCCGAGAACGACAAACCACACCCCGAGGGATGTGATTGCGTTTAGCAGACTTTGCAAGAAGTCTTGGTCATCACTCCCGACTGGACAATGCCCTTCCTCGACTACCTCCGGTGGGACACGCTCCCGCAGGATCAGACCGAGGCGCGGCGCCTTGCGAGGCATGCCAAGGCCTACGTCATAGTCGAAGGCAAATTTTACAAGAAGAGCACCTCCGGAATCCTCAAGCGGTGCATCTCTCAAGACCAGGGGAAGCAACTACTACACGATATTCATTCGGGAGTTTATGGGCACCACGCGGCGCCAAAGTCGCTAGTCGAGCAAGCTTTTCGACAACGTTTCTACTGGCCGACCGCCATTTCAGATGCCGAGCACATTGTGCGCACTTGCGAGGGATGCCAGTACTTCGCCCGGCAAACACACTCACTGGCTCAGGCACTCCAACCTATCCCAATCACATGGCCTTTTGCTATCTGGGGTTTAGATATGGTTGGTCCCCTCAAGAAGGCTCCCGGGGGTCACACACATCTCTTCGTCGTCGTCGACAAGTTTACCAAGTGGATTGAAGCCAAGCTAGTTGCCACGATCACCGCCGAACGGGCCGTCGAATTCTTCCGGGATATCGTTTACCGGTTCGGCGTTATTAATAGCATCATCACGGATAACGGCACTCAGTTCACCGGCGGCACCTTCCTCCGATTCTGCGACGACTACAACATTGGCCTCAACTTCACCGTAGTGGCACACCCACGCACAAACGGACAGGTTGAGCGGGCCAATGGTCTGATTATGCAAGGCATCAAACCTTGGATCTTCAAGCGCCTGAAGAAATTTACGGGTAAATGGGCAGCCGAGTTACCCTCGGTGCTCTAGAGCCTGCGGACTACACCCAATCAGTCAACTGGTTACACACCCTTCTTCATGTTATATGGAGCCGAGGCCATGCTACCGACTGATCTGGATCATGGCTCCCCATGCATCCATGCTTACACCGAGGACGAGTCGGAGGAAGTAAGACAAAATGCTATTGAACAGCTTGAAGAAGCATGAGAAGTCGCCTTCCTTTGGTCGGCCAAATGCCAGCAGGGCTTACGACGCTATCACAGCCAGCACGTACACGGCCGCGCGTTTAACGTTGGCGATTTGGTCCTGCGCCGAGTCCAGTCCAACAAGGATAAGCACAAGCTCTCACCGCCGTGGAAGGGACCGTATGTTGTCGCTGAGCGCTACGTCCGGGGGCTTACCGACTGAAGGATAAGGACGGCAACCTCCTCACCAACGCATGGAACATTGAACAGCTACGTCGTTTCTATGGTTAAGTTTTGTACTTACATATTTTAAGAACGAACAACTGAATAAATATTCCTTCGCTCCATCCGAGTAATTCTTGGGGTGGCCGACTGGCCCGCTATGCACGCTCACGGCTTAGCATAGTGGACACTCGGGGGCTACACCACATCGGGTGCGTCCAACCGCAATCGGGCTCTTCTCCTTCGAACAATTATTTTAGTACTGTGAACAAGACTCGGTGTTAACTCTTTGTCTTCGATCACCGGTCTATGCCACAACCTTGCGCTACACAGGAAACAACCCACGGCTAATCTCTACGCAATGAGGGCTATGACGGATCGACAAGAGCACACACAAAGAGCTAACTTACACACGAACGAATCTTTTTGAACGAGATTAACAAATATAGAACAACGTTCACCTAAAAACATGCATAAATGAGTGTCGGCGTAGAGACGCCTCTAGCGGTGGTCCGGTTGGACCCCCTTTGGGATTCGGCCGGGGGCGCAGTAGAGTTTCTCTTGTGAGCCGGTGATGATCTGCTGGAGAGGGTGGATCTGATGCAGGAGACGCAAAGGATTTACCCAGGTTCAGGCCACCCGAAGGTGTAAAACCCTACGTCCTGCTTTTGTGTGTGTATTGATCTATCGAGGATTACAGATGCTTTTTGCTTACAAGAGGAGTTCTTCTCCAAGAGGTCTAAACCTAGAAAGATGGCCAACCAGGCGTAACCTAAAGGAGAGTTGAACCAACCCTTTGCATGGCCTCGGTTCTCCCCTTGTATACCCGGGGGTTTACCACAGCGGCCAGAGGGTACTGCTGGCGACGTGGGCGCTACAGGGCTGCCCATGCCTTACATTTAATGCGCGGCGCGGACTTCCGCGCCGGACGTCTCCTCGCCGCGTCTCTGGGCAGGGATTCTGACATCTTTATGCTCGGTGGGTCCCGCGAACAAAGACTTACCGGGCTCCTTCTGACAGAGTTGTTGAGGCACCCGCTCCTGGGCCCCGGGCGTCAGCGACCAAACCCACGCACCGGAACGCGCGGTGACGCGACCCAAGGGGGTAAAAAGGTTGACAGCGACAGGGGCGCGCAGTGCGGCGCGCTCGGTCGGTCAACAGACCTGTCAGTCGGACCCATCACTTGGCAGGGGCGATAGCCAACGGGGCTTTCACCTGAGCGGGTGGGGCCCGGCCTGACCGTCATCATGCCCTCACAGGGCTTAGGATTTCTTGCCGAAATGACGGGCATTAAATGCCTCTGCCAGGGCTGAGGCTTGCCGGAGAAGCTATCCGTTCGATGACGTGCCCGGAGGTGGGCCCCACGGGGGGACACGACGACCCCCGAGCACCCCGACCCCGAGCAGCTCCTTCAACTGGGAGGGGCGCCAGCTGTCCCAAGCTGTCCCCGGGCGACCTCGAGCACTCGGGGAGCATTCGTTGGAGGGTCGCTCGGGGCCCCTTACGGGGGGAGCTCCAGGGGAATGCTCGGGGGGACATCCCGAGCACTTCCCTGGGCCCCACACCTCTCGGGACGCCGGGCGCTCGGGGAAGGGGCCCTGAGCGCTCCCTCGATTCCTGAGCTTTGGACTCTCGGGAGCCCAAGGCCCTTTCAGGTTATTTGCGCGGGAGCGATGCCCGGGGGAGGCCCCCGAGCACTCAGGCTTGGTCGCCCGATCCACTTGACTGCCGGGGCGGGGTCTACACCGACCCGGCTGCCACGTGTTTTGCTCCGCAGCATCTGGTTGGCCGCCGCCGGCGGTTCGGGGGACCCTGGGGCCCCATTCCGCCGACAATGAGTTGCACTTGGATTTCCCGAGTACTTGACATGCGTATCGAACAGTTCAAATGTTACATCCCTGCTTCTACAGGTTAGCACGGTCGACTAGGGAATTCGTAGTAGTGTGGACTTCCTCCATCAACATCGGGACCTCTTCTTCGGGGAAATTAGCAGCAAGTCCCTCCTCGATGTCTTTCATGTCGATCAAGGGATAGTGCGACTTAGCCACCACGAGTGCAAACTCGTCTCCGAACTGGGTGGACTCCTTCAGCAAAGCCTTCGCCTGATCAGGCGCTCGCCGTAGGTGCTCCACGACCACCTCCGCGTGGTTCGGAGTTAGGTCGTCCTCCCACAAAGCGTCGCAGGCTATCCGACCCGCCGCCTTCAAGGACTCCGCGGTCTCGTTGATCTTCCCAATGCGTATTTGGAACGTTGTGGAGACAATATAGATACATTAACAAGATACTTGGCAGGCTCCGACTGAGCAGACCCAAGTCCAACACTTACCAGCGGCGGAGTCCGAGGCTCTCTTGTTTGGGGACTCGGTGGCATCCAGGGCCCTCCTCAGGCGACCATCGGTGGTAGCCGCCTCCCTTTCAAGCTTCCCAACGCGAGCCCTCATCGCTTCGAGCTCTTCCCTGAGCTTAGTGGCGCCTTCAAGCTCCTCTCTGAGCTTGGAGGCCTCCTCCCTGAGCTTGGTGGAACCTTCAAGCTCTTCCCTGAGCTTGGAGGCCCCTTCCCTTAGCTTGGCGGTCTCTTCAAGCTCCCTTCGGAGCCCGGAGGCCTCGCCCTCAGTAGCTGTAGAGGATGTTGTGAAGAGTCAGCATAACACAAGCGGAAGCAACTGAAGAAGGTCAGACTCATTACCTTGAACGTCCTTCTTCAAGGACTTGATCTGCACCTCCCTCACGGCCACCTGCTCCTGCACTGTGCAGAGGGTGCCTTTCAAGTTATCCCACTCGGCCTGGCACTGGCCAAGTCGGTCGAAGGCCGGGAGCTTGTCCTGGAGGAACCCGGTTTTGTCCCTGGACCTCCTGGTTAAGTTATGCATAGGCGATACAAAAAGTCAGCCACTCGAGAAAAACGTCAAAGACCCTCCGCTCGGTTCCATGAACCGAGTGGAGGCTTGGAGGCTACACCCCATTGGGTGCACTGATCGTGCCCCCAATGTGGAACCTACAAGCCAAAAAGAACCTCCGCCCGACTGTTCCAGTCGGCCGGAGGCTCCGGGGCTACACCCATTGGGTGCACTGATTGTGCCCCCAGTGTGAAATCTATAGGCTAATAAAGAGTCTTCGCCCGACTGAGACAGTCAGGCAGAGGCTCGGGGGCTGCTCCCCAGTGGGTGCACCGTCTACGCACTCACGGCGAAAAACAGAAACGAAACGCAAGGACAAAAATCATACTTGCATTAACGATCGTAGCTTGCCGTTCACCAAGTTGGCACTCTCCTTCACCGTCTTCAACAACACTGGGAGCGTCTCTCCGAGTTGGGCGGCGACATTCATTGTCTCGCCCCACTCCTCCGACTCCCGAACGTCGTCGATCTCCCACGTAACTTCGCCCGAGGGGTCCGTCTGGCGGACCCGAAGCGATTGGACGTCCACGTGGAAGCTTGGCGGTGGTGGCGACACTAGGCTGATCTCTACCTCTTCCACCAGCAGCACCAAGTTACCCCGGTGATCCAACGGAACAGTCTATGCCCGACTCTGACCCACCTGCTCGGTCACGACGGGGCCTTGCGCTCTAGCACGGGACTCAGCCAGCCGAGGGGCAGGTGGCGGGGTTGGGGACGCGCCGCCTGGACGGGAGGAAGGCTGCGGTGAAGGAGCGTCCGCAGTCCTCGGGGAAGACGAGGGTCGGGCATCCAGCCCCGATCCACCTCCGCCCTAAGCGGGGCCCCGGGGCACTCGGCATGCCCCTTGGGAGGAATGGTTTCCTCGGCCTACAAAGACATCCAGGTTATTACTACTTTCCGCAATAAAAAAGCAGGGGATGCTCACTCGACGACATACCTGGAGGACCAGGGAAAGAGCATGCGTCTCCTGGGCCTCGGGACTTGCCGTCCTGGCGCGGCGGTCGCTGAAGCCAACGGCACCGAAGAGCCGCTCAACCCACCAAAAACAGCATTGGCCGTGCGTTTCCTCCTCCGGATGAGGGAGACATCATCTTCCTCTTCCTGAGGGTCTTCCTCAGGCGCTGCCGTAGTCGACGGAGGGACGCTGGGCTCCTCCGCGGTGGGTGTTCCTCCCCTCGTTGACCCAGCACTGGTGGCAGAGGTTCCGACCCTCCCCTGCGGTGGTTGCCCACCGCTGGAGACGTCAGCATATTGCGGTTGGTTCCAAATCTCATTCTCTGACAAGGGGGCCTTGGAGCCGAACCCGAAGAGATCTTGCGAAGTCGGGTTGCACAAGCGCAGTCCGAGTATGACTCGACTAAAACACAAACTGCAAATGACAACGTCGGAAGATTGGTCACTCACCTGGCTTGGGGGGTGGCCCAGACTGAAGGGCGTCGGGTGCCCGAAGGTATCCAGGTTCGTCCCTTGGGCCATCAGCCTCCCAACCTGACGACGCACTTCTTCAGAGAGCACGTCGGCCAACTCAAGAGTCACATCCTGTTGATTGATGTACTCATACATCGGATGGGCCCTTAACTTCACGGGCTGGATCCGCTGGCTGATGAAGGTCAAGATGACCCCGACTCCAGTGACTCCAGACTGAAGTACTTGCGCGAGGTGCCCCATGAGGACTTCGACCCCGGGCTACTCCCAATGTTGTGGAAGTTCGGTCCAGCTCGGCTTGACCTCGGGAGGCTGGCCCTCAAACCTCAGAAGCGAAGGCTCGAGGTTGGAGCAGTAGAACCATTCCGAGTGCCATCCTATGTTGGATGGCTGGAAGGGGAGCTCCAGGTAGTTCTTGACGGTGCCGGTCCTCAGTTGGAACCCGGCACCCCCACCACGGCCAGGCTATTCCGATTCGGCTGCGGCTTGACGATGAAGAGCTGTTTTCCCACAGGGCGAAGTGCGGCTCTATTCCGAGGAAGCACTCGCACAGCGTGATGAAGCAGGCCACGTCCAGCATCCCGTTCGAGTTGAGATTCTGCAGGTCCAGCCCGTAGAAGTACAGCAGCCCTACACAGGAAGGGATGAACCGGGACTGAGACGGGAAAAGAAGGAGGCAAAGACGACGACCTCACCCATGTTGGGAGTAGGGAAATCCTCCCCATCGGCGGCGCGCCACTCGATCAACTCTTTTGGCGGCAATACCCCGACGCCATCACGGCTTGCAGCCTGGCCTCTGTCATAGTAGACTTCACCCAAGGCACCATTGGATCGATCAGATAACTTTCTTCATCGAATGTGGCTTGCGGCACCGCGTTCTCCTTCTCTCCGAAAAAAATTCTCCTCCTTCATGATGGTGGGCATCCAGCGGCGGCGGATCAGATCTAGGGTTTTTTCGAATCCCCGATCTGGATTCGACCAGCTGAGATGAGGCGCGGATGCTCGGGGCACTACGCAGCGGCGCGGCGGGTCCTATCGGCGACGAGATGGCTATCGAGAAGGCGGCAGCTTGGATTGGGGGCGAGGCGGCGGTTTTGAACTGGCAAGGCGCGGGGAAGACGAAGGGACTGTCGGGAGCTGAGGGGGCAAAGTGTGAAATGGATTGGGTGTGAATGGTCCACGCTATAAACGAAAGATAGCCTGGCGAGCACGATTTCACCGCTTCCACGGAGCGACCCTTCCGCTTCCACGGCGTAACTTTTCCGCTCTCACAGTGCGTCTCTTCTGCTTCCACAGCGTCATATTTCCGTTTCCAGCGTCCGCTTGACCGGGGTTTCAACGGTTAGCCTTTCAGGGTTAACGGCCGTTTGAATACACCCCAAATAAAGAGCAACGGTAACGTGCCTCCAACGGGCCGCTAGTCAATTCGGGACCGAAGCTTTACGGTTTGCAGGGTTTCGGTGGTTGATCTCCAGGGGTCTACAATCACTTGAATACACCCGAGTGAAGGGCGGTAGTAGCGCGCCTCCAGTGGGTCACTAGTCGGACACCGAACGACTCGGGACCGAAGCGCTACAGCCGGTGTTCTGGTTCTGACATGACTTCCGAGGGTATTTCCCCCAAAGGGACGCTAGCTAGACCTGAGCACTCGGGAAACCAGGTACCACTTAGGAATTTGGTCAGAATTCATGGTATGCCCCCCGCTGGGTCGATAGCCGGTCTCCATCCGCTGGAGATGACCGAATACCATCAGGACTTACTCGTTATTAGCTCACTTGCCATGATATTCCTACCCTACGAATATTACTCGGCCTATTATTTTCCTGTTCCACAGGAGTTCTAAGAGTCCTTCGCAATCTCCCTGCAAGCGACAAGGGGGCGCATTCAGGCGGCTACCACTCGGGAAACTTGCCCGAGGGAAAAGGCAGCGAGCACTTGGTTTTGGAGCAGTGGTATTATCAAGACAAGCAGCAGCCAGATCGTGAAGGACTCGGGGGCTACTGACGATGAAAACAGCACCCGGGTATCGTCAAGGAGGACAAAGCCGGCCTTCTAGATATAGGGTGGGCCGGACCGACTACTCGGAGTCCGACTTCTACACGGGGGCGCATCATCAACTTGGAATACAAGGCAAGGATATGTACCCACCTGGTAATCCCAGGTTCTAGTTGTAACCATTTAGGGGATCAATCTGTAAACCGATCCGAACTCTTGTAACCTTGCCCCCGCCGGCTATATAAGGTAGGGCAGTGATCCCCCGATCGATAAGCAGCTTAAGCTCTCATATTCTTAGAACCCTTCATGCACACATAACCCTAGCAACCAAGAGATCTATTCTCGAGGTCTTGCGGCACTCGTGATACAAGTAATATCATCCACCGAACACAGGACGTATGGTATTACCTCTTCTTGAGGGTCTGAACCTGCCTAAACTTTGTGTCTCATGTGCACCCATTTAGATCTGCTGCGCGCACACTGCCCCGTATTCATTATTGCTGGATCAAAACACCGACACCTTGTACTCAGAGGTCGAAATGCTCGAAAACCTCCCGGTTTGTGACCTCGTCCCTGGTGCACGTGTCGGAGAAGAAGAAGAGAAAGTCTTCCGGGAAGTGGGGCGAAACCTGGATGTCCTCCTCGCGGACTCAAAATTCACGCCGAATCACCTCAATGACGTGGTGCGGCTCCGTGCGGGGACGATTCTTGCCAATGCAGATGATGGCTGCATGCGCAGCGAAGGAGCGCTCGCTCGCCATGACCTCCTCTAAAGCGGTGACGGTGCAGTACTCCTAGTCGAGGCGAGCTGAGTGATCGGGGTGCATTGGCGCCATGAGGGCTTCTGCGTAGGACTTCAGCCGTGGCTTGTTCTTGGAGGCGCTCTGGACTTGGGGCAGGGCATGGCTGATGAGCTCATTGCGAGGGTGTTTTTGGTGTGGGGGGAGATGGCACTAGTTGGCTAGGTGGCCATTGCGGTAGCAGCGCCAACACTTGAGTGGTTCTCTGCAGTCGGCGGCGAGGTGAGAGCGGCTGAGGCAATGGAAACATTTGCCTTGCATACGCCTTAAGTAGGCGTCTCGCCTCTTATGGCTGGCTTCCGCGTGCGGCGGGCGTGCTGCCAAGGCACCTTGAGCCCCTCCCCTATTCCCTCTTCGCCACCAGAACGACGGACGCACGTCGCACCAGCCGTCATTCGGTGAGATGCTTACCTTCTCTCTTCTCTGTTGCTTCAATGCCGAATCTGGCGCTGGATTTGGTCTCGAGACCGCAGTGGCGAGCCGGTGAGTGTTGAATGCTAGGGGGCAAATCACAGTGTTGAATGCGGCAGATGGGGTGGAAGAGGTTGGATGCAGTAACTGCAGTTGATTGTAGAACGAATCGAGGCTGGTTGTTATCTTCCCATTGATTGCGGTGACATCTTGGTTTGAGAGGTGCCGCAGCGGGAGCACGGGGAGCGAGGTGTGGTCTCCCTCAATCCCGACTATCGGAGGGGGGAGATTGGCTCGGTGTTAGAGTGCCGCCTGCTGCATTCTCCCTGCTCGAGGAAGGCGCGTCCGTCGCTTGGGTTCTGCAGATCTCGGTGCAGAGCTCCTTCTTCTACCTGGATTTGCTGTGCTGGCTGGTCAGGCACGACTTCTACTGCTGCGACCAGTGGAGATTCTAGCACCACCTCTCCGTCTTCAGCGGCTAAGTTCCACGAAGGATCTTTGGACGAATCTGCAGGGAACGAGTAGATCTGGGCTGTGGGGGTGGACTTAGGCAGTTTGGCTGGTGTTGGTGTTGCGGATTGGGAGGGCAGGGTCGTGTGGTTTGCGACCACGGCGGTCGCCGCCGGGGGAATGGAAGCGCTCATAAGTTCACTTATTTTACATTGATATTGAAGTTTCTTTTTCCTTGTATTTAATATAGTTGTCTCTTGCATCTCTTGATTTTAGCATATAATTCTCCTCCTAGGTTCATTAAGGGAAGACATGTTTCTTCCTCCTCCTTCTCTTTTCATTGTGTCAACAAAAATCATATATGGCATCATCAAGAGAATGCTGTCATCACTCTGGTATATATACCCTAAAGGACTTATGTACCGATGACTATTATGTTCATTGGAAAAAATTAACAATGGCGATATCTTATTATACTTATCAGTACTAAGAGCAGCGCTTCCATCCCAGGAGTTTTTGGAGGCCGGGCACCGTACCGTACTTACATACGAGTACACAGAGAGCCTATTTGATTTGATGATCCATTCGCATGCATGCCCTAGCTAGGTTTATCTATCTTAGCTAGGTTGTCTCGTGTTCTGGGCAACGAGGTTTCAGAGGATGCACGTGTGGCGACTGGATGTAGGTACGTGCTCGAGATCCGCACTCGCTCTCGGGCTTCGTGATTTTATGGCTAGATTTCACTGGTTCCCAGCTCGACGGTGACAGTCGACGGCGCAACCGATCGATCGGCGGATTAGGCTTTGGAAGATGGAGCTGAGAAGCTTCGTCCGAGCACGCCCTGCGGCAGGCAGGCGCTGAGCTCCCCGGCGACCGAGGATATATATATATATACAACACAGAGCACACAGCACATCCACGTACCTTCCAGCAGTCAGATTCAAGTAAAATGGTGCAGTATCCACATGGTACACTTACGGTTTCCAGAAGTTCCAGTAGTCTAGAGTACAACCTAACCTGAGCTGTTGACCCTGCTAAAATAGATGCGGCCCACTTAACAGAAGTCGGCCCAAATAGTTCTATTGGCTAATTTAGCTCGAAAGTTCCTCTGAAAAAATTTAGCTCGAAAATTCCAAGTCAACCGCACTGCGCAGCTCAAGCTAAAAACAACAATGCCATAGAGGGAACCGTATCCTCTGCCTTAGTGTGTTTAAGGCAGACCTTGCCTTAAGCTTCATCTCAGACTTCCAGTTTCCCTTAGATCGATCCAGTGGCGCGGAATAAGCCTTCTACTATCTCAGCCCGTCCTTACAATGGGCTTCCAAAACAAACAAGGCCCAGCCCGCTTCTGCTCTAGGCGGAGACGCAGCCCCGGCCATGGCAGACGGCGGGGGCCTCCACCGCCGGCGCCGGAGAGACGCGGCACTCTGAACCAACGTGGCTATCTTCAAGGACACAAGTCCGAAACCCGCGGCACACACGTCAACCATTATCCCACCTAAGCAGCGCCGTATCGTTGGTCGTGAAAATGTACTACATAACTACCAGATTCCACGCGATATGCTCTGCTGAAGGGAATGAAAAAGGACGAGCAAATAAGGTGCTCACGTTTCATGAAGTTGTCCGATTTGCTAGTTTCTTTGCCTGATCAGTTTTTTTTTGGTGGGCACCGAGGACGTTTAGCTGATTTCCAAACACATCGTAATTACATGCAGCTTCGCAGAGACTCGACCGTGATGAACACCTTGACCCCGATGATCCCCACGGCCGATCCGCATCCCTTTTGCCCCTGTCGTCGCCATCGCCTGCCATGGCCAGGTTGCACCATAAGGAGGGTGCTTCCGGAGCCCCTCTACGTTGGACGTGTGTCCCTGGGGCATCTCTACGCGCGCCATGTAGAGTCAAAAGAGGATTACTTCTTCTTCTGACCGTGTTTCCCTTCTTACTCCTGGGCGTGTCGCCGTCTCCCTCCTAGCTCCCGTGTGTTGCCGCTTTTTCTTTCCCATTCTTCTTCACAGAGTGTCGCCGGACGAGACGGAGAGGGTTGACCAGAGGGGTCGGGGCAGGCAGAGCCCAGAGATGAGGCCGATCGCAGCCGCCGCCATACGATCATCGCCACGCGATCATGACGTTGACCACAACCGCCGTCATCAATAACTTACTAAAGGTGAGACACCGAGTCACCGACGCCATCCATCGCCGGAGACGACGACGACCAACCATTGCCAGAGGCAATGGAAACCGCTGCGGAGCGTGGAGCGGGTTCCATAGGGGCATAATCATGCAACAAAAATAAAAGTGAAGTTTAACCTTTTTTATTCCGTTTAACTTTCCACATTTGATTTGACATTCACAATCGGCTTTGCGTCGCCCCAAAACAAATGAAATCGATCATTCTAGCTACATCAACAAACGATTAAATCAACCGAACGCGAGGTCCCTCCAGAAGAGCCCGTCATGGTAGACGTCGAGGCCGTAGTACTCCCCAAGCAGGAGGCCAGCCTCGTCATCGACCATCGCCAACAAGAACCCGCCGTCGCCGTGCCCGTGATCCCGCGTCGCCTCCGCGCTCGTGCTCGGCCGCGCTACCGAATCGTCGGCCACCGCATTAATCCGATGACCAGCATCCGCAAGAATAGCTTCATCAGTTCTTGGTTCATCAGCCCGATGCACCGCAGTGCCAACGGCACCGTTGCTGCTCCCGTCGTCGTTGTCACCGGCAGGGCTCCCCTGATGTTGAGCACGAGCTGAATTGTGAATGAAGAACTCGGCTTCTGGTTTCCGATCGGCCTCGCCGCCGCAGCCGCGGCGGATCTCGGCCCTCTCGGCCTTCCTCTCCTTCTGCCGGAGCTTCTTGCGCAGCGGCGCGTTCCAGAAGTTCTTGATCTCGTTGTCCGACCGCCCCGGCAGCCTCGCCGCGATCTGTGACCAGCTGCAACCAATGCACCACCACACGACAGAATCACGAATCAGAACCTCCAGGCGATGCATATACAGGATGATCGAACTGTGATTAGCGCGCGTAAAGTAAACTCGTACCTATTGCCGAATGTGTTGTGGAGCGCCATGATGAGCTCCTGCATCTTGCAGTTATGATTAGTGTCCTAAGTTACATGGGTCTTATTATCATTGGGAGTTTTAATTAGTATTGGCTGTAAAGTATCAATATGATGGATCGATCAGGCCCGGCTAAACGACATGCAATAGTAGCGCTGTTGCCACCGCAAAAGCTTGGCTCTGAACAACCATTGGTGTCTCTTGCTGCGTCTGATGATGAAATTATGCATGGAGTGTTATGGGAAAGGAACTGAATTAGTGTGTGTACAGCTTCTCTATCCCTTTTTTCCTGTTCTTCTTGCAGGCATGCAGCGCATAATTCAATTGGCCACATGTATATATGACGATGCCATCACGAGTCAAAAGTGTTTCACATCAATGATAGATATACATGCATGCATGCCTGCAAAAAGTTGATCTCACGATTGGTTAGGTAACATAACGACCCTACACTCATGTATATTACCGTAGGAATCCATTACTATATAATAGAACCAGTACATTTTCCAGCACCTTTGCACACATTGACAAGATGGCTGATGCAATCCGCACAAGAGACAAGATTTTCCAGTAATTCATGCTTCGCCTGCATGCACAGACATATCTGGACTCTTAAACTAACCAATCTAGCAAGGAATAATTAATGCTGATCGTTTAAAACACTAGAGGCATCCACACTAAACATGCATGGACTTGCTTCTTGGCCTTATATCACATATGCATCCACTTGTTTTCCGGGACAGCAACTTTCATAGTACAGATTGTACAGTGATTAATTGCTATACCAATCATTGAGCAATTAATGCTTATGGAGTGAACAAGATATTTCTCTCCCTAGGGTGCTTTGGGACCCCATGCGGCATCAGATGCTCGCTTGCTTGGGCAAGATTCGAAACCTGCAGGACTAGCCATCCACTACTATAGAAAATGTTTTCTTAGACGCTCTATTTCAATCGGTTTTCTAAAAACTGACGGCAATAATGACTTCATTAGGTGGTTTTGCTAACTGACCCGACTGTAAAGAAATAACCGGCTGAAAACACATATACTCTCAGTCGGTTTTTATTTTCAACTGACTCTAATAGTATCTAAGACGGTCCATATAACAAAACCGACTAAGATAGTTTTAGTATCTCAGCCGGTTTTAAGAAACAGCCGACTGAAATAAATTTCATCCGATTTGCACCACTACCAATTCTCCTTGACCCTTCATTCATCCGCCTCACCTCCTCGGCCGCCTCTCTCTCCTCTATTCTCTCCTCCCGATCTCGATCTAGATCTAGATCTCCCTTCCAATCTCTCTCTCCCTCATAGCCACCGCCAGCAACAGAGTGATCTCGGACTTAGCCCAGGCTCAGAGCTGCCGGCGCTGCGGATCGGTCGCGAGCGTGCGGAGGAAGGAGCCCGCCTGCGTCTCCCGGAGCGTATGGGGCCGTACCTCGAGCGGGGGAGGGCGGAGTGGGTGCATGGGCCGCATAGAGCGGAACGTGGAAGATGCCCTTCCCGTCGCCGGCCCCGACAAACTCCACGAGGGCGCCTCCACCTCCGCAGCGCTAGGCTCTCCCGCCTCGCTCCCCTTCTTCCTACACCCCCATCCTCTCCTCGGTCCCCAGCCTATCGATTCTGTGCCGCTGGTGCCTTCTCTTGTTGTTTCGGCATTTCCATCCTTGTTTAAATCAATCCGCTCTTGTTCTCTCGGGCGTGCTATGTGAGAGAGAAAAAGTGGGAAGAGGGATTCGGCTTGGGAGGAAGTGCTTGCTTTCCTAGGCTCTACAGTTATTGCGCCAATTGAGGATGTATTTTTTCGCTTGAAATGATGATGAACTACCCATTCTTGCGCATTGCTTCGTATAAAACCTTGCAGCATTTTCTATAAAAAAAAAGAAAACTTTGCAGCATGCTCGCATAGTCACATGAGTCGTGGAGTTCTTGTTATCTAACATGGTGCCAATCTCATGCACTCTAAACTAAAAAGATTACCAAATTAGTTGCGCAAAAAAGAATCCTGTCTTCACCGTTGACAAGTTCTCCTCCTTTGCCATGGGATGAGAGTCATGCTTACTCAAGGGAGGCTATTGAGTTATATTATTAGGTCTGTGTATGCACTTTGAATTTTACTTCAGAGTAAACCTTTTTTCTATCAAACAAATCCCCATGAAGTCAAGTGAACCATAAGCAAGTCTTTTTCAGCGGATATCAGATTTACTGAACCAGCAAAGGCTGCACATTAAAGTTGTCTCCAGAAGTAGGCAATTAATCTCTTCAACTTCCACTGATCTTATAATTTTTTGCTCGTTCATTCACAACTGTTACCTTCAATATACTATTTTCAATTATTTGGCAAGTTAGCTTTAGGATATAGAAGCTTTTTAGGTTCATATTCTATGTCTTGCTTGTTAACTGACTCTTCACTTCGATACATTAGGATGGAGAACATGGTACTGGCAAGGGCAGCACAGTTACATCAGCAAGTATATAGTCCAATTTTTATCCGGAGTTCAAGGCTGGAAATTGGTCTTTCCCGTAAATCTGGAGTATGGAAATAGGTCTTTGCCGTAGTAAATCTTTGCGGCTTGCCTGGTTAACCTAGCGCCATACTATTAGTTAGTAGTGTGTGCTAGTTTTGTAATCATGTAGCACAGTGGCAGAAATTACAAGTTACGATCAGTTTTATAATCATGTGCCATATGTCAGTTGTATGTTATGATCAAACCATCTAAATCTAATGTCTACATGTTTACGATTCCATTATCGTTTTGTATTTTTTTAAAATTCAGTACTAGCATTCAAGTCGGTTCAAAAGTTTGAACCGGCTGAGGAAATTTATTATGGCTGATGGTTAACTGGCTGGAACCGACTGAGAAAATGAAGTATCTCAGTCGGTTTGGATTTTGAACTGACTAAGAAATTATTTTCCTAGTCGGTTTGAACTAACTGAGATAACATGTATTATTAGCTCCCTTTGTCTACAGTCAGATCCAAAACTGACTGAGATACCCATTTTTAACCGGCTGTAAAAACTCTTTTTATGGTAGTGATCTCAGTAACAGCTTGTCTAAGATCATGAAGGGTTTGATCCCCGCAATAAGATTGACTAAGGACGAAGTCGATAAAAAGATCATCTGTTGCTTAATTATGGTGTCATCTTGCACTAACGAACAGTGACAGACTAATCTAATAAAGGATTTGATTAATTTCATTGGGATCTCACCTGACCACAATGCTTGTATACCAGCTTCATCCCCGAAGATGGCTACATTGGCAGCTAAAAAAAAACTAAAGATTTCTTCAGTTTCCAAGTCATCATCGAGGAAATAATAGGGGTTAACTTTTTTTGTTGTCCTAGTTTTCTGGATTAATACCTTACTCTGACCATTGATTACAACATCAAAGGGGTAGGAACATATGTGTAGACTAGTCGATCAATATATGCATGCCGAGAAATAAATAAATTATTAATACCTCAGGACCCACATAAGACGATGGCAGCAGTGGCCATGCATGCATGATGACCGAAACCTACCGACCGGGAATTAGTCGTGGACTGCGAGAGCTCGATCGGATCTAAAATCCCATTTTTTTCGTACATAGATACATGCGCTCTACCGTATTTTCACGTGCCAATTTGCCGTGTGGAACTTATTAATAAATACACGCCCTAATGTTAATTATTCCAAGCGCATATGCGTCTGCAAGACTTTTTTTTAACTCGGGCAAACTTTATTAAATTGTGTGCTTGAGATTTACTCGAGTCAGCACGAAACAGCCACATCCATTAAGTTTTCCTCTAGTTGATACCGGGGGCGAAGCCAGGAATGAAGGCCATAGGGATTCAGCTTCACTGTGCAGTGTTTATAGTTCCCATTGATTAATAGTGATGTATAGGACATATCAATTTTGTGGGGTTCACTTGAACCCAACACTAATACTTTGGCTCCGCCCCTGGTTGATTCTGTTTTTCTTTTGTTAACTTTAAGTCAATTTTTACTAACGATTTCATTAAGGCACTCCCAATGCATTGTATCTTAGGTTGTATCTTATTGCATTAGATACAACCTGCTCAATGGGTTGTATCTTAGTGTTGTATCTAAAAGAGCTCTCATTTAATGTGTTTTGTGAGAGAAAAAATCATGAGAGTCTTGGATTTGGTGCTAAGATCCATATCTAGATTAAGATATGGTTACTCTCTCTTTTCTCATTAAATAGGGTGCCGCATCAGATTTTTGCTTAGGTGGCATGATTTAGATATAGTACATGATGGAGCATTGGGACTGCCCTTAGCTTAAATAGAACTCTGCTTGGATTCGCATGTAAGATGGCGGACCCATTCACACATGTTCAATTCTCACTTATAACTATTCAGAAGTGTGAAATAAATAAATCGTATCCCCTCAGTAAATAAAAGCTTAGAAAGATGTACCTGACTAGACTGATTTAATAGTGAATAGTGATTAAAAATGTCATTTATGCCTATGAAATCATAAGCTGCCTTAGAAATTACACAGTGCGATACTAACCCTCAGACCAGTTAAATTTATCTATTTATGGCCAGACTTAATTACCATGCCACTGCACGTACGGTTGATGTGCTATATATCAGTCTATCACCATGCCACTCCATTGAAAAATTCCTTTTTCATGAGTAATGTAAAAAGAAAATTCGATATAAGGGCTTTTGCCCCCATTTCATAGAAATCGGATAGAGTTATACATCACTCAACATCATCCCCCTTCTCCAGTGCTTTAACCGGCATCTTACGTGAAAAACCTTACATCTAGAGAACCTCTCCAGACTACGTCGAGAACCTCTCCAGACTACGTCAAAATCACCAAAGTAGCAACTACGTACAACGACCGCTGAACAAGATAAAACAGACCCGAACACAGATAATTGCTAATTGTTTCAACCATTATCAAGTCGCAGAACTGTAGGACTCCAACCTTGCCTTCGGTGAAAAATCTCAGTTGCAACTTGCGCCAACAGCTTGGCCCCGTTGTCGTAACAGGTCTCAATTTCTTGCCTTCTGACGACCAGCCCAAATGTCCAACCAATGCACCATAAGAAAGACAATGTTAGTAGGATCTTTAGGTAGTCTTCTATTAAAATAAGCCGAATTCCTTGTTCGCCAAATGGACCAAACTAAAGCTGTAACTCCTATTGCTCCTAACATCCTAACGTTTCGAGGGAAATAATGTAAAATTGTTAGTGCATGGTTCCTAGACACAAGTTCAGTGGTACGTACATAGTTGCATGCTATTAATCAAACTGTTAGACTAATCATACAGTTTTGATGAGAGGCTGTACGTTCATTACGTTATTTGATTCTCTTCCCCGACAACAATTACGTTAATTACGTACTAATCATGCAGCTGTGATGAGAGACTTAGTACAGACAGCTAATGGCTAATGAGATAAGTTAAACCATGTTTACCTACTACCATATGCATCATTAGATTCCAAAAATTATCGTATTTAGAATCAGCAACTTGCTACTTAATTAATCCAATAAAGCGGCACGACGTTCGTTCAGATCGAAGGAAAAGGTGGCATATAGATCATTGCTGGAATCATTCGACGCATCCCTCGCTACATATTGAGGCTAAATCATGCATAATTAATTATCAATTATCGACATGGTCGTAGGACTGATGCCAGAGATGAACTAATTAACAACCCACCCGAACTGAACTTTTGCGACGTCTGTACTAAGCGCAACACATGCACAGTACGTCAATGAAGCAGCATTAGACAAATTCAGGACACACATGCCACTCGTTAGCCGTCTTAATTAGTACATATTTAATGGCCATATTGCGCATATGAACAGACTTGACTAATCTTTGTCTTGTCAAAAATTAATCCGTACTCCAATGCATCGAGTTAATCTCAGGTTAATTAGTAGTAATCAATGACAGATCCAGCATGCTTTGCAAGCAGCTGATCACCTGACACAGGCAAGTAGATGCATGCAAGTAGATGAGATGCATGCATGCATACGTAAGCATGCAAGTTGCATTAGCATGTTGCCTCTTCTGCACTGAAGATATCTCATGCATGCACTTAAACAAAGGGAATGGTCCAGCCTTCGTAAGTTTAACTTAGTGCAATTATAAAAGATGGCCGCCACAAGTTTGTCGTACATGCACTTTTCTCTCTCTCTCAACACATACATAATTCAGACTTAATCAGCTGTACTTGCAGTCTTGTACGTTGATTATTAGAGCTAGAGCATAAGAATAGCTAGCTGGTAATTAACAATGCAAATGCTGATTATGTAGACCTTAAATAAAATAGGCCGTGTGAACATACTTTATCCTTTGATCTCCCGCATATGGAAATTAAGGAACTACTACTCATCTTGAAAACAAACTAATTATCAGCTTCAATTTTTCATATAAGTCAAAATGTAACGACTAGTATACATAGTCAACACTCAAATTCAGGTGTCTCAAATTTTTTGACCGAAATGTAAACACTTTGTACCCCACCAAAATCACCGAAATTCTAGTGAAATTTTTGTGCAAATTAAGGTGAACCCTGAGTCAAGCTAGCTAGCTCAAACCATCTCTCTGGAGCATAAGCTTTCCAATCATGACCGTACTATATACAACGATAGGTATAATTAACTTGTTACTAGTAGGCAATATCTGCTCTTTTAGTACTGCGAATTTAGTAGGACGTTGACCTGATGGCCTTATGCATGGCCCCTCCTTTTGAATTAATGTGCCAAAGCAATTTGGCTGTCATGAGTGTATGCTCAATTTTGTCTCTTCCTGAAAGGAATACTAAGATGGAATAGTTGGCTACTGGCTATTATAGCCAATGATCTTGTGCACTGTGAATTTGTGACCATAGAATTGACCAGCACTTCATCAAAGGAGCTAGCTGACAAAAGCTAGCTAGCTGCAGCATGCTCTCTTGATACTAGGTTAATCTGTGACTATGATCATCCATTGGATATAATTCATTTGGATTGGTAGGAAAGTCAAAGTCGAGTGGTTTAGATGGTTACAAGCTTTTCAGCACATTATGATATTAGTGTGGTTACCACTTACCAAGAAAGTACTTGGACACAGATCATGATGCATGATGTGATACACGTACATTATTAAGCACATGCTCATGGTACTGTAACATCGGATGGATACGTCCACCTCTTTTATTTCTCTCTGTTTCTTTTTTTATTTTGAGGGACTAGCATATGCTCTGCTACTATTATTTTCATTAAAGCAGGAAAAGGCAAGAAGCCGGACATGTGCAAGTAGCCAAAACAAGAAACATGCTGGCAGGAATGGCCAATATGCTGCAGACTACTACACTAGGTTAAAATAAGACTAACTCAAAATAATGCCAGAGATAGGGTTAATTTGTCTAATTAATACAGATCCCTCAGACAAAAAACAAGAGGAATAATTTGTCCATCTTTGTAGATGTATCACCATATTAGGTGTTACAAGACCATATACCCCCTCCTATAAATGTATCACCATACTTACATATATAAATGTATCAAGCAACTAAGCACCAACTAGCTAGTGCTCTACCCCTGAACTTTCCATCACCGCGGGAGTAGCTAGCTAGCTTGCTAAGCCATCGTCAACCAAGAATGGTGGAGAAGCCGAGCGGTGTCGGCGGCGCGGAGGCCAAGGAGAGGAAGGGGCTGTGGTCACCGGAGGAGGACGAGCGGCTCTACGCCCAGATCACCCTCCACGGCGTCTCCACCTGGAGCTCTGTCGCACAGCTCGCAGGCAAGAATTTTCCTCACAGTTCCTCGCAGCTTTCTCGATCTCGGTTCTTTTTGCGGTATTTGTGATCGATCTGACAATTGCTAGCATTGCATTGCGCGATGGATGGATGGAGCAGGGCTGCGGCGGAGCGGCAAGAGCTGCAGGCTGCGGTGGATGAACTACCTGCGGCCGGACCTCAAGAAGGAGCCCATCTCCAAGCGAGAGGAGGAGACCATCGTCTCCCTGCAGAAATCCCTGGGCAACAGGTAGCTGTATGCTCTGCTTCATGCGTGCTCAATCACGTTGAATTCTTTTGGAGAGATTGCTACGAACAATCTAGTTGATAATTGCTAATCCGTCCGGTCGTCGAGGCTGAAGCTGAATAGCCACGTACTATGCATCGTTCGTTCAGGTGGTCGGTGATCGCGGCGAGGATGCCGGGGAGGACGGACAACGAGATCAAAAACTACTGGAACTCCCGCATCAGGAAGCGCCAGAGCATCACCGCTGGCGGGAAGGCCGGCGGCCGCGCGAAGGCTGACCCCTCAGCCGCCGAGACCTCGGAGCTAACGCCGGCCGGAGAGAAGGAACCTGCTTGCGCGGCCACCGCGGCGGCGGCGGTGGCGGCGCCCACTCTCCCGACACGGCTCCCGGTGTTCGCGTGCCAGCTGCTCGCCGGCTCGGAGAGCGAGGTGAGCGCCGGCAACAGCGGCGCCGAGGACCCCCGGGACGAGGACTACTACTACCACTGCGCCGGCAACGGCGACATGGACATGAGCCATCTCCTCTCGTTCGACGATCTCGAGTACCCGGCCGGTGACCTGCTACTGGTGGCCATGGATGATGCATGGGAGAGCGAACTCTACTGTGCAAATTCGGGGAGCAGCTAACTCTGCTGCTTGTTGATTAGCCCAGCGTGCAAGGGGATGGTTAGTTGTTGTTGGTAAATTTGTTCAAGTACATTGTGTACGTACTCCTAGGCAGCTACCTCCTGTGCGCGACCAAATCGTTTATTAAGTTAATTGATCGAGTTTCAAATCCGTTTGTTTCAGTCTCAGTCACAGGGAAATTTGCTTCGTTGCTCTTTTGAATCGGTTGAGACTTGTTATATGCTTGCTTAATATTTACATTTTCACCGCGTTTTGTATAGTTCTCGATCGATCAAGACTTTCCGGAACAACTTTTTAGAAAGCTTATCCGCCGCTTCCGCAGAGGCAGACGTCCGCAAGTAAGCATAGCGTTACTCGATGAGCTTGGCCTATTTGGTGTGCCGCCATAAATTGTCACACAGTTGAGTTAGGCAATTTCAATGTTTTTAGACTCTTGTTTGGTTCTTTGTTAAACTTGTGACATTAGGTATTTAATTGGGTCAGTCTATTGGACCACCTTGCTTAGTTAATAATTCCGGTTTTTAGCGACGCGCTTACGGCCTGAGATATTAAAAAAAAACTTTTAAGTAAAACTTAGAACTTCCAACAACATTTCAGAGAGCTTTCAACCAAACTATTTGAAACTTTGACTCAATTTCAGAGAACTTTCACACCCTCCCTAGCCACCAATACAAGCTTACAAAGCACAATCACCATCCAGGTACAAACTAACAAACAATTTTTAACTAATGCACCTAACACTTTCAACTCAAATCTCATAAAAAGTATAAAAATACCAAATGAGGATTCAGGTTGGGGGAGCACCAAGCCATACCTCCCCGCTTGACACAGGTAGTGGTTCGACGGTAGAGAGGGTGACATCGGCGATCGAGACGATGACGCGGAGGGGGTCTCTTGCGAATTAGCCGCTTGGTGCGCTCTATGAGGCCTCAATGTTGTGTCCCTGCCATGTGGCTCATCAGCTTCGACGCCTTTCTGGCCAAAGTTCATGCACCTCCCACTTATGCATTTGCAGCGAGATGCGATGTCAGGGATAAAAAGGACGAGTGGAAAAGCTTCGTTGTGTGAGGGGAATGAGGACCGGAGGAAGGCTTGGAAAGATAAGCCAAGAAAGTGGGTGTACAACTCCATTCGAAAATACGTGGCACATAAGGACGAGTTGACTGCTGCTGTGCTCGACCTTCAAAGAGCAATTTTGCAAGGTAATTGCCTTTCAAGTTGAATTTACAAGGCCAATTGCCGGTCAAGGTGAGCATACCAGTTCGTCAGTAATGAAGATGCCGATCGTGGCCCCCGTCCGAGCCCACCTCGACGCGGGTGGAGGGCGCAACCCCAGGCCGATCGCGGGCCTCCGACGCGACCTAGCAGGCCGTCGCGGGCTGAGGGCGCGACCTGGAGCGGCTCGTGGGTGGGGGGCTGCGGCAACGCCGGCCTCACGGGCCACCCACACGGCTCCTGGCCCGTCGCCAGCGGGGACCGCGATTTTGTGTCGTCGCGCTCTAGAAGCGCGAATTTTCCAGATGTCGGTTGCACAGTGCATCGCGGAGACAATCCCGCCGTTGCTCCCGAACGGGGGCTATTCCCGGCATTGCCACTCGCCCGGGGGCCAATCTTGGCTTTTTTCCGGTTGCGCACAAGAGCGGGGTGCGGTTGCACACGGGATCGAGCAGTTCATTAATTCGCATCGGGTTCGCTGACAAGAATAGTATCGAGTTTATGATACCTTATTAGGCTTCAACGAAAGCTCTTTTTATATATAGTTGACATTCTTGAGATATTGTTGATGCCACTGTATTGGAACTGTCTTTATTAACTGCTCTAGCTATCTCCTTGTCCTTCGATTAATTTCCCATTTACAGCGATCGATCTGCATACATCTGCATGCATGACTAATGTCTAGACAGCTATTTTCAGTATGCATCCACGCATACGCTACTACTCCCTTCATTTAGGAATGTAAGGTGTATTTTGATTGGTTAAGACAAGAGTTTGATCAACTCAGACTTGAAAAAAAACCGGGTTTGATAAACCTTATCAAAGACGAAAATTGTGTAGATTTAGTTTATGGATAATACTGAAAACAAAATCATCTGTAATAGCACTGTATTGTAGACAGCTTGAAAACAATCAATTTTGTTTCCGAACCATCTGTAATAAGAACAATATCATAGATGATTTTTGCTCCAAATCGTCTGCGAATGCAAACCGTCATTTTTGGGATGGCTCAGATCCACCCAATTCTCTATAACTCCTTACCCACCCACATCGACCCTAACCAAAATCGCGGCCTCCTCCTCGTCCTCCCCCACGCTGCCCGATCTCCTTCTCCAACAGCATCCTGCCCGACCACGCCGCCTCCTGTTCCTCCTCCTCCTCCATAGCACCGCCTCCTCCTCCGCACCGAGCCGCTAGCCTCCTCCACCGTGGCAATGGCATTGCCTCCTCCTCCTCCGCGACGACGGCGCTGCATTGAGCTGTTGCCACCTCCTCCCCAACGATGGTGACGTGCCGCACCAACGCGCCACGACTGCCTCCTCCGTGAAGACAAGGGCACATCGAGTCACCGCCCCTCCTCCTTCCCAACGACGGCGCCACGGCCGCCTCCTCCTCCGCGATGATGGCATGAGCCGTCGCCGCCTTCTCCCCGGTGATGGCGTCGCACCGAGGCACCGTGGCCGCCTCCGCCTCCTCCTCGACGATGATGCCACGCCACACCGAGGCACCACGGCTGCCCCCTCCTCCTCCTGACGATAGCACCTCCTCCTCGACAACAACCTCCTCACTACCGTGGCCACACCGAGGTACAATGTCTCCTCCAAATTCTTGCATCATTGATGATATATTTGATGAATTTTTGATAACTGTTGATTCTTATAATTAGTGGTGGATAATTCATTACATATTTGATAAATATTATTTGATTTTTGTATATGGTTGTGATATAAAGTTGATTTGCGTTAGATATATATGGCTGTGATGCGACGAGATAAACTAGAGTATTTAGGGTATTTAGCAAAAAAATATGACTATTTGGATTAGTTCTTTGTCTACTTGATGCATCTAAAAGTTTGTGATTGATTAGCTTTAATGTTGCCAATGATAAAAATGATCACATAATTAATACTTTACAAGGGCTCAATAGTTTAGGGTTTGTGACTTGGTTTAAGCTTCATTAAATTCTACCCTAAACCATAAACTACTTAAGCCCTTGTCCAATGTGTCGGTACTCGTAACTCTGACACATCTTTGTACCATTAATTAGGGGTTACAATCAATATTGTCTAAAAATGAACATGTTTTGTGCTTGCTTCATGGACTAGGTTGAAGAATTCTACAAGGAAATTATTCCACGACCAGTATACAATAGCACATTGTATACCATTGGTAGAACACTTTGCTGATAAAACTCTCTAGGCTCATTGCTACTTTAACATAGTCCTTGAAGCAACCACTACTAGTGTCCATTTAATGGAATTAAGATTGTAAGTATTTTTTTTCTAAGTTATGCATGATGGTACATGAATTAGGGTGTAAAATTTGTGCAATTTTCACGGTTCTATTAATGAAAGGCTAGATGCTTCAGTAAGCATCAAAATCACAAGAGAGGTAGCGATATATCGATGGGTTACCTCTCCTCCTCCTATGAAGGAGAGGTGACCTATCCTGCAAAGGAGAGGTCCAACCTCTCCTTCACAAGAGGGGTACGTGGTAATAACTCATCAGATTATCCCCACCTCTCATGCAATTTTGATGTTCCTTAGAGCTTTTGGGCTTTGATCTGACACAATTGACTGATGTGGTACAAGTCTTGCATATGACAGTAGTATGTTCAATTAGTATCGGCAAATTTCTATCATTTCATATGGTTATGTGAAATCAATACATCTAATGTCTCCATCTTGTGTGAGAACGACTGATCCTTCTCACGTGAGATGGACATGTTAGAAGAGATTGATTTTACACAACCGTATGATGTGGTACAAGTTTTGCCGACAACTGTAGTTTGCTCAATTTTTTGCTTAATCTTTGTTCAAGTGCTTTGGAAAACTAGATGATCAGGCCGATGATGATAAGACCTTGCTATATCAAAATTTTTATCATTCCCACAACTCCGTTAATGGCAAATCAAAGACTCTGGCAAGCATCGGAATCACGGAGAGGTGGTGGTTAATTGACGGTTTGTCGCTATCCCTCTTGTGAAGGAATCACAAGTGGGGTAGCGGCACATCATCAAATTACCCTCACCTCTCGTGCTTACAATGCTTGCTAGAGATTCCAGCCTTTGTTGACATAATCTATTAATGTGGTACAAGTTTTGGTAAAATTTCTACCACTTCTATAGTTGTATCAAATCGGTCCGGCTAGTGAGCCCATTTCATGTGAGATCAATCGATTAATTTGACACAACCGATTGATTGGTACAAGTTGTGCTCAATTTTATTAATATTGTTCCATTATAGATTGGCAAAATTTCTCAAAGCCCATAGTCTTTAGCAAGCCGAGGAATCGTGACAGGGGTGTTGGTGAACAGACGAGTTATCTCCACCTCTCCTACGCTCCTACATAGGAGGGGTGGTGGTAACCCATTGGATTACCACCAGCTCTTCTGTCCTTGGTTTGCTAAAACTTCCAAGCTTTGATTGACAAGACCAACTGATGTGGTACAAGTTTTGCATATAATAGTACTTTGTGAAATTTCTACCATTTCTGTAGTTTCATCAATTAATCATTTTAAACTATCTATGCAAATGATGAAAATGACCCACTCATAAACTATGCACGAAAGGGTTTAGGGTTCGTGATTTAGGGTAAGGTTAAAATTGCATTAACCTCAACCCTAAACCCTGGACCACTAAACCCTTGTCGATCAATGTGTAATTATTTAAAATAGGTAATTCTAAGGCATTATTTTTAAAATGAGCGCTACGGTTGTCCTCACTTGTGTTGCTTCAGAAAAATAGATGATTAGGCCAGTGATGATAAGATCTTGCTATAATATGTGTTTAGCTTTCCTAGTGTGTGTTAAGTAATGACTAAAAATCATTACCTCATTCTAGAAAAGCAAGCACACATTCAATTAAGAGCGCGTTATTATCTGAAGCCTATAGAGAATACTATATTTTAAATTATGAATAGATGTGTGAACGGGAGTTGTTACTGTATATGTTATGTTTCTAGTTGTTTAGGAGGACATGACTAGCATTTTTTTTAGCCTAGCCAATAAACAGAAAATGGTGTAGGAATATAAAATCACATCACAAATAGCTTTTAAAAAAATAATTGTCTGGCTCAAATTAAGAACCGTGTGTGATGTAAGGTTATCATAGACGATTTGTTACGAAAACTGTATAATGTATTGTAGACGGCTATAAAACTATCTTTGATGTCAAAAAGTCATTATAGATTACTCTAAAGATAAACGATTTAGAAAATCGACTGCGACGAACTTTTCGAACCGGCCGTCGCTCTGTGGCGAGAGGTTCTGCAAACAAAACTAGTTAACTCGAAGTTTTAGTCTTTAACTGCCGCTTTCCACCTGTGTTTCTGCGAATGCCTTTGGACGGTCGTCGTGGGTGGCTGCGCGCGCGCGCTTCTCCGTATGCCTAGCTAGCTAGCCTGGTCGACCTATCAGCTCGCCATATATACCAGACACTTAGTTCCAACATCAGAGCATGCATGCAACCCTCTTGGCACTACTGCTGTCAGCAAATGCACAGACCCCAGAGGCGGCCAAGTCTGTGTGACGATCGATCCTTACCGTCTGGGAAGTGTGGAGAGAGCGCAATTAATCGTCGCTTCTTTCGATCCAGGGCACTGAGATGACGGTCGTCGCGCGTGTTGACGCAGCTCATTCGGGAGGGGCACTGCGAATAGCTTGTTACTCCAATTACTAGGCGTTGTTAAAAGCACAGAGAATGGTTAGATTGCGGTTTTAGATACAATAATTTAATGGATACAGTGACTTGAGTCTTGGTATTTTGGTAATAAGCTACCTCCAATATTCTATTTTGTTTTCATAATAAAATATCCTCTCTATCAAGCCATCTAAGATATAAATTTATCACACACACTTACTATAAAAAAATCATATAAAAATAATATCATAATTTTATAAATTTTACTAAAATATTTATATGAAAAATTATAATCAAAACTACGCATTGAAGACTGTGACAAAACTGAAAATAACATGTGTCATTTAATAGAGAGAGTAACCTTAGAGTGATAACATTGCATTAACTACACTCTCTTGATTCCCACGATAGACATATATTTTAAGGCGGCTAACTCTCAAGACTAGTGACAGATACGGTAACAGTAATAACAAGCTCACATTCTCTTCTCACCTTCTTCTTTTCTTTTTTCTTTTTGAGGTGAGATGTCACACTCCTACTAACGAGCTACTTAGACTGTCATTCCTCGGGAAAAACAAAACTGGGACTATCTCATGGTCTGTTACTGTTGTACTCAAACGGAAGAAGCTAGCGTGTAATTGGGTTGGGCCGCCGTTTCCAGTTCGCAACTTTCCAGCGGGTAACTCGGCGAGACAATCCATACGGAAATTGAGGTGTACATCACATTGGGCTGGTCCGGGAAACAACATGAAACAGCTAATAAGGCATTTGGGCCTAGCAGGCTGCAAGTTTGCCTAGATCGTTCGTTCGTCGCTGACTCTTCTGGCGTCCGTACGGCCAGCCACACTCATTTTGGACACACAATCATGCGATGCGATCATGAACTGCGCTGAGTTTCACCAACCGCGTGCGCGTTAGGTGGCCACGAGCAGGATTGGAATTTGGAATACGAGCACGGGTAGTGGAGCACATTTCACTTCACTTCACTTCATCTCATCTCTTCTCTTCTCATCTCTGGCGCCGTCGACCTCCCAACCGACAAGCCTTCTAGAAAATAATGGCACTTAGCCTTCTGGAAACTAATATGGATGATATATACAAGTGCATGATGTCTCTTACCTAACTAGTACACACTAGCATCAGCCCTTGCACCCACCATTTGGACTTTGGACTAGTGCTGTTCATCGAGCACCATGGGAACCTTGGACATATGTTAGGCCGCACAAGTGGACCATCCCCAGTCGCCTCACAAAAAGAAAAAAGACTGTAACATCCCTAGTTTATTAGCTTTGTAATGTGCATCATGGCATACATTCATGAACTTAAAAATGAGGAGGAATTTGAATTTTTCAAGTCACCAAGGAAAACAAACCCTAATGCTCTTATGAAGGTTTAAGATGAAATCCAAACCGTGGTTTAGAATCTCTTGAACAAAAGTATTTTGAAAGTATTTTAAGTGATAACTTATCTGATTATAAGGTTATGGGTAAAATGTTAGATGATAAAATTCAGTTCTAGGGTTAATTCAAAAAGGATTCTAATGAATTTTGGAATCAAAAGCTAAAAACAGAAAATAAAAGAAAATAAAAATCTAATTCTATCCCTTCTCCCCCGGATGGGCCTTCCCCGGCCCATCCTCTTTCTCCCCCGCCCCGGCCCATCTTTCCCCCTCTCTCTCCTGGCCCAGCCCGCCACCCTCCCCTTTCTTCTCCCCTAAGCCACCACCCCCACGCCACCTCTCTCTCTCCTCTATCCGGCCACCTCCTATTCGCCGCTCTGCCTCGGTGGCAAGCGCCTGGGTGCCCGCCCGCCACCTCCTCCTTCGGCCCGAGCGCCGTGCAACCCCCCCCCCTCTCCTTATCCCTCTTCTTTTCTCCCTGGCCGAGCACTCTCCCGCGCCTCCTTCTCTCCCTCTCTCACTCGTAGCTCGCCGCCGCGTTGCCCTTCGCCTCCGCCGCCTCGCCCCGTCCGAGCTCCTCCCCGGCCGCCCCGTCGTTCTTGCTTCTCCAAGCTCGCCGCCCCGGCCATCGCCTCGCCGACCCGAGCCCTCCGCTCCACCCTGCCGCCTCCCCGGTGAGCTCCGCCGTGCTGCCCCTCCGCCGCTCCCTCCCGAGCCGTCCCGGTGCCGCCTTTGCTTCTCCTCGCAGCCCACCGCCGAGCACCCGGAGCCGCCGCCGCTCGCTCTGCCCGTCCCGGCCGCCTCGCCGTCGCCCTCGGCCCCATCTCCGCCTAGCACCGCCGCCGGAGCACCGGTAAGCCCCGCCACCCGCTACCCCTCCCGGGACCCCGCGGCCCCGGCGGCGCCACACCGGACCAAGCCCCGGTTGGTTAAGTGGAGCGCTAATAGCTCCTTAATGATGCAGTTAGGGCATTAATGCCCATAAAACCGTTGCTAAGACATGATTAATAGCCCATTTATTGCTAAGTACATTTAATAGTTGGTATCAATTGCTGAACCGACCGGTTAATTACCCATTAATATTCATAATCACTGTTCGGACATAATTAATGTCTTCATTAATTGCTAAACCGTGATTAACAGTGTAATTAATACACTCTTAATTAATGTCTCTATGACATATGGGACCCACCCGACAGGATTAAAAATAAAAAGCATAAATAAAATGAAAATTATGACAAGTGGGCCCCACTTGTCATTGACTCAGTCAAACTTGGTCAAAGTTGACCATGGGGCCCACCTGTCAGCCTCTGAGGTTAAAAATGAATTAAGTAATAAAAATAATTATTATTTAATATTTATTTTTATTTACTAAGAAAAATACAAAAAGGATTTAAAAATTGATTAAATCTTAGGAAATTCATAGAAAATTTATTTTTAATCAGAAAAATACAAATAATATATCAAAATGTTTAGAAAATTGAGATCTATTCAAATATGTCATTTTCATACATGTTTGCATGTTAGAAAAAATATAAATTGCTAAAAACTCAAATTAGGGTTTCCACGACTAGCCGGAGAATTTCGGATCCCGATATCTCGAGCGTCCGGACTCTGATTAAATTGATTCCACTAGCTGGCTGCCGGGTAGGACTCGGCGCCGGGCGCTTTGGTTACAGAGGGTATCAGAGGCTGGCCTCCAGCGAGGAACGCAGTCGGCTGATTACACCCGAGTGAGGGACAGAAATGGCGTGCCTTCCGAGGGCCTCGAGTCGGATGCTGAGCAACTCGGAGCTGTCGGATTCTTCACCCAGGCTCATCGGGCGCTCCGGCCTCGAAGCCTTGGTATCTGGGATCCCCAGATTCAGTGGAATGACCCGGCATAAGACTTCGAAACTCAGGAACCTATGCGCCGTGACTGTTTTCTCTGGTCCGGACTTGGAGTTTCAGAGACATTCCTTCAGGGGACACAAGCCAGCCTTGACCCACTCGGGAAGGCTGGGTGCTACTCGGGAACTCAGTCGGGATTGATGGCAAGCCCCACGCTGGGTTATCAGCCGGTCCCTGTCCCCAGGGATGGACCGGATGCCACCAGAGATTACCCGTTAATAGCTCACTTGCCTTTAACGTTCCTGCCTTACGGGTGAATGTTACTTGGCTTTAATTGTCCTTTCCACAGGAGTCCAGTCAGCCCTTCGCGATCTCCCAGCAAGCCAAGGCCAGTCGGAAAACCTAATCGGGGGAAGAGGCAGGTAGCGGCAAGACCACGAAGGACTCGGGGGCTACTGATGGTGATATGCCACCCGGGTATCGCCAAGGAGGACGAATCCGGCCTCCCGGCCACGGGATGGGCCGGGCCGACTACTCGGAGTCCGACTACAACACGGGGGGCACCTCACCGACGTGGAGTACAAGACAAGAACTAATACCTGTCCGGCTTACCCGGAATCAGTTGTAACAAATAGGAAACATATCTGTTAACCCGATCCGGACTCTGTAACCCTACCCCGGCCGGCTATATAAGACTCGGTAGGGGACCTCCGATCGGTATCGCTTTACGTCCAGCATCATCTCCATTGTTTCATAGCTCAGACCCCTTCGAGATCGATTCTCTAGGGCCTGCGGCACTCGGGATACAGCAATACCAGCCACCAAACACAGGACGTAGGGTATTACCTCTCCGAGAGGGCCTGAACCTGTCTAAATCTTGTCTCCCGTGTGCAGCCATCCTGATTTGCTGTGCTCACACCGCCCCATAATTAGTATTGCCGGAATAATACTCCGACAGTTGGCGCGCCAGGTAGAGGACCGTGCGCATAGATTCATCTGCACGAGTCAGGATGGTTCTCGTCAACGACAACACCTTCGTCTCGGGAAGCATCTTGAAGTTCGCCTTCATCAGCGCTGTCCCAGACCCTGGCCACCTTTTCCGTTTCGGAAGGTTGGATTTCATCGCCGACAAGGTCGGTCAGCTTCACCTCTGCCACTCGGCGGCGTCCCGATCGGCAGAGGCTTCACCAGCTCTCCAGCACGGGCCCCCCACGGAGCCCGCGCACTCGGCCCCTCTCCCCAGGGAGGGGGTTTCGCCGAAACCAGATCCGTTTGTCGCGCACGAGTTCGCACTCGGATCCCGGCTGGTGGGCGCTATCGAATCTCTCCTCCCCGTCCTCGAGTACTACTCGGACGAGGACGAAAGCTCTGGCAGCCACCATCCGTCCCGGGAAGTCTTCATGGCCAATGCCGGCTCGCTAGATGGCGGTGACGGCCAACAAGTTCCCATCGAGCAACAAACGCCGGCCGAGCTCGAGGCCACTCGGCTCCGACTCCTTGCAAAGGAGGAAGAGTTGATCGAGCAGCAGACCCGGCTCGTCCGCCAGCGTGACGACCAACGACGCAATGATGACATGAGGGCTCGTGGACGCCAGGTTCACAACGAGCTCCGCATGCGTGAAAGGGAAGGAGTCCCGATATTTCCTCTCCCGAGTCACAATATCGTCGCGGCCACAGTGGCGGCCCGTGCCATTGATATCCCCGAGGGCAACCCGGGATATGATGAACTTCGACGGCTCCGCGTCCTGCTGGAAGAGACCGCCCTCCAGCACGCTGAAGTTTTCGAAGACCACCCCGGCTCCTCCGCAGGTGCAAGGAGTCGGCGCTCTACGCCTCAAAAGAGTCCGTCACGCATGGATAGCCAGCGAGCAAGCCCCGGTCGACATCAGCCGGCCGGCAACGTCCACGGGCGACTCGGACCCGATCGAGACGCCCGAGGCACCATAGATGCGAGAACCCGCGCCTGCCAGGACGCGGGCAAAAACGCTCGCCAAGCCATACCGGCCCGTGATCGACTTGGACCAAGGAGCCAAGCAGACGCTGAGAGAAGCGCTCATCATGGTTCCAGGAGAGAAGATCGTGGCAACCACCGCAATGGTAGCGGCGCCACCAGCCAGGAGCGTTCCCCTCTGACTTCCTCCGGCATGGGTTACTCGGGTCCGAAAGCATTCGGCCCTCGTATCCACAGCGTCATCTTCCCGCCACGATTCTGGGTCACCGGCATCGACAAGTACACGGGAGAGACTCGGCCGGACATCTGGCTGTCCGACTACCACACAGCGTGCAGAACCAACGGTGGGGACGACTACGTCGCAATCCACTACCTGCCGCTCTTCTTGGCCGACTCGGCGCGAGCCTGGTTGACCAGCTTACCTCCGGGGTGCATCCATACGTGGAAAGACCTCGAGACCCTCTTCGTGAACAACTTCCAGGGCACCTACAATCGGCCCGGGAACGCGTGGGATCTCCACAGCTGTACACAAGGGGCGAATGAGACTCTCCGTGAGTACATCCAACGCTTCTCTAAGAAGAAGAACTCTCTGCCCGAAATCCGGGAGGGCGACGTCATTACCGCTTTCTCCAAAGGAGTTCGGAGCACCGACCTGATCCACAAGATTGCGCGGAAGAATCCACAGACTACGCGCGAGCATTTCGACATAGCCAACAGCTTCGCTACCGGCGAAGAGGCTGTCCGCAGTGTTACTTGGGATGACAAGGGCAGAGGCAAGGGCAAGGCGCCCGAGTCCTCCAGTCGGGACGACCAGCCCGAGTCGTCTAGAAAGAAGCACCGCAAGCGCAAGGGCGGAGACCTCATTGCTGCTGCCGAGCGTGCTCCGGCGCGCCGTCCACCGCGCACCAACACAACCTTCGAGGAGATGATGAGTCAGCCGTGTCACTTCCATGGACCCAAGTCCAATCATCTGACACGCGACTGCAACCTCTTGAAGAACCTGAACAAACCCTACGCCCCCAACAAAGGCAAGAAGGAACCCCCTCAGGACGAGGGTGATGAGTTCCCGAAAGAGACCGCTTGCTTGATGATCTTCGGCGGTCCCAACGGCTACGAGACCAAACGTCGCCAGAAGATCATTGAACGAGAGGTCAACGCAGCGGAACCGGCCGTGCCCAAGTACCCGCGATGGTCCGAGTCCATAATCTCATTCGGACGTACGGATCACCCCGACTACATACCCCAGCCGGGACGCTTCCCCTTGGTGGTGGACCCGATTGTCTCCGGTGTCCGCCTCACCAAGGTCCTCATGGACGGCGGGAGTGGTCTCAACATCCTCTACGTCAAAACTCTCGACGACATGAAGATCCCTCGATCCGAGATCAAGCCGACTGGTGCCCCCTTCCATAGGGTAGTACCCGGCAAGATGGCGAGTCCACTCGGGCAGGTCAGCCTGCCCGTTACATTTGGCACTCCCGACAACTTCCGGACCGAGACCCTCACCTTTGAGGTCGTCGACTTCTCGGGATCATATCATGCCATCCTGGGTCGACCCTGCTACGCCAAGTTCATGGCTGTCCCCAACTACGTCTACCTGAAGCTCAAGATGCCGGGCCCCCAGGGGGTTATCACGGTGCAAAGCAGCTTCCAGCATGCTTACACATGTGATCTCGAGAACTGCAACCTCACCGCAGCCCAGATCTCCAAGGCCATACTCTCCAACCTCAAGTCAGTCGTGGTCGAGGAAGCACCGCCATCCAAGAAAGCTTCGACGTCGACATCTTTTCAGTCGGCGCGGGACACCAAGTCGATCCAACTCGACCCTGAAGATTCCTCCAAGACGACGCAGATCGGGACTGCACTCAGCGACAAATAGGAAAGCGCGCTCGTCAGCTTCCTTCAGGACAACCGGGACATCTTTGTTTGGACATCCTCCGACATGCCCGGGGTTCCAAGGGAGGCTGCCGAGCACTCTCTCAACGTTCGGCCGGACGCCAAGCCGGTCAAACAGCGCTTACGCCGATTCGTTGAAGATAGACGTCAGGCCATAGGAGAAGAAATAGCCAAGCTTCTAGCAGCTGGTTTTATTAAAGAAGTGTATCATCCCGACTGATTAGCGAACCCAGTTCTTGTTCGCAAAAAGAATGGAAAGTGGAGGATGTGTGTTGATTATACTAGCCTTAACAAGGCGTGCCCCAAAGATCCTTTCACTCTTCCTCGCATCGACCAAGTGGTTGATTCCACGGCCGGGTGCGAAATTTTGTGCTTTCTCGACGCCTACTCGGGCTATCACCAGATCAAGATGAAGGAGGATGACGAGATCAAGACATCTTTTATCACACCGTTTGGCGCCTTCTGCTACGTCTCCATGCCCTTCGGACTCAAGAATGCCGGCGCCACGTACCAACGGTGCATACAGCGCTGCCTTCAGTCCCAGATCGGCCGGAACGTGCAAGCCTACGTCGACGATGTGGTGATCAAGTCCCAAAAGAAAGAAGACCTCCTGAGTGACTTGGGAGAGACCTTCGCCAACCTTCGAAGATTCAGCATGAAGCTTAACCCCGAGAAGTGCGTTTTCGGGGTCCCTTCGGGCAAGCTACTCGGCTTCCTTGTTTCCGAACGAGGGATCGAGGTCAACCCGGAGAAGATCGATGCCATCCTCAAGATGGCCCCACCAAAGAATCTTAAAGACGTCCAAAGGCTTACCAGGTGCATGGCAGTTCTCAGTCGATTTATCTCCCGACTCGGCGAGAAGGCCATGCCCCTCTACAAACTCATGAAGAAGTCGGATACCTTCACCTGGACTCCCGAGGCCCAGGATGCCTTTGACAGCCTGAAGAAGTTTTTAACTACCCCACCGGTGCTGGCGTCTCCCATGCCCAATGAACCACTACTTCTCTACGTCGCAGCCACTACTCAGGTAGTCAGCACGGTCTTGGTCGTGGAACGTCCCGAGCCCGGTCATATTCAGAAGGTACAGCGCCCGGTTTACTTCATCAGTGAAGTGCTCTCCGAGTCCAAGGCGCGGTACCCGCAGATCCAGAAGATAGCCTATGCGGTCTTCATAACATCACGGAAGCTCGTCCACTACTTCCAGGGCCACCCCATCACGGTGGTTAGCTCCTTCCCGATCTCCGACGTCATCAACAACCGCGACGCCACGGGTCGGATCGCAAAGTGGGCCATGGAGCTTATGGCGTTCAGCATCGTCTACGCTCCCCGCACGGCCATAAAGTCCCAGGCTCTCGCCGACTTCATGGCCGAGTGGACAGAAGTCCAGTCCCCGCCCTCTGTCGTCGACCTCGAGCACTGGGTACTCTACTTCGACGGCTCTCTGATGCTCCAGGGCGCGGGGGCTAGCGTTGTGCTCATCTCTCCCAAGGGTGAGCGCTTCAAATACGTACTGCAGATCCACTTCCCGGCATCCAACAACGCTGCCGAGTATGAGGCTCTGCTCCACGGTCTTCGCCTTGCGGTTTCACTCGGGATTCGCCGCCTCCTTGCGCGCGGTGACTCGGAACTGGTGGTCCGGCAAGTAATGAAGGACTGGTCGTGCCGCGACCCTCCATGGAAGCCTATTGCCAAGAAGTCTGCAAGCTCGAGGCCAAGTTCGATGGTTTTGAGATTACTCACGTTCTACGCCGCGATAACGAAGACGCAGATGCACTCGCCAAACTGGGATCCAGTCGGGACGTCGTCCCGACGGGAGTTTTCCTCCAGGAGTTGCACACCCCCTCTATCAAGGCGGACACGCCGCCCGAGACCGAAGAACCACAAGTCCCGGAGAGTGACGCTACTCAGCAGCCTCCCGCGGCGGTCCTCGCCGTCACTTCCGACTGGACTACACCTTTTCTGGACTATCTCTTGCGGGACACCCTCCCGTCGGACAAAACCGAGGCACGCCGCATCGCGCGACGCGCCAAGTCCTTCGTCATCATAGAAGATGAGCTCTACAAGAAGAGTACCTCTGGGATACTCCAACGGTGCATACCCGACTATCAGGGAAAGCAGCTCCTGCGCGAGATCCACTCGGGAGTGTGTGGACACCACGCTGCGCCCGCATCACTAGTCGGGAAGGCCTTCCGACAAGGTTTCTACTGGCCGACTGCCGTGTCCGACGCGGAACACATCGTCCGCACCTGCGAAGGGTGCCAATACTTCGCCCGGCAGACACACTTGCCGGCTCAGGCCCTCCAGACCATACCGCTCACTTGGCCCTTTGCAGTCTGAGGACTGGACATGGTCGGCCCGTTCAAGAAAGCGCCCGGGGGCTACACGCACCTCTTCGTTGCAGTCTGAAGCCAAGCCGGTCGCCACGATAACTGCTGAAAAGGCCGTCGAGTTCGTGCGGGGCATCGTCTTCCGGTTCGGCGTACCCAACAGCATTATCACGGACAACGGCACCCAGTTCACTGGCCGGGCGTTTCTCCAATTCTGCGACGACTACAACATCAGCCTCGACTTTGCCGCCGTGGCACACCCACGCACCAACGGGCAAGTCGAGCAGTCCAACGGGCTAATACTACAAGGCCTCAAGCCTCGAATTTTTCGGCGTCTGAACAAGTTTGCAGGCAGATGGGCAGCCGAGCTACCTTCGGTCCTCTGGAGCCTCCGGACCACGCCTAACCGGTCAACGGGTTATACACCTTTCTTCATGGTCTTCCGTGCTGAGGCTGTCCTCCCGACTGACCTGGAGTACGGGTCCCCGCGTGTCCGAGCCTTCAACGCAGCCGAGTCCGAAGAAGCCCGGCACGACGCCCTCGACCAGCTCGAAGAAGCCCGCGAAGTCGCCCTCCTGCGGTCGGCTAAATACCAGCAGGCCCTACGGCGCTACCACAGTCGGCACGTACGCGGCCGCTCCTTCAATGTCGGCGACCTGGTTCTACACCGAGTCCAATCGAACAAGGAACAGCATAAGCTCTCGCCGCCATGGGAAGGCCCGTACATAATCGCTGAGGTGCTACGCCCGGGGGCTTACCGACTGAAGGACAGCGACGGCAACGTCTTCACCAACGCATGGAACATAGAACAGCTACGTCGTTTCTATGCTTAAACCCTTTTTCTCAGTGTATCAGACATAATAATAAAGAGTTTGCTTTTGTTCGAAAGTATCTCTCTACCCGACTGCCTCGCTGCGCCCGTTCGTGGCAGGCACTCGACGGATTACCACCCGGATCACCATCAGCGCAAAATACTTAAGTACTGTGTATACAAGTCTAACGTTAACTCCTTGACTCCGATCGCCGGTCTACGCCACACCCTTACGCTACTCGGGACACACGCCCACGGCTAATCCCTACGCAAAGGAGGCTACGACGGATCGGCAAAGAGCACAAACGCACAAGCTTACATACACAGGAACACAAGTTTTTCTGATGGGGCAAAAATTTGACTCGTTAAAACTTGCAAAGTTACCACAAGTCACTCGGGCATCCCGAGTGCACAACAAACCTACTCGGCATCCCCGAGTCCCTTACAAAACTTTACTCGGCTAACCCGAGCAGTTTCACACCTACTCCTACTTCTCTACAGGTTGGAGCGCGTCAGCAGGGTCTCGACGGTGGGCTCGACGATCCGCATCATCTCCGGAATGTCTTCATCCGGAAAGTCCGCGGCGTACCCTTCCCCGATCGCCTCCAAGTCCAACTCGGAGTCATGAGACCGCGCCACCGCCAAGACTAGGCTGGCCCCCGTCCGCGCGGCCTCCGACTCAATGCTCGCCACTTGGTCGGGGACCTGGTGCAGCCGCTCGGCGACCCCTGCGACAGAGTCCGGCGCCGGGTCATCCGACCAAACGGCGCTGCATGCCGCCTTCCCCGCCTTCAGCAGCGACTCAACCATCCCTTGGGTTTTCTCGAGCCGCTCCTTCCACCCTGCAGCAGCAAAGCAACAAGCAACCAGTCAGGCGGTAAGATCCGGGTAAAATCCACGGCCAGCAAGTTGGACAAAGCGACACGGAGCGGTCAGGGCACTTACAGGATTCGGCCTCTGTGGCGTCCTTCTTCGCCGCCTTGACGGCCTCCTCTGCGTCAGCGGCCCGCTTGGCCGCCGACTCGGCGTCCTTCTTCGCGGCCTTGGCCACCTCCTCGGCTTCACTGGCCCTCTTGGCCGCCGACACGGCGTCAAGCTTCGTCCGCTTCTCCATCTTCTCCGCCAACTCCGCCCGGGCCTTCTCCGACTCGAGCTCCTTCTCGACTCTCCGGGCCCATTGCTTGGCAAGGTCGCAGTCCCGGGCACGGGTTTTCAACGCCTCGGCTTCGCGCTGGAGCTGCGCCCGCCAGGCCTTCTCTGCTTCCAGCGCCTCCTTGAGGTACCGGGCACGGGCCTTCGCGTCCTCGAGCTCCGCCTTCAGCTTCGACAGTTCGTCCTCGGCTGTTGCACAGAAACAACGCTTCAGCAAGATGAATCGCAACACGCAGAGGACAAAGGTTACTCGGCGGGCTCACCTTGGGACTTGGCGATTTCCTGGGACAGACCAGCCTTCAAGCCGGCGATCTCCACTCCGCGCTTGCGCGCCACGTCCTCCGCCGTCTGCCTTGCTGCGGTTATTTTGTCCCACTCGGACTTCCGCAGCTCCATCCGTTCGATCACCGGCAGTCGGTCCTAGAGGACGGCGGTCTTGCTCTGCGACCGCTGGTTCAGTGCCTGCTGCAGAAGACAAACCAGTTAGGCCGCCCGGCAGCATCATCAAAACCCTCCACTCGGTCCCAAGGACCCAGTGGAGGCTCGGGGGCTACACCCTTCGGGTGCACTGTTCGTGCACCCGGAGAAGAATCTACAGACTAAACTGCATCTACCCTCCGCCCGACTATCCTAGTCGATCGCAGGCTCGGGGGCTACACCCTCTGGGTGCACTGTTCGTGCACCCAGAGCAGCAACTACAAAGAAACACGAGGGGACCTCCGCCCGACTACCTTAGTCGGGCAGAGGCCCGGGGCTACTTCCTAGGGACACATCCTAACACAAAGGAAGGTACGTACCTCCATCAAAGGGCACAGCCTGCCGTTCAGCAGGTTGGCCGCCTCCCTCGACGCTTTCAGCAAAGCAGGGAGGATCTCCCCGATTCGCTCGGCGCACTCCGCAGCCGCCCGCCACTCCGTCTCCTCCTCGACGTCGTCGATGACCACCGTGGCCGGCTGCCCCGGCTCCTTCTCCCCGATCCGGAGCGGCCGCGCCACCAGCTCCGAGCAGGGCTTCAAGGGCGGAGCCCCGCTGATCTCCCGCATTGGCGAGGTCGCGGCGGGCTCGCCCTCACGCGACGGCGAAGCGGCCCTGACCGCCTCCGGCTCCGCGCCTTCCGCCATCGCCACGTCCCGGCTGGCATCCACGGACTCCGTCGGCGTCGACGCTCCGGCGGAGGGCTCCTCCCGAGGGATGGCCGGCGGGTCTACCTGCGCGCCGGGCTGTTCAGGGGTTGGCTCGCGAGCAACCGTGGGTGGAGGCGACACCGGCCGGGACGAAGAAGGAGCAGCCGCTGCCGGAGGCGGCGACGCTCGGGTGTCTTGCGCCGGGGGATCTCCACCTTGGCTAGATCCCGGGCCACTCAGGGGCGCCTTAGTAGTGCCTCCCGTCTTCCGCGTCCTACGGAAGCGGCAAGATCAACCATGTCAGCATGTGAAGATGAAAGAATCCAGGAAGTCAGTCGGCAGAGCACTTACTTCGCAGATCGAGCGACGACGAGCCTCTTCTTCACCCGCCGGACGCCCCGAAGGCCGTGTCGGCGTCGCGCTTTTCCCCCCGGCTAGTGGGGGCGTCGTCACCAACCGCCCCGGTAGCTTCACTCGGCGCCGCAGCCGGCGCCGCATGCACAGCGCCGGTGGAAGACTCTTCCGCAGCGTCGGATGCGACCCCCATATCGGTCGCCGCCAACGGGTCATCGCTGCGCTGGGGCTTCCGTCTCCGCACGAAGAAGGTGCCGCCAGCATCCGACTCCTCCTCTTCCTCCTCCTGGGCCGCCGTGCTCGCGGGAGGAGGAGGGGGCGCAACAACCGCCGGTCCCTTCCCCTTGGAGGACCTGGTACCCTTTGAAGGCCCGGCGCTCTTAGCTGCGCCAGCGCCGGAAGAAGATATCCCCGCCGCTCCCGGCGGTGGCGGCTTGCCCTTCGGTACATCAGCATACCGTGGCTGGTTCCAGATCTCGTCCTCCGGGAGGGGAGCGCTGGAACAGAAGCCGAACAGATCCTGCGAAGAAACGAAGACAGTACCCGAGTCAGGCTCGGTCAGCGATTTAACCAAAAAAGGCACGGCTTCGGATACTTACGTCGTTCGGCGCGTTCGCCCGGCAGAAAGGAGCCGGTCGGTCGGAGAAGTCCAGGCTCGCTCCCTGGGCCAGAAGCTTCTCCAGCCGGCTCTGCACTTCGCCCTCCGACAGCTCGTCGGCGGCCTCCCGAGTCGGGTCCTCCGGGCCGGTGTACTCATACATGGGATGCGCCCGGAGTTTGGCCGGCTGCACCCGCCACCGGACGAAGGTCGCGACGACGACCGTCCCGGTGAGCCCGGCGTTCATCACCTGGCCGAGCTTCCCCATCAGCACGGCGGCGCTGCCTTCCTCTCGCTCCAGAGGCAGGTCCGACCAGCTTGGCTTGACCACTGGTGCTTGGCCTGAGAAGGCCGGCAGCGCCGGGTCGGGGTTGGCGCAGTAGAACCATTGGGCGTCGGCATCGGCGGAGCCGGGTAACTCTTCGCCGTGCCGGATCTCAGCTGGAACCCGGCGCCCCCGACTACGGCCGGGTGATCCCTGCTTGGCTGCGGCTTCACCATGAAAAGGTGCTTCCACAGCGCGAAGTGTAGGCGAATGCCGAGGAAGCATTCGCAAAGCGTGATGAAGCTGGAGACGTGCAGAATGCTGTTGGGATTGAGGTTGTGCAGCTCCAGCCCGTAGTAGTAGAGGAGCCCGCGCAGGAATGGGTGGACTGGCACCGAGAGCCCCCGCTCGAAGAACAGGCTGTGGACCACCAGCTCGCCGGTGTTTGGAGTGGGAATGTCCTCTCCCACGGCGGCGCGCCACTCGACTAGTTCTTGGGCGGCAGGACCCCCATCTGGACGAGGGTCTCCAGTCTCGCTTCCGTCGTCGTCGATTTCTGCCAAGAGGCCATCGGTTCGGCGGATGTTTCTTCTCCTTCTTCTCCGGTCAGCAGCTTCCAGACCAAGGCGTCCTCCTCGGCTTCGTTAGGATCGGCTTCCCAGTCCGGGGCTTGCATCCGACGGAGTCGGGACGGGGATTAGGGTTTTGGAGCGCGCGGAGCGATTGGAGGCAAGGGGAAGACGAAGCGGCAAGTGCTGGGTGAATGCGGAAGTGTTTGAGAGCGTGGGTCCCTCCCGTAGCCTCTGCCGAATATAAAGGGGAGCGACCGGGCGGTTCGGATTCCCCACGATCGCACGTTCCGGATTCACCGCGGCCACGTCCGCGCCGTTTCGGATTCCGCCGCGCGTTTCGGGCAGGCCACGTTGCGGGTATCCCGCACCCACGACTTGATAGCGCCACGATTCGTGCGGCTTAATAAAGGAGATCCGACGGTTAGCCCTCCAGGCTATTCAACCCGTCGGAATGCGTCTCCGCTACATGGTGGCTAAAGCGTATTCTCTGAGAATCACTAGCTGGCTGCCGGGTAGGACTCGGCGCCGGGCGCTTTGGTTACAGAGGGTATCAGAGGCTGGCCTCCAGCGAGGAACGCAGTCGGCTGATTACACCCGAGTGAGGGACAGAAATGGCGTGCCTTCCGAGGGCCTCGAGTCGGATGCTGAGCAACTCGGAGCTGCCGGATTCTTCACCCAGGCTCATCGGGCGCTCCGGCCTCGAAGCCTTGGTATCTGGGATCCCCAGATTCAGTGGAATGACCCGGCATAAGACTTCGAAACTCAGGAACCTATGCGCCGTGACTGTTTTCTCTGGTCCGGACTTGGAGTTTCAGAGGCATTCCTTCAGGGGACACAAGCCAGCCTTGACCCACTCGGGAAGGCTGGGTGCTACTCGGGAACTCAGTCGGGATTGATGGCAAGCCCCACGCTGGGTTATCAGCCGGTCCCTGTCCCCAGGGATGGACCGGATGCCACCAGAGATTACCCGTTAATAGCTCACTTGCCTTTAACGTTCCTGCCTTACGGGTGAATGTTACTTGGCTTTAATTGTCCTTTCCACAGGAGTCCAGTCAGCCCTTCGCGATCTCCCAGCAAGCCAAGGCCAGTCGGAAAACCTAATCGGGGGAAGAGGCAGGTAGCGGCAAGACCACGAAGGACTCGGGGGCTACTGATGGTGATATGCCACCCGGGTATCGCCAAGGAGGACGAATCCGGCCTCCCGGCCACGGGATGGGCCGGGCCGACTACTCGGAGTCCGACTACAACACGGGGGCACCTCACCGACGTGGAGTACAAGACAAGGACTAATACCTGTCCGGCTTACCCGGAATCAGTTGTAACAAATAGGAAACATATCTGTTAACCTGATCCGGACTCTGTAACCCTACCCCGGCCGGCTATATAAGGCTCGGTAGGGGACCTCCGATCGGTATCGCTTTACGTCCAGCATCATCTCCATTGTTTCATAGCTCAGACCCCTTCGAGATCGATTCTCTAGGGCCTGCGGCACTCGGGATACAGCAATACCAGCCACCAAACACAGGACGTAGGGTATTACCTCTCCGAGAGGGCCTGAACCTGTCTAAATCTTGTCTCCCGTGTGCAGCCATCCTGATTTGCTGTGCTCACACCGCCCCATAATTAGTATTGCTGGAATAATACTCCGACAAGTTGCAGAGCAACAAGGCAAGCAGCCTCTTTGAACATATTGCAAACACCTACTATTTGCAAAGTATTAGTTGTTTTCAAATTCGTTATCGCATGCGTTCAAATTCTACTTTTCGCTAAGTATTAACCATATTCCTGTGCATAAAACTTACTTTGTCGTTCAATCGACTCCACCACCACCCCAACCTATCTAGAGTAGTGTAGTGTGTGTTTTGACCTTGCTTACTATGTTGTATATGCTTAGACATGCTTAGACTTGTAAAAGTCGTAATTCCTTGGATGGCAGACGAATTAACACCATTGGATGGGTTACGTGGTAAGTGGGTGTTCACCAGGGGTTAACTAATGAACTTGCTTAATCATAATTGGGCTTAGACGAGAGGCCATGACTGGGAGCATGGTGAGTTATCTCGTCTTCCCACAAGGACCGGTTACCGGTGTCCCTTCGAACCGAGATTTACGTACTTCTACACGGGTGGATTATGGGGCCACCCATGACTAAATAATTTGCCTAGACTTAGTGTATGAGCTACATTAGTTTGCCATTTCCATTTGCCGGGTGCGTAAAAAAGGGGATGTGGTGTGGTATCTCAATATAAGGGTGGGGTGGACACACGGTCTGAGAGACCGGGGATGTACCTCGATTCACAACTTATGGGACCGTGTCGCAGTTGCGGCCGGACTGATGTACATGGACTAGCCCGTAAGGGTGGCTCATACCTAGGTCGAAAGCATTGTAACGGTCGTGTTCGACCACCCTCCGCCAGCACACCTCGTGAAAGTGTGTCAATCGCGATGGCATTAGGAGTCGATCGATACATGTAGGTAAAGATATACACCCCTGCAGGGTTTGAACTGTTTGAACAGTCGTGTCCGCGGTTATGGACAGCTTGGTAAGATTTTGCATCGAATTAGACAACCATAACAAACTCTAAAATTTGCCAACTCTAAGGCTGAGGTGTTAGCGACTGCTTCCTCCCAGGGTGGTTGAGGAAGAGTCGGGGAATCTAAGGTGTGGTGATCTGCAGCAAGGAATGATCGTGAAGTGTTCGACTCACCCCCTTTAAAAAGTATTTCAGTAGTCGATTTTCATCTACTTACAAAATATTGACAAAGGTAAAATCGACTTTCGGTAAAATAGTCCACTGTTACCATGTTCTTGATACCTGTTGCATCTATTACTAATTTCCCCAATTTTTGTACTCACCCTGCTATCGTTGACATTTTTCTTGCAGAGGAAACTATCCCCTCTGAGGGTGGTTTCTACTTAGAGATCGACGCCAACGACGACTAGTCGCTGGAAATCCCAGGCAGTGATCCTGCCCAGGGTTTGGTAGCTCGTTTTGTTCTGCTGCCACTTTTGGCCTGACCTTTTTGGCTTCTCAGCCATCCTTACTCTTCCGTTGTGTAAGCAACTCTCGTGTGTGAATACTATGTTGTTAAGTTTCAAGAACTTATAATATCGCATCTTCAGTCGTAGAGTTGATGTTATGATACCGGTTTGTTCTCACCTGACTCATGTGCCTTGCGTGTATGTTGTTAAAGCACATGGTGTGGGTAGGGTTTCAGAGTCTATATCATAAAGTTGTTAGGTTTAGTCACCCCTGTGAAGTGACTTTTCTACTAAGAACTTGGAAGCTATATCATCCTACTCCAGCTGAGCATTAATTTGCCGGGACGAGTTTGGGATTGATGTTCTGGCTTAGTGAGAAAAGAGTGAGGCGACCATGTCGGCGGAATGGGACCCACGGTCCCCCGAACCGCCGGCGCAGGCCAACCAGAGGCCACAGGGCGTGACACGTGGCGGCCTTATCGGCAAAAGCCCCGCTGGAGAAGCAGGTGGGCCCGGTGGTCAAACCCGGGCACTCGGGGGATTCCCCCGAGTGCCACGTTCGTGCGAGCCATCTAAGGGCCTTGCGGTCCCGAGGGTCCAAGGCCCAAGAATCAAGGAAGCGATCGGGGCCCTCTCCCCGAGCGACCGGCATCCCGCAAGGCGTGGGCCCAGAAGAGTGCTCGGGAGGGTCCCCGGGCGGACCCCCCGAGCACCTCCCCCGAGCGGAGTCCCGAGCGACCCCCCGACGGACGCTCCCCGAGCGCCCGGGGTCGGCCAAGGCAGTCCGGGACAGCTGGCGCTCTCCGAGGCCGAAGGGGCTGCTCGGGGAGGTGGCGCTCGGGGGTCGTGGGGCCCCCCTGTGGGGCCCTCCTCCGGGCTGCCGCAGCAGTGAGCTGGCTTCTTCCATAAGCCTTAGTCCCGGCAGAGGCATTTAATGCCTGTCATTCAGGCATTAAATGCTAAAGTCCCGTATGGGCATGATATCGATCAGGCCAGTCCCATCCCCGCAGGGCAAATCCCTTTTTGCCATAGCCCCTGTCAGGGGATGGGGTCCGTCTGACAGGGTTGTTGACCGGCCAGGCGCGCTGCCCCGCGCGCCCGCGTCGCTGTCACCCCTTTCCGCCCCTTTGGGTCAAATCACCGCGCGCCTCGTGGCCCGCGTTTGGTCGCTGACGCGCGGGCCCAGGGGCGGATACTTCACCGACTTAGTCAGGAGGGGCCCGGCAAGCCTCTCTTCGCGGGTCCCGCTGAGCATAAAACTGTCAGCCCCCCCCCCGGGCGGAGGGCATGGCGAGAAGACACGCGGCGCGAACACCGGCGCGGCGCATTAAATGAAGAGGTAGGCGTTTCCTTAGCGCTCACGATACCAGGTGCCATAGCCTTTGCTTGGCCTCTGTGGTGAACCCCCGGCTATATAAGGGGAGTTCCCAGACCATGCAAAGGGTTCGGATTCCAGAGAGAAAAAGGGGGGCTGGTTAGATTTCTTTATTCGGTATCAGAAGATCAGCTAGCCTGTTTGTAAGGAAGAACACCCCTGTAATCTTGATAGGATCAATACACCCACAACGAAGCAGGACGTAGGGTATTACACCTCCGGGTGGCCTGAACCTGGAAAAATCCCTGTGTCTCCGGCATCAAGCATCATAACCACCCTCATCCTTGAAACGCCATCACCGGCTCATAAGAAAAACTCTATATCGCCCCCGGCCGAACCAACAAGGGGGTCCATTCGGACCACCGCTAGAGACGTTTACTCGTCGACAGCTGGCGCGCCAGGTAGGGGGCGTCTAGAGTTTTTTCGAGCCTGCTCCCATGGTGAATCCTGATCTGCCCCAAGATGATCTGCCTCAAAATGAGGTGAGCTTGGGCGGAAACGAAGCATCGGACGAGTCGGACCCCGCCGGCCTCGACGATCTGCTCAACGACACCGGCGGGGCGTCATCGGCTGTTGCCCGCTTTGAGTTCCGGCCACGCGCGCGGGCCTCTGGAGATGTTGCCGGGCCTTCTCGGCCGCCTCCGCCTCGCCGTCGGCTGGACTTCGCGGATACCGGGGAAGGAAACACGCTGCAGGCGGCGCAATACCTCCTCCGGCATCCTCCCGTCCCGGTGCCAGCGGCATCCCCCGTGGGCCCGTGGCTCCAGGACCTCGCTAACCTGGTCGACACCGCCCGACGCGAAGCAGCGGCCAGGAGCGTCCACGCTTCTTCCGGGCGCGCCGGTGCCCGCACCGTCCCCTCAGCGGCTTCGCTGCCGGTGCCAACGCGTCTGCCGCGCGCGCCTGCCGGTGGTCGGCGCGACGGATCTCCACCCTCGGTTGCCTCTCCGGCACGGGGGAACCCTCAAGATCTTCGCCACCGCCTCGGTAGGCGCGAAGTGGAGGACGCACGCACCGTCATCGAGCGCCAGCGCGAGCGCGACAGGGCGGACGAGGTCCATTCCTCCTCCGGCCCTGTCGCCGGCCCGCGCGCGCTCCCGGGCGCATCACCCCGCCCGGCAAGACAAGGAGACCGGCAACCCCCGTTATGGGGCGGGTTGCCAGGCCTTCACGCCCGAACTTCGACGCGTCACCTGGCCAAATAAATTTCGCCCAGAGCTGCCGCAGAAGTACGATGGGTCTTTCCACCCTGAGGAGTTCCTCCAGATCTACCCCACCGCGGTGGAGGCCGCTGGAGGCGACGAGAAGGTCATGGCCAACTGGTTTCCGATGGCCCTCAAGGGTTCGGCCCGGTCCTGGCTCATGAACCTCCCCTCAGGAGCCATTTCATCCTGGGAGGACCTTTGCCACCAGTTCGTGGCGAACTTCCAGGGCACTTTCGAGCGCCCTGGCACGGAGAGCGATCTCCACGCTCTCCGGCAGCGAAAAGGGGAAACGTTGTGGCACTTCATCCAGCGTTTCAGCCAGGTGCGCAACACCATCCCCAAGATATCTCACCAAGCAGTTATCGTCGCTTTCCGACAAGGAGTCCGCGACGAAAAGATGCTGGAGAAGCTGGGCACCCGGGACGTCCAGTCCACCGCGGACTTGTTCGCTATCGCGGACAAGTGCGCTAAGGCGGCGGAAGCCCGTGCTTGGCATGACCCGCGCCCCGACCAATCGACGGTCGAGGACGCCGGCCCTTCTCGCTCCTCCGGGAAGCGGGATAAGAAGGGCAAGAAGCGTAAGTCCGAGCCCGTCGCGGCGGCGGAGGCTAAGCCTCGTAAGCCCTCGCGCGGCGGGCCCAGCGGCGGCAAGAAGCCACCCCGAGCTCCTCAGCCGAGTTCGGGTCTGTGGTGTCCCATCCACGAGACCGAGCGGCATGACCTCTCCGAATGCCGGACGGTCAAGTTCCTCACCGAGAGGAACAAAAAGCAGAGGGAGGAGCGCCTCGCCGAGGGCGGTGACAACCCCGGCGGACAAGAAGAAGACCTCGGTTTTCAGGAGCCGCAGGCGGTGGCATGCATCAGCGGGGGCGCCTTCACGCCCTCTTCACGCCGCCAGTTTAAGCTTTTGGCGCGTGAAGTATGCTCAGCGACCCCGAGCTCCGACGCATCCCGAGCGCTCAAGTGGTCGGCTTCCCCGATCACTTTCGACTGTTCGGACCACCCCGCGAGCATCTCCGGCGTGGGACGCCTCCCGCTCGTGGTCTCCCCCACCATCTGCAACATTAAGGTAACCCGCATGCTGATCGACGGGGGCGCAGGGCTTAATCTCCTGTCCCCCGAAGTATTTAGCAAAATGCAGGTGCCACCTGGGGACCTGAAGGCGACGCTGCCGTTCTGCGGCGTCTCTCCCGGCCTCACCATGCCTTTGGGCCAGGTGTCCTTAATGGTCACCTTCGGCACCAAGGACAACCATCGGACCGAGAACATCATCTTCGATGTTTCCGAGTTCGAGCTCCCCTACAACGGCATCTTGGGGCGTCCGGCGCTCGCCAAATTCATGATGGCTTGCCATTATGCTTACTTGACGATCAAAATGCCGGGCCCCAACGGTACCATCACCGTGCCAGCCGACATCCAGGGCTCCATCGCCTGCGCCGAGCAGCTTTTCTCCAAAGTCGCTGCTGCCTTCAACAACGCCCCCGAGCTCTCCGAGTCCTCGGGTCCGCCTCCAACCAAGGCCAGAGTCGCTGCCGATGACTCTGTCCCTGTTAAGGAGGTGGCCCTGGGGGAAGACGCGTCCAAGACCGGCAAGATCGGCGGTCGCCTGACCGCCAAATAGGAAGGCGCGCTCGTCACTTTCCTCCGGGCAAACGCTGACGTGTTTGCGTGGCAACCGTCCGACATGCCCGGGGTCCCTAGGGAAGTGACTGAGCACCGTCTTGCCGTGCGTCCCGACGCTCGGCCCATCCGGCAGAAGGTGCGCCGCCAAGCACCAGAACGGCAGGAGTTCGTCCGAGAGGAGGTCGACAGGCTCCTCGGGGCCGGCTTCATCCGGGAAGTCCTTTACCCCGAGTGGCTCGCCAACCCCGTCGTCGTGCCCAAGCCGAACGGCAAGCTGAGGATGTGCGTGGACTACACCGACCTCAATAAGGCTTGTCCTAAAGACCCTTTTCCTTTACCTCGCATCGATCAGATAGTAGATTCCACCGCGGGGTGTGATCTTCTCTGTTTTTTAGATGCCTACTCTGGTTATCATCAGATTAGTATGGCGGTAGAGGATGAAGAGAAAACTTCATTTACAACCCCTGCGGGGACCTTTTGCTATGTCCGCATGCCTTTCGGGTTAAAAAACGCTGGCCCGACCTATCAACGGGCCATGCGTATGACTTTGCAGTCGCAGCTGGGTCGCAATGTGGAGGCCTACATCGACGACCTCGTCGTCAAGTCAAGACGCGAGGAGACGCTCATCGAGGATCTCGCCGAGACTTTCAATAGTCTCCGCAGTACTCGTATGAAGCTGAACCCCGAGAAGTGCATCTTCGGGGTCCCATCCGGCAAACTTCTCGGCTACTTGGTCTCAAGCAGAGGCATTGAAGCCAACCCCGAGAAGATCCGGGCCATCGACCAGATGCGCCCGCCAGTTCGCCTCAAGGACGTGCAGCGCCTAACGGGCTGCATGGCTGCCTTGGGACGATTCATTTCCAAGCTTGGGGAGCGGGGCCTCCCCTTGTTCAAGCTCCTCAAGAGGTCGGGCCATTTCGAGTGGACCCCTGAGGCCGAGCAGGCCCTCGAAGGCCTCAAGAAGTACCTCACATCACCTCCAGTCTTGGTGGCGCCGAGACCCGAGGAGCCTTTGCTCCTCTATCTCTCGGTGACACCCCGGGTGGTAAGCGCCGTCCTCGTCGCCGAGCGGGAGGTCGGGGCCGAGCTCGCGGCACCCCTCGACCCGGCGCAAGAGCTCGGGCCGCCGCTCCCGAGCGGTGACTCCGAGCAGCCAGAAGAAACCCCCGAGAGCGAGCTCCCGAGCAAGGCTCTCGGGGGAGCGGGCGGAGCTCTCGGACCCAAGTCCCCGAGCGCCCCCAATCCCGAAGGCTCAGCCCATCACCCGAGCATACCCGAGCAACCCGTCTTGCGCGGGGATGAAGTCAATCGCTCGGGGGCTGGGCCCGAGCAGCCTTCTACTCGGGTGCGCATACAGCAGCATCCCGTGTACTTCGTCAGTGAAGTATTGCGGGACGCCAAGACGCGCTACCCTCAAGCACAGAAGCTCCTCTACGCGGTGCTCGTCGCGTCGAGGAAGCTTCGGCATTATTTCCAAGCGCACGAGGTCCGGGTGGTTACGGCCTTCCCCCTCGAGCGCATCCTCCGCAACCGGGAGGCCACTGGACGAGTCGTCGAGTGGGCCATCGAGCTCGGGGAGTTCAACCTCCGCTTCGTCAGCAACCATGCAATCAAGAGCCGAGCTCTGGCCGACTTTGTCGCCGAGTGGACGCCGGTGCCAGAAGACGAATGCGAGCAGCTCCCCTCCGACCCGGGTCAGGGAGGAACCGAGCACTGGACGCTGCACTTCGACGGTTCCCTCACGCTCAAAGGCGCGGGGGCTGGAGTAGTTCTCACCGCTCCGACCGGTGAGACCCTCCAGTACGTCGTGCAGTTACTCTTTCGCGCCACCAACAACATGGCCGAGTACGAAGGCCTCCTTGCAGGGCTGCGCGCCGCCGCGTCCCTCGGGATCCGCCGTCTGCTCGTCAAAGGCGACTCCCAGTTAGTCGTCAATCAAGTGTCAAAGGAATACCAGTGTTCGGACCCCCAAATGGCAGCGTACCTGAGCGAAGTCAGGAGGTTGGAACGGCGTTTCGATGGCCTGGAGCTCCAGCACATCCCTCGCCGCTTCAACGACGCCGCCGACATTCTATCGCGACTGGCCTCCTCTCGGGAGCCGGTCCCGGCTGGGACCTTTGAAGAAAGGCTCTCTCGGCCGTCCGTTGAGGCCGCCGACCAAGACGAAGGGGGAACCTCGCGCCCAGGCGAGTCTACCCAGGCGGCACCTTCAGTGGGAAATCCTCCCGTCAGGCCACCGCCGGGTGAGCACCTCGTGCTCACCATCTGTCCTCAGGTCGTCCCTTGGATCTCCGAGATCCGGGCATACCTGAAAGAAAATATCCTTCCCGAAGACGAAGCCGTTGCAGAAAGAATTGCGCGGCAATCAACAAGGTACGCGCTCGTAGATGGGGATCTCTATCGGCGCGGCACCAATGGCATTCTTATGAAGTGCATTTCTTGGGAGGAAGGCCACGATATACTCGTGGATATCCACGAGGGCGAGTGCGGTAGCCATGCATCGTCTCGCACGATGGTCGGTAAAGCCTTTCGGCAAGGATTTTACTGGCCGACAGCCCTCGAGGACGCCTTTGAGCTGGTTCGACGCTGCGAAGCCTGCCAATTCCACGCCAAGCAGATACATCAGCCCGCTCAGGCACTCCAGACCATCCCCCTCTCGTGGCCTTTCGCGGTCTGGGGGCTGGATATATTGGGGCCGTTCCCCCGAGCAGTCGGGGGCTACGAGTACCTCTACGTCGCCATCGACAAATTCACCAAATGGACGGAAGCCGAGGCAGTCGTCAAGATCAACAAACAATCGGCGATCAAGTTCATCCGAGGCATCATGAGCCGGTTCGGGGTGCCCAGCCGCATCATCACCAACAACAGCACGCAGTTCACGAGCGACGCTTTCCTCGAGTACTGCCAAGCCCTTGGAACAGAGATTTGCTTCGCCTCTGTCGCACACCCCCGAGCCAACGGGCAGGTTGAGCGTGCGAACGCCCAAGTCCTTCGGGGGCTCAAGACAAGATCTTTCGACAGACTCAAGAAATGCGGCGCTGGCTGGATAGAAGAGCTCCCCGCCGTCCTTTGGTCCATCCGGACGTCCCCCAGTCGGGCGACCGGTGAAACCCCCTTCTTCCTCGTTTACGGGGCAGAAGCGATGCTTCCTTCCGAGCTCACCTTCCGCTCCCCTCGGGTCGCGGCGTACTCGGAGGAAGATCAAGACCGGCGCAGACTCGAAGACGTCAACTTCCTCGAAGAGCATAGATGCCGAGCTGCCCTTCGCGCTGCCAGATACCAACAAAGCCTTCGCCGCTACCATGAGCGTCGTGTCAAGCCAAGGTCTCTCGAAGCCGGGGACTTGGTCCTTCGTCGGGCGCAGACGCGGGAAGGCAAGAACAAGCTCTCCCCCATGTGGGAAGGTCCATACCGAGTGACTCGAGTCACTCGGCCAGGCTCGGTGAGGCTCGCTGCCGAAGACGGAATGGAGCTGACCAACTCCTGGAACATCGAGCACCTGCGCAAGTTTTTCCCGTGAATAGCCCGGGTAAGTTTTTGCTTTTAGGGCCGGCTCCCCGAGTGCCAAAAGCGAGTCATGGGAAGTGTCGGGTTCGTCATCCCAAGCCCCGGTCGCTCGGTCTGGTTCCCGAACCCCGAGCGCCGGTCCGGCCAAAGGTCACCCGAGTATCCCGCGCGCTCGCACCCTCGCTCGGGGGCCCCCTTGTATTCCCAGCTATTTACATAGCATTATGGTCTATAAAGATGCAATTTTCCTTGATATGAATCCCCCATGCAAAGTTTATATTCCTTAATTCAGTATCAATATCAACACTTCCTCCATAGTTAGCAAAAGCGTGGCTTTCCGCGCGGTGCGGGGCTCCCGAGCCCCCATCTCTCGGTGCGAGTAGGTCCCACCGCTCCGAGCCCGAGCAGTCAAGCTTATCCAAATACTTGTTGTCGGGCCGTAAGACGTTCGGGCAATTAGCTGTACCCCGAGCACGTCCGAGTCAGGGCAAATAAGCCCCTGGCCACCGTGCTCCGCTGGTCAGCAAGACCCGAGCGCCACCCAACTTCATGTCAGCCGGATAGCTTCACTCCTCGCGCTCGGGACAGGTCGGCTGACCCGAAAACCCGAGGGCCGCGTTAACAGGCAAACCCCACGAGGGACCTGTGGAAAACACCCCTTTTGCTAAGAAAACCATATAATCATTCGCAAAGTGAGCAGGTTCACCATGAGGAAGTCCCGGGCACCGCCCGCCAGATCAATACCAAGTCACAGGGCGCCAAGTCACCCTGAGGCCCGATCTCTAAGCTAAGCTTCTAATCGCATTTCTATGTTTTCAAAGCTCCCGAGCACTATATATGAACGGCTAGTTTTTTCCTCGCCAATTTTTCCCAACTGCCTTCTGTGCTCGCGATGGGTTTATACCTGAAGGCAGCGATGAGAGTCACGGGGAGTGCTTCGGGTTGTCCGCTCAAAGCCCTGGTGTCCTGCCTGGTTTCTTAACCCTGGACATCAGCCTGGTAAATAAGCCGCCCAAGTACCCTACGCGCTGTCACACGCGCCCGGCGGTGTCTTCCAGTAGCGTTTCCAGAGACATAAGGAAGCATTGCCGAGTTAAAATGAAAGTTCTCAAAGTTAGGAAAAATCATGTAGATACAATGATTAACGCAATGCATATCAACAGTTAATTGTTGCAATAATTGTCCCGAGCGCAAAAAACTTGGGCAAATTCTGCAGGCAAAGTCAAGAAGAGAAGATAAAAGAAGCTCGGCTCGGGGACACTTTGTGTCCCATGGGCCGGGCCTCCGTAGCTTCAGTCGCAGCGCGTCCAGCTCTCGGGGGCTGGGGGCTTTGGGGGCCTTCGGGGCGTCCCGAGGACCGTCCTCCGTCCCTCTCCGAGCAAGAACCGGACGCTTCGCCCGAAGCAAGCAAGGAAGTGAAGCCATTTCCAGTACAAGTACAACAAGAAAGAAAAAGCAAGGATCAAATGGCTTTCGGGCCAAAGATCTCTTTGCATATCAGAAGCTTAAAAGTTCTTACAAAGGGGTCAAGCCCCGGGCTAAGAAAACAAAGACAGAAAGAGGGAGGGGAGCTACTCTCCGCCGGCGCCGCCGTCGCCGTCGCCGGCGCCTTCGCCATCGCCTGTGCCGGCATCCCCCGAGCGGGAAAACCGCTGGGCAATTTCATCAGCCGCCCTGCGGACTGCCTTCCGGGCTTCCTCCTCGGCGGCCTCATCGATCACCTCGAGCCCCTCCAAGGCTGGCGTCAAAGGAAAGTTTGGGTCACGGCCGCGGTAGCACGCCAGTGTGTGCTCCGCCACCACGACCGCCAACTCCCGGCCTTCTTCCTCAAGGCGGCGGCGCACGGCTTCGCCGAGCCCCTCGAGGCGCTCGGCGATCCTCTCGAAGCCCAAGGCGACGTTCGCCGGGTCGGCGTCGTAGCCCGGCAAGGAGGCGGTGCCAAGTCCAGCAGCCTCAGCGGCGTTCCTCGCGTGAAAGAAGATGGCCTTCATCACCCTCACCGTCTGGTCCCGCTCGGTGACCAGCCGGACCTTCTCCCTCTCAATCTCCTCCGTCGCTGCGGCCGCCGCTAAGGACTCACGCTCCCTCAACTCCTCCGCCTCCCGGAGCTGGTGTTGGAGATTGCGTTTGGTCGCCTTTGAGTCTTCGAGCCGCTGCTTGAAGTGTTCGCTCTCCGAGCGGAGCTGCGCCATCTCCTTGGCGAGCTCCTCGCGAGCAACGGCCACCCGCGACTCGACTTCGGCGTCCAGCTTATTCGCCGCCTCGTCAAGGGAGTGCTTGAGTTGGCCAAGCTGCTCCGCCTTCGCGTCGAGCTCTCCGTCCCGGAGAAGCTGCTGTTCTGCGCGGCGAGCTGCTTCAGCCGCGCCTCCTCGTCGGCGGCGCGCTTCTCCCGCCTCGCCAAGTCCAGCTCGCGCGGCTTCACCAGCGCGACCCGGCGGTTGAGCTCTCGCTCCTGCCGATCGAGCTCCTGCGTCCTCGGGATGATCTCCTCCCTCATCTCATGGAGGATATCCCGCTGGCGCTCGATCTTGGCAAGATCATTCTCGTACTCTCGCTTGGCGACGCGAGCACGGGCCTCTAGCATCTCCGCCATCTCCCCCAAGACCCGCTCCCGATCCTCTAAGGACTTCTCCTTGAAGAGGAGATCCTCGCGGAGCTGATCGATGGCGGCATGCGCGGCCTCAAACATATCGGAGGGAGCCCCCCGAGACGTCTGGCCTTGCCGCGCAGAAGGCTGCTCCTCGGCCGGAGCAGCAAGGCCTTGGCCCCCAAGCTCCTCCTCCTGGGGCTCGGGGCGCCCGGCCACGATCAAAATCCCGGCCCTTCCCTCGGGCCGGATACCTTCGGCCCCTCCAACCGGGGGCCGTTCCTTGTTCGGTTGCCGCCACCCGCTCCTCGGGTGCGGCAACACGAAGTTCCTCCGCCGCCGGCGTCTCCTCCGTCGTCGCCGGCACCTCCAGCGTCGCCGGCGCCTCCGTCGCCGCCGGCGCCTCCGTCGCGCCCGGCGCCTCCACCTCCGCGCTTGGGGCAGCTTCCTCCCGCGAAGCGGCGTCAGCACTCGGGGCTGGCGCCGTGCTCGGGGTCGGGCTCGCGCTCGGTGCAGAGGGCCCGCTCGGGGGCGGGCCCACCGACTCGCTCGGAGCCGAAGGGCCGCTCGGGGGCGTAACCGCGCTCGGGGTCGTTGAAGCCCTCGCCGAAGGAGGAGGACTCGGGGACGGGCGAGTTCTCTTGCGTTCCCTAAGAGAACAGATGCAGGCAAGTTCGGGTCAGCACCCGAGCAGGACACTTAGCCAAAAAAAAAGGAAAAAGAGAAGTTGGAAGGAAGAAAGTTTTTCAAAACTTACTGCCACGAGCCCCTTAAAACATGGCGTTCCACGCCGAGGGGCAGCGGCGGATCCTTCCTCTTCTGACCGGCGGCGGCGCCCGCGTCCGCCGCCGACGCGCCTCCAGAAGGCGCAACTCCAGAAGGCCTTTGCCCGGAGCCGCTACCTCCTGCCCCCTGGGCCGCAGAGCACACGGGCGGAGGAGGCGGCGGTGCAGGGCCACTGCCTCCCGCCCTCGGCGTCGTAGGGCGCACGGGCGGAGGTGGTGGCGGAGGCACCGGGCCAGAAAAGCGCAATGCGGGCCCTCCCTGCACGGAGGGGCCCGCCCCGGAGCTGCCTCCCGCGTCCGTCGGTCGCCTCCCCGTGGCCGGCGGTGCTTGTGGACGTAGCTTCGGCGCCTGCGGCCGCGGTGGCGGGGACGGAGGGGGAGGGGCTTGCCCCTTGCCCTTCGGATCGGCCGGATCATGGATCACGGCGGGGGCCCTCGGCTCCTGAGCTGCCCTCGCCGCTTCGGCCTCCTCGCCGCTCGCGAAGATCCGAATGCCCACCGCAGGCCTGCGGCTGCCGTCCTTCGGCGGGGCCACGATGCCCTTCGCGTCGCATGACGGCATCATGTCAAGGATGGCCTGGCGATCTGCGCTAACGCAGAGCGGCAGGTCCGGCCGCGACAGGACGGCGCTCGTGGCGTCCGGCACCCCGAGCAGCGACTTCAAGATGGCCGCTAGCACCGTCTCGGTCCAGTTGTTGTCGGCGCCGACCTCCGTCCGGGTGACGTCCATGTCCCCGGTGTACATCCACGCCGGCCGCTCGCGTTTCCGCAGCGGCGCCAGCCGGCGTCGCAGAAAGTCGCCGACGACCATGGTGGCAGTCAACCCCAACTCCCGGAGTTGGGAGATGCGAAGGGTCATCACCACCAGCTCGTTGTCGTTCTCGGCGAGATTATCCCACGACTTGTCATGCCTCGTCGGCTCCTCCGGAAGAGTGAGCAACTGCGCCGGGTCAGTGTTGATGTAGAACCACATCTGACGCCAGTCGTCCCACTTGTTCCGCAGCGTTTGCTGGATGTAAGGGTCGGCGAGCTTCGGGCGAAGCTGAAAGTTGGCGCTCCCGCTAACCTCCGTCCGAGCCGAGCCCCGGCTCCTCCCGACGGAGCGGAGGACGAAATAGTGCCGGAACAGCGGCACCGACGGCATCACCCCCACGAACATCTCACAGAGGTGGGCGAAGATCGCCAGCACCACCACGGAGTTGGGGGTGAGGTGCAGCAGGTGAATGCCGTAGGCCTCCAGCACCTCCAGGAAGAAGGGCGAGAACGGCGGAAGCAGCCCGGCGGCGAGGAAGCTGGCGAAGATGACGGTCTCGTCCGCCCGCGGCGCCGGTGGGTACGTCGCCGGCCGAACCCTTGTCGGGTGCGGCCGGCCCTCCGGCACCGCTACCTTCCGAACCTTGTCCATTGCCTCCTCATTGAGGAAGCGGGACTTGGGGAGCACGGCGTCATCGGCGTCCTGCGCCAGGGGGGTCGATCGGGTGTGGCGGCGAGTCATGGCGGCGGGGATGGTGGCGAAGAAAGAGGCGAAGGTGGCGAAGAGAGTTTTTTCTTTTCGGATGGCGAGAGGAAGAAGACGGAGAAGAGCGCCAAAGCTTTGGGAGCAAAGTGTTTGGCGCAAAAACCGGAAGGTCCAAAAGGTGCGGGGCCGTTTTTCTTTTTAAGGAAAAAAGGCTTCGGAAGTTGCAGACCGCCCACACCCGTTGATCTTCCGCGCGATCGTGGGTTGTCAGTTGTCAGTCCGCTGCCACTGACATTGGGCCTGCGGCCGCGCGAAACCCGGAGGGCGTGCAATCATGGCCTGCGGAATTACTGCCGCGCGCAGTAAAAAACGCAGTCGCACGAAACCCGGGGCACGCAACCACCTGCGCGCGGCATAAAAAGGCGCGCGCCTTTCCCGCGCAGGGCAAAAACCGAAGCGCCGCCGCCAGGTGGAGAGAGCGGATTGGCCGCCCCTTCCACCCCGCACGCGCGCATTAAAAGCACTCCTCGGCAGGGCGCATGAAGATGGGCCGACCTCTCTGGTTGACCCGTTAAATGAAAAGATGGCCTTATCCCCAGTCGCGGCCCTTCGGGTCGCGGCCCATTGGGCCGTCGCTGGAAGACAAGGCCGGGGGCTACTGTCGGCGGAATGGGACCCACGGTCCCCCGAACCGCCGGCGCAGGCCAACCAGAGGCCACAGGGCGTGACACGTGGCGGCCTTATCGGCAAAAGCCCCGCTGGAGAAGCAGGTGGGCCCGGTGGTCAAACCCGGGCACTCGGGGGATTCCCCCGAGTGCCATGTTCGTGCGAGCCATCTAAGGGCCTTGCGGTCCCGAGGGTCCAAGGCCCAAGAATCAAGGAAGCGATCGGGGCCCTCTCCCCGAGCGACCGGCATCCCGCAAGGCGTGGGCCCAGAAGAGTGCTCGGGAGGGTCCCCGGGCGGACCCCCCGAGCACCTCCCCCGAGCGGAGTCCCGAGCGACCCCCCGACGGACGCTCCCCGAGCGCCCGGGGTCGGCCAAGGCAGTCCGGGACAGCTGGCGCTCTCCGAGGCCGAAGGGGCTGCTCGGGGGAGGTGGCGCTCGGGGGTCGTGGGGCCCCCCTGTGGGGCCCTCCTCCGGGCTGCCGCAGCAGTGAGCTGGCTTCTTCCATAAGCCTTAGTCCCGGCAGAGGCATTTAATGCCTGTCATTCAGGCATTAAATGCTAAAGTCCCGTATGGGCATGATATCGATCAGGCCAGTCCCATCCCCGCAGGGCAAATCCCTTTTTGCCATAGCCCCTGTCAGGGGATGGGGTCCGTCTGACAGGGTTGTTGACCGGCCAGGCGCGCTGCCCCGCGCGCCCGCGTCGCTGTCACCCCTTTCCGCCCCTTTGGGTCAAATCACCGCGCGCCTCGTGGCCCGCGTTTGGTCGCTGACGCGCGGGCCCAGGGGCGGATACTTCACCGACTTAGTCAGGAGGGGCCCGGCAAGCCTCTCTTCGCGGGTCCCGCTGAGCATAAAACTGTCAGCCCCCCCCCCGGGCGGAGGGCATGGCGAGAAGACACGCGGCTGCGAACACCGGCGCGGCGCATTAAATGAAGAGGTAGGCGTTTCCTTAGCGCTCACGATACCAGGTGCCATAGCCTTTGCTTGGCCTCTGTGGTGAACCCCCGGCTATATAAGGGGAGTTCCCAGACCATGCAAAGGGTTCGGATTCCAGAGAGAAAAAGGGGGGCTGGTTAGATTTCTTTATTCGGTATCAGAAGATCAGCTAGCCTGTTTGTAAGGAAGAACACCCCTGTAATCTTGATAGGATCAATACACCCACAACGAAGCAGGACGTAGGGTATTACACCTCCGGGTGGCCTGAACCTGGAAAAATCCCTGTGTCTCCGGCATCAAGCATCATAACCACCCTCATCCTTGAAACGCCATCACCGGCTCATAAGAAAAACTCTATATCGCCCCCGGCCGAACCAACAAGGGGGTCCATTCGGACCACCGCTAGAGACGTTTACTCGTCGACAGACCATATCACCCTACTTAATCTGTGCATTCATTTGCCAGAGTGTTGGAGGGATGGTCCCCGCGCAACCCCGAATCGACGTTTTCCTCCGCAGTCAAGAACAACCCCGACGCTACGTTTTGCCTCGTCCGGCATAACCCCGACGCCGTCGGAAGCGACCCCGACGCTACATTCTGCCTCGTCCGGCATAACCCCGACGCCATCAAGAACAACCCCGACGTAGCGTTCTGCCTCGTCCGGCATAACCCCGACGACGCCGTCGGGAGCGACCCCGACGCCTACGTTCTGCCTCGTCCGGCATAACCCCGACGCCGTCAAGAACAACCCCGACGCAGCGTTCTGCCTCGTCCGGCATAACCCCGACGACGCCGTCGGGAGTGAACCCGACGCCTACGTTCTGCCTCGTCCGGCACAACCCCAACGCCGTCAGGGATCACTTCGGCCCGACTAAAGATTCCTCCGAAGATGCCTGAGAATATTCTGTAAAGATCCCCTAGGAGTAGGGAAATGACCATAATGCCCTTGTAAATTCTCTCTCATGTGAGGGCAAAATTGTAATCTCGTATTTCCCATTCTCAAACCCTATAAATACCCCCCTGGGGGTAGAGGGGAAGGGGCTGACTTTTTCCTTTCACTCTCACTCTCCCACTTGTAAGCTCTCGATTCCACGCCCTAGTGCAAACACTGATCCACGTCGACGACTACCTCGCACGTTTTGGCTCTCGCTCGTTCTCCCCAGGCACGTCCGGAGGTCGCCGTAACCGACAGGGAGTACCATAAGTTTATTGTCTAGACTTATATCTACGACACAGAGCAAGTTCGGGGTTGACGTCTCGGGCTATTCGAAGCTATATCACTCCACTCTTCTTGGAATTGATACCCAAGGGTTAAAGTCGGGGTTGGCGTTTCGACTTAGCGGGTGATTCCACCTAAAACTCTCTATTATGGATTTTGGGTCCCGACGAAGACCATCCCCAGTAAATGTGGAACATGCATGCAACTTTCTGTATATGATAGCGTGTGTCTACGGAGAACCATCCGACCACTGATCTCAGTGTATTCAAATGCATATTTCCAAGTTCAAAGTTGCATATAATTTGTATGCAATTTTAGACTCCAAAATGTGCAGTTGGGTCGCATGTGATTTAAATAATTCTCGGTCTGAGCGAGAATTAGCAAAACCTTTTAATGAATAACAATATACTGCACCAACAAAGCAGAGCAAAAATGTCGCGTTTTCGGACTTGAGTTTTGTATGTTGACACACCACTTGACCAAAAAGAAGAAAAAGGCAAAAGAGGGAAGAAGGAAAAGCGTCGCTATTCCCCACCACACCAGCTTCTAGCTAGCTTTCACTCCCAAACTATCGAACCACACCTACCTACCTGGAATAACATCAGAAAGTAGTTAAGCAACAAAAACCTAATATGGCGAGCGACAGACTATAAGCCGATCGAAGCAGACAGTCCAGAAGCAGAGAGATAGAAAGAGATATAGCACGAGAGGGGATCAGAGAAGAGCAGAGAGAGAGGGGGGGAGCAATGGGGTTCGGCGTGGTGTCCCTGCTCAACGCCGTGTTCCGGCGGGCGTTCACCTCCGCCGGCCTCCGCCCCCACTCCGCCGCCGTCGACGCAGACACCACGCTCCACTTCTGGGCCCACCCCTCCCTCCTCCCCTCCTCCTCCTCCTCCTCCAAGAACGGCACCACCACCTCCTCCAAGCAGCAGCAGCGGCAGCGGCCGGTGGTGGTGCTCATCCACGGCTTCGGCCCCGACACGACGTGGCAGTGGGCGGCGCAGGTCGGCCCGCTCTCCCGCCATTTTGACCTCGTGGTCCCCACCCTCCTTTTTTTCGGCGCCTCCACCACCCGCGCCCCGGACCGCTCCGACGCCTTCCAGGCCGCCGCCATCGCCGCGCTCCTCACTGGCGGCGGCCAGGGCCAGCGGCACCTCCCCGGCCTCGGCGAAGACGGGGCGCGGGTCGTGCACGTGGTGGGCACCAGCTACGGCGGACTCGTGGCGTACCACCTGGCGCGGGCGCTGGGCGGCGGCAGGGCTGGGCCGGGGAAGGTGGCGGTGTGCAGCTCGGACCTGGCCAAGGGCGCCGACGACGATCGAGCGCTGGCGGCGAAGGGCGGCGTGGCGGAGGTGACGGAGCTGATGGTGCCGGCGGACACCAAGGCGTTGCGGCGGCTCATGGCGATCTGCGCGCACCGCCCGCCCAAGTACCTCCCCGAGTGCCTCGCCCGCGACCTCCTCCGGGTACGTCATGTCACCTACGCTCGCCGTACGTATATGCATGCATCCGACGTATATACGTAGTGCACCAATAGTACAGTAGCGTGGCGTGCGTATATATATACCGTATAAGTGTGCTGGAAGACTTAATTAAAGGACGGCACACTGAGACCATCAATTGATCGAAAAGGTAGTATGATTCGCCACCATGATTAAAGCTAGCAAATCATCGACCCAATTCACCAATAATTTGGTGGCGAATCACGTCCGGAATCGATCGACCGTCAATTCGCCTACTTATTGTTTCACTTGGTATATTACTCAAAGTGTGATTCGTCACCATAACACTAGGCTGACGTCACTCGTATAACATACTCTACAAAATTTGACCGTATCGACGTATATAAATATAGCATTTAGGGAGCTGAGGAAATATATAGTGCATGTACAGATGTACTTTATAGAGTGTGTTAGAGCATATGAAAATATAAACAAGTGAAAATTTCCCATTTTGTTTGATGGATTGCTATTTGTTTATCACTTGATGCAGAAATATTTCGCGGACCTAAGAGAGGAGAAGATACAACTGATCAAGGGGATCACCACCGGGGAAGGCTTCCAGCTTGCTCCTCTCCGTCAGGTAATAATTAGCTGCCACAAACATACCAACTAGCTCTGCATCCCCTTCTCCAAAAGCGAAATTAAACACCATCAGTAACAACACTAATTCGCGCGCGTGATGACATACATGTCTTGCAGGAAGTCTTGATCGTCTGGGGAGAGTTCGACCAGATTTTCCCCGTGGAGAAAGCACACAAAACCAAAGAGTAAGCTCACAATCTCTTGCACGTACCATCCTTGCAACAACCGTTTAATTTGATTACTAAATTTATAGCACGTCTTGCTTGAGCAATTAATCAACGCACGATGATGTGAGCAACTAATTAAGCGAATGTGGGTTTGATGTTGCAGGAAGCTTGGGGAGAAGGCGACGGTGAAGATCATCCCCAACACGGGGCACCTGCCGCACCAGGAGGATCCCAAGCTCTTCAACGACATCCTCTTGAACTTCTTGCTGCCTCCACCTTCCGATGCCGCCGCCGGGGCGACGGCGAAATTAATAGAGCGCGTATCCATGGGCGAGTTGCAGCAGTAAGCTCTTAGTCTTTCCACAGTGTGTTTTGCACGAGCGTACGTGCAGTGCGCCACTTAATTTCCTGCAGGTTTTGAGAGAGAGATGGCCCTTGGATAGATCTTGGCCGATTTTTGTTTCGTAATCAGCACTATCCGTTGCTTTGCGGCAATTATGTAATATTAAGACCATTTCCAATGATTAACATAAGTTGGGTCCATAGCTCAGTGGTAGAGCAATTGACTGCAGATCAATAGGTCACCGGTTCGAACCCGGTTGGGCCCTTTTTATTTTTTTAGTCCTTAATTTTTTTTGAACTCCTTTGTTTCCAAATGATTTCCTTACTGCTTTAATTAAATAAATATATGATATGGCATGACATGGTCGTATTTTTAGAAAGATTATATGCAAAAACACAGCACTCGAATTTTGCATAGAAGATTTTAAACAAACATGTGTTATCTTTCTTACCGAAATCTCTGGATCTCTGGATCCCTTTCTAGAATGATTCTTTTCATGTTGTTAACTGCAAGGCTAGAAAAAACCCAGCAGCGGCCATCGTGGAAATCGCGGCGCTACATTTTTAACATAGTTTCCTTTCAAAATTGTACCAAATCCAAAATAAAACCTCCAGTCCAAAGACTCCAGGCACCTTTTCAGATCGAACACTCTCCAGGTCAACAAGCATGGACCATCGAATACATTAAATCGAAGCTCTGATGCAAGCAGAAAATGACTGGGACGATATCCCCAAGTGCATTGTATTACTCATCTAATAAGGATTTCACAAAAAATCATATACAGACATGGAGGAATCATCGTGAAATATCGCATGAGATCAGCTGATTCGTTTGCAGTTGCAGATCCAGAGCAAGGCAAGAACCACATCGACGTTTCTCATACGCATATCGTTCGATAAAATAAGCATACCGAATTGCTGGGAAAAAAGAAACGAATCATCTTATCTTGATCCCTCGAGAGTAATTTGTTCGAATGTATCTATATGAGCTGAAAGCTTTCAATGGCTGTGGTGACTAGTACAAGGAACTTCGAGGAAACTCGTAAAAAAAAAGGAACACTTTTGAGGAAGCTGAACTTCTACATACGATTATCAGAGTCAGAACCCTAAACAATGAGCATTGAAGATGCAGAAAGGGGAATTAGATGAAATAAACTAGACTAACTAATGAAGAAGTACAACAAGTATAACTGAAGGTGGGAAAAGAGCAGATTGGCTGCTCGCCAGCGTCTCTTCTTTCCGAATCTGGAGGTATTGAGTTTCTTTTCAGCTTTGTTCTGTGAGGTAATACGGTTATAAACATTTGACATGTGAACCTGCCTGTACCTGAAGTAAATAACCAGTAAGCAGAAAGAACTTTGGTCAGCTGTACAGAAGTGATGGCGTCTCACGCTACACTATCAGGTTAAAGGCACCAAGTCATGCTGATGCTTTTCAAGGAAGCATAATCAGGAAACATCTCTTAATCCCCCCTTGGAACCAAGGCATTCTTGGGGATTGGCATAGAAATAGTCCTCTTCCTTGGGTCGGCCAGGGATGGTCCTTCTGTCTGTGGGTTGGCCCATGCGATTCTGCTGCACCTCCTTCACTTCAGCAGAGAATTCATCCCAGGACAATGCACCTCCTTGGAAAAGATCCAAAAGTCTAACAAGCTTCACCCTGTCCAATAAGATGGTTTTGCGAAAGCCTGTATACCTAAAATGGATCAGTGAAATGGTTCATCAGCATACACTCAAAGGAAGTAGTTTTGAAGTCATTAGAAAGCAGAGACAATTTTTGCGGTTTCTAATAATTCAAAGAACACACAAGCCCAAACATTTCTTCAATAATATAGTAATGTGCCATAAAAACAAGCCACAAGTAAAAACTACTATGGTAAAGCAGCAGACCTGCGGTGACCTTCAACAACCCTTGCCATATTCCCATCATAACTGGGAATGAAAATATCACTTGCTACCGAAACCATGTAGTCCAGTGCTGCCATCTGGGTTGAATGGTTCTGGAATGGCCGCAATTCATCAGGAGATAGAAGTTTCTCCTTCTTCACCTAATATAAGACAAAACCGAGCAAATTAGCACCCAGGTGAAAATCTCTGACAAATGTAAATGAAGTACTCACCAATCTAGGATAGGCAGCCTTCAAAGCGGACAACCGCCTTTCACCTCCATAGATTTCACCAGAGGCAACATATATCAGTGTATCCTTCGTAAATCCTAGAGCTTTAAGCACTACAGTAATTTCCTCGGGTGTGAGGGGGCAAAGCCCCTGAAGCCTCTTGAATTCAGAATCGATCTCCTTTTCTTTCCACCATGGATATGCATATCTGTAGTTCAAATGCGATCAGTTCATACCTATGGAAGGAGCACAACACATGAGCACCAAGAAGTAGTGCAAAAGACATACCTCATTCTAGTGAGCTCCTCGGTTTCTTTATCAGAGCAGCCATGTGTGCAGCCTGAAAAGGAGAGCATATCCATTTCATAGCGTAAGTGCAGCACAACAAATTGACCGCTTCTCTGAAGGGTGGAGATAAGTTTTCTGCCGAGGGCCTCAATCTGTGGAGTGAATCTCAAAGCCTCAAAGTTGACACGGCAGCGCAGCATTTGGAGCTGGACAGGAAGGCCATTGTTTGCAAGGCGGGCATCCGTTTTATTGAAATGGATTACTTTGTGCTTCCTTGCAAGAGGTAATACCTGCAGGAGAGGAGCTTTCAGATCCACATGGTTACAACGTTTTTGGCGCGGCTAACGCAGCCTGCACTGCAGTAAGACAGTCATTCATTACCCGCTTTAGGTAGTACGTCTCATTTGACCAGCTGACAGGAGGCATCGAATAAAGTCTTCTCTTAGTTTTTAGCTGGAGTTTCAATGGCAGTTCTTTAACAATCATCAGCTCATCTCTTAAGGAATTAATGAAGTGATTCACGTCAAAAATATCTCCAAAATCACTGCAAAATCAGAATAAGCAACTAATTTGTAAATAAGCAAAAACAAAAGAAATAGCTCCAATTCAGTAACTTATTTCACACGCAAAAATCCTACTTTACTCTGAAATATGCAGATTCATGATGTTTACAACGGTACCAGATGATAGCTCATGTTTGAGTAGTTTCAGGAAGCAAATTAGGACAAAGGCTCATCAAACAGGTACTACAATGTTGATCTTATTGGAACTTCAAAACTATACCTTGGATCAGCCCAAAAAGACCTTTTATCCAGTTCAGGGACCACTAATGTTAGATTCAGATAGCGCGCTATGGTCACCATATCACATATCTGCAACACATGATTTCATAACAAAAATTACAATTGCAGCCTGTAACCAGGCGACAACGCAACAAGATTCTACTATAGCAAAGGGACAAACCCCAGCTCGCATTTGATTGAGGCCTCCGTTGCAAGTCACTTGCAGGTAACCATTGCTTCTATAAACTCCTGCAGAAAGCAACACGGCCCTAATCAGCTAGAGTGCCAAAAGGACTGAGACAACAAGATACGCCAACTGGCTTCTAGTTATACATCTCTAGAAGGAAGCAGCTTGAATGCTGCAAATATCTATTTTGGCAACGTAAAACAGCAGAAGTTACATCAATTATTCAGAAGAAGTCCCCTGATCATTCCACAGCACCAGTTCATAGTTCACTTTCAGCCCAAGCGCTGGCCGGGCTTACCGAATCAGCACGAGATATAGCATATGAGCAACAGAGGAAATTAGATATGAACCCACATTTAGGTCAAGGTTCAGAACGGCGCCTCCTTGAAGCTATCAAGGGATAAACTATACTATACCATGCCATATCCCAAGAAGCAACCGCAAGTTCAGAACGTTTGCAACCCAATGCAAACCGGAGATCCCCAAATGGGCACCAAATTTGCCTCAAAATCGCCAAGTCGAGCCCGCGATTGATCCGAATCACCGGGAAAAGCTCCCCCTTTGACCGCCAAACGGCCGCGTTTGACTCGCCCTCCGCCCAAATCGGAAAACCGCGAGCTCCCCCAGATCGCGCAAACTACACTATAGCAAAGCGAGAAGAAGCTTGGGAGCAAGAGGAAGAAGAAGAAGCGAGCACTTACTCCTGGGCACGAGTGCCGGCGGGGAGAGCCGCACCGCCACCCGGTCCTCGCCGGCGAGCGCGGCGAGACCGGAGGCGGCGCCTCCGGAGCAACTCCCGCAGTCCGCGAGCACCCTCGGGCGCCAGAGCCCCGCGATGGAAGTCAGCTGCACCACCGCCGTCCACACCACCGCGCTGGCCACCGCCCGCATGGCCCACCTCCACAACCGCCTCCGACGTGCCACTGCCGCCGTCATCATCGCACGCAGCGCTCCTCTCGCCTCCTTCGCCTCCACCAAACTAGCCAACTAGTACTACCACCACCACCGATAGCAGCGGCAGCGGTGGCGGAGACGGGAGGCGGAAGGGAGGCGAGCAATTAGAGCGGAAGGCGACGGTGCTTACACGGAATTAACTGCACCATTAGGCGCTAGCTTCCGTGATTAGTTTAGAACGCCATTAATAGCCGGCGAAAAGCTTCGGGCTTTTGTGGCAGGAAGAAGTCGAGAAATGAAACAGAGAAGCGGTAGGCAAGACGTTAGCATTTTGGAGGATGCTGGAGTCCCAAAGGACCCTTCGGTTGGTAGTAGACTAGTAGTGGTAGTAACCCTTAAACAGGGCAATTAAATTATTTATTAATTGTTGTTAATCTAAAATTTTAGCCAATTCCTAAGGCATTGGCCAAATAGATGCTCCCCGTTTCCTATTATTCTTATTAATTTTTTTAAGTTTAGAGTATGGTGCTGTCTTTTTATTCGTCGTTTTGAATATCGACGTAGTTTCTAGTATACTGCTTTGATCATTACGTGTCCATAAAATAAAACGTATAATTAGATGAAAACTACCGATGACAAAGTACTTTGTGTACATCAATGGTAAAGGTTGACCAAAAGTAAGAGATTTGGAGGCATTTTGAAAGACTAGAATCCCATAGGAAAATTTGCTTCCTATGTAGCTCTTTCGAACAAAACACTAAAGGTGTCTTTGGAATATAGGACTTTATAAATGTAGGAATAGAAAATATATATAATCGGGATGTCATGACTTTTTGAATCCTACAAAAAATCAAGACACAAGAATTTACAAATATGGCTATTTGGATGCTCTATAGGAACTTTGCATGATTTTGAAAAGACGCAAAGGAATTTTCTATGATGGCTAATTTTTTGGTAGAAATCCTATGAAATCTGGTTGTAGAAAAGTAATCTATAAAAAATTTGATGCTCTCGCTCATTTAATCCAAATGGTCTCTATAGAAAAAATTCCTATAAGTTGGAACTCGATAAAATTCCTATAAAAATATTTCAATCCAAAAAGGCCCTAAGCTTGTAAAATTCTATGAAATGGCTCAATCCATAGAAATTTTGTAGAAATTCTAAGATATGCTAAGATATCTAGACATTATATCTCTTCAGGTTACTGCAAATATTTATTGAAGCAACTAAACAACCACTTCTTACAAACTCTATTTCTTTTGTTTATGTAGGACTAAACAAACAATGACATCTCTTTCTTCACCGAGCACAAAACATAGGCACATGCATCGCCTACTGAAGATTGAAGTTGTAGAGCTTGAAGATTGACAAAATCACCATAGGCGTCTTGCTATCAAATGATACGTCGCATACCACTTAAGAATAATCCACCTTAATGACACACACAGGAAGTCAAACCTGAGGTTTGATCCATGATGGATAGGAAGTACAATCAGCTTCACTAACCATCCAAGCAATGTTTAGTTCTCTAGACGATGACATCTCAATTATAGGTTTTTCCTCTTTCCATGGTTTGTGAATCCTATGTTCTCACGAAATCAATCCTATGTTCTAAAGAAACCAATCATATGTCTCAAAGAGGTCTTAGAAAGGAACAAAAAATGGTTTTATGTGTATCTTTCTAAAAAGAAATCTGCCGTGCAACGTGATGAAGCCCATGGCTGTTTGCTTCATTTGAACCGACGAAGTCAACTAATTAAGCAAGTGTGCCACGTGAAGGAGCTGCACCTGGCTGCCATTTGCAGGCATCGTTTGGGTTTGAAGGTAAAGAAAAAAAAGAATTCCGGAGGAATCTAACTCTAACGGAAAGAAAAAATTCCGCCAAGAGAATTCGTCTTAAATTCCTATGAATGGTGCACATTGGTAAGGGTTTGGGAAATCAAACATTTTGCAATTTCATTGTAGTCCATGACAGCCATGACAATCTCGAAATGTGTATGAGAAATTTTGGTAGTGCAACCAAACATCCTTTGTAACATGTTATTAGTATGTTTCTAATTTATGTAAGATTTAAAAGGACGCATATGTAATTCTTGTGTCTTCTCCATTCATGCGTTCCATGCGGGGCTTTACACATCGAACTTCAGGTCGACGATAATTGCATCACAAAATAACGGTAGCCATGTGCTTTTTTGCTTGCTTGTTCCCCAAATATTTCCTTTTGCTTTCTTTTCCTCCCAGTTTCCAGTGATGCCAATTTGCATCTACAAGTCTTTATCCTCCGCGATCTCGTAACAGTAACCGTTGACGCGTCATCCTGGACGTATGATAAAGTGTTGCTTTTCAATCGTGCTGGCGAGATTTGGACCTTGATACAAGTCTACCATTTTACACGTCTCAAGAAAAGAAATAATGTGGTATAATTTTTGCAGCTGGTATGGTAGGATTGGCGCATTGCACGGAGAGTAGCAGCGACGGAAAATTAGAGACGCAACCACTGGAAATGGACACGGCAGAAATGGATTGCCCTGATCGCAACCAAGAGCACCTGGTCAGATGTTCTTGTCACCGAAGTTCATATGAGCACTACGCCAAACAGGTCGAGCACAAGAACCAGACCAACCAACCCATACTAGAGATGTACCATATATGTACATCTACTCATCTAAATTTTCTTTAGAAAATGCCAGAATCAACTGGGGCATTAGTGCATTGCACGCTAAGGTAGCAGTCTGATTAATAACCTACTGACAATAAAAGGTCTGATAGTTGTTAGTCTTGCAGACAGGCTCATACATGTATTTCTTCTCGAGCTTATAGTTACTATACCTATCAATGGACTTTGTCGTTCATAGAAAGAAGTCATCAAATAAACAATGCAATTTTGATGGGGGTACCGCTGCTGCAAAATGGGAAATGAGGTAGGTTGCGACCGGATACCCAACTCTCCTTATTCTGGCGACCTAGAACTTTGCCGGTGAGAAGAAGATATATACAATGGATTGAGCACAACCTTCTATGTACATGTCGTGAAGGCGATATGGTATTATGGTGCATGCAGTTCAGGCGGTCAACGTCCTCAAGGGAGCGTAATCAGCCTTCAGAAACCGGGAATATTCCTTCTGTGACATCTGCCCGCCATTTACTTGGTCAAAGATGCACCTGTAGAAGCTGGAAATGCCAAAAGCCAATGTGATTAGTGAGAAACTTTCAACAAATGCAGGAGGAAGATTGCTGGGACACTCACTTGCTAGAGAAGAACAAAAAATCTAGTGAATTGACTATTAGTTAAACTAGAAACAGTTTTCGCATGCAACGTAAATCGTCCTTTTTTCCTATTGACTGCTGTAATTTTCTGTAGCTAAATATGAGAAAATTGCTATACATTGTGAAGTGAAAAATCCCACATAACTATATAGGAATACATGTGCAATTACTATTGACAACAAAGGTTGACTGAATAACATGTGCTTTCATTTATGTGTTCATTTTTCGAGAATGAAGTCAGATGGAAGATTTGGTAACAAAGGGCAGACTAAAATGTATACATTTTTTGAAATAATAATCTTTTAAATAATATATAAGAAGAATAATCTGTGGAGGTGACTGGTGAGTACCTGCCATCCAGGCCAACCATCATTACAGTGTTTTGAGCGCCAAAAGCTACTATGTAGCGTGTGACTTCTGGTAAATGGAACTGAGAAAATGACCACTCAGAGCTGAAATATTTTGGCAGAATCCCTGGAGAAATTAAGCAAAAATAAGTTTATGATTTGAGTAGTTGATTTCTGGGAGAAGCCAACCCAATATTCTCAACATGCATACATACAAATCCAATGGGTTCTAAGAACAAGCATGGAGAGTTGGTAAATAAGTAAATAACACATGTGCCAGTGGCCCCTTGCTGCTAGAAATTGGCTTTTTCCATAGTTTTTTTTACAGTAATGGCAGAGTAGCAGTCTGCTGATTTTATGTTTTGTCATCACTACTTATTTCACATCATTTTATGAAATTGTCAATAAATTTAATTCTTCTATCTTCAGATAACTTTCCAGGAAATGCTAGACAGTATTCATCACATCATTTCATGAGCAGCATGCAAAATTGCAAAAAATTGTGCAACCAGTTATGTCTTCCGTAGAATAGCTTCTTTGTAATGAATGTTGGGTGAATAGAGTAAGCCATATACGAGTTAACAAATTTAAGCCTTTCATTTATGCCAAAAGCTACACAGAACTCAGATGAGATCCCAACCAGATCAACTAAGAAATAGTGCAAGCAAGAGTACCATCCTAACCTTTCATGAAAGACAATGATGAGCTTGCATTCGATCCAGTGTTTGTTTGTATAAGAGGATCCATAGAGCTAGAAGAGTTCTGGTGATCCATACGTGGAGCTTCAAGAATACGCTGCTCATTACTTGCATCTTCCCCTGCAACTCTGACTTTTAGACTGAAAATATGAACTGTTCCTTTGTCGCTGGACACTGCCAACCACTGCACATTGGGCGACAGTGCAATGCTGTATATCTCTGCCTTATCAAGACCTCTACGCACCTACATGCCATTTAGACATATAGATAGTTAGAGGCTCATGCTAAGCACCAAAGAATTATATATACTGCAAAGACTTGTGAGCCAAGGAAATAAAGATGTCCCTGCTGTTTATTTACAGAAGGATGATATATCATCAGAGAGCGATTCAAAATATTGCTCACCTCTTGCAGGCGAGTGCCATCCATTGTGTTGAATATTCTGATTAAAGTACCCTTCATACTTGCTGTTGCCAGTAAGAGACCATCTATAGTCAACGCCATGCAAGAAATGTGTGAATCATGAGCTGCAATCATCTTCATCATCTTCAGCCCAAAATGCTCTACCCGAACATGCCCCTGGCGCAGCCCAGGGCAGGCCAACACCGAAGTATTGGAATGATGAGAGAGGCAGCACAGTCCTTTGGGATTTGGCAGGGTCTCAATCTGATGGAGCATCTTCAAATCCGTGAAGTTATAAACATATATCTTTGTCTCAAGGACAATCACAATGTAGTCCTTCCCCAGTTTTACAGCCCAAACATCAGAGCGGAAGGCGAACTCCCCAATACAACGGCTCTGGTGATCATCCCAGATCATCACCTTGTTGGGTGGATACTGCATGTTGGAGCCACCGCCTACAAGAGCAAGGATGTTGCAACGGAACAGCATCTCAACAATCCCAAACCCACCACTCTTCAGATCCCTCCTGAAAGTTTCCTTAAAAGGGTCGCAGTTAAATATCCTGAAGCCGTTGCTGGTGCCAGCAGCAAAGCAACCAAAGTCCTGATTCCAAGAAACTGACAACAGCCTGACCTCCTGGTCATCACCGCTACCTGCTTCAGCCTGGCTCGTAGGTGCCGACGGTGGCCATGTGTGGGGGGACTCGAACGTCATAATTTTCCCTGGGGGATATAAACCCCGTGATGTGGAGACTTCTGAGCTCATGAGGAAGGCAACCAAGCCAAACAAAAGTACTCCAAATGCAACAAGCTCAGCTACACCAAAGGTTGTTGCTGTGTCAACAACAGCAAGAAAGCACAAAGTTCAAGTTTTTGGAGATCCTGCAGCAAGGATAAAACATCAATAGCAGCTAAAACAAACAAAAAATCTTACAATGAATGTAATGAACTAATCATTCAAACTACCTCCCAAACAAAAACACTAATCGTTGAAACAAGGGCAAAAAATCTAGGCACAATGCCAGTGATTATCAGACTATCGAGTGTGCTGCAGGAGAAGAGGACCAGTGGAGCTCGATGCATAGGAGAACCTCATATTATCTTGGGCTGTCATACATTGTACCATGGTGTTTAAAACTTGTTACAAGAGTGAGATATTGGCTTGCTAAAAGATCATATGATCGCACAACTCTACATGCAAGCAGTGCTGTCTCACCTATCACAACCCACCCAGGACCCCAAATCAAGCAGACGATCGATTAGCGCCCTCTCACGTCACAAACTGTTCTCGATACACTCTACGACTTTAAATTTCAGCTCAAAGATGACGGATCCGCACATTTTTCAGCTCAAAAACTTGTTACCAGTGTGAGATTGTCACTAACTTGCTAAAAGATCATACGTCGCACAATTCCATGCACGAGCAGTGCTGCCTCACCTGTACCAATCGAGGACCCCAAATCAACACGACGATCGATCAGCTCCCAACCCCCCGAAACCACAGCCGCGGAAGGCTCCAGAAACGCAAAAAAAAACAAATCGGCACGGCACGCAAGGGAGATCCGAGCTCCAGGGTTTCGGGGAGGGGGAGGGAGAGATGAAGCGGGTGGGTGGTTGTACGGTACCTGTTGCGCTCGGGGGAGGCGACGTCGGGGGAGGAGACGAGGCCACCACGGGTGCGTGCGGCGGGAGGGGAGGCACGGCAAGCGGCGAAGGAGGGAGGAAGGCCGAGCCGACAAGGAAAGGAACAGGTGTTTCTGGATTCTTCTTTTTGTTTGAGAGGGAAACGGGTTAGCTGGTTAAGTTAATGGAAGGGCCGCTAAGGATGTGTTCAGATCAGCGTGAACTGCAATTAACCTCATACTTAATCTTAACGTTTAACTCGTCATTATTAGGACTTGTGTTGTGATAGCATTTTTCGAGACAAATCTACGCGTCATTTGTTGGTGTTATCAGTTACCACCGACGTAGGAACTAGGATCACTACAGTTCACTACTGGTTCAAGATACACTCACAGATACTCCATACTTGTCCTGTTATTGCATTTGCCAGAAAAACACAGCATACACAGATAGTTCCCCGCATGCCTTACCTCTGGAACTAGAACCACAGAATCCAAATGATCACATCCTCAACTCAAGCAAGACTGACGGAGTTCACCGCTCTTTCGCAGTTGTCAGTCTGTCACAAGCCAACAGTTCAAGTACGTTGTATATACTCATTTCTATTTATGTAATTCGTATAGGGTCAGGTAAATCCTCTTACAGTGATGTGCTCAGGCATCCCACAAAGAGCCTATACAGGGGATAATATGCACACTCAGAAACACGCACTCTGTACTCCTTCAGCTGGGAAGGACGTGAAGATCCATTCAGCACCTCACCGGGCTGCTCTGCTCGCAACATGCGAACAAACACACACGCACGCACTCACACCTAACATCTGCCTTCTTATCTGCACAGCGTAGAGCAACTGAAGTTCCACGCTTGCTCTTCGGTCATCTAGAAAAGCTGGAAAAAGAGGCTTGTTGAACCGTCACCGAATGACCGGAGGTCTGCTGGTTTCACCAATGCCCTGCACAGCGGGCATGTCCGCTCCCTCTCAAACCTGCCATTGTCCCGAAGATGTTAGAAAGAAAGGACTACCAGATACTCTGAATGTGATCACTAAATCACCTAGCTAAAATGGTAACTACAGGGAGAGGAGACAAAATGCATGTGGCTTACCATTCAGAGACACAATCTTCGCAGAAGACATGTTTACAGCGCAGAAGAATGGGAGCATGCATTTTCTCTTGGCATATAGCACACATATCTCCAGCAGCAACAACCTGAGTGCACACACACCAAATAGGTGGTCAAGTAAGGAAAGACGTGTCAAAAGTTCCACTAAGCAATTCATATTTCGCAGGCCATCATTACTTTCTGGACATTCAGTGGCCAAGTGACAACGAATAACAGCTTAGTGCTTAAAGCATATTAATTACCTGCTCACTCGTTGCATATGAACCATAATGAAAGTCTTTATGAGATAATGCTCTCAATGCTGTCAAAAATGATTGAACCTGACAAACGAACAGTCAAGTGTTAGAAGGCATCCGCTCGGTATCGGTAATGAAATTCGATCGGGAAGGTATAGCACCTTTTCCACAACAGATGTCAGCTTGAAAGTAAGATACAATCCAGTGGTTAGAGAAGAAAATAGGCTTCCATACTCCTTGTTAAGGAAAAAACGGTACCATACAGGAGTAGGCAATAATGCACGGTACAGAAGTAGAAAATATTCCACAACTGTTAACATTTGACCCTGAACAAAAGGAAAAGTCAGTTATAGCTCCCTGATTATAGATGGAATAAAAAACAAGATACATCACAGAAAATCTAGGATTAAAAAAATACAAATGTAGACTGGCCTACCTGCCTACGATAGCTACGACCTCTGGTGTTCTTATAGTACATTAGCAGTATGCACTTGACGACCATAGCAGTTTGGCGCACCATTGTATCTGCATAAAATTAGACGGAACTGACGTGATTATCCTTATCAAAAAAGTATCAATTCTAAATACAGTGGTTAATTTGAACTATCTTGTCAATTGAATATACATGATCGTGCTTGAAATATAGCAACAAATTACTACTTACAACATAGAAAACAACCAAATTTATTTGTACATATCCACATCAAGTAGACCCAAGTGAAAACTTGACCCGGTTGATAAACTGAAAATGCTCCAGTTCAACAAACTAAATGTTATCAGGCAGTATGACTTAACAGATATCAAAAAGAGTGAATTCTAAAGCCACGCCAGTGCAATAAAAATAAATATGTTGAGCACCAGAGGAGAAAGAAAATACCATTCACCAAGATGATGAATATTGCATGCCAAAATGGTGGTATCTCTTTTGGAGGAAGCATCACTAGAGGTCTTATAAGGTCGCCATTCTTGTAGCACCAGTAAACTCCAAATACATGACCGACAAATAATATTGTAATCCCAACAAGAACTGACATTTTTCTCTCCCCCTGCATCAAGCAGATGAAAACAAGCAAAATTAGCCACATGGTAAAAGGATCATAGTTAATCACCATATTGTCAATAACAGGGAACATCTTTATAAAAGGATTAAAAGGAACATAGCTCATGGGCTGTTGTAACTAAAGATTTAACAACATGCTGATAAGGCAGGGACACGAAGACACTTAGAAGGAACTGTTATGTGGGGACAACAGTATAAGCGGCGAGGCCGCCCTTAGGCGCGTGCCAGGTAGGTGTTTGTACTTGTTCGTCAAGTTAAAACTTTTCTTTTTTGAAATACTAGTTACCAAAATTAGAGATTGTAGCCCTTAAGAATTAGATTGGTTTTGGATGCTTCCATCTATATAAGGAGGCATCGGCTATTGAATAAAGCAGACGAGAAGTTAACCCTAATTTCTCTTCGTCTCCTCCCTCTCCTCCCTACCTAGCCATCACCTCTCTTTCCATTACCCCAATCCACGGGTCATAATAGTTTTGGTATCAGAGCCGACGATCTCCGCCGCCCCTACCACCATGAGCACGCCCATGGATCCCAACATACCCCTCACCATCGCATCCCTCGACCAATTCACCAAGCGCCTCCTCGCTGAACTGCACCCCGGCAAACGCCAAGCTAGCGGCCACCACGGAGCAGGTGTCCAGCCTCTCCGCCCGCATGCAGAACCTGGAGGATCAGCAAAAGGCACATGGCCTTGCTATCGCGCGCCTGGAAAAAAAAACCCAGCGGACGCCTCGCCAACCGTCACCTCTGAGTCTCCGATTGTGATCCCCGCGTCCCTCCTCCCATGGCTTCCGTTGTGTTCCTCACGGCCCAATAGAAGGACGAGGGGCCTCCCACCCGAAGATAGCGGCGGCTCGGCCTCGCTGCGCCGTTTCGCGCTCGCTCCTAGAAGGTGGCGTTCCCGCGACGAGGACGACCACACCGACAGCCGCCCATCTCGCCTCCACAAGCTCGAGTTCCCGACATATGACGAGGAGGGTGAACTCATCTCGCTTCACCGCTAAAGTACGGTGGCCGATTATCAAAAGCAGTTCTTGTCTCTCATCTCGTGTTGCAAGATCCTGCCCAACGAGGAAAGCGACATCTTCGTCAATAGGCTCGGCGAGCCACTCAAGGCCCAAGTCCTCCTCAAACCCACGACGCTTGAGGATACCATGGACATCACCCGCTCCTCCGAACATCTCAAGACGATTACTGCGACTTCCACCCCGACGGGCTCTGTCCCTACTGCCAACGGCCCTAGCGATGATGTCGCGTCGACCGCCTCAGCAGCTCACGGCAGTTCAAAGAGCTCTCCCCGACTGAGATGGAGGAACGGAGCCGCTAGGGACTCTGCTACAACTGCAAGGAACCCTTCGTCCCGGGTCACCACTGTAAGTAATTATTTATGTTGCAGATCGTTGAGGACTCTAACGACGACAAGCCAGACCGCGACTCAAGGCCAGACGAACAACCTCAAATCTCCCTACTGGCATGTATCCCTTAAGGATTAGATTGGTTTTGGATGCCTCCATCTATATAAGGATGCAACGGCTATTGAATAAAGTAGACGAGAAGTTAACCCTAATTTCTCTTCATCTCCTCCCTGTCCTAGCCATTGCCTCCCTCTCCACCACCCCAATCCACAGGTCATAACATATACAAATAGAACTCTCAAGCAATTTCAGGATCAATTAATTGCTGAAGTAAAGCTCAAACTAACGGACAGCCTATTAATTTATATAGGCAGATGTGGCCAGGGCAGAGGTAATAAAGCAGCAAAGGTATCCACTTAATTTATCCTTGGCAAGCAGCAAAACACAAGCACATAGCACAGCATAGCACTAGTGATTGCCAATACAAAAAGCATGGATTGATAATGTGTGCTAGAATACAGAAAATAGATGACAAATGCTCAATACAACGGTGATATGACCAACCAGCCAAAATATCACCATCAAATATTTTAATTAGATCAATATAACTGTAAGCTATATGATAATATTCAAGAAGCTGGATATATTTCATTACTCAATACTATTGACACACTAAGCTATGCGTAAACTACACCAAAAGTTCAATAAAACAGGCACAAACCTTCAAAGCAGTCTGTTTGCGCAGGATATCATTGGACTTGAACATCACCGCGGCAATCCAAATCATCACCGAGAAACCTGCATGAGACAACCCAAATCGAACTTAGCCAACATCTCACACTTCCTTTGCGATTCTCACATTCACAAATAAACGAATGCAATCATCTATGTACCAAACAAACAATAACATGGCAATTGCACATGTGGATAAGGAAAAATAAGGTGGCACGACCTTGCAAGTGTTGTCTGATGAAGACGACGAGCAGCAGCAGGGAGAAGGGCAGTAGCTGCTCCACCCACCTCGCCACCTGCTGTATGTCGTACCTCTGATACGAGGACGAGGACTCCCTCCCAGCCTCCCCGCCGGCCGTCGCCGCCGGTGCCGGTGCTGGCGCGGAGGAGTGCGCCCTCGCGGCGTCCCCCTCCTCCTCCACGACTCCCTCCTCCCCCCTCTCAGACGACGCCCCCGCCTCCCCGGCCCCCACGATCCGGATCGACACCTCGCCTCCCCCACCCCCCGCCTGGTGGGGCCCCACACCGCCAGGCTCAGCGCGGAGTATGCCGGAGTACTCGAGCAGCGCGGAGAGCGGCGCCTGGATGAAGCTGGAGGCCGAGAAGTGCACGCCGTACCTCCTGGACGCCACCGCCGCGGCCGGGGGGGGCGGGGGCGGGGGGCGTGGCGACGTCGGCGGCGTCCGGGGCGGCGCGTCCATGGGGTGGGCGGGAGCGGAACGGGACGGCAGCTTCCAGAGGCGCCTGCGGCGGTGGCGGAGGGACGGTGGTGCCGCGTCGGAGCGGGTAGGCGGGGAGGACGACGTGGGGGAGGAGGAGGCCCGGAGGCACGAGGCGAGGCGGAGGCGGAGGCGGAGGTGGTGGAGGGGGCCCGTGCTCGTCGTCGTCGTCGTCGATGTTGTGGCGGTGGTCGCGGCGCGAGGAATTTCTCGGCGCTTTTAGGATATTTTCCGGTTCCGCCTTTTCGATCCTTTTCTTTCGATCGTCTGCTCCGGGGCGTCGGTTTTGGTTTGTTTTTTGGTTGCTTCGGGGGAGTGATGTGGCCGACCTGGATGGAGATACTCCACCCTCCTTTTGCTTGCGTCCCGTTTTATTATTATTATTTTTTGGTTGGTTGTGTGTTGGTTTAATTGATTATAATCGCTTGTTTGGTGCGGTTTTTTTTACTTTAATTGAGCCTCTAATTTTATCGGCATCGGCGCCGGACCGGAGGAGAAGCATTTTTTTTCCTTGCAGCCGTGCTGCTAAATATCAATGGTTTTCATTTTTCAGTTAAGAGCTTGTTCGGAATGCAGAAATTTCGTGTGAATTTTGCATGAATTTGATAATAGCCAGTGGGTATCGAACAGGGAATGGAACCAAAAGTTAGACATTCCAAACGGGATATCAAGGACATACCGCACATAGGTACCCGTACCTTGAAAAACTGTGGTAAATCGCACAACCTGTTTGCTATCAAGTGGTCAGCACTCGACCCGTGTACTTGGACCAGATAAGCGCTAGCACTAGCAGTAGTAGCTTCCATGTCAGATGGAGTGGCCCAGCCCGTCCAACTACTAGTAAACCAGAACCAAGACACTTCTTAACAAACCTGGTTTGACAATTGTGTGAGAGGACAAATGTTTCTTTATGCTTAACACGGGTGCTTTAGTATTCTAGCTTATCCTAATCCAGTTTAGTATCTTATCACCCCGTGCCGTACGACCAAACATATACAACGTACCCACAAGAATCTCTTGACGTAAAAGTGTATGGTCAATCAAGCTCATGGTCTGTCTTGATGCTCAATAAAAGGAGCTTAATTAGTTGCATCACCATTCCTGTATTGAGGGACTCCTAATAATGTGTGTGATCAAAATTAAGCATGGGACTGGGCCCTATGGTATATGCTCGATCATTTTCTAAAAGGCTACGATTATTAAGATTCAGAAAAGGGGCACAACGTTTGACAGTGTGCCAAGAGAAACGAGTTGTTTAGTAGTACAATCATATTATAGGATAGGATAGAAGAACCAAGAAATACGCTCGACAACGACTCTACGTGACCATCTACCATCTTGCTTCCCTTAGCTTATACTAGTACTGATCTTTCATCTCGCTCTCTCCCATCAAAGTTAAGGGGACCAACAATAACATAACAACATCAATGGGGCTTGAGGGTTGGTAAGGAGCTGTTTGGCTCGTGCCCTTCAGACCTAAAATTAATTTTCCTTGTCACACATCCGTAAGTTCGACGAAATCTGGCTACCGTTTGAATCGATGACGATTTTTGGGGTAATGCAATGTTTTCAACTGATCTCAGGTCTAATTTCTTCTGCCAAACCAGGCCAAAAACTTAGCCAACCGGATTTTGGTAACATTAGAATTTAGCTCGGTTTTCATGTTGGCACTAATGTCTTACTAGCTCTTGCAAGAGAGATCACCACCATCACCCACTATCCTCACGGAGAGAGGGCATTGAACAAGCTGCCGCGAAAACAGTGTGTGAGCAGAACCGCAGGTGCGTTGCTCCCTCTCCTGATCGTCACATGTCCGCATCCAAGAAAAGATCCAGGCCCGGATTTGATGTCCTGCAGCTGGCTTCAGTGCCCAACTAAAAATCCTGGCAATCAAACGGAACGGTCCTATCGAGATCGAGCGTATCGTTGGCGCCGAGGCACCCTGGGACCTCGGGTCCTTCCCCGCATACCTGCCCATATGTACTTGTTGCAGCCTTGCAGGCGACGCGGCAGCTTCGAGCGCCTCGGCGGAGGTGCGTGCACCTTCTCCCGTCCAGCTGATGACCGGGTGCACGCACTGTTGCTCTGCTCGAATGATCAACCAATATCATGGAGGCTTGTGCGCAAAATTTATATTTGGACGTAACCCTGCGGGCAGTATTTTTACAGTGGGACGGCTCACATCACCTCACGTCATCCGTAGTTCGGTACGCCAGACGGTCTATCACATATATTGCTTTGTTTGGACTATTGTTTTCCCACGTGTAAATACTTGCCGCTAATGTCTTTGCGTGTTAAGCTCATAATGTCCCATGGAATCAAATACTGATCATTGAACACTCATTTTACTTGTATATTGTTTGAAAATCTAAAACTATAAATTCTTTTGCTTCCAATCAAAGCGTCCAAATTACATACAATTTGAACCATCGGGTTCCTTATGACGATATCTTCAAAAAAAACCACACTTTATATATTTTGATGATATTTTTTTGCCCAATAGTTACTATGTTATAATAAACGAGTTATCATATTGACAGTAATAACCAGACTATAGTCATTATATTATCAGATTATTGAACATCTCTCCGACACCTCTAAACTTCCATTACAACGCTCTAGTGGTCTGATAATATCAATCACTACTTGATAACAGTTCAAATTTTTCTCTCTAAACATACATAATTGTGCGACAATGCCTCGATTAGTTCAGCTATTACGTGGTAACCGTTCACTAATATCTTGTTAAGTATTCACTTTTACCTTAATAGCCAGTACACTATAACCTGGTAACTGGTGATGGCAAAAAACAATTCGTTGAAACATACCGAAGTGGGATCTAGTTTTGAAGCCATCGTCGAGACGAACCCAACTGTGAAAACGGATCACAAATTGGATTAATAGTTTGAGAGATAAAATATTTACAAGTTTTGAATTAAAAAAATCTCACTGATATAAGCAATTTTGTCTTCTTTTGCATGCACGATATGCTTCGGTCGTGGACATATACTTTAGTCTATGTTGTTATCTCTTAATGGGAGAGAAGGTGGTGGTGGAGATTAGAGAAATAGAAAACACGTGCAATCGAATGGTACGGAAGGAGTCATTTGTTTTCACAATGCAGTACACGTCTGACACATAGATTTTCCGTTTATATTTTAGCGAATTGGTATAAACACCGTTAGTCTAAGACTTAAATAATTAGGTAATAATATGATAAATTTAATTCAAAAATACAGCATGACTAGAAAGACAAATTAAACCTAGACACAATTAACGGCTGAAGGGTTATCTCAAATATAAAGAACTTGATGTCGAGACGAGATCGATGTAGTGCAGACGTCGCAGTAGATCAAACAGCAACGAGCAGTCACGTGATCATTTTCCAAAAACCTTATTCGCCCTCACCCGTACAGTATCTCAGAGGCGGATGGTTTCGGAGACTTTTTCTCTCGTCACCCAGTGCACGCCAAGAGAAGGGACAGAGAAGACCTTGGTACGGCAACACAATGCGTATGGGAAGCAGAGAACAGGAGATTGATTGATTCTCGCGCACTTCGTCGAGAGAAAGAATGACTTCTTATAGACATGCCATCGCGTGGTTTTGGATTCGATAATGATGCAAACTGTGCACAATCTAAATGTTTGGTTTGGATTCTAATCCAACTTGTGAGTCATGTGAGGACCTGACAATATTTATGATGAATATTTTGTCACCTTATGTGGAGTTGATTCTTTTGGTTGCATGAATTCGAAGTTTGAATTACTTATTGTGTGTTTGATAAGTTTGAGTTTCTCAATTTGTCTCAAGAAAAAATTGAGTGGGTGAAGAATTTTTCTCGATTGACTTGGGTCAAGTTGAAGACTTATGCTCGCAACGCTTTGCTTGGTCTATTGTGTGCATGTGCGAGTTGGGTGCGATGATGGTTCGGCCATATGGACCGGCATGAGGCTTGGAGGGCTGAGATGCGGTCAAGGAGGTGGCGACGATATCATGCGGCTTAAAAGCATGTACGCGGAGGACAAGAAAGCGGGTGGAGACGAGACGTGAGGACCAAGTCAATGCGAGGGCGTTTTGGTAAAAACGCGGAATCTACCCAAGCATAACCAAGAAACTGCGGCGGCGGTCGGGAAGCGGTTTAGGGTTAGTTGCTTAGGGTAGAAGGAAAGATGGATGGAGGATGGGTCACTTAGACGCTTTGTGATGCGTGCTAAGTGCTCATGCCATCTAAGTGGGCTTAAGACCCAAGTGATGGGAGGTATGCCTCCACCACTATAAAAGGAGGGGTAAGAGGTGCTTATCCCTCAACCCTTTTGATTAGCTTTTGAGAGCTGCACTTTGTGAAGTGCTTTACCTAGATAAGAGGCTTGTAAACTCCAAAGAAAACCCATGAAAATCCAATACAAAAAGATTTTTTCAATCCCTATGTGTTCTTGAGCCATTTATTCTTCGAAGCTTTTTTATTTTTGTTTTCTTGCCTTCTTTGTGGTGTGATTCGTGGTATGGCAAGTAAGTGATGAGGAGATCACATCTGAACTGATCCCATCCAAGCATATCCAAGGATCAATCACTTTCCTTCTTGATTTTGAGTTTTCTTGAAGAAAAAGGCAAGAAATTGGGTTTTGTGATTGAGTCATGAAGAGGTCTTGATTCTGTGATTTGGAGCTTGGAATAGGTTGCTGGGACATGTGAGATGATGCCATATTGATCTGAGATCAAGTTTCCTCACGAGCTTCCTTTCCCCTCAAAATTCTTCTTTTCTTCGTTTATAGAGCTAATTGAAGAAAAAAGGTAAAATGTCTTGACTTGAGAAGTTTTTATGAAGATCAACACTTGATCTAGATTCACAAGACCTTCCTACACATATCTGTAAATTTTGGTTTGATTTGGTTGGGTAGATTTTGAATTAGCCAAAAAGTTGGATCAAAAAACTCAGTTCTGGAACCTGGCTGTTCTTCTGCTGAATTCTTCAAAAGTCTTCAGTTTCTTCAGAAACCTCGGTGCATCCGATTCTTCAATCTCGGAACTACCGAGATTCACTTCTATTTTTCTTGCTGAGTTCTTCAGTTTCATCAGAAATCTCGGTGCATCCGATTCTTCAATCTCGGAACAACTGAGATTCACTTCTGTTCTTGCCTGCTGAAAACAGTACCAAAAATCGGTTCAACCAGAAAAATTCCTGGTACTTTCGAAATTCTTCAAATTCTTCAGGCTGAAATTCTTCACTGAGAATAGAACCAAAAATGGGTACAACCGAAAAAATTCCCGGTACTTCCGGAATTCCCAGTTTCTTCAGGCTGAGTAGTTTCACTGTTTCGGCCATAACTTTTGCATTCGAACTCGGAATTTGGTGATCTTGGACTCGTTTCAAAACTATCGACGAGCTCCACGTCACCAAGGGCTTTTGGGTGTATTTCCGCTGCATTTTCACTCAGATCATACTAGTTCTTTAAAATAGCTATGTATGTGAAGAATTTATGAAAAAAATTTGAAATTCGACATTCACCCCCCTCTGTCGAAAGCCACCGATCCAACACAACTGAACCACGTGCCCATGCCAAATTGTTATCATGCGTGACAAAACAATATACCAAAAGAGAGCTGTCACCGAACACCTTGAAGAACCTAAATTCGTTAGACCATTCACGCGCATATCATGTGCCTGCGCCCTTTGCCAGGAAAGATGAGTGAACGCGTGTTGTGTTCTTCTACTCTTCTCATATTGCTTTAGAAGAGCGTGGAGCATCCACTCTTATAAGGTAGTCTCCCTCTACTTCAACTAGCAATATGAGATTAAAAGTTTCCACCTTGCCTTGCCATGCATGAGTGGGCCTTTGGGATTCATAGAATTAATTGTAGAACCTATTAGGCTAGTCCCATTAATTATAACACAAACATACAACTTAGGGCATGTTTGGTTGAGAGCTAATATTGTCACCATGCGCCACATTATTACCAAACTTTCTAAGGTTAGGTGAACAAATGTTTAGCCACACCTTTTAAGTGTATGACATATGGAGTCTGGTTGTTAGAAAAAAAATCTTGTATAAAATGTGATTTAAACCAAATACTAACCTAATTTGGTCAAACTTATCTAATTTGAAGTGTGACAACGTATGGTAGAATACGGCTCAGAATAACCCCTTAATTGTTTATATCTTAGTCAAAAAAATTCCCCAAAATCAGCCGCTTTTTGCAAGCCTATTGCTCGGACGTCCTCCTCTACTCAACGGCTACCGTACCCAGCGATGATGAAGATAATAACAAAGTAAATATGTGGTGGGCTAAGGGGCCAAGTAAAGCTCGTGGTAAACAAAGATACATGGAGATGACGGCATACTTGACCAAGACGCTACATTCTTTTTCCATTTCTGCAATTCTATACTACTAATAAGAGTATAAATGGGAAACTCTCCCAATCGGTATGCTGATGGAAAGCAGCCCATCGGCATGCCATCCAGTCATTGATTTCTGTGGGCTTCATCCAACCATAGCTTTGTAGGTTATAAAATCTCCTGATCCATACCTCAGCTAGTTAGAGTTTCTCCTTCTCCTATTTCTCACAACCGCCACCACGAAACAGCAGCTCCTGGGCATGCCAGGGCTGTGGCAACGCAGGCCGGATCTTCTCGCCGCCGCCGCTACCACGAAGCAGCAGCAGCCAGGCACACCGGGATGGTTGCGGTGTAGGCTAGATCTCACGTTGCCACTGCTGCTGCTACAGGGCCTCACGTCACTGGCCATGCCACTGCCGCCCCCGCCGTCCTCCGCGCCGTTCTCGATATTCTCGTCCGGGTCATCGTTGATGGGTGTACCGACCTCGCCCACCTCGGCGGGCTCTACGCCGCCTGCCCCGTTGCCGCTTGCGAAGCTGGAGTGCGTCAGCCGCATTAGCACCGGCCTTGGCGGGATGGTCTAGGTGGTACGGCACCATCCAATGGCAACCACGATGAAGTCGTGTGGAGGCAGATCACGCATGAGATCGCCATGATGCGCACCACCGAGCACCGGCGCATCATGTGCTACCATGGCATATACGAGCAGGCCGGAGAGCTCTAGATCTTGCTCGAGCATCGCATTCGACAACCTTCCTCGCCGACGTCGCCCGAGGAAACAAATTATTATTGTGTAGGAAATAAATTATTGTTGTTGTTGTATTGTTTTAGCAAGTTGTTGCCTATGTTTTAACTATATATTTTTGTATCATGACAACAATGTTTTCATAGAAATTGTTTACATTGTACAATGATGTTGTTGTTGCATTAGTTCAACAAGTTTGTTGTCTATGGTTTAATTATATGTTTCTGTATCACGACAATAATGTTTCCACGCATATCTGCTCTGGCCAATCCAATCGTCCATTAAACCAATTAAATTCGCAGTTTGTTTCCTAAAATTTCGGGATCAGTTTCCTTTAAAATAGAATCTATGACGTGTGTTGCATTGATTCAACAAGTTTGTTGTCTATGTCTTAACTATATGTTTCTGTATCACGACAACAATGTTTCCACGCATATCTACTCTAGCCAATCCAATCGTCCATTAGACCCATTAAATTCGCAGTTTGTTTCCTAAAATTTCGGGATCAGTTTTCTTAAAAATTGGATCTACAACGTTTCCTTAAAATCGAATCTATAACGTGTGTTGCATTGGTTCAACAAGTTTGTTGCTTATGTCTTAACTATATGTTTCCATATCACAACAACAATGTCTCCATGGACATCCGATCTGGCCAATCCAACTGTCCATTGAACCAACTAAATTTGGAGTTTGTTTTCTGAAATTCCGGGATTAGTTTTCTTAAAAATCGGATCTACTCCGTGTGTTGCATACATGTTGTTGTTTCACTAGTTCAACACGTTTGTTGCCTATGTTTTAACTATATATTTCCGTATCACGATAACAATGTTTCCACCAACAGCCGATTTGGCCAATCCAACCGTTGATTAAACCAACATCTGACGGCTCTGTGGTATGCCGATTTGGACCAATATTGACATGCCGATTTGTAGCAACTCCCAGTATAAATTATGCTGGTATACTAATCAGCTTAAAAAGTGAAACTGTTTTTTAGAATTGTTAATTATAGTTTAATTGACTTCATGGCAATTAGTGCTAATTAAGTCAGATAATTAACACTACCGAATGTCATAACTAATCTCATGTATTATATTTTTATTTAGTTTTATATGTTAAAATTAGAATCCCTTAAACACCGTCTTCGCCTCCTCTATCGCTCTCCATGGTCTCATGTTTTTTTCTCCTATGTCTCCTCAACGACACACTTTAGTGTTAATTTGAGAAAATTAAGAACATTGATAAGGATGATTTTGGATATTTTATCGATCCTTGTATCATTTTTTAATCATCTAGTACGTGGATAATGCATTATATATCCGAAAAATATACATTGTACGTGTAGGATAGCTAATTGTACGTTAAATCACAGTAGAAAATTACATTTAACAGCCAGTTCCTTTTTTAGCGTCACAAGCTAGAGCAAATACCTCAGATGGTGAACCGTACAGATCAAAGCAGAAGCAAGAAAGAAGGTAAAAAAGATCAGAAAAAAAGAAAGAAAAAACAGGCGAAAGCCAAAGTCTGTCCCTAGTCCAAGCCGCTCTAGATTCCTGAGACTAACCAAACCATCCATTCCTTTGATTCCTTCCTCTCCTCCCTTGCGTGCGACTGCGAACCCGATCTCGATCGATCCCATGGCGGCGGCCGCGCTCTCCTCCTCGCGGCGAGCTCTCTGCACCCTCCACCGCCACCTCCTCCACCCATCCCCCGCCCTCCGCTCTCCTCCCACTCCCCTTCCCCGCCACTTCTCCTCCCGTTTCTTCACCACCGCGCCGCATCCCGAGCCCAGGCTACCGCGGCACAGCGTCCTGGCACCGCAGCAGCAGACGGCGATGCGGCGGCTCGTGGGCGGGGTCAGGTTGTTCGCGAGCGGCGGCGGCGGCTCGAAGCTGGGGCAGGGGTTGAAGGGGCTGGGGCGGCCGGTGGAGGCGGCGAGGAGCGCGGCCGCGCGGTACCGGGAGGCCCTGGGGCTGCAGGCCGAGGCCTTCTGGAGGCGCAACTACATGCTTCTCATCGGCGCCGGGGGCGTCGTCGTCTGCATCGCGCTGTGGCGGGTCATGTTCGGCATCGCCAGCACCTTCGTCGGGCTCTCCGAGGGCATGGCCAAGTACGGCTTCCTCGCCCTCGCCACTGCGATGGTCGCGTTCGCTGTGAGTGCTCTTCTCTTCTCGGTCTAGCTAACTATGATATGTTTCCAGTAATGTCATCACGGGACTGCGTTCATGATGTAACGTGATGAAGTATTATATTTCTAGGTGACCTTCAATATTGTTTCAGGTGGTTCATTTCTTGGAAATTGCGATGCCAATGTTTTTTACCCGAAACTGTGATGTAGTATATGTCATGCTTCCTAAATTGCCACACTTCACCCTGATGGATCTTGTTGATCATATGAACAGGATACCTGAGTGTGACCCATACCATGCTAACAATGTGAAGGATGTCTTCCTTTGGATATGTCATCACATCTGAACTGCCACTAGCCATTTCTTTGATTCTAAACTTACACCTTGGGTTGCTTAAGGACCAACTTGACTGGCTATTGCTCATCAAGTAAATGCTTTGTCTCATACAATTTGCACTTAACTATGGACAATCAAATAGAATTCACTGTAGGGGGATCAATAGAGAATTCTTGTGCAGATGATGCTTTACCATATAGTGAAACAAACAGAGCCTATACCCTGTAAAATTATCCTCTATTCAAGAAATATCAGTAGCAGTTAATCATGAAGCCAATGTATTGGATAGGCATGCTTATAATACCATCCCTCATTCATGTTTATGTCATTTTGGGTGCTTGTGGCCTAGGCTGTATTAATTTTTATGTTGAAATTGTGAAGACTAAAGAGTCTTTTTATCTGCTGAGCTGCAACGACAGAATATAAAATGTCAGGGAAGTTTGATTTTGACTGTAGATGTGATTTTAACTGGTAAATTATCAACAGCTAGTTTACTTGTGGCACATTATAGCTTATTGCCAATTTTATGTGACTAACATTTGTTTGCTTCTCTGTTGTATTATCATGTTGAGTACTCACAAAAGGGTGTAATTGACAATCTAAGCTTTTTATTCCAATTTTGCTTGACAGATGATGCCTTGTTTTTTGGGGGAGCAAATGATTTCAATTGTCTATGCTTGTTTTAGGGTATGTATGCACGTGCAAGGTTCACCATAAATCCTGACAAGGTTTACAGGATTGCAATGACAAAGCTCAATACATCTGCTGCAACCCTTGAAGTCATGGGTGCACCCTTAACCGGTACTGACGTCAGAGCATATGTTATGTCTGGTGGGGGGCCTAAACTAAAGGACTTCAAATTTAGGCTTGGTGGCAAACGGTGCTTTCTTATCTTCCCCATCAAAGGATCAGAAAGAAAGGGTCTTGTAAGTGTTGAAGTCAAGAAGAAAAAGGGACAGGTATTTAAATTATCTTTTTCTATTTTGAAGCAACACTGCTTCAATGCATCTAGATCAAACAATCTGTTATGCACGCGGAATTTAGTCGAATAAAAGTAGTGAATGAACGAAAGTTTAAAACAAATGTGCGGAAGTAGAGTTAAGTGAAGCTTATTTCCCTTCTCTGCATCTTCCTTATCGATACAAGCAAGGCAAATGTTGGGTTCTCTTCATAGTTAATGGCACTATTGTATGTTTATGGAGAACTTTTTACTGCTCCTTTGTAGAACTGAATGAAGTTATGCGTACAAAGTTGAGTTTTGTATGGTCCTTGACACTGTATCCAACTAGTTCTTTTCTGGTGTACTATTTGAAGAGAACTAATATAAGATCTCAGCTAGCTTGAGAAAGTAAGCAAATGAGTCTTATTGCTACAATGTTTCTATTTGTCCCCATGACATCAAGTCTTCTGACTTATTCTAATTCTTTGCAGTATGACATGAAGCTACTTGCTGTTGACATACCGATGGCGACAGGGCCTGATCAGCGGTTATTCATTGTCGGTGACGAGCAGGAGTACAAGGTGGGTGGGGGCTTGATATCTGAGCTGCGAGACCCTATAGTAAAAGCTATGGCTGCAGAGAAGGAGTTTGATTATCTTGATGAAAGAGAGGACGCAGAGGATGAACGTAGGGAGCGTGAGGAAGCTGAGGCAGAGGAAGTAGAAGCGTTGAGGCGAGAGGAGGAAAGATTGCGTGAGGAAGCTAAAGAGAGGCAGCGGCGAGAAGCCGAGAATCTGGAGAAAGCCACTTGATACAATTAACTGCTTCATTTTTTTTCATATTGTGCATTTTTCCTTTCTCTATCCCTTCACTCCACAATGTAGCAATCAGCTTTTGCACAGCGACAGAAGATTGCATCAGAGTTTCAGAGAGGCAATTTTTCCTTCACCATTCACAGCGTGTCGATAAAGAAATAATTTTGGCTGCTCCTCAACGGACTACTTCGGAGTGCATTGTAACTTAGTGGCTGCTTAATTGTTAACCTTTTTGCTGCCCACCCGTGGTGCTTTCAGATGGCTTGAGCCAATGTGTGCGTTGGTATTTGTAGCAATGGTACTATGCTGTTGATACATTTTGTGCCTCTTGGTTTGATAGACCCAGGCAGCTGCCTGTTTTACTGACAAGTTTTTGGGCTGGTCTGTTTTGTTTCTGTCAAGTCCTTTTTAGGAGATGGATTTAACCACAGTATCAGACAAATATATCTCAGACTTTCATGATTGAAAATTGACATCCGTTGCCATGCCCTTTGTTGCAAAGGAGATGCTTTGATTGGAAAATTAAGCAAGTTGACCGGAGTCGGAACGGCATCGTTCAGGTAGGCAAAACAGACTAGGAAAAAAATATATGAAAAGATGCCATTCGGTTTCGCCCCAGGTTCGGGGCAAATACCAATCAATCCGGTGTAGAGCTAACGGGCCATTAATTGGGCCGATTGTATCGCTGCATGTTTGCTCTTGAGAAGAGGCCCTCCAGCGTTTCTCAAAGAAAAGGAAACTAGTTTGATACAGTGTCAAGGACCATACAAAACTGTTCTTCGGCTTCACCTTTGGGATTTGCCCTGTTCAGAACCGGAGGTGCTGTTCTGTTTCTACTTACACCGCGCAATCCCCACGTTCTAAATAATGCTCTGAACATCTATAGGCTGCGTTGAACCGTGTTTGCCGTTTCATGGCGTAACGTCAGAAAACGCACGTACCCTTCAAAACCGAAACCGGGAATCAATTATCCCGTGTGTGCACAGGCGAAAGGAGGTTGTCGTCAGTGATCGATCTTGAGCTTCATCGTGCTCCTAAATTATCTGGGCACTGGGCATCAGCTGCCGCACCTCAGTCTTGGAGACGAACCATCGCTTCATCCGCGGGTCAGTCAGTCGCCAACCGCTCCATCGAATGCATCATCAGTTCATCATCCGCTGCTCTTAACACGTGTTACGAGCGATGTTCAACCAAAAAAAACACGTACGAGCGTGCGGTGGTTTTCACGCTGCCGGACCAGCTAGCGAGGCGGCGACGCCAATGCCACCGCACATCGGGCCGTCGGGCGATGATCGAGATGGGTGCCGCACATCAATCGTATGTTCAATGGTACCGGAGATCTCGTAGCTAACTATGGATTCTCCGCGCGTCGATGGCAGAGCAGGTGGACGCGGTGGCGGTGCGTGCGGGCAGAGGATTCACAGAGGAAGAGGAAGAGGAAGAGCGAGCAGCAGGAGCGCATGGGCGTGGTGGGGGATGGCCCGATGGGTGTGGCAGGTGTTTGGAACCCTCGCATCGCTCGTTGTGCGCTCGACGTCTGTTGCTTCGCGGGTGTGACGCGTCCCATGTAGGTGGCTGGCTCACTACCTCCGTCCTACTCCTACTCTCTCTCTCTATCTCTCTCTCGCCCTGTGTACCTATGTAACTCCGGCCGTGTACATGTACAAAATCAAGAGAAAATGGAGAGCTCTATTTTAGAGTCATCTGCCACGTGGACGTTCCTCCCACATCCTTTCTCAAGTGCTGATTGAGTCTCCATTTGGTCTTACCGTGGTTTTCGCAAATATGCGGTATTACACTGTCAAAAAAGCGTACAACATGCATGCCCTTATTCTACTTTTCTCTCTCCTTTCCAATAAACCAGATCTACGCATTGTCTTCTTCCTCCTCTCCCCTCTTGTTCTGACCATAGTGGCCGAAATGGTGGTGGCTAGAAGTGAATAGAATTCTAGCTCTGAGGTCTTGCGTTGGTTTTTGGCTAGCGTTGTTCCGAATCTGAGATCTGGCACCTTTTCCCTTTTTAGTTTGCTCACCGCCATGGAGGTGGATAGGTTGATAGGGAAGGTGGGCTCATATGTTCTCGTTGAGCTGGAGCTTCGCTTCCTTTTCTTTCTTGTTTTTCAGATCCCTACGGTTTTTTCTCGCCCGAATTTGGTTTCTCTTGATCCTATTATGGAACGAGTTGTTCTTGGAGCTTCAGTTTTGTCCCCTTCTCGATCTGGGAGGGTTGGCGCTAGGGAGGTGCATAGTTTCTTCTTCATTTTTTGCCTCCTTCCTTCTTCCCTCTAATGATTTGCTTCTAGTCTTTCTTTCACGTTAGGAATGCCTTCTCCAATTGGTGTGTATACCGAGTCTCTGCCATCTCACTCCTCGACCCCCATCTCAAAGAGGCCCGCTTTGCGGTTCCTAGATGCTGGATTGAGGACCCATGCCCAGTTCAGGGCTATCTTGGTTGGTGGTGGTGGGCGCTTCATCCGGTTCTTCTTCGTCGTCGTTAACACAAAAGTAAAATGTCACTTGGTCGTCTTCCATCATCAGTAGAGGCGGCACCTTCATCGACCTTTGATCTGTCAGAGGCTAAAATCCTGGTGGGCTTCTTCGTAGTCGGTGGTGGTCAGTTCGAGTTGTGGTGACGAGCTTCATGTCGGTTAGTGTTAGAGAAGGTGCTGTGACACATCTCACACCCGTGTGCTTCATGGGAGATATGTTGTAGCATGCTCTTCCTTGCTGCCAAGGACGGTGTTGTATATTGTTTTGTCTTTGTACTTTGACGTGACATGTAAATCTCTCATGGAATCTCTGACTTTATTATAACTAGCAAATGCTCACGTGCAACGGATGTTTCCACAATACGTGTAGCGTGAAAACATCATGTCAAACGAGAGAATGGCGGTGGCGCACGGGCACGGCTAAAGTGCGACGGTGAGAGAGGCGCTGGAGGGTATAGCAGTAGCAATTGTGAGAAATTGTCTATTAACTTTAAGTAAAGGTAATGATAGGTGATTATCTATCAATTATAGGTGAATGACATGATGTATATTTATTTATCAACTTTAAGTGAATGACATGGTGAATAATTATTTATCAATTAAGAATAGCCATCAGACTAGATGGCAGATCATCAAATCAATATGAGCTGTTGGATGCATTTAATCGGATGAGGCTAAATGACCTATGTATATTTTGCAGGGTGAATATAGGAAAAACTGTACGTTTTAATCGATAGTGTAGATACAGATAATATAAATATAGTTTTATTTAGAAAACATGCTCTTACCAAGGCCAGTAAAATTTTCACTGACAAACCATATATATTGCAGGGCGCTAGTTATTATACGGATACGGATGAAAAGGAAACACGCGCAAGCGATCGGAAATAGACGCAGACCACGAGCGGAAACGGAGCGATGCGCCACGCAGGGCTACCGCGCCGTCGTCGTCGTCGTCGTCATCCTCCTCTCCCGCCACGATCTTTTCGAACCCGGAGAGACCCCGCGCGCGCCGGCCGCAACAGATCCACCGTGCTGCGGGCCCGCGGGACGTGTCCTGTCTCTAGGCTGCTTGCGCGGCCCCACCGCGCCCAGCCTTTCGTGATTCACGCGTTTCGAAAGGAACAGGGCGGCGTGGGGCCCACGTCCAGTCCTCCTCTTGTCATGTAGCGCGCATTTACCGAACTACCCTTGCCTGGTGTACTGCTACGGTGCTGCGAGATCCACTCTGGAGTCTGGACTCTGCTCCGTCTACCTCACTTGATTACCAACTCGTAATTTTTTTAATAACCACACTCGTGCTACCGTGCGTCTACGCTGCTTGGATGTTAACAGGCTAGCTGGAGCGTCAGGGCGGATGTGTGATGTGAGCTGTTGGTCCACCTGTATAATTGTGCTGTGCTGGTTGGTCAACGGTCATGCATAATTGAACCAAACTAGTGTTGAATCCCAGCTCCCAGGGGGACATGTGGTTGATCCGCGTCTTGCGTCTGGCAGAATACACTCGATATCGTACCACTTCTATCAGTACTAGTTACCGATACAGTTTATGAAACCCAAAATCTCCAAAATCAAAGCTGACGAGAGTAAACACAGCAGAGACAATACAACAATATCACACTTCACATCCTACCAAGTTATATCAGTATATGACATAACTTAAAATAAGATAGGAGGTCCGCAAAAAAAAAGAAGAGTTTTGGTGCCCTAAGCGACAGGAGCGGCGGCGGCAGATCTACCCGCGAATCCAAGGGCCCCCTCTCCCTCCGTTTGTCGCTCCGGTGACGGGAGGGGGCGGGGACCCCAAAGCTTCAGTCTAGTGGTGGTAAGGGTACGAATAAAGATCGGCTTCGTCTCCGATCAGCGGCGGCGAGACGATGGTGGTGTCGTCGGCATGGAATAAGGTATCCCCGCCTCGTCCTCGTTCTGGTGGTGCTTCGTATCGTCGGGAGGCATGGGGAGGATGTGGTCCTCGCAGGGGCAGCGCACGGCGGATGGCGGTGCTTCACCGTCGAGATCGAGTTGGTCTTCCGGGCTCCGATCCACCTCGAGTTCATCCGTCGGGACAGATTCGACAGAGTGTCGGCGTAGATTCCTGCCGTCCCTTCGGGGTGGCGAGGTTAGGGTTTCTGGCCGGGCGTGTGCGCCGGAGAGATATGGGGTCAGAGGATCTGGATCGAGGAAGGGGTTCGGCGGCGGCGACTTCGGCCCCGGGACACTGGTTCTTCGGGGCACATGCACGAGGACTTCCCGGCTGTCAGCGACAAGATCAGGCCGGCTCTGGTAGGGGAGCGGCGATAGCGGCGCGTCATCGGCTTGCTCTGGCGGCGAGAGTGGTCGTCCGGTGGGCAAGGACCTTGATCTAATTTCTGTTATTTTCAGGGTGTTTTATACTGCTGGTGAATTTCTATAATTGATCCAAGTCCTTTTCGTAATTTTTTTTTAAAATAAGATAAAAATGACAATTAATCTAGCAACATCATCATCATCATTACCCAAAACAGCCACGGAATCGAAATTCCAACCCCGACCTCCGCCGTTCCACGCGTGGGACCGGCTCCCAGTCTCCCAGGTGTGAGGTGTCCACCACTCGGTTCGATTAATCTTTGATCAACCCATCCCCAAACGCGTTAATTCACCCGTAAACCTCACTCGTAATCCACCTGCCCCGCCACCCAGCCGCGTCCACCCCCATCGTCGTCGTGCTCGCGCACCTCGAGGAGCCTCGTTTCTGCTTTTGCCTTCGCCACCACCCACCGGCACCACCCCCATCTACCCTTGGAAGAAAGCCCAGGAGGGCAGTGCGGTCATTTCGCGCGGGGCTTCCTGCCCTGCTCCTCCCTTTCGTATTAAAATCAGTCAGTCCACTACGCTTAAACACACGATCAGGTTTCAGTCCAGGGAGGCAGGCTCCTCGCTCGATTTCCCTCTCGCGCGCTCTCTCTTTCTCCGGTAATCAATCTTTTATTTCAGCCTTTTTATTCGCTCTGCTTACCTTGCGGTGCGATCTAGGCGTGCTTTTTCTCTTTCTTTTGAGAATCCCGTGGCCTCTGTTTGCTGCGTGGAGTGGTGGTTTCTGTTTAATTGGTCTCAGGAAGAAGAAAGGTTGGATTTTGCGCTGAGTTCATGGTGTTCTTCGCAAATGGCTCATACGTTTGATCTATGATATACCCCTCGTTTTCGTTGTCTCACTCAAGATGGCGATGGGACCATGGGTGCTGTGTTCCTGTTAATTTTTGTTTTCCGCATGTGTTGTATACTCTCGCTTAGTGTTCATTCCATGTCCGTGCTGCCCAGGGGAAAAAAAGGCATAATGATTTTAGACTGCAATTACAGTTCCTAGATTTGTGTTGCTGGTTCTACTACATGACGCCAAAAGGAGAAAATATAGCTTTTCTCCGGCTTAATTTCACCTTTTAAAGCACCCTCACTTTCAGTCGATTTGTGTTGCTGGTTCTACGACATTATCTATTTTTGTGACCGCTGATTATGACATGTTGTTAGTCTGAATGAGAGTTACTCCAAAATTTTGTAACACCTTACTATAATTGAGCTTCTTGAATTCGCTATGGTTGTTTGGGTCTATTGCCAGCGGATATTCCAAATTATTTGTAAGATTGCTTCATTTGCATGCCTAGCTGTGTTCATTAATTATTATTATACAATTCCCTGAGATCCAAGATAGGTCTATCCGTCTTGCACGACTTGAAAATGTAGTTTGCAATGCAATTTACTAGTCAAGTAGTCGTATGTTGATCCCTCTCCTCAACCCCATGCCTGCGTGTGTCCACCTAGGTGTAAGCCAGGCCATGTTTTGTGGATCATGGATCACAAACAATTATTATTTTTTACTAAAATTGGCTTGTCTCAATTATTGGGTGAATAGAGGTTGACAAGAACATCTGCAATTGCAAAATTTCAACTTGAACCCTGACCTTTTGATCTATGTGGGGCAGAACAAATTTGCTGACCTTGGGTGTGACTGAGTTCATTCTGAGCTCACTGAATTATGGTTCCCCTCTGACCTAACAAGGGATAGGTAGTTGCAACATCTTTTGCGCTGTGGTGTGTGATAACCAAGTCCCAGCCATGCTTGTTCCATGGATTAGTTTTCCAACTAACATTGGTACCTACAATATTTGATCAACTATTGACTTCACTGGCATTAGTTTCCACGATACCATGTTTCATGAACGATATGATAGTCTACATCTTTTTGGTAGCTAATTAATCTTCTGTTCCTTGCATTATGGAGGTTGCCATGTCTAGTCCTTTTCCTCATCCTCTTAAATATAGCGAAGCAGTCTTCTCTGTACATAGGCAGTGCAAACTTTGATTGTCACTGTATCACACTTTAACTTCTTGTACATGGAGGCAAGTTACTTTATTGCTGGTTAAGTTCATACTTCATACCGTGCATAGTTTTAAATTTTATGCACTTTGGATATTTTCTTTCCACCTACGCTTCTTCTGGATGTTAATGACTGTGGTTTCTTGTTTACTTTGTCACCGATACTCAAAACAGTATTCTAGTTATAAGTTAACCTTTGAAGCTTTTTCTTGTTTCCACCTAATTTTACGACATATTTCAGAGCAAATATTTGTTCTGCAGTTGCAGTCTTGCAGATTACCCTTTATCATGAGAGTCATCAACTTGTATGTTTGGTATCTCATTTTTGTCTTCATCATGATTAGGTCTACCTTAGAGTATATTTCTTATTTTCGGTGAGAATGAAGCGCATGCAGAGAATGCCAACGAGGAAGTCCCATTCGTGGTGGTGGGACAGCCATATTAGTCCCAAAAATAACAAATGGCTAGCTGAGAATCTAGAAGGTAATGATTCTCTACTCGTTTCTTCAATGGCTTATGTACCGAGATAATTTTGTTATTTGCCAGGCGTATCAATCTTTAGGACCATGTTCATGCACCTTTCTGATGTTTATCCTGCATTCCATTTATGCACTGCACAACCTTTTCTGAACAAACAGAGATAGACAAGCAAGTTAAAGAGATGCTGAAGCTCATCGAGGATGACGGAGATTCTTTTGCAAAGAAGGCTGAGATGTATTACCAACGGCGGCCTTTGCTTGTCACTCAGGTTGAAAATTTCTATCGCATGTATCGTGCTCTTGCTGAGCGTTATGATAATGTGACTGGGGAATTACGAAAGAACATCCCATCATCTCTCCAGTCACAAGGCTCAGGTATATCTGAATCTGATTCTGAGGCACAGTCTACTTCCCCATCTCCCAAGCCTAGTTTGGAACAGAAGACACCACAACAGAAGCATAAAACAAGAGCAGCTGGCTTTGACGTCTTCCTTGGTTCTGGTGGAAGCTCAGACATTTCCAAGAAGGGGAGTGATGGATCATCATCATCTTCAGAATCTGATTCTGAGGTTGATGAAACGGGAGAAGAAAATGGCGATGGGATTTCTTATGCACTGAATGAACGAATTATTGAGCTAGAAGATGAGCTTCAGGAAGCAAGGGAAAAGCTTGAAGCACTTGTGGAAAAGAATGCACGCTGCCAATGTGAAAAACTTGAGGAGAAGTTGCTGGCTTCGCATTCAGAAATCAGCTGCCTTCAGAATGATCTTGAAGAAAAGGTCCGTTCTTTGGAGAGTTTCAAAGGAATTAGCAGCGAAAAGGAGGATTTGGAAGCTGCAGTTCTGGCAAACAAGAATGAGATCAAGGAACTAAAAGGAGAAATGTCCTCGGCAGCTAAGCATTATGAAGCCCAACTAGCATATCGTGACCTTGAACTTGAGAAATGCAAGCAGGAGCTAGGGCAAGTTGCCCATGATAAGTCTACTCTTGAGACGGAAGTCAGAAATCTCCAAGAAGTTGTCAAGAAATTTGAAGGGGACCTAGCAAAAATGTCAGAAGAGAGATTGCAGCTTGAGGCCCAGGTTATGAAGCTTGAACAAACAGCTCACAGCCTAGATGATTCATCTGCTGAGATTATGAAGCTACAAGATGTAATCAAGGATCTACAAGCAAGATTGGAAAATGATTCAAATGAGAGAGTCCTTGAGGAACTTGCTGTCGAGTTTGAGCAAGTTCATAGGGAGTTGGAGGATTCAAAGGCTGAAATCGTGGAGCTACAAACTACAATCAAGAACCTCAAAGCTGACCTGGAAGGAGCTCTTCAAGAGAAATCAATGCTGGAGGGCTGTGTGAAGGATCTGGAACAAGCAATTGCTTGTCATTTGGAGAAATTCTCGCTTGAGAAGTCCTCTCTTAATGATGACATCGTAAAACTATCAGAAGCTAATGCTTCTCTTGTAGGCAAGTTGTCATCCACAGAGGCACAGTTCGAACAACTTAAAGCTGAGAAAGCAGAAGCATCCTTTGAGAGTGAGAAGCTGATCTCCAAATTGAATCAAGATATTGCCAATCTTAAGACAAAGCTCGAGCTACTGTTTTCAGAGAAAGCTGCAGTTGATAACAAGGTGTCTAGCTTGCATACTGATGTCGCCACTCGCGATGAAAAGATGAAGGAGATGGACAGCCACCTGCATCAGCTGCACCTGGAGCATGTCAAGCTGATTGCGGAGGCAGATGCTGCCAGGAAGGCCGTGTCGGACCTGCAATCACGGGTGCGTGAGCTCGAGGAAGAGGTTGAGAAGCAGAAGCTTATGGTCTCCGACAGCGCGGAGGGGAAGCGGGAGGCAATCAGGCAGCTGTGCTTCTCGCTTGAGCACTACCGTCATGGGTATCAGCAGCTCAGGCAGCTTCTTCATGGCCACAAGAGGCCAATGGTGATGGCAACTTGATCAATGAGCAGCTTGCTGGATCCTTCTCTCTGGATGCCTAAAATCACTCTTGTCACTGTAATGTAAACTTCCCTTTTCCTTCCCGTTTCTTCATGTAGCTTCCTTCTTCTATATATAATTTTGGGTAAAACTTGTGCTCTGTAGTTGTTTCAGCTACTGGTACCCTATGATGTGTGTAATGTAATGAGTTATGGATAATCATGGTATTCCTCTTTGATTGGATATGTCAGTTGCTGTTGTGAGATTGTGAAGGTAAATGATATGGCTGCTCTTTCAAATGCTGAAGAACTGATGTCAGTTGTAAATCTGTGGCATGATTCATTGTTTTTTTTGCCATTTTCATGAGCCTCGTGCGACCTAATATCAGTTCGTCTATGTAGCACGTCATTTGTATTTCCTATTTATGGAATCTCCTTGTGCTGCTGTGAATTCGTTCTGTTCCACCTTGTAGTATAATGTCCTTTCACTTTTGTTGTCTCAGATATCCGAAATATTGTTATATGCCATTCTTGGCAATCCAATATAATATCTCTCCTATATTCTTTTAACTTAGATAGTATTTTTAGTATACCTATATATTGGGATTACACCTTGTAGTATAATCTCCTTTCACTCTAATTGTCTCGGATATCCGAAATATTGTTATATGACTATACTTATTTGAAGTTGTCAGCGATAATGCAAAGGAGCAGAAGAAGACAATTTTGGCAATCCAATTAAATCTGTCCTATATTTTAACTTAGACAGTATTTTTAGTATATTTATATATTGGGATCTAGGAAGCTGCGTTTTTCTTTGTTAATCACTCTCCTGAGCTGCAGACCTCCCACCTCCTCCCCCTGGGCCGATTCTAGCGAGGAAGGCCCGGAGAAGCAAAGATGAAGCCGATGGCAACGGCCGGGGATGATCTCCACCTTCCACGCGCCCCTCCTCCCATGTGGCCGCCGCCGCCGCCGATGCTCGCTCCCTTTTCCATGTCCAAGAGCGAGGAAACGCAAACTGAATCCTCTTCCCCTCGTATGGCAACCACCGGCAGCCAGGGACCACGCCGGCGGCATGCCGGACGGAGAAGCTAGACTAGTAGGAAGAACTGAAAAGTAGTTTCAGAGATTACGGCAGAAATAGTGGGAGGTTGCAGCTATGACCTGTCTGCTGTCTCTGTCTGGCTCGTGCCTTGAGCTGACCCTACTTTTCTCCATGATTTGCTCTAAAAAAGGTTCAGTTGGTGCATTGTTGAAAGTTTCGGAGAGGACTGCATTCTTGAAAGTTGCAAGAAATCCTTACTCTTTGGCGGAAACACAGCAGAATTATCACAACAAATCATACTGTATCTGCAAGTGTAAATAAGCAGACAGCACATCTACTAAATTACAAGGAGAAGTGTGCAGTGGCTATTAATAAATCAGCTGAATCCATGAGTCGTATCAGATGGCCGTTTGTTTTTTAATACCCTGGGGATCAGGGATTCGGAAGCATCACATGGCAAAGCCTCAGTTTTCACGGGCTGCGCTTTACTCAGCTACACGTCAGACTTCAGTTTCTTGCCCATTCAATTGGCTAACTCTCCCTCATTGATGCCTGTTTAACGTCTGCTTACGCTATATCCCTTGCAGTTAATTCTTTTTTCTGGACTTGCACGCATCAGCCGTCCAATCTGGCGATCCAATGGTAAAGCTATTTTCGCTTTCTTTAACTTGTTCATCACTTCCTAGTCATGCTATATAAGGCCACAACACACTGTAATTGGTTTGTTGACATAGTATTTTGAAATTTGCAAACCTTTTCCTTTTGTTTACTGTCCAGAAACTTTGAGATTAGGCAAAGTTTTAGAAGGTAACAAGAAGCAGCAATCTCACTATTGTTTCCACACCTTCTACTGTTTCCTTCTTTTCTACGATTTTGTTTCCTTTTTCCTACCCTTATCTTTCATTCTTCTACTCGTGCATTTTTCATTTCTACGGTAAGAATTCAATTGCATGGCTCGCATACATCCCATATGCTGCAGCCTTACAATCTTGACCACAACACATGGCTGGTGACACCATGTCCATGTGCCATTATTTATTTATTGTCTATTTTGCCCCATCCTTCTGCTTCCATCTCTCCTTTTCCTTTTTATTTCCTTTTTGAAGAGATTTTGAATCAGCAAGAACACTGTACTTACGCCCAACTGTGAACAAAAAGATTCAGACTTTCTCTCTCCGTGCTTCCTGTTCTGTACTTCTTTTAAAAGCAGCAATAGATCTTGGATTCTTCAAGTAGCAGTAATACACATAGTAGTAGAAGTAGGTGGGTAGTAGAAGTCATCTGCCACCCCCTCGTGCCTTGCATACTCCAAAGCTCTCTAGACTCGATCTCCTACGCGTTTGCTTCAAGCATTGACCGAAGCATCAATCCAGCTACCTGTTCTTGACCTCTTCTTCTCCCCCTGCCTGTCTGTGTGGTGTTTTGAGTACTCAGAGTTGGTCAGCATGAACAAAGCTGAGATCTTTGGTGGACCCTGACTTCTGACTACTTTGAAGGAGCCTCTTTTCTCAGGTGAGACCATGAGAGATTATGTTCTTGATGTTTCTTGCTTATGCAGAATCCATTCTATTTCTTTTCGGTTGTACTATATCTTTCAGTTTCTTGAAGTATTCAGCTGTTGTTTTTGAAGAGAAATGGTTATTCCCGAGATCCTAGAGCGTTTCTGCAGGGATGGTATTATCTTTCGATCTGGTCTTGGTTAAATGGCCACCCTCGTTTCTTTCTTAATGCAACTGTACTATATTCATACGCTTATTTGTTCATGGAACAGTAGGTGCCTTCTTTTGAATCATTGCTTTTCTGTTTTCGTAAAAAGGAAGAGGCTTCCTTTTGATAATACAATAGGGAGACATGTTGTTCAACATGAGCAACTGTGCTGGTTTCTTTCTTATTGCACATACAAACTCAATCCATTACTCTGATGATCTGACCTGATATATGATTTATCGTTCATTTCTTCTAGTTCATCACATGTGAGATTTAGCTAACTGGTTCTCACATGATAGCATTGGTTCTCGTGCGGCATTAGGAGATAGTAGAATCTAACACAGTTTTCCCTAGAAATACACTAATGTAGTACTATTGGATTTTTTATACTAACTGCATAGTGCTTTCGTTTAAAACGGAAAGCATTTTGTTATCCAACTAACAAGGACTAGGTACCTTTTGAAGAATGGATACACTAATCTACTAATTCAGGCTTCCTTCAATAAGTGGCTGCTGGCATTGTTGTCATTTACATGCTGATGTCATACTTTTCTAGTCTAGATTGGTTCAGGTTGAGTTTATCCTATGTATTGTATTCTTCTTTTTTTGTTGAAGAAAGACATAGTTATCATTCCTGACAAACCACATTTCCCCCTCTCATTTAGTCCTTGAATCTGCTAAATTTATAGCTTTCCTGGAAGATTTGTGAATAATGAAGCCGCCTTTGGAGAGGAACCCTACCAGAAAGCGCCATTCATGGTGGTGGGACAGTCATATTAGCCCCAAGAACTCGAAATGGCTTGCAGAAAATCTCGAAGGTAAGCTGAAAGTATACCTGGACAATTTGCTAGACGATTTTCTTAGTATTTTCTAATACTCATATATTGTCAATGCATGTATAGCTACAGTATCATTCCTTATTGTCTATTACACTGAGATGGGCATAAATGAATAATAAACCAAAGGACGTACATCTATTTTCTTAGTACTGAGATGCTTTTGATGTACATATGGTATCTGTGGTACAGTAGCACCACTATCTGATTGTTCATGGAGCTAATGACCAGGAATGGGTAGTTGAGTAAATGAAGTACTACAGAAGTTTTGATGCTTATTACTGTTCATATAGGTTTAGACGTACTAGCCTTCCGTGATTGTTCATTGTGCATTTGTTCCAAGTGTTCACATGACTAAGAAACATAAACACTGATGCTTCCATAGGCAAGTGAGAGAAATGCTGTCATATTCCATTTTAGCAGAAATTGGCAGTGAAAGTGAAAGAAATTATGTTGATATTTTTCCTTGACACTTACTGCTGTTTGTGTTTTCAAGTTCTTCTATTATTATTCATTTTACTGGAATGAGCAGAAGACTAGTCGGGGTGCTTGAGGTTTTTTCCTTGCTGCTGTTACATATTCTGCATGTTGTGATGTTGTCACTGTTGTTCATGTCCAAAGTGGCCTCATCTAATCTTTCCCTGAACTGAAACATGTAGAAATGGATAAGCAAGTGAAGGAAATACTGCAGCTGATTGAGGAGGACGGCGACTCCTTTGCGAAGAAAGCACAAATGTATTATCAGAGGCGCCCAATGCTCATCACCCATGTCGAGAATTTCTACCGCATGTACCGCGCTTTAGCTGAGCGTTATGACAATGTTACTGGTGAACTGCGCAAGAACATCCCTTCAAGGCTGCATTCAGCGGGATCTTTAACTGGTTCGGAGTGCGGTTCTGAGTTGCAAAGGTCGCCCTCACCATCTCCTGAGCCACAGAAGTCCTGGACGAGGGAACAGAGTCCTAGAGCTGCCGGTTTCGACTTCTTTCTGAGCAACAAGAACAATGATTCACCAGCCTCAAGGAAGGAGCCTGAGGACTTGGCTTCACAGTCAGAATCTGATGCGAAGTCTGAAGACGGTGAGGATGATGGCATTGCCTACACATTGCATCAGAGAGTTCTTGAGCTTGAGGATGAGCTCAACATGGCAAACCAGAAATTGCGAGATGCAAACAAAAAGCTCAAGGTTTTCGAGGAGAAGAGCCTGAGGTGCCATTGTAATTATATGGAAAATGGTAACGGTGCAGATCAAGCTACAAAAATTACATACACTGAGGGAGAGGTCACGGCAACAAGGAAGAAGCTACAATCTTCACAAGAGGAGGTGAGCAATCTCCGAAGGAGCCTTGAAAATGCCGCAATTTTGTCAGACGAGCACTCTAGACTGTTGGAACAGAACAAGGAACTGGAAGCTGAAACTGTCAATCTGAAGGAAGAAATGGCTATGGCTAGACGGCGTTTTGAAAAGAGACTATCCGAGAGCGACGCCGAAATCAGCAAGTACAGGCAAGAGCTTGCTGCTGCTTCTGAAAAGTTGCTGCAGGAGAAGTCCACCAACAGCGCAGAGACTGCTAAGCTGCATGAAGCGATCCAAAGCATCAGGTCCAAACTAGAGAAAGTTTCTGAACAGAAATCACTAGTCCAGGACCGGGTTAAGGAGCTGGAGGGGGCAAACGCTGAAGCTGGAAAACACAGGGAGGAGCTGATACATGTTGCTGAAATGCTGTCAGAAGAGAAGTTCAGACATGAAGCTGAGATCCTGACGATGCAGCAGAGCATTGAGGATCTGAAACCCAGATTTGAGAGCATTGCTCAAGAGAAATCGTTGCTGAAGTCATGGTTCGCGGATCTGGAGCAGGTCGTGGGGCGAGGGAGGAGCATTCTCCCGGAATAACATAGTTTTGTCAGAAAATTCAATAGCTAGAAAATTAGCAAACTAGCAATACTATTTTGTTCTAAAAATATAACATCATGCAGAACGAAGAAATCCTACCATGCATCAGTGTGTCTTTTCTTGGATATTAATTGCCTCGTGAGGTGATGGGTTGTGGTGATGAATGTACTGATGCTATATGAGACCTTTTTTTAGTTCCTCGAAAAAATATGAGACTTTTTTTTTCTTTTCGAAAGGACCATATGAGACATTTGCACTGGATGCATTCCTTTGGCAGTAAAATGTCCCTGATGCATTTGCAAGTTCAGTCCCAATACATCGGTTCTCCACTCCAAGTTCAGTCCTCAAGTCCTAACAATGCCGCTGTTGATATCTAGCTGCGTGACTCGCGGGTTATCCCACAGTAAGCCCGTTTGGAACGCGAGATTTTTTTAAAAAATATCCCAGTCAAAATTAACCTGCTCCTTGTAAAATCTAAGAGAAATTCATATGTTCGAAATAGATCCTTACGACAAATTCCATTTTAAGATCCTTACGACAAATCCCATTTTACGTTCATCTAAGGTATAGTCACAGTAATACAGTTTGATCTGCACTATCCAAAGTTGAATCAGGCTTTCCAGCTGGATGAAGGGACATAGCAAGATGCAAAGACTAAACCCTGAGGGGTATATATGTCATTTTCCTATACACGCTGAACTGCCCAGCGTTGGACGCAAAAACGCCGGGTTAATACAAACCCAAGCAAGAAACGCTAGACGCGAGCCCGTCTTTCCTCGGAAAGAGCAAAGAAACAGGCGATTTCCCCCCACTCGCCGCCGCTGAATCCTTCTGCGCCGTTGGTAAGCTCAACCCCCCTGCGCCCGCTCTCCTCTTTCCTTCTCGCCATGGAGCGCCTCCTCACCGCCCTCTCACGCGAGTTGTCCTACGCGTGAGATTTGGGGGCAAAACCCAAACCCAATTTACGGGTTCTACCTTTGTACCGTTGGATGCTATGCCGCGTCAGTGAGCAGTGTGGATGAAGTTTGGCTGTTGATCACTCGTAGTATAGCACTGTCGTGAGAGTTAAGTGGGGGAAAGCTAGGGTTTCAGCATTCAGCAGTTGAGAACTTGAGATGAACGGCGCTTATGAGATTAGGACCAAGAAAGCTAGTTCTTTTCTTGTTTCTTGGAATTGTTCTTGGCAGAATGTTTTGAGAATCCTTTGCGGTGATTTTCTCTAGTTAGCATGGTACTTCGATTGGGTGGACTAACTGGCTTTTGTTATCCAATTTCTCTATGAAGTGCTATTATGGTTACTCACATGCTTATGCATCATGATTCTTGGTTTAGATTACTAAACTAAATTTGGGCATTCCTCGAATCAGGGTGCATTCATGTTTGGCAGGAGCAATGGACAAATTTGTGCGAGTTTACAGTGGTGGGGAGCTGTTGAAGGGTCCAAATGGGGTGGAGTTTGGGGACCTCCGTGAGGAGGGTATATGGTTCAAGGCCACACCCACATACGATGAGCTAATCGATGCTGTGTACAAAAAGCTCGGGTGGGAACCTACGACGCACAGCGTCCATGCACAAGGAAGGATGAACGTTGGTGGAGGTGCTCATCGGCACTTTATCATGGTGCCCATCAATGATGAAATGTCCTGGAGTAGCTATGTCAAAGCAGTTTTCAACGGCACCGAGTGGAATTGCCTGGAGATTTATGTTCAAGCAGAGAAGCATTCCTCTACAGAGGCAATTTCCTCAGAGCTTGCATTAATGAATAGTGAACCACCGGATGTGCAACGTCAAAATGCCCAACCACGAAATCCAGAACAGGGTGCTTCTTTTGTTGTTCCTTCGATGATGGCCACCAGTGCACCAAGTGCGCGTCCTCAACATGCTCAACTACGAAAACCAAGAAGGAGCACCAGGGCCTTTGCTGGCAATGCTGGACAGGTTGTGGATGCAGCGGTTAAGTCTATTCGAGATCACTGTGGAGCTTCAGAGACAGTTGGTACAACTACATATCCTTTAATTGGGCTGTATGATGAGGATCATCGTGGTCGTGCTTTAGCGTCAGGCCAGGTAGATCAAAGAGAACTTATGTATCATTTAGATGCAAATAATTGTGGCGTAATGATAAACCACTGATTTGTAATTTCTATGGTTTGGCACAGCATCTAACTGAGCTCAACCCTCGTAACCGTGAGCCTCTCCGGTTTGACAACCGGTATGAATGTTACCTTAGAACAGCTGGGCTGATGGGGCTGGCTAACATTTGTAGGGCTGGACCGCCCTCCATTGATCGTGCACTTGTCTCTGCACTAGTTGATAGGTGGAGACCTGAGACCCCACACTTTTCACATGCCTTGTGGTGAGGTCACAATCACACTACAGGATGTTGCAATGATTCTTGGACTGCCTATCGCTGGTCGTGCTGTCACTGTAAACCAAACGGAGTCCTACAGTGAACTGTATCAGCGATACCTTGGGAAGGCACCTCCATTGGATAAGCCCCGTCCTGGGTTGAGGGTTGCATGGGTCAGAGCTCAGTTTAATAACTGCCCAGAAGATGCTGACGAGGAGACTGTAAAGCAGCATGCAAGGGCATACATCCTTAGCCTGATTGGTGGTCTATTGTTTCCTGATGCCTCTGGTGATAGGTATACCGTCTATCCCTTTCCGCTGATTGCTGATCTTGAGAATATTGGTTCATACAGTTGGGGTTCCGCTACTCTGGCATATCTGTACAGGGCAATGTGTGATGCTTGCAGGAGGCAATCAGATCAAAGTAATCTGACTGGTTGCCTTTTGCTACTTCAACTTTGGTCATGGGAGCGTTTCCCAATCGGCAGGCCAGATATGGTAAAGCTCAAATACCCAAACGTGGAGGAGCTAGAGGATGAGAGGGATAGACCCACAGTTGGTCTCCGATGGGTTGTGGGTGTGTGCACGCATCGATCAGCTCCAGCACGTTGCTATGAGCACTTCACCAATGAGTTTGACTTATTAACGGATGACCAGGTTGTTTGGTGCCCATATAGGGAGGAACGGGTGAAGAAACTACAGCTTGCCCCTATATGTACCCAGGATTCTCATTTGTGGCTGACCCAAGCACCTCTAGTTTTTTTCTTTATGGTGGAGGTTTACACACCTGAGAGAGTGATGCGCCAATTTGATCTCCATCAGGAGTGCCCACCACCATTACGGGACACTAGCGTGGAACTCCATTGGTATGTCCAAAGATATCTTTGCTAAATATTATCATCTCCTTCATTGACACTGCATGATTGTGTTCTTATCTAGGAAGTAATAGATCATCCACCAGGAGCTGACCATAAGGTTTTCCAATGATTTACCAGGTGTCGTCGTGGAAGGGTTCACAATGATTGGGCACAGAAGCATAAGTCTTTTGTGGATATGTGGGAAGTAAAGGAGCAGCATGTTATCATGGAAACACGACCATATGATCATACTAACTACATGGATTATTTGCGGTGGTATAGACGGTCGACACGTATCCGTCTCTGCACACCGAGGATAAGTAATGGTGACAAGGATGGAGGATCTGGGCGAAGTGCAATAGCTGATGCTGAAGATCCTTTTCGTGCTTCTCAGCTTCGGTATACCCCCAGGGCTCATTTGATCCACTCAGTGGTAAGACATCCTACTTGTAAGATGTGATGTGGTTCATGATGTACAAAAATCATGCTATTCTCAAGCATGGAGCTTCAGATTGCCTTCTTTCGCATACACATGGATATCTCTGATGCATCCATGTTTCATCCCAGACCGACAAACTCACTATCTTGGCGAAGGAGGCAACTTCTCAAAAAAGGCTGCTCCAGAGGCGAATGTCATGCTTTCAGTGAGCGAGTCACTAGAACATGTGTAGAAATTGTTGGGGAACTTGGTGGATCGTCACTTTGCGACATTCCTGGTGTGATTCCATGCTCATCGACAACAGCAACAGTTGCAGCTGAACCGGAGGCGGAGCACCAGAGGGATAAGGAGGACGAGATAAATCATTCCATGATGCCTGATCAGGAGACTGAATCTGGCCCTGATTCTGAGAGGCGGACTCGAAGCCAGGTTGGCCAGAAGAGGAGCAGATCAGGTCCAAGATGAAAACTGCTCGGTGAGTGATTTAGAATTACACTTTTGCTGCTCTTCCTGGATAGTCGTAGCGCACTTCCTTCGATTTTATCGTGTTCCCTGCTGTCTGCCTCTGCTGTAGTTGAACCATTTTGTAAATGATTCTTGGACCGTTATTTCTCTGCTTACTGCTTTTCTTTGAAATTACAGGGCCTGTGTGTTCTGTGTCATAAGAAGCTGTGGACTGTAGGAAGGACATGATGGTTAGTGAGTTCAGCAGTTCATGGCTCCGCCAGTTTAACACTGGCGGCTCCAGAAGCGTCGGGAATCACAAATTTGTAGTTGGAGAAGTATGGTTCTCTTTTTTTCGTTTTCGTCTAGGCAGTTGTAGGATGGATTCTGTGTTTATGTGTACTTGCTCTATGATGAACTCTTCCATTGCCGCTGCTATGGCATAGCGAATCATGGTGCCTTTTTTGTTTTATGATTTGACCTGGGTTCTTGCTAAAAATGCCCATTCTTTCTTCCCTTGCTATGACATTGTGCTGGCAGGATGACCATAATATATGGTGCGCTATTGTTCATTTCCTCCCATTTCTGGGATGAAAACTTTAAGTGAACCCATTCTATCGGACCAATGGTTACTCCCAGTCTCCCAGCCATTGGTGTTCCTGATGCCCCCCGAAGCACATGTTGCAGAGAGCGATGGAGCAATGGAGCAATCGGCTCAGATGACATATGAGCTTTCCTCGGTGCACCGGCAATGAGCTGCATTGCAGGTCTTTGCAGGTCCAAGACTGAATGATTCTCCAGCAAAGGCACCGTGTGATCAGTTTCGACCAGGGACAAAAAGATCGGTGGTAACTGGTACTGGCCGAGGTCCGATGTTTTCCCCATTTACGGTTTTGTATCCTTGGCTGACTGCTTCAGCCTTCAGGGAATGAAGCTTTTTTGTTAGTCCGTGGAACCATTTGTTGTACTGAACTGATTGTACATGTTATTCCATGTATTTCTTTAGCCATGGTTGGAATTTACAAAGCATCTATTGATCTAAAAGTATCTTTTCCCCACTGGTTGTTCATCCCTCCCCATTGTATGATGTGTTCTGTTGTTGGATTCTGGATTCTATTCCATCAGATAATCCTAGCGTAGTTTGTTTGAGTTGAACTTGACAATTCTGCTCGTCTCCCCAGAGGAAAATATGGTAAAATTGAATCAAGCACTCGTGATGAAACTGAGCAAATATCATGCAATAAACTGAATACATATGTGCTTGGAGTGCATTATATATGATAAACTGGACGAAATGTGCATATCATTTGCAATATGAAATCCAAACAGCTCGAAATTTGCACAAGTGAATTGCTACCAACCTGTGGATGTCGCTGTGCATAGGAGTAATAGCTGCATTTTGCAGGGTACATTAGTGAGAGTGAGTTCTAAAACCCTTCTTTTGTACCCAACAGCTTGGACGACGGGTTTAAGCGCCCCTCGCCGCCGCCGCCGCCGGCGTTGTCTTGTCTGCCACGCGATGCCCCCGCCGCCCGCCAGCCGCGTCGCCCTCTACCTTCGCCGCGCCCGCCTCATCGATTCCCTGCGCCTCCGCCTCCGGTCCCCTTCCTCCTCCCCGCCGCCGGCCCCACCTGATGACCACGTGGTCGCGCTCCACGCCATCCGCGGCGCGCCCACGCCGGCGTCGGCGCTCTCCCTCTTCCGCGCCCTCCCCTCGCCCGCGCCGCTCCCGCTCTTCCACGCCCTCGCCTCCCGCCTCGCCAACCCCGCCGCGCTCCCCGACCTCCGCTCCCTCCTCGCCTCTTTCCCCCTGCCCCCTCCCCCGCTCGCGCGCCTCCGCCTCCTCGCCGCCGCGGGGGACCACCCCTCCGCCCTCGCCGCCTTCGCCTCCATCCCAGCCAACCCCCACCGCCCCGCCGAGGCGCACAACCTCGTCATCCACCTCCACGCCCGTGCTGAGGACCATGCCGCCGCCGTTGAGGCGTTCCGCGCCATGGTGCGCGAGGGCGCGCTCCCCAACGCCCGCACCTACACCGTCCTCGTCGCTCACCTCGCCTCCGCGGGATTCGTGGACCAGGCGCTCGAGGTGTTCCGCCTCCTGCCGTCGCTGCGCACGCGGCGGACCACCCGGCAGTACAACGTGCTCTCCGAGGCGCTCGTGGCCGCCGGGAAGTTCGGCCAGCTACGGTGGCTGGTCCACGAGATGGCGGCCGTCGACGGTGTCATGCCCGGCCCGCAGACGCGGGCCGCCATCGCCGCCATGAGGGAAGCGGGACACGCGGAGGGCACGGAGGACTTTGTCGAGGAGCTTTCACCGGACGCGAGGATCCGGTACGCCGTGGACGACGTCGAGGGCGAGGGAGACAGCGAGGAGGAGGAGGAAGATGAAGGCGCGATGGACGGTGATAGGGCCAGAGGCAGAGCTAAGGAGACGCTCAAACCATGGCTGGACCCGCGCGAGCTCGCCAGGGCGTTGGAAGGCTGGGACCCCAGGGAGGTGGCCGAGCTGGAGGCCGCCGGGATCGTGTGGACGCCGCGGCTCGTGTGCAAGCTCCTGCGCGCGTTCAAGAAGGCGGGGACGGCGTGGGAGTTCTTCTGCTGGGTGGCGTGTCGCCCCGGCGGCTTCGCGCACGACCGCCACTCTGTGGCGAGGATGGTCGCCATCCTCGCCCGCGCCGGGCACGTCGAGCTGGTGGAGCGCCTGCTCGCCAAGGTGCGGTCGGACGGCATCCTCCTCCCGTTCGCCACCCTGCGGCTCGTCGTCGACTTCTACGGGCTCTCCAAGAAGGCAGACGCGGCGGTCAGGGTGTTCCGCGACGCCGACGCCATCTGCGGCCCCGTGTCGAGGCCCAACTTCGTGCTGCTGTGCTCTTCGCTGCTGAGGACGATGGCGAAATGCCGGAGAGGGCCCGACGCCGTGGAGCTCCTCGAGGAGATGATGGCGACGCGGGGCGTCCTCCCGGATCTGCAGACCTTCTCCGGCCTGATGGAGCACCTGGCCGGCGCCGGCGACCTCAAGGGCGTGCACAGGCTGTTCGGGCTGGTGCGGCAGTGCGAGCTGCACCCCGACGGCCACATGTATGGCTTGCTGATCAGGGCCTACTGCAAGCGGGAGCGCGCGGCGCTCGCGCTGAGACTATTCGACGAAATGCGCGGCGCCGGGATCGCGCCGGACGCGCCCACCAAGGCGCTGCTGGTGAAGAGCCTGTGGCGGGAGGGGAAGCTCCGGGAGGCGGCGCTGGTCGAGGAGAGGTGCGAGGAGATGGCGGCGGGCGGCGGTGGCCTCCCGGGGGCTTCACCGGGGCACTTGTGGACGGCGAGCGCCGCGGACTTGAACAAGGTGTTGGACATCTACTCCGGCTGCTTCAGGCAGGCTGATACAGAAAACGGGACGGCGCATTGAGCCACTGATGATGCTTCACTTCGGAATTCAGATGACAAATTGACGTGCTCCTTGTGGCAGCTCAAGGAAAAGGATTTCAGTCATTCGGGAGCAAGCATGGGCAGCATCGCAGTGTCTCAGCTCTGTTTAGTGGGACGGATGAGTAAAGATGGGTTAACCCATCCTGATTAGTAGAGATAGGATTATCTAAGTTGCCTGTTTGATTGAGTGATGAGTTAATTTTGTGTCTGATTATAAGGATAAATATGATTTAATTAATTAACTAAATTTCGTAACTCTTAGTTTCTATTAATAATGTTTAATCATACTCTAATCAACGTTACTAATATTTATATACATTGAGAAAAACACATATATATGATTCTTAAGTTTAGAGTTTAGGTATTTGTGAATCTTGAAAAATTACGTTAGAACATGTTCGTCTGTAAAAAACATGTAAAAATATGATTAGACGTACCCTGTACAGAAAAGATAAAATGTTTCACCAATTTTTTTAAACAGTGCAACTATAACTATTTACTCCGGTGCATATTTGATTATATTTTTACATGATTTTTTGTAGTGCACATGTTCTTACATGAAGCATATCCAATACCTATGAATTTTTTAAAATTTTGAGATGCATAAATATCTAAACTCTAAAATCAAACATTCACTCTTGTATGTGCAAAATCTGCTCTCACATATATATTTTGAATTATTTTGTAGTTGAGGGGTGGACGACAACTATTGATTCTTAAACTGCGTTGTTTTCTGAAACGATAATACAGAATAAGTGTGGTTTGATTTTATGAAACTGGCCTTTAAAAGTGCAGTTTTATTGATAGTTTGACAAAAAGAATACTAATGCCCAATTGAAACATTACTTCTCTTATAAATTATCCCAATGCCATTTGAATTTAGTTCCATATACTCCGTATATTGGGATCCGTTGGGGAGAGAGGAAAGCTCCGTTGCCACCGAGCCTCGTCTCCTCCCCCCTCCTCTCCGCGCTGCTCCTGCTCCTGCTGCCAACCCGACGCCGCCTCCCCGCTCGCCTCGCCAGAGTACCGTCGCGGCCTCGCCGTCGCCGAGCCACCGCCACGCGCCGCCTTCCTCAGCGCGCTACTCTCCGCGGCCCCTCTCCCTCCTCCCCCGCTCCCTACACGTCCCTCCCTCTCCGTGTCGCTACAGCTCAGTCGTTTGCTGGCGATGCTGCAATGGATGGGCGGCTCGAGGAGGAAGGTGTATGCCGTGAGTTCTCCGATCCCCGCGTTGCCTTTCCTTCATGCTGTGCTCCAACCCCACTTAATTTGGATTTTTTTTTGAATTGATTTGGATTGTTTTTCTACTGCAACACTGCAACAGTGGTTGCTGGTTGGCATGTAAACTTTAGAATAATCGTAGTGTGTAGCAGTGTTTTCCGTAAAGGACCGCTAACATTTGGTTAATGTTTGGAAATCGGACGGCTTTGCGCTCGGCGTGTTCGGCTCTGAAATGAGCAGTCCAGGAAATCAACACAGAGCAGGTAACTGAGTTGAGCTCACCGATTTCAAGTTGTAAAAGTGTATGTTGCTGCGACACGGTTACTGTTCTTATACCGGTGCAACTGATTACCGAAACAAAATGCTGGGCAGACAGAGGCAGTACTTCGAACAAAAGAAGAGGCAACAGCAGAGGCCAGGACTACAGAACCAGAATGACACAGAAGGCACAGCAATTGAAGCTTACGGTGATCAGGCGCCTCGATCACTTGATGTTCTAAGCCTGAACAATATGGCAACTCCAGTCAGTCATCGCAATGGCTCTGCAAGTGAGTTTCTGTGCATGTTTTGCAGTCTGAATAATGAACTTGCTACACATGATTTTTTTTCTGGTTAATTCTGTTGCTCTTCTAGCACAATCTCCGGAGAATCTGATCGAGCATGTTCACCAATGCACACTCTAGTCAAATTGAAAATTTCAAGTGTATTGAAAGGTTTGGAGCTTAGCGAAATTCTGGGATGTATATGAACCCCAATAAAAAATGGATCTGGTTTCGTTCATGATTAGAAGCTAGACCACAATGTTCTTGTGGCTGCATATGACAGCTAGTGAAAGGTTCCTTGGCTACAGTGTGAATATAAACTCAACAATGGTATTTAACAGATGAATTTTACAGTGCACTTAACATGCCTTATATTGTTTTGCGTGGTGTTTTTTTGGGAGCATTCTTGCATCGTTAATGTTGCATGTTTCATCATGAACCTGAATGTCTGTCATAGTTTTAACCTCTCTATATTTTTTAGTATGATCGTTTAATTGTTTAACTCTTATTTCGGATGCAGATAGTGCTGTTCCGCAAGTGGACTGCGTGATTTTAAATGCTTCCCCTATAGAGGCGCTAAAGAAGACCACTTCTGTATACAATATCAATCCGAAGGAAACAAGTAAGAGTGCAGCCTTCTGTATATGAGACGAGGGGATTCATTATGCTTTTCTTATTTTTCGTGTACAAACATCGTATTTCAACATAGATATATTGACAAGGTCAATTGCATCCACAACTTCACATCCTAGGTACTAGGTTTATATGTTCCTCCCTTGAATATGCAGCTGTCAAAAGAAGAATGAGATATGCTATTAATTTCTGAAGCTTGCAATATGCCTTTTAGATAAAGTATAGTTTCTCATAATTAATCTGCTTCTATTCTGCAGGTTCTCAGCCAAGGTCAGTATCCCCATGCAGTATGATAAGAGTGTGCCTGGTTAATCGGTCTAGTTTTGTGAGATTTCAGTCTTGTACCTTGGCAGATTGTTATCACCCTTAGGTCATCAAGATGTTGCAGCTGCTGTTAACCCTCATGAAGATCCGCTTGGTTGCAAAATATCCCCATCCAAAAACTATGGTGCCAAGAAGCGAAATCAAAATGTGGAACTCCACAGTGGTGGTGATGTTTCCTTCACTAGTATCAGTCAATTATACCGATTGTACCATAGTTCAAGTTTATGCATTGCAATTATCTGAAACGAAATCATTGATGACATTTGTTAGCCCTAATAGAAATGCTTAGTTACGTGAGAAATTATTTCTTGTAACCAAAGGTAAAATGTCTACTTTGCATATCTGAGTCTATCTACATGAAACATTGATATATAAATGTAAATTGTATAATCAAGATTGATTCACTTCTTGTGTATTGTTGAAACTTTGATTTAACTATGATTTGTCCTTGCAGAAATTTCACTTATTGATTTGGTGAGTTATGAGGGATCAAAAAATAATTCTACTGCACGACCTGCCCGTGAAGCTCATGTTTCATTTTCTATTAAAGGTACACTTTCAAGAGCATTGAGTGCATAATTATAATTTTATCGCTTATGGCTTAATTTGGATAAAGTGCTTATCGCTTATAACATGTAAAGGATATTGTCATGTACTTTCTCTGAATGACTTATTATTAGAATTATGTTTGCAGTAGTTAGGGAAAAGACAAAAAGGACAGTTACCAGAAGTTGCCTGTGACAACTTGAAGGAATGCTGTTCACACTTGTAGGTCACTTTACAGTTGCACTGCAAAGTCTGGACTAGTGCATATTTTATGGTTGTTGCATTGTATATGTATTTTCCATGAGAAGTTGCACCTAAATAACATTCTTGTGTTGACATTTGTTTCTCAGATTTAATGATCAGATATAGAATTGTTACGCCATACAAGATCATATTGACATTTGTTTATCAGGTTTTAGTGACTACAAATAGAATTGTATGTATTCTCTGTGAGCACTTGCACTGTAACATTCTTGTGTTGAGATTTGTTTCTCAGGTTTAGTGATCACAAATAGAATTGTTATAATTTACGGGATCGTAAATGTATTTTACTATGAAATTTGTATGAGCATTGTGGTGCACGTGTGGCTTTTGACTTACTATCCTTGATGAATATCAGTCCGTTTCCTTTTCCTCTTTTAACAGCATACTAAACGGTTCATTAGGCATAACTTTGTCCTTCTGCTTTCAGGCCTTGGCCATATCAAGATGGAAACTCCTCCCCAATCACCAAGAGCCACTAAAAGGTTGTCTCGTATTGAAAGACTGTTTCAGCTATAAAGTTAATTTGCTGTAAAGAAATTTAAGTAATAAGCAGTGTTTAACTTTTACAGAAAATGGTCATATGAACTCTTCTATCTACTTATAGATATTTCTATGTAAAACAGTAGGTTGAAAATTTTCCAAAACAAAGTATCCATGGGCTCATGCCATAATTGAGATAACTGTTGTGAATTTATTTACCTCAAGGAATTCTTACAATAAAGAAATTTATCCTCAGATACTACTTTGTATTACCGGAATTCAAATTCATCAGTAGATACTCAGAAAACTTGCCCTTGAGACCTAGAGTAACAAATTATTGGTCCAGTTAGTAGGCTTTGGTAGTCTAGTTTTCCCACCTTGCTGCTATAGCTAAGGGGTAAGCAAAAGGGCTTAAAGCTCCTTGCCAGACACATAAAAAATCATGTCCAAACTTCTCACACAGGCTCAATGCTACGCCCCTAACTACCTTGCAAATACTTTGGTTTTGCAGGATTTTACCTTTGCCTCCAAAGGCCGTGCGGTACAAGCAAAATACAGCAAGACGGTCTATCGCCTTTGATGCCACAAAGGGATTGGTGAGAGTCTCAGCTGCCTCATCCTTTCTATGGGGTCATGTCTAAATGTTGTATAAGATAGGCACAGAAGAACATGAAAACAGGTATAAAGCCTAGAGAAAAGTAGAAAACGTGATTTTGAGAATTAAGGTGGGCACTGGGAGCTGGTGGCTCTATTTCATTTATGATCGTTACAGTTTTCATACCTCAGACTTCTGTAGTGAAGTCTGTGCGGAAACAATTCCCTTGTACAGGATTTTTTTTTCTTCTTCCCTTGCTAGACGTATTAATTGCATTTACTTTTTAAAAGTAAAATTGCAGACGTTTCTTTTGTATCATTTTAATAGGATTCTATAATGAATGGTATCAGCATGATGAAAGAGCGAAGACTTCCAGACAAAACGGGTATTGCAGATGAGTCAGGCTACGAGAGGGGGAAACACTGTTATTTTCCACTTTCATTTGAGAACTATAATGATAACCTCTATCCTGAGGATGAAGACATGTATTGTGAAGCTCAAACTCAAAAAGGTTGGCAATGTAAGTTCTGCTGCACCCGGTCCCTGGCTGCACCATCTTATTACTGAGTCTGACCACTCAAGTGTTGTAGCCTAAGAAACTATTACACCATGTATGATTCATGGCTCTATTTGTCTACTATGGACAGCAAAGCGTGGCAGATTAGATGACAATCTACCTGATCATTTTCCTACTCCAAGAATGGAACAATTTGATACAGTCGACTATGGTTTTAAAGAAGGATACTGTCCAGAACGAAGGTTACTTCTCCACATATATTTCGGTATGACTAATAAGTTCTAAGGGACTATTAATAATTCATGTTATTCTTGCAGAACTTCAACAAGAACTAGCACAAGATTTGAGACTTCAGGTTAGAACTTTCTGTGTTTGTGTTTTCCTTATTTCGATGCATCAGCCAGAATTCCGCATTACTATTCCTGAACTTACCCAATTTATTTCTAACTGGGCTGTGAACTATGATATTGAATTATCATTATTCCATCTTTTCCTGTGCTAGTGGAGAGCATCGGTAATCTGGATCAGCTACTTCTTTAGCTTGACGAGTTGCCGAATTTGGTTTACAGCTTGCTTTACCTTTTCTTAATTCATCAGTCACCTAGCATGGATAAAGTACACTTGAGAAACATTGTTATGTATCCATGTAATAGTTTTGTATTTTTATGATATGTGATTTTTTTGAGGAATTCTTTTATGATATGCGATGCTTGAAATTTATGATATAATCTCTTTGCTTTCCTAACTCCTATTATGTTTTGACCCTGGGTCTGCCTAGCAGGATGCTTGTAGTTTCCAAACTGCTGTGACTAATTAGTGCAACCCTTTTTCTCTTCTGAGCATTTTGTGTTTCCTAATTGCATTTTTTGTTGAAGGAAATCCATCAGGACATGATGACGACGAGGATATGGTACATTTTGACTGGGAAAGGTAAGCACATCAAAGCCTCCTCGAAATTAACACAACATCTGATCTTGTTATCATTCTGGCCAGGCACCCACCAATTAAGGAAAAACCCAACTCAAACAGCTGCTGTTTAACTACTTCAGTGAGGTCCTTGGCACCGCCATTCCCCGGGCTCACGATCTTGACCTCTCTTTCCTTGGTCTTCCGTCATGCGACTTGTCGGAGCTCGACGAGCCGTTCACGGAGGAAGAGATTTGGAACACCATTAATGATATGCCACCAGACAAGAGCCCAGGGCCTGACGGCTTTACTGGCAGATTCTTCCAAGCTTCATGGTCAGTCATTAAGGTTGATGTTGTGCGCGCCATCCAGTTTCTTGCGGCGGGCAACACGGGCGGGCTACAGCAGCTTAACGATGCGTTGTTGATCCTGTTGCCGAAGAAGGAGGTTTCGATTGAGGTGCGCGACTTCAGGCCGATAAGCCTGGTACACACTTCGGCAAGTTGTGCTCCAAGCTCGTTGCCACCCGTCTAGTGCCACGGCTGCTGGAGCTGGTCAAGGACAATCAATCCGCCTTTATCAAGGGCAGAAGCATTCACGACAGCTTCCGCACAGTGCAGATGGCCACGAAAGCACTTCATGCACACCGTTCACCCTTGCTGCTGCTCAAGGTCGACATCGTGAAAGCCTTCGACTCCGTCTCATGGCCTTCTCTCCTGCGCATTCTTCGGCACGCAGGTTTTAGGGCGCAAACGGCCAGCTTCATCTGCACCTTGCTGTATTCCTCCGCCTCCCGGGTGTTGCTTAACGGCGTGCCTGGTAGGAGAATACGACACCGCCGTGGGCTACGGCAGAGGGACCCTCTGTCCCCCATGCTGTTCCTACTGGTCATGGAAGTGTTGAATGCACTGCTCCGGGTGGCCGACGTCGCTAACATGTTGCAACCGCTTCCGTGTCGCGAGATCAAGCATCGTGCGACCCTTTATGCCGATGATGTCGCGGTATTCTGTCACACCCTGATTTTTTCGAAACCTGAAAATTAGGGCTAACAAAAACCTTCTCGCTAGTAATGTCAGTCAAAATATACCTTAATTCAAGTCATGATACCAAAACACAAAAACCCTTACTCCTATCTTTCTCGATCTCCGTTTTGTCGAAACCCTAATTCCCCGAACTACGTCCGACAGCACGGGCAACCCTGTTCAACACCTTGTCTCCATACGTGGCTACTCGCTCTTGCATTCCCGTCACGAACACACCTTTGACATCCTTTCCCTCCTTTTTTTCTAGTCGGTGTAACCTAGACCGACATTTACAGCTAAGTACCCATACAGTACCCTTGTAAAATTGAAGCATATATATGCCTTGAATCTTTTTCGAATGATGTGCTCTTCCGCCACCGACCTCGCCACGTCCTATCATACGTATGTGCACATATATACTGCTCTTATATAATACGCATAACCGTAAAACCCTAACTCCTCGTTCGACTCTGCCGCAATTCTATGCGTATATGTGAGTATACCGGCAATACTCCTCCAACTTTAAACCACCGTGATCGCTTATGTTTGTCTTAACCTCATTGCGACCATATATATGCATAAACCCCGAAGTGTATGTGGACACGTACACTGTGAGCTCTAACATGCTCCTTCCGAGCAATGGTGGAAAACGAAACCCTAATCCCTGCCACCTCTCGACAATTCAGATGAAACCTCAACTATCTGAAATCTTCGACTACTCTTGCCAAGAATCCTGAGTGTATATACGTATATACCAGGGGACTTTCTCGAACCCTGACCCCATGAGTTTCTATGATGGTTCCAACTCTATCGCACCCCTATACGTGCTTAAATTTCCAAGTGCATGTGTGCACATACACTCTGAAGCCCTATTCCCTATTTCCACTCTGCTGATATTTCTTCTTCCTCTTACCAAGAATACTAATGCTCGTGCCACCTCTTTCCCCTTTTACCACGTTCGGTGCCAATCTTTCCCTAGTGTTCATTACCCCCTCCTGACACACCGAGACATGTCCTTGTCTTTCTGAAATCGGTGCCTAATTTCCCTTTGTCTTTTCCCTCTGTCTTCATATTACTGCAACCGTGAAATCTGCCACCTCCTGACTACCAACAGCAAGCGGTGCCAACTTATTCATATTCACCAAGCCACCTCTCTTCCATCAGTAGCAAACAGTACCGAGCTGGAACTGCGCAACAACAGCCCTACCACTCTCCTGTTCTACTGCGACACCAATAAGAATATCAGGCCACGTTGCCAGCCAAAGCATAGCACCGGCGGTGATTATTCTCCTTTCCCTCTCCTCCTGTTTTTCCTCAAGACTGGGCTGCCTCAAATCTTCCATCCCAAGCACCTTTTGCTCACCTCCCATTTCTCTTCTTCGAGCTCCCCAACTCTATTCCTTTCTCTGGCCTACAAGCAAGCTTCCCTATCCCGCCTACCCGAGCTGCAGCTGAAGCCGAGTTTCCTGCCATTCTTCTCTTCCCGAGCTCCAGCACAAGCCAGCCGAGCTCCTCATCTCCTTGCTCCCTTTGAGGCCAAGCTGCCATCTCCCTATCTCCAATCCCCATTCTCCCTTGCCTGAGCTGAGCATTCAATCTCAAGTCTTCAACCCGAGCTCTCCAAGCATCAGCCGAGTGCCTAGGCCTACCGCCTCCTCTCCCCAACTTTCCTTCCTTCTTGCTTTTGAGTTTTCTTCCCCAATCGGCAAGCCCCAACGCCACAGGCCGGGAGGCTCCCGAGCGTGAGCCAAGTCAGCGCCGCCCCGTGCCGCCCTCTCTCTCTTCCCTTCCATCCGGTGAGCGGCGTCACCCCCATCTCCCCGAATCAATCCGACCGGCCTCCTCACTGGTAGCCAAGGCCACAATCTGGCGCGCCCCTTCCGACCGTCCACCCTGGGCGTCCTGCCGAAGCAGCTAGAGAGCAGCATTCCCACTGCCTTCCCGACGCCGCATCCATCGCCGCCGGACCCGCATCTTCATCAACCTGGTCGGTCTCCTTCCCTACCACTCTTCGGTCCCCACCTCCACCGGTGAGCCGCTCCGCCGCGTCCTCTCTCTCGGCTCCGGCAGGAGTCTTCGCCGCGTGCTCCCGTTCGGCACGGCGCCGCTTCGCTCCAGTAGCGCCCTTCCCTCCCTTCTCTTTTCCTAAGCTCCATCACCGGTGCCAGCCCAGGCAGAGCCCAGGACACCCTAGCACAAGCACCACCGTCGGCAACCGCAGTCGAGGTGAGCGGCCACCCCGCCTAACCCTACTCCGAACCCCCCTCTTCCGACAGGTTTTAACCCCAAACCCCTTCTAATGCGCGTGCTAATCAAGTCTACCCGCACAGCCACTATCCGGTGGGCCAGGGATGATCAGGCGCGGCCCACTATCAGTGATGGCAGGTTATGCGTTTTCGTGACCTGGAAAACGTATTTCTTTTTCCCCTCTCAGTTCCACGCTTTCGCATTCTAAAGACGTAATCCTCACCGCAACCTTTCTGTTCTCCGCCTCTTCGACCGGAAAGTGTATTACCCAAATACATCTTCGACATCACCTCAATTTCCGGCCAGAAACCCTACCCCTCCTTTATTTCCTTCCGGCAAAACTTCGGAACCCCGTATCTTCCTCATTTTAACTCCGATTGACCCAACTCTTCTTCCTATATTCATCAAAATTCAAACTCTATCCACCAGTACCAATTTCATAATTTTTGAAATTAATTGAATTTTTAAATTTGAGTTCAAATCAAATATGACTCTAGTATGTATATGCATGTCTTTCATAAGTCACTTCCATAGCAAATGATTCTTTTCCCAATTTCACCTAAGTATTATGCAATAATTTGAATCCAGTATATCGAAATGACAGTAGCACTCGTTATGGCGTTAAAGCCAATGTTTTTGAAGAACAACCTTAGGAGCACGGGTTTCTTCCGATCGGGTGTGTTCTCATTTTATGTAGGATATAGCAAATGCCTAGAAAATGTATCGCTTTTCTAAGCCTTGAGACTCACAACCTCAGAGCACTACCACCAGATTGAGTCCACGTGTATTTCCCAGACACTATATAGGATGCTCATAAGCCGGAAACCTAGTAACTAGAATCCAACCCCTGTTCTCCAAAAACCCTAAACTCAAACTCAATCTCCTTAACAACCAAAACCCTTAAGCAAGATACCCGATATAGATTAACCCTAGCGGTATCCTGAGTTTCCAAAGTATACTTAAACCCCGCATTGTGCCCCAATGATATAAAGAAAATAAAGAAACCCTAAGCGATGAAGTGCCGTGAGCGGATATTTCCCGCCGAGCTAACGCAAGGCACCCAACCCTAGGTCTAACAACTGCATAAAATCACATGGCTAATCAAACACGTTATGATTTCATGTGTTGAAATTTCTGATTCCACATTCGATGTTATTTGGCTCCTCCTTGCAACGTTGATTTATTCGCCGTTCCTTCGACGTGTAGATACCAACGTTAGGAGATATCGCGCGAAGAATCTCGGACAATTATTAAATCAGGTTCGAGACCAAGCCCCGAACAATATTGCCAGGCAAGCATTCCCACTTTGATCATGTTGAATCCCATATGTGTGAAAATTAAGTATTTTGTTTGCGAAACTTGCATGCTATGTGGATATCAACAGTATTTTATGTAGACCTAATTATACCTTTTAGCTGCATATGACTTAGGTCTGAATATCCGATCCTTGTAACCCTAGATATATTAGTCGGTTGTCCTACGACCGACAAGAGTAATAAGGCTATAGGCATTAGCCTAGCTTAGACCTGCTATAGTAAAAAAACACTAAATTTTCGTTCGGTTTATACGAACTCCCTTGGGACATGGGAAATAAAACCCTCGGATAGCATGTGCTTTCCGAGGTGACTGTTTCAAAAGAAATGTTTGCCAAAACTTCAAGCAAAATGAAAGATGATTTTGATTCGGGTGAGAATGGTAAGGATAGCCCAGGGCTGTATAGTACCTGATGGTGGCATGATCGTCGAGGACGAAAATAAAGTCTTGCTCGAATCAATCAAGGACCGAGCCTAAGTGCCGCTAAACCAGTTCCTCACCGTACGTCCACATGTCCTTTATGGGAAGAACTTGGCTTGGTACCTCGGCAAGTACTAGAGTATGGACCTGTGGGAAGTAGGAAGTATGTGACTAGGTGGTTAAAATCCTAGAGATCCACCACCGCTGGGCGGTTGGGTGTTGATGCAACACAAAGATGGGGAGTCCCATTTTTGGTCCGGGACGCAAAAGTTGGGTTACCCACCTAGCGGGTCCAGCTTTAGTATGGAAGCGGACGAATGTCTCGTTGTAATAACCCTGTCGGCACTCCTCGTGAAGAGTGCTCATTTGGCTATGGCAATAAGGGGGACTTACATCTTGTGGGTAAAGCCGTACAACCTCTGCAGAATGTTAAAAACTATTCGAATAGCCGCGTCCTCGGTCATGGACATGAACTGGCAAGGCCACACATTGGTTAGACTGAGTTTTGTTTGCGAAAACCTGGGGAAAGGGACTAAGGACGTGGGCATGATGTGTCCACAGGGTGCAATTTACGCTACACGGCTGGTAGCAAGGAATTGCAGGAGAAGGAGGCTAGCCGTACTACCCGGGGTAGTTCGGACTGAGCATCGAGTTAAGCAGAGGCTAGCCGTACTGCCCGGGGTAGTACGGGCTGAGCATCGAGTTAAGCAGTGATAGACAGAGCTATCACTTGAGATGAGGAAAGGAGGTAGCTGGGTCTATCTCAAGAGAAGTTTTGTTGCTTTGAATTGTTCTGGTTTACAAAACTGTTTTAGAATCTACTAATCTCGTATTTAAATTGAAAACTTACCTTTCCGCACAACAAGCAACTTAGGATAGAGCTATTCCTTGAATTACACCTTGCATGAAATATTGTCGTTCAATTCTCATGTGGGAATAGCTTGCGAGTACATTCAAAGTACTCACCTGGCTTGTTGATTTGGCCAAACAAAGGAGACATCAACTTCGAGAATACGATTACGATCGCGAAAGTTAGGGCGTAACCCCAGTCAGTTGCCTGTCGGGTATGGCATATTGATGGGCCACATTATCGCTTATTTTTCCGCTGCAAGTTTATAGCCGTTGGGCTACAGGTATCAGACAATCGACCTTGACGGTCCATTTACATAGAGTATACTGATTTACGCAGGTATGACAATGATATACAGGTTAACTTGTGTGTACCAGCTACTGATCCAGAGACCGGTACAGTAATCACAAGGGAGTATCCGGCCTTAAAACCGGGTACGTCACATATTCCTATCGCTCACGGAATGTGACCTGTCTGTGATGCGAGCGGTGCTCGACTGCTTTGGCGGTGCCTCTGGGCCTAATACCAATGTCGAAAAGTGCACCGCCACCCCAATACGGTGCACGCCAGTGCACCTGGCAACTATTGCGTCACAATTTCCATTCATCGTCGTCCACTTTCCCTGCAAGTACCTTGGGCTTCCGCTGTCCTACTAGAGGGCGTCCAAGGCTGCGCTGCAACCTATCATTGACAAGATTTTCCAACGCCTGGCCTCGTGGAAAGCCAACTTCCTAACCCCGGTGGGCCGCTTGGTGCTCATCAAGTCTGTGCTATCCTCTATCCCGGTTTACCATGCCATTGCCATGGATCTTCCACAGTGGCTAATAACCGAGTTGGACAAGCGCATCAGGGCGTTTCTGTGGAAAGGCACCGAGTCGGTTCACGGAGGGCACTGCCTCGTCGCCTGGGACCGCGTGTGCCAACCAGTTGAGTATGGCGGCCTCGGCATCATGAACCTCTGGGTGTTTGGTTGGGCCCTTCGCATGAGATGGTTATGGCAACGCCGCACCGTGGACTGCACCTAGGCAGCGCTGGACGGCGAGCCGGAGAAGAGTTGCTCCCTATGTTCCGCGCCTCAACATCCGTTGTCCTTGGGGACGGCCGCCACACGCTGTTCTAGACCGACAAATGGCTGGACGGCCGTAGTATCGAAGATTTAGCGCCATCCCTGTTCGCCGCGGTTGTACCGCAAGCCCACTCCACCAGGACAGTGCACGATGCACTCAACCTGGCCACATGGATTGAGGACATCACCGGCATTCCGACGGTAAGAGTGGTCAATGACTTTCTCGATGTCCTTGACCTCCTCGACGCCCAGGGGCTGGCGGACGACGTCGCAGATCGCTTCATTTGGAAGTGGTCTGCATCCGACAACTACTCTGCCTCCGGCACCTATCGCGCCTATTTCCATGGTCACGAGTTCTTTCCCTGCGGCAAGATCATCTGGAAAACATGGGGCGCCCGGGAAGTGCAAGATGCAAGTTTGGCTCGCGTTGCACGGACGTCTTTGGACGGCGGACCGGCTTGAATGTCGACGACTCCAAAATCACGGGACATGCCCTTTCTGCGCCCAGGAACAGGAGACCTTGATGCATCTAGCGGTGAACTGCGTCCTTGTCCGGCAAGTTTGGGCACAAGTGCTCACACGTTGTGGATGCGTTGGCCTCGCGCCAATCGCGACCATGTATCTCAACGACTGGTGGACCACTTCACGCAAGCAGGTGCCCAAGGCAGCCCGCAAGGGTTTTGATTCGATACTGCTGCTTGTCGTCTGGGTGCTTTGGCTGGAGCGGAACAATGGAGTGTTCAATGTGCGGGCCAATCCTCTGTAGGCGATCGTACGCAGAATTGAGGGTGAGTGCACGCTGTGGTGCAGGGCCGGTGCGAAGGGGTTGTGTGAGTTCTGGAGATTTCAGCATTAGGGTAGTGGGCGTTGTTGTACAGCTGCTTAAGAATGGGTCTGTCCAAATCTCTATCTTCAGCAGAGCCTAGTGCTCCTTGTAATGCCACTCTTGGCTTCTCCCTATCTAATACAAGTCGGCACGCAAAGCTTTTGCGTGTTTGCAAAAAAAAAGCACTTTTGGTCCTTGGTCTTTTGACATGGTAGATGATTCAGAGAAAAGGAGGAGTCCATTGAGGTATTAGAGAATTAAGTTTGACTGTCTTGTCTGATTGGGTTCAATTCTTATAAATGTTTGTATCCTGTATCATGCAAAATTATGAAGAATTGTCTTGCTGATCCTTCCAAATTGTTCTCTGCAGTGAAGAATCATGCTCATCTGCTGCAGGTCAGTGATTTTTGTTATTTACTTAAGTTCTCTTTCTCCAGCAAAGACTCTTTACATTGATGATTGATGTGTTGTACAGACTAGGATGTTATGCATATGACCTTTATATTGAGTTCCCTTTTTTTGGTTCAATTTCAAAGCAATGAAGGATAGAACGAGCAAGAAACCATCACTGTCTGTAAAATGCGAAGAGAATAACATGAACGAGAAGGATGCACATCTTGATAGAATTTTGTTATTCGGGGATCCAGAAGAATACCATAAAATAACAACAGATTGGAAGAATCTTGAAGCAGGTTATTGGCCAGACAAGGCAACAGAGCAACAGAGAACTCGAGAACCGAGCTGCCGTTTATCACTTCAGGAGAAATTTGCTGATTGGGGTTCTTCGACCTCCCATCCGAAGGGTGGCACTGGACTAAATAACCCATCTAGTTGCACCATAGTGCACGGGGATAAACCTTTCAGCTCCATTCCAGCTATGGGCACATGTCAAACTGGGGGGTCAACTGAAAGGAGACCTGCTTCAAAAGTTCGTCCTGTTTTTCACAGACCTGACAATGCCATTTTTGATGATGACATTCACCTGCAGAATCCTGTTTCAGATATATTTGGTGATCAAATTGAGTATTCAAACCCATTCTGTGCCACGGACCTTCAGAATGACATTGATATGTGTACTTTTTTGGGACAGAAGGTAGACAAAAAGAAAGAAGATAATTTTGACACTTTCAAGAACCCAAACACAGACATATTTCAATCTGCTAGTTCTGTAAGCCAAACTGTAGTTGGTCAACACAGCACATGTTCTCAGCAGTCTGGCAAGGATTCACTAAGGCAAGGGTTCAATCCTGGTATTGATTTTCAGGAGTCCAGACTTAATTCATTTTGGAAGGATGGCCATGTTAGTAATGGCACTTTTCAGGAAGATATTGAGCTGAGTGGTCTGTTGGCCAGAGAAAATAGTTGTAAGAGTAAAGACAAGATTGAGAAGTTCGAGAAGCCAGAAACAAAGATGTCGACAGTAACATCTCAACCCCCTGCAAATTTCAGAATTGAGATGAGTGCATGCCAAACATGTTCTGATGGCTCAGAAGTGACCAATTATCCTGGAGTGCAGAAGGAAACATCAGCAGCAGCAACACAACTTCCCACAAATTCAAGTTGTCTTCAGGAAACCTCAAGAGAAATGTTCCAAATTCATGCTCATGTTGAACGTGTAAGAAAGGAAACGATGTAAGTAGTGTGCCCTTCAAATATCTTCCTTCCTAAATCTCCATCCGTTTCATGGATTTACATGGATGCTCTTTACATTCTCCATTAACAGAGAAAATCCTGGTGTTGACTTTAAAGCTCCATTGCATTTAAGAAACAAGATTCATGATGTTGTAGATCATTCTAAAAGCACTTCTATGTTCCAGTCTCCATTTATTGGAGGTTCGTTGCCCATTCCATCATAGCTCTTGCTTTAATTCTGCAACCCAACTTCTTTTAACAAAAAGGTAAGCTCATCTATGTCATTACATTTGCTGATCTCTAGAGGAGGTGGGGATTGAGAAGAAGGTAATAGCAGGTGTATCACCGAACAACAGTGATGTTTAGTATGAGGTTATGCTCGAACGTCGTGTCCTCCGACGGCTTTGTGTTCAGAAGATAGTGGTAGATACACCAATGAAGGACAAGATGGATAAGGGAATGTAAAATAGCTAGGTTACCAATATGCCGTATCTGTTTTTCCCCAAAAACATGGGCCCGAATGGTTATAATATGACTGTGTTATTGAGTCTGAATTGCATACCTATCCTGAGGATGTCCTGTTTGTTTTGTTCCGGGAGAAAGTGTTCCTGGAGGTATTGTGTTGGTCTGCAACTTTGTTTGGTGCATAATCCCGGCAATGCTGGCAACTGTCGCCATTATCAGATATAATCTTTTACGAATACCATGCCCTGCTTTCTCTCAGCAGTTGATTAGTTTCTGAATTCTGACATGCTTTTGATTCAGGTTACGCACTTCACAATGATGGAGGATGGATCTCATGTCCTTGCAAAAAGTGTCTGAACAGTTGAAATAACAGATATACTATGTCTTGTAAGATCTGGTGTTCAAGTGACATCGGTGCGATTCGCGAAATCAGGATCGCAATACAATCATATATGTTCAGCATTCATCCATGTTACCTGCTTCAACCTGTGATTATTAGTGGGGAGATGACAATGCAGAGGTTTTACCTGCAACCATTTGACGAATTGAATGGGCAAAAAGACCTATTCACGTCTAATTAGTAGCATACATGTATGCTTTTCTGCGTGCACCTGATCTGACTCTTTATAATGTATGGCTCCATAAAAGTCAATGATCCTCTGTTCTGTTAGTTTGGTAGTGGTCTTTTTGTCGTAAGCTCGCTGCGTTGTGTACTCGTAGAATTGGTCGTGATCTGACCTTTTGGTTTACAGTTTTCAAGGTTGCCAATTGTACCAGGCCATTTAAGTTTGAACTTTCAACATTCACAATAATTTCTACTGAAGAGTGCACATTACACTCTAGAACTTTTGTCAGAGTTTAAAGTCCAGCCTGAAGTCTAAAACCAGATAACCGGCACCTTTTTAACTTTCGAAACCGTTTACTTTACCCCTAAAACCCCTACAAGATGGTTCTCTCTGATGTGGCATCCCAATAGGGAAGTCTTACATTTACATGGCACCCTAGTTAGTATGAACTAAGCAAAGATAAAATACCCCACACGTGACACGTCATACTAAACTCCCTCTTCTTCCTCCTCTCTTCGTCAACTCCCCCTCCCTCCCTCCCAAGCAGCCAGAGCCCAGATGCTTGCTGTCTCTCCTATGTCTCCCTCTCTAGTGCTCGTCCTCCACACCACCGGCACGAGCTCGCCCCTTCTCTTCCCTCGGCTCCGTCCCGGTCCTCTCCCTTCCTCCTGCTCTGGCCCACCATGTCCCCAAGCTCCAGCTCACCATCGAAGACGACGAGCCTGCCTTCAGCCGCCGCGAGTTCGCCCATCCTCCTCCCATCGGTCCGTCCTGGCCGTCGCCCTTCCTCCTTCCTCGTTCTCTAGCCCACCGTGTCCCGCAAGCTCCAACTCGCCAACGAAGACGACGAACCCGCCCTTCACCACCGCGAGCTCGCCATTTCCCGCCGCCACGAGCTCGACCTCAACACCGCCTCCACGAGCTTGCCCTGCACGATCTAGATCCGGCCATGGAGAAGCAGCGGATGATGCTAAGGACAATGCGGCGGCGAGGGCGCAGGAGGCATTGCCGACGCTGAGGAGGTCCGCAGCCTTCCCGTCGCGCTGTCGATCGTGTTCTGCGCAGCCTTCGAGATCCACCGCCACCCCTCATCTCCCACCGCCAGTCCCTTCCAGATCCGTGCGTCAGCCCTCACCTCTTACCGCCGGCACCTTTCTCTAATGGGGTCATAGAGAATGCCGCATCCGTCGTGACGCCGGCATCCACTCTGCGTTGTTGGGGAGGAAGAGGTGGCCGATCGCCGCCTTGGGCGTAGGTGTCCTGCTAACTGGGTTTGCGCGCCGATGGAGTCCCTCAGCAACATGACGAGGGGGAGGGAGAGAGCTGAGAGATGGCAGAGGACGGAGGATTTAGCCGGACTTGACCAGATGAAGAGTGGGAAGGGAACAGTACCGGAGGAAGAAGAAAGGGCATGAGGATGACAAGTGAGGCAATTGTGTCAGTCCCCGCTGACGTGGCGTCCACATAGGCCTTGCTGACGTAGGCCAAAAACCAAGGTGGTATCTGTTGAGAACAAACTGCCATGGGCAGTTGCTCGTTTGTGAGCAATCACAACAACTGCTATGGGCAGTTGCCAAATCAACACAACTGCAACAACCGTTGCTTGTAATCTCTATATAAACCACATTTGTCAATAAAGATTGCACTCTTGATCACTACTGTTCATTCTCTGAATCTCAAGTTTCAACACGTTATCAGCACGCTTGAAGCCAACAACGAGCGTTTTAGGCCATCTCGAAGCAAAAGAGCGAAGAACAACAGTGAAGAACAGAGAGCAAAAAGAAGGTGACAGCCTTGCCTTGGGCATTTTCCTTTCTCCGTTCCTTCGCCTTTTTCAGAGAGGCCGGCCGCCACCCGCCTAAGCCGTCGCCGCCCGCGTGGCGCAGCGCCATGGCGCCTTGGCGCCGGCGCTGCCTCGCGCCGTGGCCGTTGCCGCCTTCGCCCGTGGCGCCGCCTCCGCGTGGCCGCCTCCACTCGCGCCGCTCCCTTGCGCGCCCCCGGGAGGCTCCTCCTCCGAGGACCAAGAAAACGGCCTCCGTGCCCGCTGGCTCGCCCCTCCTCTGAAGGCCGCTGCGCCTGCCGCCGCTGTGGCCGAGCGCTCCGCGCGCCGCCGCCGTGGCCGAGCCTGCGCGCGCCGCCTCTGTGGCCGGCCTCCCCGCGCCCACGGGCCCCCAGTCACCCCTCCGTGCCGCGCGCCGCCACAGCCATGGCCGCCGTGCCCGCCTCGGTTGGCCGCCGCCCACGGCCCCCGCGCCGTGGCCGCCACCGCTGGCTGCCGCCCCGCGTGGCCGCCGCCTCCAAGGGCCGCCCGCCGCCGTGGCCTCCGCCACCCGCCGGCTCCCGCGCCCGCCAAGGCTGCCGCCACCCGTCGGCCACCACCGCCGCTGCCACCGGCCTCCGGTCGCCGCCGTGGCCGGGCCCTCCGCCCCGCGCCACCGGCCGCCGCGCGTCTTGGTGCGGCCGCCGGCCTCCAGTCGCCCCGCCGCCGTGGGCCTCCGCACCGCCCCCGGCCACCGCACGGTCGCCGCCCGCGTCAGCGCCTCCGCGGCTGCCACCCCGCGCCGCCCCCCGGTCGCCGCCGCCACCTCTGGTGCGGTTAGGGAATCCCTAACCCTAACCGCACCGGCCCCCCACCCCGTGCCTTAACGGCCCCCCGCGCGCCCCCCTGGCCTGGGCCGGCCGAAAGGCCTCCGCGGCCCAGGCCCAGGACGCCCCGCGCCGCTCGGCCCCCTCCGGTCAGACCGGCCTCCTGGCCGGTTTAAGCCGGCCCTGGTGCCTGGTGCCGGCCGGTCAGACCGGCCCTATGGCCGGCTTAAACCGGGCCTGGCCGGTCAGACCGCCCCCCCGGACGGTTTAAACCGGCCGCCCAAATTTTTGTGCATAAGCCCCTGTACTGTGGGTTTTTCACAATTTAACACCTTTTACTTGTGTTCTAGCAGTTTTTCTCCTGTTTTAGACCTTGTAAATTACAGTATTTCCTTTTTAAGTACTGTATTGCTGTTGAATACCCTGTATTCCAGCATTTCTAATGATGCAATATATTTCCATGTTTTCTCACATGTCGAAATCAATTGCGTCCAACATTTGCAATCGAAATTTTTCAATCTCTTGCAAATTAGAATTGATTCACCTTAATTAAGTCCTTTGACTTAATACGAGCAGGAATCAAATTGTAAAATTCAAAGTGTTTTCCCTCAAATCAAGTAATGACATACGGCGTTAGGTCTATGAGTGTCTACTGATTTTCATCAGATTACACTCGAGTATCTACTGATTTATATCAGATTATACTCCCTATGCGCTAGATGGCATTAGGTATACAAGTATCTACTGATTCTCATCAGATTATACTTGAGTATCTACTGATTTCATCAGATTATACTCCCTACTGCTGCGAGATTTACTCTCGTCGATATGTCATATTTAGCAAATTTGAGATTCACACTAATGGTTCCAAGCCAACTTCTTGGAATTCTCATTAATTTTGCAAAGTTCATTACAACATTAACCATGACGGTTCTTAATTTACCAAACGTAAATTAATTATCTCTGGTTTGCCCTCGTAGGTTCAAAATGACCGCGCAAGAATTTGAGGCGCTTGCCCTCAATGGTCACAACTACCCTACATGGGCCATGGACATCAAGATCAGCCTTGCGTCCCGTGGGATAGTGCGTGCAATCCAAGATCCGAACACTCCTGTTCCGGATGGAGAAATACCACTGACAGAAGCACAGAAATATGCCGCCTTATACATCATAAGGCACCATATTCACCCAGATCTCAAGTATGAGTATTTACAGGAGGAATCTCCTCGTACTCTGTTTCTGGCCCTCAAAACGAGGTATGAACAGCAGAAGGCAGTCGTCATGCCCGAAGCACTCCACGATTGGACTCATCTCCGTCTTCAGGATTTCAAATCCATCGGAGAGTACAATCACGAGGTTCATAAGATTTGTTCCAAACTACGCTTTTGCGATAAGGAACCTACCGATGCGGAGAAGATAGAAAAGACTCTATCCACTATGCTCCCCGCAGATAGGATCCTCCAGCAGCAATATCGCGCTCGCAACTACACCGTCTATTCCGACCTCATTCATATTTTACTTCAGGCTGAAAAGCATGATGAGCTACTCTCTAAGAATGGCTCTCAGCGCCCAGTTGGTACACAACCTTTACCTGAAGTTCATATGAATATTGCGAATGGACAGCGCAAGCGCAAGCACAGTAGGAACAAGAAGCCCAGAAACTCAGACAAGGGGTCAGGCACTGCAAAGCCTAAGTATGACAAAACTAAGCTTTGCGACAAATGTGGATGCTACACGCATCCCACTGACAAGTGCAAAACCCCAAAACATCTGGCTATTCTGTATCAACAATCCCAAGGACGCATGGCACCTCAAGGGAAAAGGTTCGAAGCCAACTTCAACCTTCATCCAGACAGCGCAAATGGAGATGGAAGTTCGCTCGATGTTCCTCCCGGTCCGAGCAACGCCATACCTCTCCATCAGCCAGAGGACCCTACCGATACGGAGAACATGATGGTTGAGTATACCTCAACCGACATGTTTGGAGACTTCGATTAGTCTCTCAATCTCCTTTACGATCTATTTATTTATGTCCATTTGTAATGTTGTACTAAGAACACAAGTATTGTTGTCGCCTTTATATTATATCAACACTTATGATATAATCAGATTGTATTCTATGTATTTGCATGAGATTTTCTTACTGAAAATCCTTTTATACATAGTTCTCTACGAGGACAATCCGATGGAAGAGGTATTATGCCTTGTGGACAATGCTACCACAAACTCCATACTAAGGGAGTTAAAATATTTCCAAATCTGAAACAGATGAATTGAGATATTTTAACCATCGCTGGACGCGATACGGTAATTGTTGGCACTGGACGTGCCATATTTACCCTCCCAGGGAGTACATAAGTGACAATTGCGGATGCTTTGCTGTATCCCGACTCGTCACGTACTCTAATCAGTTATGGAGATATCCGTACAAATGGTTTTCACATTGAAAATCATGACGACAACAAAGAGGAGTATTTACTCTTTACGGATATGGCAAGCAAGTACTTGAAAAAAAAATTCCTTCTCCATCGTCTGGATTGTACTACACGTACATCAAGCCCGTAGAACATGTTGCGTACAAAATAATTTTCTAGAATGTCATCACATTCCAAACTTGGCTTACTTGCCTGGGCCATCCCGACATAGGGATGAAGTGGAAAATTACTTGCAATTCCATTGGTCACAATTTGCTTGAGTCAAATTTCCTCAACCATCAGACTTCGTGTGCACATCATATGCCACAGGGAAGCTAATTTTGAGGCCCTCGCACCTCAAAATACAAGTTGAACTACTTCAGTTCACCACTTCAGTTCCTTGAACGCATTCAAGGAGATATTTGTGGTCCCATCCAACCATTTTCTGGACTTTTTAGGTATTCCATGGTTCTCATTGACACATCTACACGATAGTCACACGTGTGTCTTCTGTCCACACGGAACCATGTATTTGCCACGATAATGAGGCAAGTAATTAAACTTCAAGCCCATTATCCAGAAAGTCGAATTAAGACAATTCGCATGGACAACGCTGCAGAATTCTCCTCACGCGCTTTCAATGATTATTGCATGGCCCTGGGGATTGAAGTTCAGCACTATGTCCATATACAAAATGGTTTGGCTAAATCACTGATTAAGAGGATCAAACTCATTGCAAGATCTTTGTTGATGAATTGCAGCTTACCAACTTCACGTTGGAGTCATGCAGATCTACACGCTCATGACCAAACTGCATAATATTATTCCCCTCTACCTTTTGATACGTGGAAATCTACTAAGTATTTCCTATCTGCGATAATTCGGTTACACACCGATATCACCACCTCGACATACACCATTGGCCCCTCACCATGTATTTGGGATCCATGTGAGGAATAACTGTATTTCCGTCAATACCTCAAGCCCCTCACAGGGGGAGTTATTTTCATGGCTAAGTATGTTGATTCAACGAGGGATATTTCCAGGCATTAGGGGGAGATTTCAAGTACCATGAAGAATGCCAGGAAATTAGTTGGAATGTCCACGACATTTCCGCCTCACCTTCACGTACTCAAAGAGCTGAACCCACGTTCAGTATATTTGCAACTCATCGCAAATAACCTGCCAAATTCATTTACTGACTATACAGGTGTCACAAATCCTATAATCCTGCAATAATGCGCCGGAAAGAGTGGAGGTACCAACAAAACCACTCAACTTCCCGTTCAATGTAACAGGGGGAGAAGTACGGCCATACATCAGGATTCTGCTTCCCGCAAGCAACAAAGGATATCGAGGCCTCCGAATCAGTAAATGCAAGTCAACTCCACGTTGACAAGACACCTAATGGGTAGTATACACCCGGTGGATGGGCAACCTCCACCAAACCAGTTCATAGTGCACACAATGACTGGTACATCGGAATACCCTGACTCAACCGCGTTGGGAAATCGCGAACAGTCACGGAGGGTAACGATATTTCCATCAACTATATATATTCTGGAGAAACATATAACCGGTAGTCTACAATTGTCGACATACATTTCTCGACTAGATTGCAAACAACCTTTCATATGATTCAGATCCAAAGACCATGGCCATGGCAAAGTGTGAACAACACTCGGACTGAACTCAAGCAAAGGATGCAATCCAAGCAGAAATAATCTTGCTCATTAAAAGGAAGGTATTCACATAAGCAATACCTACACCAGTTTTCTTCCTGAAACGGAATGAGAACAACAAGGTGGTGAGACATAGAGCAAGTATTGTAGCACAAAGGTTCACGCAGAAACCCGAAACATATTCTCTAGAGGTGAAATCTATTTCCGATACTTTATCTTAATGGCAGTACAAATCATCTATCTTTGCAGTTGATAGATGTAGTGACCGTATCTCTGTATGTGTCACTTGATTCAGACATAAAGGTTCCTCATGGAATCACAATGTTGAATCCAAACACAAAACGCAACATATATTGTGTAAAATCAAAAGTCATTACATGGCTTAATTTAGTCGGAATATATTTGGTACAACCGACTTGGTGAGTTCCTTATACAAAGGATTACTTCTACAATGATGATCGTCCACGCGTGTTCATCATGCAATCCTCTACAGGATATTGCATTATCTTAGTGTATGTTGATGATCTATACATCATTGGCAACGCACAAGATATTGACGATGCACGTGATCATCTAAAGACGGATTTTGAGATGAAGAATTTGGGCAATGCCAAGATTTTCCTTGGATCACAACTCAAGCATCTTCACTCATGTGTTGTGGTACACCAAGCTGTCTATATCCAGAATTTATTGGAGAAATTCAATATGGACAAGATTTATCCATCCAAAACTCTCCTGGTTGTTCGATCTCTAGACGTAGAGAACGATCCTTTTTGACCATGAGAAGATGGTAATGAGATATCGGGACTCAAGGTCCCATATCCTAGTGCCATTGGACCTACCAAACACAATTGGTTAGGGCTCAAGGATATCTTTGCATATCTCCAAGGCATCAAAGATCTTGTCATATTCTTCCAGTTTCAGAGAAATCTGAACGCTAATATCATCGGATATATTGATCAGATCCTTACTATGTAAGATCACCGACAAGCTCCATGTCCCTACTTGGTGTGATAGCCATCCTATGGAAGTCTTCGAAACAGACTCTAGTGGCTATATCCACCAATCATCCTGAAGTATGATACATCACTTGTATTCTTGTAACTTCGCAGGATGATACACCACATATAACAATCATGTGGAATTGGTTCTATCGAATCACCTACCATTATCTCAAGGATAATGTTGCTTATGTTGCCCGGATGCGAACAGGTTACATAATAAGCAATATCATCATATTGCTCATCTTGCACAACTAAATCATGCGACAATCTCGCTGATTTACTCACGAAGTCTCTACCAACTTCTATATTTCAGAAACATGTTCATGAAATTGGTATGCGACGACTTCGGGATTTGCAAGTATCAGGGGGAGCATCTTCCTGAGTTATTTCTGTTTGAAGCATCATATTACACTCTTTTTCCCTTTATGAGTTTACTTTACGGGTTCTCATCAAGGTTTTTAATGAGGTAATATCAACATAAGATCATATGTCATATTTTTCGTTTTCCCCACCGGGGTTTTTAGGAAAGTATATACGACATATTTATTGCTCTCTAAACTCTATGAGTCTTCTCATATTGAGTTCAACGAGACAATAATCATAATATGCTGTCGCATTTTCTCATAATTTTCCCATTGGGTTTTACAGAAGTTTTAAACAGCATATCAAACTCTATACTCTTCATATTTTTCCCACAGGGTTTTTGGAGGAGTCATATTTCTAGATAATCTTTATTGCAAGGATGAGATTGCTCAAGGGGGAGTGTTGAGAACAAACTGCCATGGGCAGTTGCTCGTTTGTGAGCAATCACAACAACTGCTATGGGTAGTTGCCAAATCAACACAACTGCAACAACCGTTGCTTGTAATCTCTATATAAACCACATTTGTCAATAAAGATTGCACTCTTGATCACTACTGTTCATTCTCTGAATCTCAAGTTTCAACAGTATCAAGAGAGGGCGACACTTAAGCCGTTTTGAGAGTTGAGGGATGTCGGTTAGCTGGTTTTGAACTTAGGGTTGAACTTAAACTCGGACGATATTTTAGAGGTGTAACATGTACTTTTCTCTTCCCGTTGTGCGAGACATTGAACATTGAACAAGTACTGCAAGGCACAAATTCAGACCACACTGAAGAGGCTACTGCGATTTTGTTCCCTGAATATTTCCCATGTTCGTCAGAAAGGCACTCAAACTCCTCAATCATATGTAATATAGACATAAATTAAACTAGACCTAACCCATTCGCTATCATTTGGTCCGGGTTAGTCGATCGAGTAAATAAAATTTCTACTTGTTCAAGAGCCACTTCAAGCTAAGCTTCGGAGCCCGAGCCACTCGTAGAGAGGAGGCCCCAAGAACTTGACGAATTTCTTCGCCAAGAAGCAGCTCGCATTCGATATCATGAACCCGGCCTGCAAGATACAACACGCACGCACGATTCAATCAGAACTCAGAACCAAAGTTTCCAAATTATGTTCTTGTTTGTTGCGATCATCGTGCAGAAGAACTTGGCCATTCACAGAGCAGTAAAACGCGGCACGGGTGCACGGTTTAGTAGTGTGCCATGAGACGAAGCGCCGAGACCGAAGCCGCGGCGACGGGGAGCGCGGCGACGAAGCACAGCACCGTCGTCGTCGCCGGCGGTGGAGGCGGAGGAGGAAGGAGAGGCGCTCGCCGCCGTGGCCCCACCCGGGGAGGATGTTCTCCGCGGCCACGTGGATCTCCATCCCGCCGCGGTAACTCAGGCACGCGTTGACCGACCACGCCGGCGGCGGCGGCGGCGACGCCATTCGGGGTGGTTCGAGCGCTTGCTTTCCTTCCCCTTGTGCCTTCACTCTCCTAGTCTGTGTGTTTTCAGATGGAGCGTGAGGAATAGTAGATCTTCCGCTAACTAGTTGCGCCCGAACGCGAAAGTGACTCGAAGTTTCAGAGAAGTCTGAAAATATTTCAGGAGAAATCGGACAAATTTGAAAATATTTCAGGAGAAATCGGAGAAGTCTGAAAATATCTCATTGTTAACTTTTAACCATTTTATTTATTAGTTCACAAATATTTATCACTCTTGCACCTCCTGAAGTGATGTTTTAAATTTTGCAATTTCCATCACCCGTGGGCCTAGGTTCAATTTAATTTCCGCCACTAACCGTTAGTTGTCACTGCCGCAAACTGGGAATGTCTGGGTCATTGTAATCTCCTTGAGCGCATTTTTGTTATATTGGATAAAAATGATGATTGCCTTGATAAATGAGCCTCGATCACAACTAAATATGAATCGAAGAAGTATACATATCATCACATGAACATTATAGAAGTTTGTCCCTTCGGGAATACGTGATAAAATTGGAACGAAACACTTACAAAATGTTTTATATTAAAAAGTTGAACTGCCGCACGTTGTTTCGGAGGTAATAAAAATGGATTCAATTATGTGGTATATCAACCTCTATATAGACCCATGGTCATAAAATCTGATTTTGAGTTAGAAAAAATAAGCAACATACAAAACCGTAAAAATAATCGTATAATATATTTGCGAACCCTAGGCTCTTTGAATTGAAGGATTTTCAAAGAAATTCTATAGGATTACAATCTACAAGAACTTTTCCTGTATGGGCGATTTGGATCGTGCGAATGAGGTCACAGGCTTTGTATGAAATTCCTATGGAATTGCTCGATCCATATGATTTTGGAGAAATTCTAACACGAGTTTGGACCTTATGGGAAAATTCATTTTTGTCTTGCACGAACCTTCTCTCTGTTCAAATTCCTGTAAAATTCAAGTTGATCATCCAAAGAGCTAGTTTCGTAGATTCATGTGTTTTTGTTTGATGTAGGATTTTATAAGTCATGACATTTCAATTCTACTTGTTTCATATTCTTAGAGAATCCTACGTTCTAAAGAGGCCAAAACAACATGATGAAATGGTGGAGAGATGACTCTACCAGTCAGAAAATTATCTTTAGTGAATGAAAAGTGGAATAACAGATGAATCATCATTACCTATTGAATATTTATAAAGACAAAGATATGATCCTGTAGTAAAATGATAAACGGATAGAAGATCAGTATAACAATTATAATGTACGTATTTGTCATTTCTACAGTAAAAAAAGATAGTACTTTTGAATATATACTTTTGCAAGAGCATACATTATATCATAGTAGTATATCTAAGGATCTTTTTTCATATTTATGGAAACTCACAAAGTGCATTTCGACAATAGGTATAGGCGCAACTAGTTGATAATTCTCATTTCCCGTGAACAAATTGATAAGTACAATGCAATACGGATAAATAAGGGAGCAAATAAAAAAATATGAATAGGCTCTATGATAAATCTAACGCCTCTATCCAACATATGTTGTACTCCTACGCAACGAGCGTGTCACTGTCTCTCTTGCTTCCTTCTCCTGTTTCTCCTTTCCCTCTTTCTCTATCACCATCACTCCGTTCTCGATGGCTACTCGTGCAACCTAACATTCAGGATTTTGTGGCACCACCGATTCGCTCTTCAACTCTGTTCGTTATCCTCCACTATCACCCACCATGGCGCTGGCCTCTCTCCACTGTCATGAACCCGTTTGGGGATTGGCACCGGCCCCTCGCCGAATAGAATGACGGGCAGTGAGACTAGAGAGCCAAGATGCAGGAGATCAAATATGACGTTGTGGTCCTTGGACGTCAATTTAGTGGTTGAGAGGTATCCTCAAAAAAATATACCATCTAATAAGCGCTAGGGAGCATATTGAATATACTAAGATCACAATTAACATCTTTAATGGTCATAAAAAATTTAAATTCGCGACCATTCATAATAGAATATGTTTTTTTTCTCGATTTGGATATGAAATATTGTGCCACGATAAATATATGTAGTGTCAATGTCGTCAAAATTTATCAAAAATTTTGTCGAAATTTTATTCTTGTCAAAATTTTAGATAATCATTACAGATGCTAATTATACCACTTATACAGTAGTACACCTCGTACGCCTAAATTCCTACTGAGCGGCACGGGTCACGAATTCCTTTTGATTCTGTCCAGCTGGACCAGATCGAAAGTAGGAGAGCAGTGCCAATATGAAATGGCTAATTGATACTTTGCTTTACAACAATAATATGCCATTGAAACTCGATGTTGACGCGATTGAAGCTAATTAAACTCCTTTTGCGATGACATCTCAACGGAAACCACCCATGCATGCATGACCACGTAGATCATCCATCAATGGAAAAATGTCGGCAGCCAGAAATGCAGATGAAAATGCTGGACTCCAACGTTGGATCCGTGTCGGAAGCCACCGATATAAGTATATACTAACAACTATTTCTCTTGATTCGTTGATAGATTCACGGTTGGCCAGTCAACTCATGTCCCCTTAATTTCTTGTTCTTCCCCCTCCTCCTCCCAAAAAAAACTCTACCTTCTTTCTTCTTTTACCCCAGTGAGAGTGACATGATCATGAGGGTTTTAGGTGCAAAACTCCCATGTCAATGTTAAGCCTAGATTCAATTTCGGTAGATATGTTTGCCTTATTTTTTTACGTCTTTCTCTACATTTAGAGAAGAAGAAATGAACTAATTGTCCTGTAATTCCGGCGTTGCAAACATGCTCTTTAGCCCGTTCCTTTTGTACTTTCGAGGATAAAAATGATTTGGATCTGAAGAAAGATGGTAATTAACCATGATAAAAAGCTCAACCGGAAAGCATTTCTACCTAGACTCTAGAGGGACGGCACCTGTTGGTATGTTTGCTGCATCGATGTTTGGGCCCCGAGCCCTCTATGCTTCGTCGCACCTCTCTTCTTCTTCTTCGTTGCTTGCTGCAAGGACTGGAGGGAGGATGCATGAAACATTGGAACCGGTGCTGTTCCTCCATTAGTAGCTCTAAGTAACGACCTTACACAGTTACTACATGCCAAGATTTGTTCCTAATTGAATTCCTTGCGTAGCTCCATGAAAGAAGACCTGGCAAGAGAGATAAAGCACATGATGCCCATGTTCGTTGCGTTCCAATTATTATTGAAAGTTCTTGCGTTCCAAATATGATTTTAATTGGTTCTAGGCAAAAGCCCTCTGTTCGTGTTAGTACGGATGCAAATTTTAGATCTGAGAAATTAAGGACAGTAGCCATAATAAGCTCAACCAGACCATTTCTTTTACCTAGACTCTACAGGGTCGGCACCTGGTGGTATGTTGCTGCATTGATGTTTGGCTGGCCACCTCTCTTCTTCTTGCTTGCTGCAACCTGCAAGGGGTGAAGGATGGGACCGGAGATGTTCCTCCATTATTAGCTCTAAGCAACAACCTTTCACAGTTCCATGTCAAGATTCGTTCCTAATTTAATTAGTAGTGCCATATCCCAGTGGCACTGCAGTGTTTACTGTTCAAGAGAAATAAAATAAAATAAAATAAAGCACATGATGCCCATGTCGATATCATCGATCATCGATCGTCCGCACCAAACAACATTGATCTGACCTGAATTGTGCCTATCATTACAATAAACCACATTCGCCGCCACCAGAATCGCCTAATATCAACCGATTCATCATTTTAGACTCGTACATACTTTTTAAAAGAAGTGTACCGAAGTAAAGCCCATCTCTCTCACTCAAGTCACGATCTTGACACACCAAATTTTCTTGATCCAACAATATAACTATCAATTTACTGTACAACTGTGACTTGTAACATGGTACATGGCTGCAGCTGATGGGCACTAAACTGCATGCTAGTGAACACCAGATCAGTGTCAGCCTCCAAACCCTGGTCTCTGAATAGTGAATAGGCTCTTGGACTTTGAGAGCCAGGAGGAGGGAGGAGTGTCGGTGGGGCATGCATGGGAACGAATGCGACCCGTTCCTTCCTTCCTTCCTTCCCGTAGCACTGGATGGTCATCAGGTGGAGGCCGTCCAAACCCAACCAGCAACAACTTCCCAGCAAATAAATCTTTACATGTTTCTGCAAAGACAGTGCCGTCCCACCGAACCTTCTTAACGCTAGGCGCCTCTCACTTTCTTTCTCCTCTCTTTCCTGCTTCCTATCCACACTGCCTAACCATAGAAGAAAAAAAAAGGAGAATTGTTTTGGAAGCAAAGGCCACAGGAGATGGTGAGAACTGATCATAAGATGATCATTTCGAGTTATAAAAAAGAAAAAGAAAGAAAGAAAAAGGACTGTCAATTGTGGTTTATGTCCCTCCCTGTTTTTTAGATTTAACTAATAGTCTGCACCATGTCAAATCCAGTAGTTTGACATGATGTGTGTTTCTCTTTTTCCTTTTTTCCCTTAACAATGAACTGCCGTACTCCATTTAAGTGTGTTTGTCATAATAGTACTTCAGAAAAAAAAATCTACGTTCCAAATAGGGTCTTATCGGTGGGGTACAAACTTTTTGTAACAATGAACAGCTTGTCTCAAGCACAATGTCAGAAATTTGAAAAATATGTGTTTTCAGTTCAGGAAGAAAGGGAAGTCGACAAATTAAAATGTACGAGCAATTCTCGAAACTAATGCCGATCATTCCTAACTTTGCGCGACTTCATTGACCCTAGAATGAATCACTGCTAGAAGATTCCTTGGGACGTGAGAGATTCCGGTGCAATTAGCTGTCAGAGTTTTGACTATTGAATTTTCCCTACTCTATTTGACTGCAGTCACAGTGTGCCACTGGGAAGTGGGAACAGGGAGATCGAACAGAACTTTAGAGAAGCAGTACAAATCTGTTCTGTTTGCTTCGTAAATCCATGCAACGACAGCCTAAACAATGATTGACAGGACGCAGTAAAATTCTCTCTCTCTCGATCGACCTGATACTAAGTGTAATAACAATGCAATGCTGTTGCTTTTCATAGTCTCGTACACGTGCATTTAATATATATTACATAGAAAATATATTAAAATACGTAGAAATTATATTTAAATTATGATTACGTATTATTAAATTTATTTCTCATCCAACAAATTATTTAAAAAAATCATACTTTAAGCATACATTAAACTGTCAGCCATAAGTTTGTAATTAAGAGATAATTAGTAGATTTATTAGAGATTAATTATGACATATGTATGCAATGAAGAGTTAATTAATTTCTAATAATCTAACTTAGTAAATCATAAGCCGCTGATGAAAGGTTGATGTACAATTTAAATCGAAAATATCTTATACCAACTCATAATTCTATAAAACAATATAGATATAGATTAGCTAGTTGGCTAGACAATATCAATAAATTTTTATAGGCATGTCCCTTTTTCTACGCTGTCATATAAGTAGAGATTTGCACTCCAGTTATGAACAATTGATTTCCTTCCAATTCGTTGTGACTTTCCATATACGGCTGTCAAGTGCAAACCGCTAAACGCCAGTCACGAGGAAGCAAATTGTGATTGCTAAAAAAAAGGAAGCAAATTGTGGGGCTGAGTGCTATTTATATAACATGTAGGGACTGGAGCCACCAAAACAAGCTAGTGTAGATCACCACGCCAAAATCAAAATGAACAATGGGAATCATCAAAAATGTCTTTCTCACATACCTCTTTCTTCTCTTGAAATCTGTACCATCCACCTGAGACTCTCATTTATGTGTGTATTTATTTATGTATATGGATTTTGTATTAGAGTATATCATGTATTTACAAGTGGAGAGAGATAAAAACATAATTCATATGTGTTATTTTGATGCCTATTACATATGGGGCACAACAGCTCTGGCTTGCATAGAAATGATAGTAGCTATTTGCATTTAATAATGTGTGGTTTCTTGGACTCGTGTTCTCTTTCTTCCCAACCTTAGAATCTAGTAGTTTATTTCTAGTCCAAATACAAAATAGTTCATAACTTTTGAATCATGTGTCTAAATTGCCATCTGTTTGGACCATCGTCTTTGTCATGACGAGACCTTCAGAAGAGACCAATCATGTTTTTCATAAGAAAATTTAAATTTAAAATTTTTAAATGCACCGAAACATATATGAAACTTGCTGAAACCTGTGTCCTGAACATGTGAGCATTTTTTCTAAGGTTTCATAAAATTTTCATATAGACAAGTTTCGTGTAAATGCAGACAAGTTTCATAGATGTTCCAGAGTTGTTCCAATGTGTTTCGTGTAAATTTCGGATGAGTTTCCGAATGTTCTAGAGTTATTGCAAAAAGTTTTATGTAAATTTCAAATGAGTTTCATATAAGTTTGTGAAGTTTCAAAGAATTTCACAAATGTTTCTTGAAGTTCTATTGGTTTTTGACATGTTTTAGGGAAATTTCACATAAGGTTGATCAGAGTTTTATTAGGTTTCATACATGTTTGAAAGAAATTTGGCAAATGTTTGATTGAAGTTTTATTGGTTTCACACATGTTTTCTAGAAATTTCAAACATGTTTCACCGTCATTCCACAAATAATTGATTGATGTTGCATCAGGTTTTACACATGATTCATACAAATTTCAAAAATATATTCTAATTACTTGACTGAAGTTTCTTGTAAATTTCAGACGAGTTTCATATATGTTCTGGAGTTGCTCCTAAGAGTTTCGTGTAATTTTTTGAGGAGTTCCATACCTTTTAAGGAAAGTTTCAAATAATTAGCAAATTTTTGTTTAAAGTTTTATGGTATTTTGTGCAAGTATTATACAAATTTCACAAATGCTTGAATGTTTATTGGGTATCCTACATGTGTCAAAGTAATTGCGCAAATGTTTGATCAAAGTTTTATCGATTTTAAGACATGTTCAACCACATCATCTGTCATAGTATCAAATCCAACACCCAGGCCGAATACCTTCTTCCCCAAAGCCAATGCACAAAGCTTCCCATATCCTGTTGCCACAACACTGGATACCCTTAAGACGGAATTGAATCATGGGTGTAGCAATTGATAATTATCGGGTTTGATACATGTTCGAGCACTATATCCACCACGGTGCCAAATCCGGCCCCTAGCTAGAGACTTAAGTCCCCTAAGCTGGTGCACCAAGCTTCCCCGTACTCACCACTTCAACGCCGGATTCAATCCAAGGGCTGAAAGTGAATCTTATCAATTTTTATCATGCTTAAGACATGTTCGAGCACTTCATTCGCTGTGGTGCCAAATCCGAGCCTAACCAAAGATCTAAATCACCCAAGCCAGCATGCCAAGCTTCCCTGACCCTGTTGTTGCAACGTTGGACTCGACCCCCAGGCCAGAGTTGAACCTTAGGCGGAGCAATTAATATTTTCAAGAGAGAAAAATGAGGGGTAAGTGGTGTAGGGTGGTGGACCATTTGATAATTTGCATAGAGAGAGAGAGAGAGAGAGATAGAGAGAAGGGACTGGAGCATGACAACGGTTGGTGGCATGCGCTGCATGCGTTGATGAAAACGCTTTCCTTCATTGTATATTTTCGACAAGTTTCATATAAAGTTCAAGCGAGTTTTAGAGATAATCCAGAGTTGTTACAAAGTGTTTCATTTAATTGTTAGACGGGTTTTAGATATGTTCCGGATTTGTTTCGAGGAGTTTCGCATGAATTACAGGAGAGTTTCATACAAGTTTAGGAGAATTCAAAGAATTTCACCAATGTTTGTTTGAAGTTTCATTGTGTTTTAATTTTATAGAAATTTCACATATGTTGCTTCATAAATATTTGAAAGAAGTTTGTAAATGTTTGATTAAAGTTTCATCGGGCTTCATACTTTTTCCAGCATGTTTCACACAAATTTCAGCCATGTTTCAAACAGATTTCGCAATTATTTGACAAATTACACAAAATTTTCACTTAACAAGAATAATGGTATGTGCAAGGCTTTGGTAGCAGGAGAAAGGAAAGGGGGTCCGGCGAGTCAAAAGGGGTCGGGCAGCGGGTGAGTCGTTGTGAAGCCGGGGGCTTGGCCGGCGTGGCCTGGCGCAAAGCCGAGTGGCAAGGAGCAGCAGGGAGCTCGGTAGGAGGAAGAAAGAGGTGGGAAGATAGAGAGGTAGGGGAAGAAGTTGACATGTGGGACCGGGTCCGCATGGAAGGGGGGCTGTGCAGGTCAGGTGGAGGAAGGAAGACACGGCCATGGAGTAATTGAAGAAGGAGGGAAGGAGCTAAGGGGTAAAGGGGGGGTTATGTCACACCCCATTTTTCATAATCCTGGCTTACCGGCATAACCGTAGATGCGTTAGGCATAATTCTAGTAGCATGCATCCAATATACCTGGCACCGCCACACATGCACCTTTTCCCGACTAAACCCTAATCCGAAAAAACCCTGATCGTGGAACCCGACATTCCTCGACCCTCCCATAAATTCCGAGAATAACCGTGGGACACCCTAGCAACATCCTTAACAAGAATATAACATAAAATAATAATGCTTAGTACGAATATATCCGCGGACCTAATTAGTAAACGCGGGGAATAAAGGGAGCTTTGCACAGTAACCCATCGTTGCACGCTTCCAAAAATTCTGAATATATATTACACGACAATCTCATCATAGTCAGAACCCCAAATATACTGCAGCATGAGCTTGACCAATACAAAAATTCCGAGCGGCAGCCATCGAACACGTTGACCGAATAAACTCTCCGCATGAGATGGCAAGCAAATCTTCCAATGACCAAACCCAAAATTTAGCTTAGGGCTGCTCCTCTGTACCTAGCATGTCCAGCACTACAATCCCTCAAATCTCTCACGTCCCATCACCTCCAATTGGAGTTCATGCCAAGCACTAGCAGCCAAGGCGTCGCACCCCAGCAGGCACATAGTCACCAACAGCTCTCCACTGTCCGCTACCCCTGGGACTTAGCCCTGGACATGACAAGTCCTCCAAGCCAGTCCACAAAGTTCCTCTGTACTCCATAAAAACCAGTGTCATATCTCCACTGCACGCTCGTACGCGTGTATAGACCTCCTCCAGCACCAGTGCCACGCTCGCGCTCATCCAGGCAGGCCTGGACGCGCCGATGCCGCTCGGCACGCACGCGTCCGCGCTCTGGCTCTGCTCCAGTACCGGCCACCTCTGTTAAAGCCGCGCCGCCCGCCGCTCAGTGAGTCGTCCAGCCACCGGAGCTCGCCGCGCTCTGTCCTGAAGCGTCCCGTCGCTTCACCCAGCATGTCTATCTCTGCTCATTCTCGAGCTGGCTTCTCGTCGCGAGCCCGACGCCGTACCCGCGCCGCCCGTCGTCTGCAGCCGCGCCGCACGCCGGTCCGGCACCGCCCAAGCCACCAGGTTGTGCCACGACGGCCCCTCCCTTCCTGTAGCCTCGGCCACGCCGCTGTCGCCGCCCCGTCTTGTCCCATCGCCGAGCTGCAGCGCCGCCAGCTAGCCTCGCCGCTCCGGCTATAAAAGGTAGCCCGAGCTCCTCCCTCAAGCAGGCCACCATCAAGCCTCTCCTCTTCAAGCTCCAGTGCGCCTCCTTCCCCCAAAACCGAGCTCGTGATCCTCCTCTGTTCCACTCAAAATCCAAGCCATCCGAGCACTCCCTCACCTCAAGCCGCTGCCAAACCTTCCATCCATCCAAGCACCAGCACGGACACCCCCTAGCCAGGTCCCAGACGCCACCACAGCCCCATCCGCCTCGCCTCCGAGTTGAGCCCGCCACCTCCATTCCAGGCAGCAACCGAGCTTTGGAGCACACCAGCCAACGTCGAGTGACCCCATCTTTCGGAGCCGACCCCCCTTCGCCAGCCTTCACGCCGACGCCCGAAGTCCGGAATCCACCGGCCACCGACCGCCCCAGCTGCCGGCACCCCTGCGGTTGGGAGCTCGGACGGGTTTAACTGCCGCCGCCGCCGAGTGAACTAAGGTGAGTAAGGTGAGAAGCTAAAGCCGCCGACTCCTTAAGCCTGGGCCGAACAGCCCATTTGATTCCAGCAGCCACGTTTTCCCCATTTTCCGCTTTGTAGTGCAGAAGGCGTAATCGCAATATGAGCTAATTCCTTTATACCTCAGGCTCTCTGGTTCGGCTGATTAAAGTCCTCTTGAATTAGTCTCTGCACATGCAATACCGGTTCTGATGTCTCCAGTATAGGACCAAGCCCCAATCCTTAGGGAATTTTGAAACTGTTTTATAGTTTGAAACATAGAGATTAGGTATAGCTAATTCCTTCCTTTTCCTGGAACTTATACTCATACGCCGTGAGTAATATTTTTAGCATGAACGAATACTTCCATTACCCAGCACTTTAACAAGTAAGTAGTACTCTAATAGGGCATATGGTTTTGAACATGTAACCCTAATAACACGAGCCTTCCTACCCGATCGAAAACAACGGCATTTCATGTGATTTTAATTCTTGGGTCTTATTCGAAGTTTCATCGTTGTTCTTATTCGCCGATCTTTCTCGACGTATAGTTAACGGAGTGTCGTACGTGCCGCGAGAGGATCCGACATCACCTTCACGCCAAGAGCAGGAACAGGACCCGGAACTGCCAGGCAAGCTTTCCCTCCTTGAACATGTCGAATCCCATATTTGCAACGTTTAATTATTTTGTTTACGAAATCCTGCATGCTATTTTAGTATCACCGATACTTTATGTTAGCTAAGTTATGCCGAATAGATGCATAAGCCTTAGGTTTGAAATCCGTCCCTTGTAACCCTAGGTCTAGTTAGTCGGCCGAAATCGACCGGCAAGGTAGTAGGAATATAAGCAGTAGCTGTGCTTAGACCTGCTCTAGTAAAACAAGTTTTACAAGGTACGGGAGGGATATGGGATCAAAACCTCGGCTTGTTTATACATGCCGAGGAAGTCTTTTAAAGGAAATGTTTGTGAAAACCCCGCATGAAATGATGAAGGATTTTGGATTCGGGCGGGAATGCTAAGGGTGTTATGAGGATGTAGAGTAGCCGGATGCTGCTTGTGGAAGGAGTGGTCAGGTAGCCGGTTGCTACCCGTGGAGTTGGTTGGTTACGGAGTCCCGCTCGAATCGGTTAAGGACCGAGCCTAAGTGCCGCTGAATCAGTTCCCCCACCGTACGTCCACATGTCCTTTATGGGAAGGACTGGACCTGGTAGCTCGTCTAATACCGGAGCCCGGAATCGTGGGAAGTTAGGTTGAAGTGCTAGTGGATCCGTAGAATCCCTAGAGGATCTCCACGGAACTGAGTAGGGGAAAAGCTCTTCATGGGTCTCACCGTATTGTGAGGGTAAAGCTCAGTAGAGTCCTATAAGGTACGTGGAACATGGTCCGACACAAAGGGGGAGAGTCCCATCTCTGTCATTTGAGATGAAGAGGGTCGGGTGGTCCTCCTAGCGAGTCCGGCTCTGGTATGAACACGGGGGAAGGGTCTCGTTGTACTAGCCCTGCCAATACACCTCATGCGGTGTATCGTTAGCGCTCGGCATTAAGGGTGAACTACATCTTGTGGGTAAAGCCGTACAACCTCTGCAGAGTGTTAAAATCTATTCGAATAGCCGCGTCCTCGGTCATGGACATGAACTGATAAGGCCACACACTGGTTAGAATATGTTTTGGTTGTGAAAGCTGGGAAATGGGATTAAGGACGTGGGCATGATGTGCCCACAGGGGGCAATTTACGCTACCCAGATTGGTAGCCAGGAATTGCTGAAGGAAAGGCTAGCTACACTGCCGGGGTGGTGTGAGCGGAAGCCGAAAGGGTAAGCGGTGATGAGCGCGGCTATCCCGCGGAGGAAATAAAGGAGAGGTAGCAAGGGCTACCACGGAGGACGATGTGATACGTTGGGATCGTTGTTTTACAAAGTTCGCTTTCAATCTATTACTGTTATTTACAATACAAACTTACATTTCCGCACAACATGAAACCTAGGATAGAGCTCTCCTTTGAGATACCCCTTTGCATGAACTATGCCGTATTATTTCCCCGAGGGAAGAGCTTGCGAGTACATTCAATGTACTCACCTGGCTTGTTGATTTGGCCAGATGAAGAAGAAGAGTGGTGCTCTGAGGACGAGGTCAGCGACCACGAGGGCTAGGGCGTTCTCCCTAGTCAGTTGCCTGTGGATGGGCATATTGATGGGTCAATAATCGCGCTTTGTTATTTTCCGCTGCTACTTTCTATTCGGCCAATCGGCCCTGTTGTTGAATAAAAACCATAATGGCTTATTTATGTAAGATATTCGGTATTGTATGAGGATGTTATCAAGTTCTTGTGAGTACCGACTACTGATCCAGGGATCGGTACAGTAAACACAAGAGACGTATCCGGCCCTAAAACCGGGTACGCCACAGCTTGGTATCAGAGCCATACTGACTGTAGGAAACCCTAGCTAGCACGGCCGTTAGATAGGAATCCAAATAAAAAGTATTTTCAGAAGTCAAGATAAAATTTCTGAAGATAACCTCTAGTATTCTCACCCTTTCTAGTATTCCCCTTATCCTGACCAATCTCTGAACATCTAAACTCACCTCATCTTGATTTTTTTTAAAAAAATTTCGCAGATGACAATTGAAAGGTTTGGAGAAACATGTGCCGCCACTGCCGGAGGATTTCCTCAGCTGCTGCGAGAAGCATTAGGACGATATGGAGGCATGGCCATACCGGAATACCACATTTATCAGGAGAAGAAATCAGAGACAATAACGGATTATTGGGCCAAAGTATTTATATTCAAGACAAACCCGGAGGACAGCCGAGTGTATGCCATTACCGGAACTCGCAGCTGGTCCCACGTTCTGGCCATCCAGTTGGCCGCATACAAGGCCCTGGTGCACCTTTGCTATGAGATGCCTGAGTTGAGAAGCTTCAGAGCCACAAGATATTTCCCACAGAGCCCACTAGAAGAAAACATTCGCCACTACACTCCCCCTGACGGCGAAGACGACCCCGCAGTAGTGAGTCTAGCACACTTTGTGGAAACACAGGACTCCTTACTGCACTGTATGCTTGTCGAACTGGATCAAGTACAAGATGAGCTACAACATGCGCGGGAGCTGTTAAGCCAAGCCACCACTCAAGTGAACGCCAATGCAGCGCCACCAGAGCCTCATGATGTCCATGTTGTAAGTGAGACCACACAGCCACCTCCACCCAAAAGGCACTGTGGCAACACCCAAGCTTACCTTCGTCGATTCACTCCAGGAGCCGGACCATCCCGTGCTAATTCTACCATACCCAGCCCTACCCCGGTGCAGACCGCCGCAACGGATTCAGAAGAAGAAGAAGACCCCGAGGAGTTTATTCCCGCCGAAGACGATGAAGTGCAGATCATGCCTTAAGCTTGTAGGATTTCCCCTTGAGTTATCGGCTTAAGTTAGTATGTACCCAATAAATGCAGACGTAGGGTGTGTGTTTCTGTATGATGTACTACTATGTATGCCGTGTGAAGTACGCCACACCCGTAGGTGTTGTTTTGTACTCACACTACTATTTTAAATAAGATGACCTATCTGGTCAGCAGTTGTAAAAGAATGTTTTCTGGTCTACTCTTCTCCGTGAATCCCTCTTACCTGTCATTCAATACGCGAATCTAGGGTACGGCAGGACACCTCAACACATCCCATTAATGAAGGTAGGCAGCCGTCACATCCTAAGGGACACCTGTCTTCCTTACGACCGAAGCCATCACCCTCTTGCCCTATAAATACCCCCCAACCTTTCCTTTTGACTCATCCCACTCCGCTACTCTAAAGAGCAAGAAACCCTAGTCCCTTTTCTTCTCTATACCACCTAAAGCAATGCCTCGCGGTGTGCTTTATGATGAAACCACCGCGGCAGGACTCGCAGGTTTTGTAGATGTCCTATGGACCGTCGCACAGAGAGCCCTCGGCGCCACTCAAAGGCCCGAGTACGACGTCTACCAAGAGGAAGCCTCCAACCCCAACCATGTGTACTGGGCAGACGTACACATTTACCAAGCCGGCGCCAACCACGTCGCCACCTTCCACATCGCCGGGCATCCGATGCCCAACCCCGACCTAGCTATTCAACTAGCAGCTTGGGTAGGCCACCCTTCAACTTCACCCCGTAGTCCCAAGTATGCGTCGCCGAGCCTTCAGATTCTACCCCAGCCGCGCACCAGGAGGAGAAGTCATCTACGCCAGCACCCAAGCCGAGCAGGACGTCGCCGTCGTCCACCTCACCCAGTACCTCGTCGCCATGACGGAAGTCTTCATCCAGCTCATCGACACCCTTACCCGAGCACAGCACTCCGTCCCTCTTGTACCGCCCCGCCCCCATTCTCGAGATTCCAACCCGGCACCCGTTCAGGCACCAGCACCGGAGGACCCACCTCTGCTAGGAGTACCTGTGGTGATGGGAGGCAGCTCCTTGCCAACCATGCCCGCCGATTATCTTCGGTTGTTTTCTACATATGCGGCCACCGCTCGAGCCGCGCACCGCCACAGAAATCCAGCCACCCCTAGAAACACCCCAATGCCCTCCGAGAATGGAGACGTTCACGGGGAGATACCGCTGACCCAGCCTACCAACCTGGACATAGACCAGGTGGATTAGATGTGTAGGGAGTGGAATAGCCACTTCCGTCCAGCTATAAATGTGAGCCCTATGTTTGGTAATGTTGTAATAGGGCTTAGCCCGCGCCCTTAGGCGCAATGAATATGAAAGTGCCCTTAGGCACACTTCTCGTATTGCTGTGAAATGTTTTCTCGGTGTTTCTATTCGCCTCTTGGTTGATTGCCCCAACCACTGATAATCTGTGCAATGTGTTTGACCTTGAGCTTTGTGCTACACCGTAAATCCCCCTCTTCCCTCTTACCTCCTGCTAAAAGAGTGCAACACCTGACCAACCTATTTACCACCTATGCAGATCAACAATGAGCCACAACACCAACAACAACTCCCAGGCCCGCAAAACAGGAGCAGATGCTCAGGGCAAGCTTCCGAAACCTGCTGAACCAACACACTCAAAGACACCCGTTGATCCCCGGAAGGCGGGATCTAATGCCAAGAAGTCACAATCCAAATCTCACGCAGAGTCCATACCGAAGGGACAAGAAGTGCTTCCAGCCAACCCTAGCCGGAAGGAGAACCCAATGTCTTATTGTGCTGAATCCGTTCACCAACCACAGAATCCCCAACCCTGAGGAACCTACCTTAATAGATATACTGAGAATCATAGGACGAAGTTGCGAAGCCACCCAAACTGCGGTGCAACACGCACTGTTACTTGGAAACCCTCCCAATAGAGCCAATAAACTGTCAGAATTTCAGAGGACATCCCCGCCTGTGTTTACCCAATCTACCGAACCACTTGACGCCGATGACTGGCTACTAGTGATTGAAGAAAAATTAGAAGTAGCCCGCTGCAATGAATAGGAAAAGGTGCTCTACGCCACCCAGTACCTGCAAGGACCCGCGGCTGCATGGTGGAAGAGAGTTCGAAGCACACAGCCTAAGGATACAGAGATCACCTGGACAATGTTCAAGGAAATGTTTCGCAAACACCATATTCCCGCTAGCTTAATGGGGATTAAGAAGCAAGAATTTTATGGATTAAAGCAGGGAACTATGTCGGTCACAGAATACCTCCATAAGTTTACCCAGCTAGCCCGGTACGCGGGTGGTGACTTGACCTCGGAGCAGGCTTTAACGGACAAGTTTATGAACGGCCTGCAGCAGATCCTTCAGTATCAACTGTCTTCACAGACCTTTACGGACTTGCAGCAACTGGTTAATGCTGCTTTGAACGTGGAAGAGAAACGTCGAGGCTTGATTGATACCCGCAAACGCAAGAGCGACAAGCACTTTACCTCAGGAGAGCCCCGTCAACGCCCCCGCTACGAGAAGAAGACTGTCCATCGGACTGCTGCCCCGCAACAACAAAGGTCTACCCCATATGTTCCCCAGCACAGCACCCGCAACTTCCAGAATGCTCCAAGAAACTATGTCAGTAGCTACCCTGCTGAAGGTTCGAACAAGAACCAGGGAAACCGTAACTGCTTCTCGTGCGGTGAAAGCGGGCATTTTGCCCGAGAATGCCCTAAGAGAGCCCCGGAAAACTCCGATCAACGCCCACGTCAAGGACACCCGATGCCGACTAGAAGCCAAGGGTCCAAGGGAACCCAGAATTTCAGCAAGGGACGTGTGAACCATGTCGACGCCGAGGAAGCTCAGGACGCAAGCGACGTGGTGATGGGTACGTTTCCTGTTAACACCGTACTTGCAACCGTATTATTTGATTCAGGTGCATCGCATTCATTTATCTCAAAGAGATTCGTGGACAAGAACAATTTAGAAGTCCATCTTATGAAAACCCCCATGCAAGTAAGAATACCAGGATCGGTGGTTAAAACTAGACATTGTTGCAAGAACGTAAGCATTCGCATAAGGGGGGTAGAGTTTCCAGCCAATCTGATTGTTCTAGGATCAGAAGATATAGATGTGATCTTAGGAGTGAACTGGTTACCCAAGTTCAAGGGAATTATCAATTTTGAAACCAAAACAGTCACCCTCACCAATGCTCAGGGCCAAACGGTTAGTTTCTCCCCTAACCCACCCCGAAACAGTTCCAGCACCCTCAACCATTTAACCACACCAGAGTTAAATCAAGTTCCAGTAGTACAAGAATACCCCGATGTGTTTCCGGAAGAATTGCCAGGAATGCCACCAGACCGAGAATTGGAATTTGTGATTGAGTTGATACCTGGTACGGCACCAATAGCAAAGAGACCCTACCGGATGTCTGCCAACTACTTAGAGGAATTAAAGAAGCAGTTAGAAGAGCTTGAAAGCAAAAGATTTATTCGACCAAGCTCGTCACCATGGGGATCACCCGTATTGTTTGTGGAAAAGAAGGATAAAACACTTCGCATGTGTGTAGACTATAGAGCCCTGAATGAAGTGACTATTAAGAATAAGTATCCCCTCCCACGGATCGATGACCTATTTGATCAATTGAATGGAGCCCAAGTATTTTCCAAGATAGATTTAAGATCTGGTTATCATCAATTGAAGATCCGGGAGCAAGACATACCAAAGACTGCTTTTACCACCCGGTATGGATTATATGAGTACACAGTCATGCCTTTCGGTTTGACCAACGCCCCAGCATATTTTATGAACCTGATGAATAAAGTGTTTATGGAATACCTGGATAAATTTGTAGTGGTATTCATCGATGATATTCTAATCTATTCCAAGTCAGACGAAGAACACAAACAGCACTTGAGGATAGTACTGGAAAAGCTGAGAGAACACCAATTATACGCCAAATTCAGCAAGTGTGAATTCTGGCTCAGAGAAGTTGGATTCCTCGGACATATAGTGTCCGCAGGTGGTATAGCCGTAGACCCAAGCAAGGTTAAGGATGTTCTGGATTGGAAATCACCCAAATCAGTAACCGAGATCCGAAGCTTCCTAGGTTTAGCAGGATATTATCGCCGCTTCATAGAAGGATTCTCGAAGCTGGCTAGACCCATGACCCAGTTATTGAAGAAAGATCAGAAATTTCAGTGGACGCAGAAATGTGAAGATGGCTTCCAGGAAATGAAGAAGAGATTGACAACAGCACCCGTGTTAACATTACCCGATCTCCAGAAGAGTTTTGATATCTACTGCGATGCATCCCGACATGGACTTGGATGCGTGCTAATGCAAGATGGGAAAGTAGTCGCTTATGCTTCCAGGCAGCTACGACCCCACGAGATGAATTACCCGACTCATGACCTAGAATTAGCAGCAGTAGTGCATGCCCTGAAACTTTGGCGGCATTACCTCATTGGTAACCGCTGTGAAATATACACTGATCACAAAAGCCTGAAATATATATTCACCCAGTCCGATCTCAACATGAGGCAGAGAAGATGGTTGGAGTTAATAAAGGATTATGATCTCGGAGTACACTACCATCCCGGAAAGGCTAATGTAGTGGCCGATGCCCTCAGCCGGAAACCAGCCACCCTGAACACTATACTTCAAGAAACCCGACCCGAGCTACACGAGGAATTTGAGAAGCTTAACCTTAGTCTAGTTGAAAAAGGTTTTGTAGCCAATTTGGAAGTGACCCCATCTCTCACGGAAAGGATCATAGAAGCTCAAAGGGGACATAAGAGCATAGAAGGTATCAAGGAAAAGATAAAGATTGGTAAAGCAGATGGATTTAGAGAAGATGATGAAGGAACCCTGTGGTTCGAAAATAGACTATGTGTACCCGACTGTGAAGAACTTAAGGAGCTTATTCTTAAAGAAGCCCATGAATCCAGATATTCCATCCACCTCGGAGGTACGAAGATGTACCAGGATTTGAAGAAGAAGTTTTGGTGGCATGGAATGAAAAGGGAAATAGCAAGTTTTATAGCCCAGTGTGACATATGTCAGCGTGTTAAGGCAGAACATCAGAAACCCGCCGGTCTACTGCAACCCATCAAAATCCCCGAATGGAAGTGGGACGAAGTCGGTATGGATTTCATTGTGGGACTTCCGAGAACAAGGAAAGGGAACGATTCCATCTGGGTCATCGTAGACAGATTAACCAAAGTAGCTCACTTTCTGCCGGTCAAAACCACCTTCAGAGGAGATCAATTGGCCAAACTATATCTAACTAGAATAGTCAATTTGCACGGAATACCCAAACGGATTATATCAGATCGAGGCACTCAGTTCACCTCTAGATTTTGGGAACAATTACACGAAGCCCTGGGAACCCGGTTAAACTTCAGCACAGCTTATCATCCGCAGACCGACGGACAAACGGAACGAGTGAACCAGATTTTGGAGGACATGCTGAGAGCATGTGCATTGACCTACGGTGATAGTTGGGAAGACAGTTTACCATACGCCGAATTCTCCTATAACAATAGCTATCAGGCCAGCCTGCAGATGTCCCCGTTTGAGGCATTATATGGAAGGAAATGTAGGACCCCTTTAAACTGGTCCGAGACTGGCGAAGGAAAAATATTCGGTCCCGACATTCTTCAAGACGCAGAAGAAAGAGTGAGATTCATCCAGGATCGATTAAGGGCAGCTCAGTCACGACAGAAAAGCTATGCTGACCCTAAACGGAAAGACGTCACTTTTAAACCAGGAGATTACGTGTATCTACGAGTAACACCTCTTAAGGGAACTCAAAGATTCAATGTAAAGGGCAAACTTGCACCCCGATACGTCGGACCATTCAAGATTGAAGGACGGAGAGGTGAAGTAGCATATCAGTTGGAACTACCACCGGAACTATCGGAAGTGCACAACGTATTCCATGTGTCGCAATTAAGGAAATGCTTGAAGCAGCCCACGAAGCAAGTTCAGTACCAGGATTTAAACATTGACAAGGATCTTACTTATAGAGAGCAACCCATCAAGATTTTGGAAAGTACAGAACGTCGTACCAGGAATAAAAGCATCAAATTCCACAAGGTCCAGTGGAAGAACCACACCGAAGAAGAAGCCACGTGGGAACGAGAAGACTTCCTGATGGACAAGTTCCCCCACCTGTTCCAGTCTGAGGAATCTCGGGGACGAGATTCTCCTTAAGGGGGGTAGGTTTGTCACACCCCATTTTTCATAATCCTGGCTTACCGGCATAACCGTAGATGCGTTAGGCATAATTCTAGTAGCATGCATCCAATATACCTGGCACCGCCACACATGCACCTTTTCCCGACTAAACCCTAATCCGAAAAAACCCTGATCGTGGAACCCGACATTCCTCGACCCTCCCATAAATTCCGAGAATAACCGTGGGACACCCTAGCAACATCCTTAACAAGAATATAACATAAAATAATAATGCTTAGTACGAATATATCCGTGGACCTAATTAGTAAACGCGGGGAATAAAGGGAGCTTTGCACAGTAACCCATCGTTGCACGCTTCCAAAAATTCTGAATATATATTACACGACAATCTCATCATAGTCAGAACCCCAAATATACTGCAGCATGAGCTTGACCAATACAAAAATTCCGAGCGGCAGCCATCGAACACGTTGACCGAATAAACCCTCCGCATGAGATGGCAAGCAAATCTTCCAATGACCAAACCCAAAATTTAGCTTAGGGCTGCTCCTCTGTACCTAGCATGTCCAGCACTACAATCCCTCAAATCTCTCACGTCCCATCACCTCCAATTGGAGTTCATGCCAAGCACTAGCAGCCAAGGCGTCGCACCCCAGCAGGCACATAGTCACCAATAGCTCTCCACTGTCCGCTACCCCTGGGACTTAGCCCTGGACATGACAAGTCCTCCAAGCCAGTCCACAAAGTTCCTCTGTACTCCATAAAAACCAGTGTCATATCTCCACTGCACGCTCGTACGCGTGTATAGACCTCCTCCAGCACCAGTGCCACGCTCGCGCTCATCCAGGCAGGCCTGGACGCGCCGATGCCGCTCGGCACGCACGCGTCCGCGCTCTGGCTCTGCTCCAGTACCGGCCACCTCTGTTAAAGCCGCGCCGCCCGCCGCTCAGTGAGTCGTCCAGCCACCGGAGCTCGCCGCGCTCTGTCCTGAAGCGTCCCGTCGCTTCACCCAGCATGTCTATCTCTGTTCATTCTCGAGCTGGCTTCTCGTCGCGAGCCCGACGCCGTACCCGCGCCGCCCGTCGTCTGCAGCCGCGCCGCACGCCGGTCCGGCACCGCCCAAGCCACCAGGTTGTGCCACGACGGCCCCTCCCTTCCTGTAGCCTCGGCCACGCCGCTGTCGCCGCCCCGTCTTGTCCCATCGCCGAGCTGCAGCGCCGCCAGCTAGCCTCGCCGCTCCGGCTATAAAAGGTAGCCCGAGCTCCTCCCTCAAGCAGGCCACCACCAAGCCTCTCCTCTTCAAGCTCCAGTGCGCCTCCTTCCCCCAAAACCGAGCTCGTGATCCTCCTCTGTTCCACTCAAAATCCAAGCCATCCGAGCACTCCCTCACCTCAAGCCGCTGCCAAACCTTCCATCCATCCAAGCACCAGCACGGACTCCCCCTAGCCAGGTCCCAGACGCCACCACAGCCCCATCCGCCTCGCCTCCGAGTTGAGCCTGCCACCTCCATTCCAGGCAGCAACCGAGCTTTGGAGCACACCAGCCAACGTCGAGTGACCCCATCTTTCGGAGCCGACCCCCCTTCGCCAGCCTTCACGCCGACGCCCGAAGTCCGGAATCCACCGGCCACCGACCGCCCCAGCTGCCGGCACCCCTGCGGTTGGGAGCTCGGACGGGTTTAACTGCCGCCGCCGCCGAGTGAACTAAGGTGAGTAAGGTGGGAAGCTAAAGCCGCCGACTCCTTAAGCCTGGGCCGAACAGCCCATTTGATTCCAGCAGCCACGTTTTCCCCATTTTCCGCTTTGTAGTGCAGAAGGCGTAATCGCAATATGAGCTAATTCCTTTATACCTCAGGCTCTCTGGTTCGGCTGATTAAAGTCCTTTTGAATTAGTCTCTGCACATGCAATACCGGTTCTGATGTCTCCAGTATAGGACCAAGCCCCAATCCTTAGGGAATTTTGAAACTGTTTTATAGTTTGAAACATAGAGATTAGGTATAGCTAATTCCTTCCTTTTCCTGGAACTTATACTCATACGCCGTGAGTAATATTTTTAGCATGAACGAATACTTCCATTACCCAGCACTTTAACAAGTAAGTAGTACTCTAATAGGGCATATGGTTTTGAACATGTAACCCTAATAACACGAGCCTTCCTACCCGATCGAAAACAACGGCATTTCATGTGATTTTAATTCTTGGGTCTTATTCGAAGTTTCATCGTTGTTCTTATTCGCCGATCTTTCCCGACGTATAGTTAACGGAGTGTCGTACGTGCCGCGAGAGGATCCGACATCACCTTCACGCCAAGAGCAGGAACAGGACCCGGAACTGCCAGGCAAGCTTTCCCTCCTTGAACATGTCGAATCCCATATTTGCAACGTTTAATTATTTTGTTTACGAAATCCTGCATGCTATTTTAGTATCACCGATACTTTATGTTAGCTAAGTTATGCCGAATAGATGCATAAGCCTTAGGTTTGAAATCCGTCCCTTGTAACCCTAGGTCTAGTTAGTCGGCCGAAATCGACCGGCAAGGTAGTAGGAATATAAGCAGTAGCTGTGCTTAGACCTGCTCTAGTAAAACAAGTTTTACAAGGTACGGGAGGGATATGGGATCAAAACCTCGGCTTGTTTATACATGCCGAGGAAGTCTTTTAAACGAAATGTTTGTGAAAACCCCGCATGAAATGATGAAGGATTTTGGATTCGGGCGGGAATGCTAAGGGTGTTATGAGGATGTAGAGTAGCCGGATGCTGCTTGTGGAAGGAGTGGTCGGGTAGCCGGTTGCTACCCGTGGAGTTGGTTGGTTATGGAGTCCCGCTCGAATCGGTTAAGGACCGAGCCTAAGTGCCGCTGAATCAGTTCCCCCACCGTACGTCCACATGTCCTTTATGGGAAGGACTGGACCTGGTACCTCGTCTAATACCGGAGCCCGGAATCGTGGGAAGTTAGGTTGAAGTGCTAGTGGATCCGTAGAATCCCTAGAGGATCTCCACGGAACTGAGTAGGGGAAAAGCTCTTCATGGGTCTCACCGTATTGTGAGGGTAAAGCTCAGTAGAGTCCTATAAGGTACGTGGAACATGGTCCGACACAAAGGGGGAGAGTCCCATCTCTGTCATTTGAGATGAAGAGGGTCGGGTGGTCCTCCTAGCGAGTCCGGCTCTGGTATGAACACGGGGGAAGGGTCTCGTTGTACTAGCCCTGCCAATACACCTCATGCGGTGTATCGTTAGCGCTCGGCATTAAGGGTGAACTACATCTTGTGGGTAAAGCCGTACAACCTCTGCAGAGTGTTAAAATCTATTCGAATAGCCGCGTCCTCGGTCATGGACATGAACTGATAAGGCCACACACTGGTTAGAATATGTTTTGGTTGTGAAAGCTGGGAAATGGGATTAAGGACGTGGGCATGATGTGCCCACAGGGGGCAATTTACGCTACCCGGATTGGTAGCCAGGAATTGCTGAAGGAAAGGCTAGCTACACTGCCGGGGTGGTGTGAGCGGAAGCCGAAAGGGTAAGCGGTGATGAGCGCGGCTATCCCGCGGAGGAAATAAAGGAG